>OZ010597.1:32381642-32619142 GCA_963932145.1 Acanthosepion lycidas
ACTGAAGTTAAGCAACATTGAGCATGGTTAATACCTAGATGAGTGACTGCTTAGGAATACCAGGTGCTGTAGGCTTAGATGTGCAGGTGATATAATGGCTTGGAATTGTTAATCAAAGAGCAGAGTTCCAATTCAAGTTGGGTTCTCTCCCCAGCTAAGACATGTATCACTTACTCATTACCTATGAAAAACAAAACAAAAACATTCTTACAATCTAAAAATATTTTCAGGCTTTAAATAACCTGCAAAGGGTTGATAAACCTTAAAAAAATGAAGGCATCAATCAACAAAAACAATCCTCAGGTGGTGAAAAGTAATATTACACTCATAAATATATGAGTATATATAGCTTGCCACTCATATTGAGGATACCCGTCTACTAGAGTGGCTAGCCAGTCCCTATTGCAGATGCTTGCTCAGGCACATTTCAACACCCACAGATCCCACTTGTAGTTTATGCTGCAACTATGCTGAGCACACCTTAGGTACAGTTTCTGGGAAAGAGCGTGTTATCTAGTGTGATCAACAATTTGAACAAGGCCAGCACCCTCAAGCCCTTGGCCATGATGACTTGTGGTTCAGTGGCCTGGGGTGGTTAGAATGAGCCATGTGGCTGAGTGGTTAAAATGTTCACATTCTGGCCATGAGATCCGAGTTAGAATCTCATGATGGTCAATTTGTCAGGAAGGAGACATCCTGATTTTATCAAACTGGAGGGGTAGATTCCAGCATGCAGCACCTGTGGAAAGTGCTTGAAAACCATACCATGCGTTAACCCAAGCCCTGTGAGTGAAATTGGGTAGACAGAACCCTTGGGTGTCATCGATAGCTGTGCTAGCACAAAATATGAGTATAATATTACATTTTACTGCCTGAGGATTGTATGACTAGGGTGTTGTTTTTTTCTAAGACAAAATTGTTGTGTTTATCTGAAAGTTAAATTTTCAACTTAGAAAAAAAAAAAACAACACTCTGATGATGACATTGTGCTGATGTCGAAAGTATTCAGAATAAATGAATATGTATCAACATAATAAGGATACTAAGAAGTTTGTCTGTGATTATGAGAGGAACCTATTGAAAATAAGTAGACAGAATTTGTCTAAATTATTCAATGAGACATGTCTTTATATATATATATATATACACACACACACACATACACACATATATACATATATATATATATATATATATATATATATATATACACACACACACACATATATATATATATATATATACATATAATTATTAATTAATGAATATCAAACACTTAAAATTCCATAGGTAATAATTTTTATTTCATGAGGCTACAATAGTTAGCCTCATTCATCAGACCTCTAGACCAAAAATGAAATAAAAATAGAAAATCTATTCCAGGTTCTGTTTTGTTATCTCTTTAGAACCTGGAATAGATTTTATATATATATATATATATATAAGGCTCAAACACTAATATTCCATGATTATAATTTATTACATTGGAATCGTAATCATGATCCAATCCATCAGACCTACAAATTCAAAAAGAAATTGGAAAATCTAACTCTGGTTATATATATATAAACAAGTTGATAGAAAAATGAATGAAGCTGGCTATGATTTTGTATCTGAATACATCAGACACCAAAAATATAGAAATTTAAGTGTCCCTGTATCTTCAATGTTTGCAAACCAGCAATATATATATATATATATATATATATATATATATATATATATATATATATATATATATATATATATATATATATATTCAGATGCATAACAGCCAGCTTTATTCAGTTTTCTATCAACTTGTTACTATTGTTTTTAAATATCCCGTATTGTAATTTGTAATACCAGTAATTTTGTTAAAAAATGAGATATTAATGTATGATCATGGTTGCAAATTTGTTATGGAATATTGCAAAATTAATCCATTCTAAATACATTTTCATCTTAATAAATTACTTTCTCGCTTAATTATAGCTGCATTCTTTAGCTGATAACAGAATCAAGCAGGATTGGTTGGATTCATGACTTTAGTGGAAACTGATTGGTGTGCCCAACCAGATCTGCTTTGATTTCTAGCCATGTTATCAACTGAACAATTTTCTGCCTTCCTCTTGTACCAAACATGCAGATTCATTTTGATGCCTTTTCTATTGAATATCACAAGTTTCTGTTTGCTTTTCATTTGCTTTCCGTTCTTTTGTATTTTTCTTTACCTATGTCTCTACTCCAAAAGTGTACTTATCTACAAATGGTTTATTTTTACTTATAGTGTTTTTTTACTTCTTTACACCAGTTCTATTTTATTTTATAGCTTCTTTTTTTCTCTCCCACCCATCTTGTAGTTTATTTATTCATTTTTGCTTCCTGATATTTTTTTTTTTTGTTTGGTTTGGTGCCAAACTCAGAACACCAGAGAATTGATTATGCGTGTTTGTGTGCATCGTTGTCTTTCACTGATATTGTTAGTATGTAATTGTCTAGCATAGCATAATCACTAGCATATACATCTTTATATGTTTTTTTTTTATCTCTCTCTCTCTCTCTCTCTCTCTCTCTCTATATATATATATATATATATATATATATATATATATATACACACACACACACACATATTTATGTAAATTTGTGTATGTACAGTTTTTTGTATTAGTATACAGTTACAATTGCTTGTATATTTACATGTAAATAGAAATGTCTTTGTGTCTATGGTTGTACTAAGAACTTTTCACCATCTCCTCAGATATACATACACACATGTGTATATGTGCAAATCAACAATGCATAAATATATAGGTAAAGCAATGTAAGATATATTTATTTCACACACATGTTTATTTTTCAATATAGTCTTGTCAATACACTTTATTCAGTGATTAAAAAAATAATCATACAGATCAAATGTTTTCCACTTAAATATCAAAATTTAAAAATGTCAGTTTGTGGACTTATTGATGCTGCAAACATAACACACACACACATATATATACAGGGTGATTGAAAAGTAACTCCCTGTTTTATGTATGAGTAGCCAGCCAGAGTCCTGACTTAACACCCTGCACTTTTCTTTGGGGTTGATTAAAGGAGCAAGTCTACTATACCAAACCAAGACTTTACAAGAACTTGAAGGGCAATTACAAGAATTCCTGGTGAAATTGGTTGATGTGATTCTTGGGTGGCTCAAGAAATCTCATGACCATATTGAATTTTAAATAAAGCTTTATACTAAACGCTTTCATCATATATCCATTTCTTATAGAAATTATAGTTAATAAATAAATTATAAGTATTTTAAAATGGTGGGTTACTTTTTAATCACCTTGGAAAGCAACACTTTGATCCTAGTCAGAGTGCACAGATACTATATATTCATGTATAAATCAACTTTATGTGTAGTGCAACCCCTGAATAAATGTTTCAGTGTTTCTCATCAGATAAAATGCTTATGTCAAGGAATTTACAAAGTGTAGATAATCCTGAATTATCAGGTCATCAGTAACTTCTGTTTTTGGGAACCATAATGCATCATCCTAAATTAGTGTTCTTTTAATATATATCATCACAGGCGATCAAAAGTGAGTTATATATGACAGTGCTCAATGCAAAAGGCAGCGGATTGACAAAAGTAAATCTCTGATCCCAAAAGCTGAGCTCAACAGAAGAAAAGTAATGCAGTGCATATGGTGGTATCAATAGGTTATTATTCATTTGGAGTTTTTAAAACTCAATAAAACACAGCAGCTGCTCTATGTCTATAAAAGTTTGGTCAAAAAATGTCCTGTACTTGTAAGTAAGAAAAATGTAACTCTCAATGCAATGTCACATACAACAAAAATAACACAGAAGAAAATTATGGAACTGAGTTGGTCTATTCTACCCTACCAACCATATTCATCTGACCTTTTACAAACAGATTATTATCTTTTTTGGATAGTTGCAAAATACTTTGACGGGGAAAGATTTCTCTAATGAAAACCAGATCTAAGAGTTCATCAGAAACTTTTTTGTATGAAAGAGCTGCCTGGTATGTGGCAACAAGTCATTGCAAATAATGGTGACTATATAAGTTAATAAATATAATAATAATATAATATAATATATAATAGATAATATATAAATAATATAAATGAATATAATTTAACTGTATGTTACTTCGAAAAATATAATTAATCAACAAAGCTGGAAATTACTGATGGCTAAACCGAATATTTTGATTAGGTGTTTTAGAATATTAGGTGTTTTGAAAGTAAACCCTTTTATATTTTGATATATTATTCTGATACTTTAGGCATTTTGAAAGTAAACCTTTTGTGTTCTGATATTTTGGGTAGTTTTAACATATTGGGAATTTTGAAATTAAATTCTTTGTATTTAGATATAATTTTTTTTTACATCAAAATGTATTGAAGAGCTAGCCAATAAGTTGCAATAAATTATTGCAAATAATGATGAATATCTAAGTAAATAAAATGCAAATGTACTTTCAATTTTTTTTTTAAATAAACATGAAAAAAATGAAAATTATTTATGACTCTACTAAATTCATGTTTATTATTGGGTCTACAGTTCAATGTAGGTGTTTTGGAAGTAAACACTTTTGTATTTTGATATATTATTCTGATATATTATTATATATTATTGATATAATGAAATATGAATACATCTGTGTTTCCCCTCACTGGAATATGATTGGCTGGTGTCCGTCATAAATACAGACAGACATATAGGTATGACAGAGTTTAAGTCTATGATGATGCCCATTTGACTACGCCATTGTCTATCCTATTGGTCTACACCTATTACCTGCGACTACGACGAGCACCAGTCGATTACTGCTACCGTGTACTACTTGGTTACAGTAGCCAAACCCACTTAGCTACTTCGATCAAATATATCCCTTTCCAGGACATATCAATTATTATATTATTTTGATATATCATTCTGATACATTAGATAATGTTTAACATTGGTTAACATCGATGATTGTACAGGAACTGTACAATCATCGATGTTAACCAATGTTGAGCCTGCTCACTTAGATGTACAAGTGGGATAATGGATAATGGCTTGGAAATGTTAATTGGAGAGTTGAGTTCTAATTTTCACTGGGTTCGTTATATTCGCTCACATGCAAATGCCCTTGGGAAAAGTACGAATCCACCTCTTCTCCCTCTGTTATGAGTTAATTAGTAAGACTTGTATCACTAAACCATTATTATCTTAAAAATATTCTTAAAATCTTTTATATAAAGTGCTGTGTATGTGTGTCTGTTCGTTTGTTGACCTTGGTGAATTATAAAAAACCTGAAGTAAGCGGTAGTAACTACTGTAGTTATGTGTGATTAAAAATTAAATAAATCATTTAAAATTAAATTTAAATATCGAACAGAGTGAAAAGTTTAAAAAACGAGTTTTTATTAAAGGTTTAACTTTAATTTTGCTTTTTGCTGCAATTGCTATTGTCGAATTAATTAAACTGTAATGAAACTTAAGCGGTTCAGTTCACTATATCACGCTAGACAATTTTTCTTACCAGAATCTATTTTTCACATTTATAAGATGACCATTTGTCTGTGCATTGAATATTGTTGCCACATCTAGTCTGGTCCTTCTGTTTTATATCTAGAGAATATTGATAAAATCTCCCAAAATAATCTTCAATGTTCTCAGCCAGGACCTGGTATCTGGGTATGACAATAAACTACATCTGCATCTTGGGTAAGATGATAAATCAAGGCCTCTGATCAGGATGTTTTGAGGAGCATGGAACCACCTATTAATTGCTGTTGTTTCAAGGTCTACCCTGACCTAGGATGGTAGCACCTGTTAGGGTTTTAGCTATGGGCAAATAATTAATCTCCAAACTGGGGTCAAAAAACTATGAAAGTGTAAAAATAGGTTTTAATACCAGAAATAATTTGTAAAAAATTATTATTACCAGCAATACATTTTTTAAGAAAAAATATTACCAGAAATAGATTTTTTGAAGGAAAAAATATTAGCAACAATAAAAATTTTGTTGCCATTAAATAACCCATTGAGGTTGATATGCCATAAAACAAAACAAACCTAACTAAACCTGGCATCTTCACTTCTGCCATAATGTAGCTTCTGTTGACTTCTACTGTAAATACATTAACGGTATTTGTTCTGATGCACTTTCCTTGTTGGTACCTCGACTTAACAAATTTAATTGCAGTACTAGAGTGGTAGATGTGCAGTAGAGAATAATGGTTCAGATGTAGAAAGTTCAAATTCCAGTCAGGTTCATTACATTCACTTATACGCAAATACCTTTGGGAAAGGCATCTCTTCTTCTCCCAGCTATGGGTTGAATAGCAGGACAGAATGAGTCCTATAGTCTTGGTTGGCAACCAGTGTACCACAGAAAGAAACAGTGACTTACTGCAGGATAATCTTCTAAGCATGTATCATGTATGAAGTTTAACTGACTGATTAGATTGGTAGCTGGGTGACTTAATTTCAATGTTGAATTGGCTAGATGTAACCATAAGTTCTATGTTGATAGTTTCTTCTCTTGAACTTCTCACTTGTGGGACTCTCTTTTGGCTTCCTGTTTTCATGTTAAGTAGGATCTTCAAAAATTTAAATGTAGTGTCAATCATCATTTTCTGTCTCCTTGCAACCTGTTCTTTTATTATTTCTATTTCTTTCACTCTCAGTAACCCCTTACATCCTAATGGTTTGCATTGCCTTGCTTTGGATGAAATGATAAAAAAAGAATAGGTCGGTGTAAAGTAATTATATACTAAAGCTACAAGTATGGAACACTGATATAAACTACAATGAATATATGAAACTGGGAGGCAGATATTTGATTTTGGAAAATCTGTATCCCTAATATATAAAATTCAATTTGCAGTAATCTTTTTCCGCAATTAAATGTTATACTTCCAGGCAAAAACTATGGGATGCCTAGTGAAGGTCAGAGGAAACTCTGAGTTTTCACAAGTCATGTTGAACAGTTATATGAACATCTATTGGAAGACAAACTCATCACAACAGACCTCAAATGAAACACATACACACGCACATATATATATGATCCATTGCTAAAGTTTGATGAAAACATGTTTTGTGCTCTGTCCTTCTTCAGAAGGACCCTCACTTCTGTCATGCTCTATCAAGAGTCAGATCAGACCAAAATGGAGTATTGCTACAACATCTGGTGCTGCCCAGTCCTCACTGTCTGGCTTCAAAAGTATCTATGCAGCCTTGTGGGGGATGAATTATTATCCAACCTGCAACCCCTCCAAACAGATGAAGCATTGCTAGCCTCCTCATTTTCTCACTATTTTTGTAGCAGATGCTTGGAAGAACTACTTGGTTTTACCCGTTCTGACCTTTACAGATAGGATCCACGAGGCCATGTACGTAGAGTTGATTCATCCTCATTCTCTTCATATTCCATTGGTAAGAAGTTCCACTAGGACAGCTTTTTCCCCACCAGAAATGTTGCATTGTGTAATGAACTCCAGAGAGAATGCTACCCTGATGACTAAAATCTTAACCTTTTCAAGTCTGGGACCAACTGTTATATATCCTATATATCTCCATAATATTCACCTCTTGTTCCTTGCCTGTATTCCCTAAAATCAACCTCATTCAGTAACCTTTTAAGTGGCTCCTAGGCTTTGTATTGTGTAAACAATAGTAAAAAAAAAAAAAAGCAATCATTTTAAAACTAAGTTTATTGACTATTACAAGCTCATTCAGTAACATTTTAGCTTGAGTGGCTCTTGGGCCTTGTATTGAGTAAGCAATAGTAAAAAAGCAATCATTTTAAAAATCAGTTTATTGACTATTACAACCTCATTTAGTAGCCCTTTATCTTGAATGGCTCTTGGGCCTTGTATTGTAAACAATAGTAAAAAGAGCATTCATTTTAAAAATCAACCTATTGATTATTATTCACTGATGAGGTGCCCAAATATGTAGAGAATAGGATACCAGAATCAAATAGAACATACCATACTAAAGAGTTGACCTGAATTACAGAGCATAATTGTAGCACGGTGAAAATATATAAGTACTTAAAAATAAAAATAGATACCTCAAGGTTGTCCTCCAACCAGACTCTGGAATGTCAGGAAGACAGTAGGTCATTAAAGTTGTTGCAATTAATAACCTGTTGCTCTGCTTGACCTCATCAACTGAGCAATTAAATTTTCACCTAACTGGAGTATTCATTACCTAAGATGCTGTTAGATCAAAACAGAAATGAAAAAGAGGCGATAAAAGAAATAAGCAAAAATAACTTACGCGTGATATTGTCTATCTCAATAGGATTCCAGTGCCAAAGGATTTTAAATAGATATGGTTTAAATAATAATAATAATGGGTTATGAAGGCAGATAATAATAATAATAATAATAATTAATTAGCACACTTGAAACCTTGCCATAAAAAAGGATAAGATGAATTAGATGGTTTGGTTTGGTTTGGTTTGGTTTACAGTATATCAACCTCAATGGGTTATTTAATGCCAACAAGATTTTTATTGCTGGTAATATTTTTTTTCAAAAATGTATTGCTGGTAAAATTTTTGTTTGTGTTACAGAAAGTATAACTTAAAAATATGTTAACAAAGAAAATTTCATTAGATAGTAAGGAGATCAGACTGCTAATACATTGGTTTTTGTTTTGTCTTATGTTAGCTTATGTTATGTTTGTTTGAATTTTTTTACTTCTAATGTAAATCATTAATAAGCAGAATTCTTTCTTAGGTGTAACACTAAAGTTCTGTTTATATAGGGTGTGATAGATAAATTGTCTTCTAAATTATGTATAAATGAAAATAATACTGACATCTCATTTTGACAGATATGTTTACTAAAATTACACCAAAATATCTTGAAATACTAAAGAGTAAATTTATTTAAATAAATTTATTCAATAAAATTGCCATTGGCTTCAACCATGGCCTCCAGATGACTTCAGAATCTCCTGCAACTCTCCTGGACGATCTCTTTGTTTAAGTTGATCTTTGGTACTACAAGTTTTGTTGTCTCTTGCTCAACTGTGCCCCACACATAAAAATCAAAGGGTTTCCAGTTTGGGGAGTTAGGTTGTTAGATGTAAGGGGTGATGTGGTTGCATAAATTGTCTGCCAGTCATGACTGGTTTCTCCTGTTGGTGTGGTATAGTGCAGAGTCCTGTTGCCAGACATAGTGTCTTCCAGCAGCCACCCTCTTGGCCCAGGACAGCACTATCTTCACAAGGCATTTGTGTTGAGTCTGAAGCTCTCACTGACATATTTGGAAGTTCTTTTATTATAAGAATGATAAGAGTGAGTTTTTCCTTTGTAATCACCATTAAACTCATCCAACTCTTTCCGAATCCTCTGCAATCTTTGTGTTGAAGCTTCTGGCACGAATCCAAAGCAGTACAGCATGCTGTTTCCAAATTTTTGATGGAGTGAATTGAATCATGGTGCTCTTCTTCTCACAGACGGTGACCAACCAACCCTACTATACCGTGCAAGTCAACAAAATCAAAAATAAACAATGCACATGCATGAAATTAAAAATATGAAATGGCAACAATTTACCCATCACACCCTGTATTTCTGAGATGAAGTATTGTAATTATTTACACTATTTACATTGTTCAGATTGTTGTCCCCATCTTTGTTGCCATATTCACTATTTTGGCCATTGTATGCTCCAGCCTTCTTCAGGTGATTGGAATTTCAAACTGAACCCTTTATTTCATCCACTGACACATGCCTCAGTGGATAAAAGTGTTGATTGAAGTAATCCAGTGACTTGACTCAAAGAATTGTGAGTTCAATACCTGGCTACAGCAGAGTTGAACAAAAACTTGGAGAGTTGAGATAAAGGGAAATAACTGATACTGTGATATCTGGAAGAGGCATGGTACATGGAACTAGAACACTCTACCCTGGTGGACAAAATAGAGAGTTTGGTTCAAAATTCCAATGACCTGAAGAAGGCTGGAGTGTTCAATGGCTGAAATGTAGTGAATATGTCAAAAAAAGATGAGGACAACAGTTCAAACAATGTAAATAGTGCAAATAGTAGTAAAGTTGTCTAGATAAATATCCTAGATTACGCATGCAAAAAATATAAACAATACAATTGTAAATTTAGTTAAATATTTCCACTCTTTTTTTTTTTTTTTTTCTTTTTTAGCAGTATGGGTAAACTAGTAGTAACAATAATGATGCACTTAATCTTAATAGTATTAGATTTAAATATCTAATAAATTTAATAGTAAGTTTGATTTCAATATGAAAGAAGTTGTCTGAACATCAGGCAATGGTAGAAAATGACAGTCAAAAGATATCATAGGATTTTCTCAGTACAGACAGATCATGTCATTGAAGCAAGAAAAACCTGACCTCATTATTATAGTTAAGGAGAGCTTCTGTTTTCTTTTTATGTGCCATGTCCTTTCAGGATGTAGGCGATCATGACTCTCCATCTCCCTCTACCCACTGCAGTTATCATCAAGTTCCTTCTCTCTGCTCTCTCCCCTAGACCATGTTCTGCCATCCACCTGCTCAAGCTCACTGGGTATGTCACTTGCTGTTTTTCCTTGTCTCTCTTTCCGTCTATTCAACCTGTGAGTATCAGATTCTCCAGGCCTTCCTTCCTTTTTATGTGTCCCAGAAACTTCAGCTGCCTTTTTCTGATGTTAAGTATAAGCCTTCTTGTTTGTAACTTCTCTAAGACCTCATTGTTGCTCACATGCTTGGTCCATGATATCCTTAGCATCCTTCTGTAGAACCACATCTCCATCACCTCGAGTCTCTTCTTCATCTTTGAGGAAATCGTCAAACATTTGCTGCTGTAAAGAAGAACAGATGTCATGTAACAGCTCGGTATTCTTTTCTTTGTTGCCAAAGAAATCCTCCTTTCTTACTGCTCAGCTTTTGGAATGTGTCTTTGGCCATTCCAATACGTCTACACTTACCATCCTCTGTCTAGATACTTCCCAGAGATTTAAACTTCTTTGTCTGCTTGATTCTAGTGTTCCCGACCTGCAAATTGCATTTCAGGGTCTTTCTCTTAATGATGACCATTCATTATAGTCATCAGTAAGGAGAGCTAAGTGTCACATGATTGACTTTGCTATTCTGTATGAAAACAAAAGAGAGCTCCAAGGAAACTGAAAAGACTGAAAAATACCAGGATCTCACTAGGGACTTAAAGAAGCTATGGAACATGAATGTAAAACTTATTTCTGTTATAATGGGTGAAGTTGGAACACTACCTAGAAAACTGAAAAACCATTTAGTGGGGGAATTGGAAATACAACCAAGATTATGCACCTCCAGAAAACTGCCCTCATTTACTCTATGAGGATTCTCCGAAAAGTTCTTGAATTGTTGACGTCATGCCTCAAGAACAGAATTTCCAGTAATGTTGCAGACCTTTTTAAATTTTTGCTGAGAATTTCAAGATCTCAAGCAGGAGCAACAGACCAGATAAGGCAGCAATATTCAATGCAAGACTGAATGGTAGATTTATAAATGTGCAAGATGGATTCTGATGAGAAAAACAGTAAGACAACTGTTGTAAGTTTGACTTAACAACAAAAAAAAATCAGGTGTGAGTTCAAAGGAGGATTATTCTTTATTTTAAATTTGTCTTTCTCTTCTGATAATTACAGAATGACAGTCTGGGAGTTGCAACAAAAACAACTAGAATTAAGATATCCTATTGAAAGAATTAACAGTTTTCTTTGGTTAAACAGCTGCCTTACTGATTAGACTACAGTGATTTTCTAATTGCAGTTATTCATATGTAATTATATAAGGGTTCTTTATTTTTCCTCTATTGCCTGATACATCACAGTCATTTTCTTTTTTTTTTTTATTCATATACAATTATATTATTATTATCAATATTTTTTTAATTCATCTCTAAATACAACAGGGAATTGGAATAAATGGAAGTATGAAAATTTTTCAAAAATCATAATAGGCTGCATGAGGGTTGGAATAATTGGTTTCACAGTTCTGCATGACTATTCTCTTGGAATTAAAATTTTTGTCCTGGGAAGGTTCCACCAAAAATAAATAAGCAGGCAGGTAAATAAGATTGTAGGTGGATTTCTTACAGAAATTTCTAAGCTGTGGAGATCAGTTGGGGGTGTGGGGTAGTATAGTTATTACTGACTCTAAAGTATGTCTGTAGGTCATTTTAATGACTTTAATTATTTATTTTCTATTTTTCATAGTTTTTTTTATGTTTGTTATATATTGATTTTTTCCTGTTTTCTGTCGAGTTTGTTTTTAGCCTTTTTTTTTTTTTTTTTGCATTTTATGTTATGAATATCAATAAAAGAGAAGAAAATAAAAAGTAAATTCACCCATTAAAAACAAAACAAAAAAAAAATGAAAAAATAAAAAGGACAATTGTAAAAACCATTTTCTCTCACCTTCTATCTCATGGACCATGACCTCATCTCCATCCACTATTCTTACTGTTGAAAAGTGTCTGAGACTGTTCTTTTTGGAGATGTCTGTAAATAGCTTGCATTCTTTTCAGTTCTTTAAACACAGACAACAATTCCCCCCCCCACACACACATTCATTTCTAACTGTGATGGTTCTACCCAATACCACCTACCCCAACGCTTCCACCTTTGCTCACTGCATAGCTACCTTCCTCTTTCTATTATTGTATGCTCACCCAATCGTAACTAGCTGTAATAAATATAACTATTTATATATCATTGAAATCTTAGATTTTACTAATACTTAAAGAACCTGCTAGCAGGAAGGGCACCTTGCCCAGCTTTCTGAAATCATTTTTTCTAAATTAGTTTTTGTGAGTAACATCTACCAAGAATACGCAGTTGAACATGTTAGCTTTAGTTCCAAGCTATAACCACTGAGCTATCACTGATAACAGTGATATGTTGTCTGTTGCAGTAGAGGGGAAAAATGTCATACATTTCACAGGTGATTTTGATTCTATTGTATACATTCACATTTGCAGGCATGGAGATAATTGGGAAGGTACAAAGTTAACTACTCTTTTGTTTTGTTTTTTTTTCATTGCATAAACAAAGAAAATGTGTAAGTAATATATATATATATATATTTGTGTATTTGGGCAGCAATCTCTTTCTTTTTTATAAATGTTTCGTTAAAGACGACTGACAAGGTACTGTGATTAAGATTTTTATTTAATTTTTCTTGTGCCCACATAAGTGTTTTCTTGTCTGGACATAAAGTGTGTAAAAACTGTCTGGATGTTCTACATATCCGAGTTTTTTCGACTATTCTTTTAGCCATTATCAAGGATGATTTTATTTTATTTTTAACTGAATGTACAGGTTTTTAAGTATGTTTCTGGAGTTACAGGAATGTTTTATTTTCCAAACATGGTCAGCACATTGTGGCCATGTTTGTAGTTGATGTTATTGCGTGTTGGCTTTTTGTTTTTATTATTATTATTGCTCCTATTATTTTTAGTTTTTATTTACATGGAGATGAAGTTATTCTACTTGCATTTTTCTACAAATATGATGCAGATGGAGTTCAGTAAGTTTCTATGTGTGTTTAAATGAGTCCTAATTGAGCTATGGTCAGACAGATAAAATGTGAGTCCTCTACATAAGAATGTAGTAGTGTGTCCAGTATAATTATTCATGAGTTCGGTTTGATCAGGAACGCATATGTAGTATATAGGGGGAGGCAAAAGTCATGCACCATAGGGGTTATTGGATAGGTTGAAGAGGTCCTGTTGAGTGGCTACTGAGATCACCAGACCTCATACCTTTGGATTTTTTCATGTGGAGACATTTGAAATCAATTCTTTATCAGACATGACCAAGAAATATTCAGGAACTTAAAGAAAAAATTAAATACGAAGACAGTAAAATGACAGAGGAAACTCTCCAACATGTTAATGAATCATGCAAGCACAGAATTGAAATGGGTTTTGAAAAATGGGGAAGACATTTTGAACAGCACATATTACAATTAAATTACTAGTAAATAAAATTTTCATGTGTAATTATACTTTTAATAAATTATCCACATGGTGTGTGACTTTTGACTTGTACTGTATGTGTGTGTGTGTGTCTATATATATATATATATATATATATATATATATATATATATATATATATATATAAAAACAAGTTTGATTAAAAAGAATCAACAATACTCAACACCTTTTGGCTAAGGTGTTGAGTATTGTGCTCAAAGTTGTTCAAAGTTCATATTTAGTTATTTTTATTCAAGTACTTTTGACTTTGGCAGTCATTATCAAGAACCAATGTGGTATCTGTGGGATAGTTAAACTTCCTTTATTTACATCCCGATATTCTTTAGGAAGCTGTAAACTTCCTTTATTTGCATCCCGGTATTCTTTAGGAAGCTGGAAACTTCCTTTATTTGCATCCTGGTATTCTTTAGGAAGCTGGAAACTTCCTTTATTTACATCCCGATATTCTTTAGGAAGCTGGAAACTTCCTTTATTTGCATCCTGGTATTCTTTAGGAAGCTGGAAACTTCCTTTATTTACATCCCGATATTCTTTAGGAAGCTGGAAACTTCCTTTATTTACATCCCGATATTCTTTAGGAAGCTGGAAACTTCCTTTATTTGCATCCTGGTATTCTTTAGGGAGCTGTAAACTTCCTTTATTTGCATCCCGGTATTCTTTAGGAAGCTGTAAACTTCTTTTATTTGCATCCCGGTATTCTTTAGGAAGCTGTAAACTTCCTTTATTTGCATCCCGGTATTCTTTAGGGAGCTGGAAACTTCCTTTATTTGCATCCCGGTATTCTTTAGGAAGCTGGAAACTTCTTTTATTTGCATCCTGGTATTCTTTAGGAAGCTGGAAACTTCTTTTATTTGCATCCCAGTATTCTTTAGGAAGCTGAAAACTTCCTTTATTTGCATCCTGGTATTCTTTAGGCAGCTGGATACTTCCTTTATTTGCATCCTGATATTCTTTAAGGAGCTGGACATTTGAAATGGTCCAGCAGGACATCATGTGTAATGACTATTGGGAACGAGGCTGTACAAAAAGAATGCAATTTATTTATTTATTAATTTAATATAAATTTTTATTTTTACTTTCTTATTCTATTTTTAATGCTAAATTTACTTAAACTTTTTATTCTTATTTTTTATATTTTAATTTTTATTATTTCTAAGGCTTTTTTTTTTCTTAAAATTCTCTCCAGAAACTCCAAGAGAAAAATATAGCCCAAACTGTATAAACATGAAATAAAAACAAATCTTAAAGGAAATGAAAAATTGCTTTGTGTGGTTGAGTGGCTGGAATGTTCACTTTCCAAACATGAGGCCTGGGTTTGAATCTCACTATAGTCAAATCCTCAGAGAGGTGATTTTTTGATGGTATTGTCCTGGGGAAGTGATTCTAGTATACGGAACAGTTGTAAAGTTCCCGAAAAACCCCACTATGGATTGATCCAAATTTTGTGAGTGAAATTGGGTAGATGGAACTTCAGAAGCTGTCAATAGTTGTTCTAGAATGAAATTACAAGTCACTGTGACTGAAAGTTTGAGTTTACTGGCCTTGTTTTAACTGTCAGTCATGCCAGATTATCATACTCTTTCCAAAGAAGCGTGACTAAGTTTCACTCAGCATAGTTGTAGCATAAACCACAGACTGGCTCAGTAGGTGTTGAACAAATGTAAATATAACCAAGCAGATTATCTCCAACAGGTATTAGGTCATCACCCTAGATTATTTACAAATGTTCATCTTGTGTTCATTATTTGTTGACACCTGTATCGTGCGTTCCTATCTGAGAGAACCCATCTTTTTTTTTAAACCTGGAATTCATATCTCTATATATGTTGCAAATTTGTAACAATATAAACTACTTCTAGTGTCACCTGTGCCTTCTACAGAGTGAACCTTGCTGTAAAAAAAGTTGTCATATTTTATTGTTAAAGAAATGTTCATAATGTTTCCTGAATTCCATGAGAAGGCCAAATGATCGTGTGGGGCATTGTGTAAATTACACATTTAACAGAACTTGCTTTGGGTCAGACTAGTGCCAGAATAACAGATTTTTTGAATCATTGGGGCTCAATGTAAAATCTGGGTTTTCCAGATCAGTGAAGCTAAGTTCTAAATCTGGCAATGTAATGTATATACTGCATTACTGATACTGACAGAATTTACCTAAAATGATTGTGTAAAGCACTGTGTAATTGAGCTTGGACCTCACTAATCCAACAAGCTTGAGATCAGACTTTTAGAATCTCTCCAGGATGTGAGTGATCATGTCTCTTCACAACTTCCTATCTTTTGTAGCTTTTAGTAAGTTTCTCTTTTTGCCATGCCTCACTCCCCAGTTCTGCCATGCATTCACTGGTCAAGTAGATGACCAAATACCTCCCCTTAGCCTTTGATCTGTCTCGTAAGTGACAAATTCTCCAAGCCCTCCTTCCTCTCAAAAAATATCAGCTATCTCTTTCTGATTCTGACTCCAAGGGTCCTTCTTGTTTTCATTTTCTTTAAGACTCTTCATTGCTTATATGTTCAGTCGATGGTATTCTCAGCATCCTTCAGTTGCCTCCAGTTTTCTCTTTATCTGTGGGGAGATTATCCAGTATTCACTGCTATATAGGACGATTGGTATTACATAGCAGTACAGCACTATTTTTTGTTTCTAATGAACTTTTCCTCTTTCTTAATACTTTGCTTAGCTTTTGGAATGTATCTTTAACTATTCCAATGTATGTTTCAGGGTTAAATATGCTAAAATAATTTAGGCTTCTGTAGAACTCCATCTCTGTTGCTTCGTCTTGCCGTACCTCTTACATTTTTCCACACAAACTGGATGTTGACTGCTCCATGACTCAAAGTAAACAGCATAAATACATTTTCTGTGCATAGGCTCTACACATACATTTACTTTAATTTAAACAATTTATTGACTACTCTCACTCCAAAAACCAAAACTTTAATTCGGAGCCAAACAATGTCTATATATTCTCTAATTAAAACAAACTCAACACAGACCAACTTGGACATTAACACCAGGAAGCTGAAAGTTGCGACACAAACCAGCTTTCATGTCAACACTAACACACTGAGAGAGAAACAACAGTCATCAATAATGTCTAATTTTGCCATTCTCTCTTCCTGTTGCCTTAGTAACAGCAACAGATAAAAGTTACTAGTTTTGTATGTATGTAAATAAATTATACATTTATTTGCTCATACTTAGATCTATTCTTTTTTTTACTTGAACTTACACTTGCCGAGGCAGATAAAGAATTAACTTCCAAAACAGTAACAACAACAGCAACAACAAGGTTCTGTCTTTCAGGTTAGCTATTTCTGTCGCTGCAACAAGGGGTGATCCTAATGTTTCAAGCCATGGTAGCCTCATCAGTAAATACAGCAACACAATGAGTTTGCACAAACACACATTGGAAACACCTATGGAGATAAATCAGTCCTTCAATTATCACCATACAAGCCACCAACACAAAGAATTAGTTTCTCCAACTCCAGGCCATTTTCGCTGCTAGAGGGATACATTCACAAAAAATAAAATTTGCCAGTCTTGTCCAAGCCTTGCCTCTTGATGTAGTCAATAAAGTTGCCGACCTATTGGAAAATCAATGTCCTTAAAGCTGCCCCCATTAAAAGGACAGGTTGCTCAGATGAACAAATGCTGAGGGAACTATTCAACAACATAGTTATCAGTAATAGAACACCCTTGCAACTCCTCAGGTAGATAAAAAGTCACTTCAGAGTGAACAATATGTCAGAGCCCATTCTACATTACCTATGGTTGGATAAATTACCAACCACTATGGTACAGATACTGATGCCCATGACAGACATATACCACACAGCAAACTGGCAGATATTGCAGACAAAATTTTTGTGTCAGTCAACCAAAGGCTGAACACACTAACTCTCAAACAGAAAAACGACTGTAGTGCTAAACACACATGCCTTGATAAAGCACTTGCAGATTTACAAAGGCAAATGTAACAAATGCAATTTTTGCTAAGTCAGCAACAATGGAGGTACAGAAGAACCTCACGTAGACATGACCATACTCCATGCTGAAGAAGTCTTAGCTGTGGGAGAACAAATACACATTCCAGTGGCATTTGCTGGTATCACCACATGTTTGGTAACTGTTGTAGCATACCTATGGATGAAAATAGGTATGCCCCCATTTCCCATAAATACAGTTGTGAATACTGTATGTGGTCTAGGGTTGGAGATTCATTGTGGAATTCACTTGACTCACTTCTAGCAGTTGACTACTACTTCTATGCACTGTTGGCGAATCTTATATGTGTTGTTCTTGTCCTAAGTATTATCATTCATTACCAGCCTTTATTTGATTATTTTATTCAGTAACCTTCCAAGGAAATGTACCCGACCTTGTCATAATACCAACAGACACCAGGGAAATGAGCAAACTGATGATTGATTGTGACTACCCCAACTGCTACACACACAGAAAGTCGCTTATTTTATCTAGTTGACAAAAATAACAGTTACAAATTCCTAGTGGATACTGGAGCAGCATTCAGTGTCATTCCAATAGCACGTGGACCTAATCCTAGTCTTCTCAGACTACTAGCTGCAGACAGTACACATATTTATACATATGGCACAAAAGATTTGACATTAAATATTGTCATGTTCTGAGATTTTACGTGGACATTCATACAAGCCAACAGGCAAACATCCATTCTTGGAGCAGATTTTTTAGCCTTTTTCAACTTGTCAATGAATATGAAACACAGACTACTTTTGGACACCAAATCTAATATCCGTATTTTAGGAATTCATATATGATACGCATCTACAAGCATCAGTGCAACAACTTGTCATAGTAGAGAATTCCTCGATATTTTGAATAAAGATAAGGATATTATGACACCCTTTAAAAATACTGACAACATCAAGCATGTCACAAAACACCAGATGAAAACTACTGGACAGCCAATATTTTCATACCCATGATGACTACATCCACACAAGTATGAATTCATCAAAAATGCTATAGGAAGGGATAATGCTCATCTGAAAGCCCTTATACATCACCCCTACACCTTGTTGCAACACTGGACAATAAAGAATTTCAACCTTGTGCGGACTTCCGTAAATTAAATGCATCCACTGTCTCTGATTGTTATCCTGTTCTGCATATACACGATTTTGCACTCGGGTTACGTGGATCACGCATATACTCAAAGATCAATCTAGCAAAAGCTTACTTCCAGATCCTGGTAACAGAAGAGGATATTCCCAAAACATCAGTGACAACTCTATACGAGTTTGTCCAGCTGACATTTGGTCTTTGGAACACCATCTATTTCAAAGACTAATTGACCAAGTCTTGAGAGGATTACCATTTGTATAATGCTTACATTAATGATATCCTCATTGCAAGCAAAAATAGTGATGAACACAAAGACCACTTGCATCAAGTCTTTCAGAGATTATCTCAATTTGGACTAAAAATAAATTTAGATAAGTGTAGTTTTAGTAACACTTTCTCTCTTGCTGAGAGAGAAACTACATCAACAACAGATATCAGCAATATCTAATTTCATCATTCTCTCTCCCTGTTGGCTTAATAACAGCAACAGATAAATTTTACTAGTTTTTTATGTATGTAAATAAATTATATTGCTTACACACACACGCACACAGTATTAAAATTTGAATGAAAATGCCAATTCTGTAATAAGCACAGTGCTCAACATAAAATATAAAAAATTATCTACAGATGATCCCTCTAGCATTGAACATACTCAAAGCCTCCCCATAAATATCAGTTTCCAAAATCTCACTGTGGGACTTTCTGCATTATTTGTGATGATGTTGTCATAAATTATGGCAGAGTATACATGGATCAGGTTACGGCAGGTTGAACATTGAGATTTGATATTGCTGGGGCAGGGTTTGGGCATGTTGAATGCTAAAGGGTTAAACATAAATGAAAAGATTGTAGATTTTATGTGCTCTTAAGTATTTTTCATGACTGTCAGTTTCTTGTGTGAACCACAATCGTCAGGCAGTAGAGAAAGACAGATATATATATATATATATATATATATATATATATATATATATATATATATATATATATATATATATATATAATTTAAAATGAAGATGAAAATAATTAAAGATAAATCTAATTGTGGGTTGTCATGAAACAAAATAGATGATTACAAAAGAAGAAAAAACATGTTGAATTTTGCTACTATTCTAGAATATGCTATATTTGTGTACAATGTTAGCAATTTTTCTATTCACATCATAAACCAAAATAGTGGGGAAAAATACATTATATTCAAGTGTAATATTTTGATAGTTTTGTATCAGTGAAATCACCTCTAAATACTCTGGTCTCACTCTAAAATACTCTTCTAAATGACCAACTTGCACATAATTGTTTTTGCTTGGCTGATAATAGCTTAAAATATTAGTTTACTATTCATAACTGTCCAAAACCTGTTTATAGCTAGCTGAAACTTATTTATGGTAGATACCTTAATTTTTGTCTCCATTTAAATAGTCAAAGATACACACACACACACACACATACATATATATATATATGAAGAAATATAGTTTTAAGATATGCTATATTTATAGGACAAAGTGCTCAATATCAGAGATAGAGCATATGTAAATATAAAAGTGAACATTGAAATCAGCACTCAGAGGTGACAGGCTAGATGTAATCATCAGTCTGCAAGTGTTGGTTTTTTCTTGGATGACACAATATTTTTCAAGGCCAAGTCGAGAAAAAACCCAACACTCACAACTTGATGATTGTGTCTAGCATGAAACAGCCTGTCACCTCTGAGTGTTGACTTTAATATTCACTTATATATATATATATATATATAAGAACAATATTGGGGAAAAATGGATGACAAAATGGAAAAATTTTTCTTGTGACATGTTTTATCTAAAACAATAAAAGACTTAATCAATAATAAGCAAAGCAATAAACTAAAACTTGAAAGAGGAATTTACTCAATTGCCTGTAATAATTTTCACAAAAAATAGATAGGAGAAACCTCAAGGAATCTAAATAAAATACTATATGAACACAAAAGGGACATTTTACAAAACAATACATCAAATGCATTGGTTACCCACTGTAACAACACTGACCAGAATTTTGACATAAAAAGTGCTATGCTCATCAAAGGAGAAAACAATTCACTGTGACAAAAATGTCTAGAGAGAGCTTTGATATAAAGGTAAACTATTGTAAATGTACACCCAGGCTTTTACGACATTTTACTATTCCTGGGGGAACTTTTATTATCACAGTGTGGGATATCTACTAACAAAAGTGGTGGAAAGAAAAAGAATTTAAATGAAATCAGCTAATTTAAAAGAATTAAAAAATAAATTAAATTCCCAGAATACCTTGTTCATGCTCCTACCAAATTTAGTCGTAAAGGATGAAACGCGTCACACCAAAACTTTTTCTACTTTGTCATTTCATCCCCAACCAAGATTATAAAAGCCATTGAGTCACAAGGAGTTACTAGGAGTGAAAGAAACAGAGAAGGCAAAGAACAGGATTGAAGGAGATTAGGTGACATTTGACATTGCATATAAATTTTTGAAGATCATAGTTGACAGGAAAGCAGGAAGTCTTTATTACTATTATTATTACTATTATTCTACACTTTACCTTTCAATGAATGTACAGCCAATAAAAATCTATTATTTTAAAAATTATTGTTAATCATTTCATTCTAAGCAAGGTGATAAAAGCCACTAGGGTACAAGGGGTTATCATGAGTAAAAGAAACAGAGGCCAATAAAAGAATGGGATTCAAGGAAACGATTCACATTGTATTTACATTTTTGAAGATCATGGTTGGCAGGAAAACAAGAAACTGGAAGATAGTTCTATAAGCAAGAAGCGTATGAGGAAAAACTATTAGCATAGATGTTATGATTACACTTAGCACTTACAACAGTGAATTTACGAGACCTAGCTGCCAATCTAGTACTGTCATTAAATTTGTGAAAGATAATTGGTTTATATTGGTTTCTAAAATGATCTTGACAATAAGCCTGTGCAAATTGAAAATATTTTTGTAAGGTTATGCTAGTGATATCTGGTGAATACAAAACTATATCTTTCATATATAAAAATTACTATTGACTTTTGATCTCCTATCAGATTAATGTTAGCCATGAGGATATGAGTTATTTTTTGTCCAAATTTCTGGACTCATCATTATTTACATTATTTATATTTAGACTATTATCCTCATCTTTGTTGTTATCACAACATTTCGGTCATTGTGCCCTCTGGCCTTCCTCATATGTATATCAGTCTAGGTAACATTTTATATACATATATATATATATATAAATTCATGAATCATTCATACAAAAAACAAATATAGAGGTTAATGGTTTAAATGGTGAGAATACATCATCACAAATTATATAAATAAGATACATCAACCCTGAACCTGTATATGAATCACCGCGGATCATATCATTCATATACAGGTTCAGGGTTGATGTTTCTTATTTATATAGTTTGCGATGATGTATTCTCGCCATTTAAATCATTAACCTCTATATTTGTTTTTTGTATGATTCATGAATTTATAAATTATATTTGCACCTTTTAATTGAAATATATATATATACTGGACCCTCCTGTCATTTTTGACATCTGATGGCCAGAACCAACAGCCAGACTAGCCACACATATTTGATTATAGTGGTGAAGGCATGTGCAGAACCAACAACACTTTGTTTTCTTGACTTCTCAAGAAAGAGATAAAATTATTTTGCAATTGGTTTTACTGTGAACCAGATTTCTTGATTAGAAAAAAAAACAAAAATCTTTTGAGTGCATTGTCCCTTTCTTAGGAGAGAGGAAACCTAGGTGGCCCCTTTCACTTCCAATCACCAGGGAAAATGTTTTCCATTCTATCTTCCAGGTTATATGCTGTATTAACCAATTCTTGCCTTTTTCAACTTATACTTGACATTAACCACTTCATGGTTCTTCCAGCTTATACCCAATATTAACCACTTCATGGTTCTTCCAGCTTATACCCAATATTAACCACTTCATGGCCTCAGTGTCACACTTATTCATTTATTCTGTATCATTATTACTTCTATACACACACGCGTTTGCTGTGACAATATTTTGCGGTACACTTGTGTGTCATAGCACAGGAGTTGAGAATCACTGAGTAAGGTCAACAATAAAATGATGGGATCTAGTAGCCAAAGTATCAAGGAGGAGAGCTCTTTAGAACAAGAGTCATGAAAATATTTATAGAAAAGATAGGAGCTATGTCAGAGCGGTAGGAAAGTGTCTCAAAATAAAGACCAATGATGTTACAGAAACTTCTTTGGATTTTATCAAGAATCTGAAGATATATAACCAGAATGACAGACTTACAATCTTGTGCAAATTAATTGAAACAAAATGAATAATTCTGTTATTGTTTACTTTTTTTTCATATTTTTCCAATGAGACATTACTCAGTGCTAATGTTAGTACTTCCTATGTCCATTCCAAAAAGTCGTTCCTTGCAGATTGACCACAGATTCTCAATTGGATTTAAGTCAGGAGAGTTTCTAGGCCAATCTATAGTACTTTGATTTGCTCACTTATAAGGCTTGCCAGTTTGTTCATGCAGTGTTACAATTTTTGTATGCTTCCTTGGAGTAATGCCTATTGCAGACAATGGCTGTAGGACAACTAATTGACAGTTGAAACAATAATATCCAAGGCGTGATAAAAATCTGATGCAAAGTGACTGAAATCAAGACCAATGACGTTACTGATGCTTCTTTGGATTTTGTCAAGAATCTAAAGATATACAGCCAGAGCGCCAGATTACACCCTTGTGCAAATTAATTGAAACTAAATGAATAATTCCATTATTATTTACTTTTTTTCCCATATTTTTCCAATGGAACATGACCCAGTGGACATGTTAGTACTTTGTAGATCCATTCCACAAAGTTGTTCTTTGCTGATTGATCACAGATTCTCGATTGGATTTAAATCAGGAGAATTTCTGGGCCAATCTATAGTACTTTGATTTGCTCACTTGTAAGGCTTGCCAGTTTGTTCATGCAGTGTTATAATTTTCATATGCTTCTTTGGAGTAATGTTCATCACAGATAATGTCCATTGGACAACTAATCAACAATCAAAAAAATAATGTCTGAGGACATGATAGAAATCTGATGCAATAAAAAATGATGCAATATTTTTCAAGGCCAAACAAATTTCATCATACACCCCAAAAATAGATTCATATTACTGCAAATCACTACAAATGACCTAATCTTAAGAAAAAATAGAACTCAATTACACCGTCACTCCAGTGGGTCTAAAACTGACCGCATGGTGAAAGGAAGGAAACTAAAGTGGTTGTTTCAATTAATTTGGACAAGGGTGTAGATATGTCCGCAATATTCAATGTACAGATGAATCAATGGTGTAAATCTTATTTCTTCAAATTTATAACTATTACTATTGACTTTTTCTTTTCTTTTTTTCTCTTGACTTATTGAGATTTGAATATTTATCAGATAGCATGTAAACTGATCTGATTTTAATGGTGCCACTTGTCTTGACAGAGATTGGCATTTTTGACAGTTCTATTCCCCAGGAAGGTCTAGATTCTTCTTGCTTCCTACTTCCAAACTGGAGAATTGGAAAAAGTAAGAAGAAAAAAAATGAACTGCCCAATCTATAGTCTTTCATTTGTTTATTTGTCTGAAAATATGATTGAAAAATGACAAGAGACTTGGAAAATTGACTCTTCATAGTATTTTGTTGGCTTAGACCAAATTCCAAGTTTTTAACGTCACAGTAGAAATAGACAGGTTTCATTTGCTCAACAGATTTTAGACTAGGTATACTTAAGTTTTGTATTTGTTTTGGCATGTAAAACCCACTTTTCCTCCAAATATTAGTATATCATATGTTTGTTGTAAATGGACAGAAAGAAACTGTTTTTGAACTGAGCCAAATGAGAAACATGGGTGAAGTTCTAGTAGTTTTTCTTGTACATATCCAACAGCGTATTTTTTAATATTGCCTAGGAAAATGAAAACAAAAAAAACAATGATGTTTATCCTGTACAAGGCCCAAGAGCCACTCAAGATAGAGGGTTACAGACTAAGTGACACAGTTTATACAGATATATGAGAAAGATAAAGGTTCACCCAAGACTTGAACTGACCAAGATTTTAGTAATGTGATTGAGGAAGCATAACATTGGGAGTTGGTTCCACAGAGTAGCAGTTCATGGGAAGAATCTGCTCAAGTGGAACTTAGATATTACCAGTGGAATACAAAGGGAATGAGAGTGGTTCACTACAATGTGTGTAGCATCAGAGCAAGATAGTTGAAATTTCTAGGACAGATAATGAGAAAAGATCAGTTATGACTTGATGTGCTGTAACGGTGAACAAGCTTGTCTCGTTAGATCAGTTATGACTTGATGTGCTCTAACGGTGAACAAAATTTCCTATACTAATTTATGGTCACTTGTGGATTCAAGAAAAACAAAATTTTTAAGGTTATAAAAAGTATTAATGAAATTTATTAATAAAAATATCCTTTGGTCTTTCCTCTTAATAATAACAAAAATTTTGATGTTAAAATTTTTGTTTTTAAAATTTGGTGCATTTTTTTCATCACATATGCTCATTTTTTAGTGAATCTTTAGAGATACCTATATATATAATGGAATAAATTATGACCATGGAATATTAGTGTTTAAACCTTTTTATTATATCCTTACTCTGTCCTGGACATTGAGTTCTACCTGGATTCTATCCTCTTGGAATTATTTTTTATACAAATATATATGTATGTATTTTGTATGTATATATATATATATATTAGATATATGATTGCATATGTATGTGTATATTTACCACTAATATTATCAATATATATATATATATATATATATATATATATATATATATATATATATATATATATATATAGGTACCTCCAAAAGAATATATATCATTATTGCAATGTCTGTGTATTGTTTAATTTAATCTACACTCTGATCTTGGAAGAAGTGCTGAGGTGTTAGACTTTGGTGAAAGCTAAAATACATGGATATTCTGAGCTTAGGCACAAGTAAAGAAATTGAGCTTTGTCTCAGCTGCCTTCTATTTGGCCTAAAATCATTAAGATAATCATTAATTTGCACATCTTCAGATTTGACATAATTTTTGAATTTTCCATATTCCAACTATGCTGAAATGTTTAAGCCCTCTTCGTATTTCATTTATAAAAGTGAAGTTCCACTTAGCTGCTTCCCTAGAACTGCTACATTGTGTTACAGATTCCCATGTTGATGATTCAATCTTAACCTCTTCAAATTATCTATCCTCCTTATCCTCACTTCCTATTTCCTCCTCTTACATTGATACCACATACCTCATTTCATATCCTTCTGCCTCAAATGGCTCTTGGGCCTTGTAATGGGTGAATATTAATAAAAGAAACACTTAATGTCAGTTACTATAACTGATAAATAATATAAAAAAACTCATTATTTTTGTTTCATTTATTTGCAGATTTCACTAGCCTTATCCACTGGGACATCATTTCAGTGTTTCCATCATCATTTGACATTCATGCTGCAAAAAGTGATGAGTCGAGCAGAACAGACTGTTTTTTCATCCCTTGTTAGCACTTCTGCCGTTCTCCAATTTCTCGAGGATAACTATGATATATCTGTTGCCTCTGCTAGGCACTGATCTATGGAAAGGTAATTACTTAATCTTCTTCTATATGCTGTGTCCTTTCAGAAAATTGGCGATCATGGCCCTCCACAATTTCCTGTTCTTTGTAGTGCTTAATAAATTTTGTCTTTTTGTTATCTCTCCTAAACCCTGTTCTACCATCCATTTACTGAAGCTCGCTATGTAAGTTATGCATTGTTTTCCTCTCTCTTGACTTCAATCTTTCCTGTGTGTATCAGATTTTCCAAGCCCACCCTTTCTCATTATGTGCCCTAGAAATCTGAACTGTCTCTTCCTGATGGTAGGTATAAGTTTCTTTTTGTCTCTATTTTCTTTAAAACTTAGTCGTTGCTCATATGTTCATTTCGTGGTATCCTTGGCATCCTTCTGTAGAACCACATTTCTATTGCTTCAAGTCTCTTCTTCATTCACTGCCATATAGGATGACTAATATAACGTAAGAATTCAGTGGCCTTTTCCTTGTTTCTGGAGAATATTTCCTATTTTTTAATACTTCTCTTAGCTTTTGGAAGGCATCTTTCTCTATTCCAATGAGCCTTCCTATGTTCATTCTATGGTATTCTTGGCATCCTTCTGTAGAACTACATTGTCCATCATTCACTGCCAAATCTTTATTCCAATGAGCCTTCAGATTTCAGTGTCACACATTCAGTCTTCTATTTAAGACTTCCTGGATATTTAAATTGTTGTATTTGTTTGACTTTGATTTTTCCAATTTGTAATTTGCATGTCAGGCTGTCCTCTTTTGCTAGCAACCATTCTATATTCTTGTAATTGATGTTTAGTTCTTTCTTCTCACTTTCTTTCACTGTTTTCTGTAAGAGTTCTTGTAGTTTCCTGTCAGCACTGTGTCATTCATACATATGTTGCTAAAATTGTGTCCACCAATAATGAATCCATTTAGGACTTCTAATTTTCTTAGGATTACTTCATTGTCTAGGTTGAATAAGTCAGGTGAGAAGACACATCCTTGTCTTACACCTCTTTCTATTTTGGTATAATTACTGAACTTATTTTCTATCAGGTGGTTTGCTGCCAAGTATAGGTTCCGGATCATTCTAATATCCTTCTTGAATATGTCATGCTTTGTAATATTGTATACTGGTTAGATTTAAATATGTCTGTGTAGAATTGGAGAGATGTGTTCACAAATATCTTTAAGAGGTTTTCTTTAGTTGTTTAGTAATACTACTCAGTATAGATGTGCAGTGGTATGATGGATAGTGGCATGGATAAAGAAATCAGAAAGTACAGTCAAAATTCCAGTCAGGTTTTTTAAACTTTACCACATTTGAGGTGAAATATTGCTGCTGTTGAATGATCTCCTTTTGCAGCTCTAGGCACCTTCTGTCACCTTGAGATGGTTGCTATAAATAAACATTTGTCAACTGTTATTTCCGGTATTTAAGCTAGAAATTACCTATAACGGCTTTGGAATGAGGCTAAACATCCATTTTCCGACACCATTTTGAATTCTTCTAGACTTTACACAAGGTGTAACATCCATTAAACACAGGTTAATTTTTTGGCAATTTTTTTTTTTTTTTGGTTAACAAAAATGGCCGCATCAACATCCAATGAAGCCTTTATTCAGGAGTTTTTCTTTGATTCAGACTCCAATGATGATTTTGAAGGCTTTACTCAAGTGGATATTGATGGTAAAGTGGTTGGAGATGATAACCATATCTCACTATGTGGAGGAAAGCTGATGACCATGAAGTGCCAAGCAGCTACTATCATCCATGGCTGATATATGATTATCTAAGCCTAAAAACAAGTGAAAATCTGTTGGGGAGAGGTCTGGTGAATATGGTGGATGAAGCATAATCTCCCAATTTAGCTCTGCTATTTGGCAAGGGTCATTTTTGCAACATGTGGGCAAGTATTGTCCTGAAGAAACAAAACTTGTTTTCTGTTTGCTAATGCAGGCTGTTTCTTCAACAAATTTTCCTGCTCGCAATATTTGTTAGCAGTAATGGTTTCACCTGTTTTTAAAAACTCATAGTGAATTATTCCTTGACATGTCCACCAAACACACAGCAAAAGTTTCTTTTGGAATAGTGGTGCCTTTGAAGTTTGTAGCAAAGAATCACTCGGTGATAACCAATGATGTTTCCTCTTAGAGTTTGTATACATGATCCACTTTTCATCACATGTCATAATTCAATCAAAAATGGATTCTTTTGTTAGTCTACTGTGATGAGAAGTGCGTATAGTAAGCCTTTGCAGTTTTTTTGCTGGTGTTAAGTCATATCGTACACATTTGCTTAATTTCCATTTCTTCCCCAGATGGTGCAAATGCAGTCTTATAGTTTCATCGCTTACATTAAACCTCGAAGCTAGTTCATGATATGTTAATCCTGAATCTGATTCTATAGCTGCCTTTAAATCCTCATTGTTTAGGGATATTGGTCATCCAATTCAAGGTTCATCTTCAAGGGTTTCATTGCCACAATGAAACTTCTGAAACCAATTATGTGCAGTCCATTCACTTACTGCGCCTTTGCCAAAGGCTGTACATAGATTATGAGAAGCACATTATGCACTTGTACCGAGTTTAAACTCATACAACAGACAAGCACGAATTATCAATTTTTTATCAGTCATTTTGAGGGCTCTGAAAGGAGAAATAAAATGACATTCGTTATGTAATAAAATAATAACTGAATCATTCAACAATGTAGTTGTCAATACAAGTTGCTTCCTGTATACTTATGCTTGTTAGTAACTAAACAGCTGGGCCAGAAGTAAGTTAACTAAAACCGACAGAAACTTTTGGGGGCACCTGATAGAAGCTACTGGCTCCATCAATGTACCTGATAGCCTTTCTGAAGGTGAATTATTTCATCTATTTATAAACAACAAAATAATAACGTTTATTTATCAACAGGACAAATAAATATGCTAGTCAGGTGTAAGAAAGACAAGACAAATGCTGGTCTCTTCTCATATACAAATGCAAGGAAGCACGTCACTTTTTTTTATGAAATGAAAGCTTTCTTAGCCATTTTGCTTCTTATTGCACCCCAAGACTCCACAAGAAATAATAAAAGTTAATGTTAAATTGTTAATTTTTTTTTTTTTTTTATTTTATATTGTTTCAATTTTTGGTTTTCAACATCAAAACATGCATGCAAAATGTAATGCATTACATAATGTATTACATCAAAATATTCCTCATAGATTCTTTTATTAGTATACAAGATATAAAATCTATACAGACAATATAAAGAAAGTTATAAGAATTTTAAAACAGTAGGTGCTCACTTTTTTGCACCCTCAAAAAAAAAATGCAGTGGCAGGGAGAACAATTCTAGAAAGAATTTAGTATGGTAACAGTTAAATTATCCTACACCTACCTTGGGAAAGGTATAAATCTATCTCTTCTTCCCCTCCCCCACCAGCTATGAGAAAATAGCAGAACAGTTTTCTTCATACAACATGTGAATACATGTGTGATACCCTGTCCTTGTCAGCTGCTAACCAGGGGTGGTAACACAGTTTCGATGGCTAAGGAGGTACTACCACGCCTCGTACCACCATCAGATTCTGCCACCAGACAGGGTATTGTTTTTTGTAGATGTGTCAGTCTCTGGGATTTTTTTTGCAACTGTAAGTCAGATTTCCAACATTGTGTTAAAAGCATTTGTTTTTGATCATTAACCAATACACAACATGCTCATATTGACTGTTATCAATTATATAAAACACTGATATAAATAGACTAGGCTGTATAGCCTTGGTTGTCAAACAGTCTAGAAGAAGGAAAATTCTGCATTCAAACCAGCCTGGAGAAAGATAAAATTTGTTAAGTGCTACAAGAGACAGAAAGTTGGGGAGAGCCATGATTGTCTATGTCCTGAGGGGACAATGCACATAAAGAAGATGATTTGTTTTTGTTTTGATTTAATGATGTGTTTATATTTCAACATCTTAGATAATTTTATCTGTCTTTATTAGGAAAGATTTTGATTTGTGTATATATCATTGCTTTGCATGTTCAGTTCTAAGGCATTTGCCCAATTTCCAGTTATGCTGCTTTTTTGCCTTTCTTCCAAGCCAATTTGCTGCATTCACTTATATAATATGCATCTCTGCATGTAATCCTTATCTTTGTTTGTTTTTGTTTTGTTTTGACCAATGTGTTCTCTGACCTACCAAAGGTTACCTGAAGTCTTGAACTGAAAAACTTTTATGATTTCATGTATTGTTTAGACCGGGGGCTTTGAACCTGTTTTGCTCACTTTCACATGCTAAAAAATATCCATTGCCCACTTGTATAGTAAATATTCAAAAGCATACCAAAATTGTTTGATAAAAGTTTGTTACTGATTCATAAACTGACTTTATGATGAACTAAAAAATACCAAAGGAAGATAACAAATAACAATTACTGTATTAAAGAACAAAAGTTGATAATTGAAAACTATACGCAGTGCAACCTCAGTTTTCGAACGTCTCAGATGTCGAAAAAATTGGTTTTCAAACAGAAAATTCGAGATGAAATGCCTCGGCTATTGAAAAAAATTTTGTTTCTAGAACAACATTGCTGAACTGAGTTAACCCGAACAGAATATTTTCTGAGTTAACCATCATGTTGTATACATTTGCATGTTGTGCCGTGCTTTTCTTTTCCAGTTTTATTGTACTGCGACTTTTTTCTCTACATTGATTCCTACTGGCAAAATAGTTTAAGTTTACGAACATTTCAGTTTAGTAACAGCCTTAAAGGATGAATTAAATTTGTGAATCAAGGTTCCACTGTATATAATTTAGTTTTATGGTTAGGTTTAGTGTTACAAGTGTTGACAAAAATATTAATCAATTTTTGTTCTTAATTATAAAATTAAGAATATATACACTACTAGCAAATAATAAAAATTCAATGAATATTTCTTGTTGTCCTTATCTTAATTACATCTGAACAAATGTTATTTCATCTGAAGAACTATTCGAATATTAATGACTTTTCTCAAAATTAAAGAAAATACTAAAATATTCCTTGTTTGTGGGGATATTTATATCTTATCTTGGAATGTGACTCAGTTATTCTCATTTAGTTTTCTGTTTTGTTTTTTATACAGGTTCTTTGCATATGTTCTTGGAATATTTTTTCTTGTAGCATATAATGAAATAACTTTTTAATACTCAAAATCCTCTATCGCCCAACAAAATTGCCAATCACCCACCATCTTCTGTTTAGTTGCTCAGTGCCCTCCCAACAGTTGAAATTGTCCAGGTTGGTAAATCCTGGTTTAGACTCGCATCTTCTTTTTTGTTACCGTGATCAGAAAATTTTGCCCAATGTCCTCTCAGACCTTTCGATGATTACCTAAAGTCTTGAACTGAAATACTATTTTGACTTCATACATTGTTCACATCTTCATTTTTGTTACTGTGATCGCACAAAATCTTAACAGATGTTTTCTCTCGTGCAATTTTGAAAGTGCTTTAAATATCTTTTATCTTATTGACAACTTAGTGTTTTTTCTATTTTCTCATCCATTTGAGGCAGTACACTGATAGAAAAGATTTAAATTTGTACAATAATAATATAAACTAATCAGTGCCCCAGTGACACTATGGATGTAGGGTTCTTGGCATTGTCACTGATCTTCACAGCCATCATATGTAGACTGGGAAGTAAACAGATTTGATGGTGATTTCACTCAGTGATTATTTTTTCTTGTTGAGAATTCAGGTGTTAGTCTCAGTGTGCCATGGTGTCTCTACTGGAAACCAATTTCACAGAACAAAGCTCTGTTGATAACTAGCAATAAGTTTAATGAAAAGTTACAGTTTCTAAAGGAGAAAGTGCATAATCTGTCATGATCAACAGTTGCAACAAGTCCTGTACACTCAAACCCTCTGTCACGATGACTTGTAACTTTGTGTTAGCACAACTATCAATGAACAATTCAGTCTACACAATTTCATTTACAAGGCTTGGATCAACCTGTGGTATGATTTTTAAACACTTTCCAAAGGTGGTGTATGTTGAGATCACAGTCTTATATAAATTATATCATATATATATATATATATATATTTATATATATATATATAAAGCATCATTTTATGTGGCATGAAGCTACATGAGTCTATGGGGATTCTTTAACTCAAAATTCTCTTTGATTCCTAACACAATTCCCTTGTTCGTATCAAGCTCTGTATCAGTGAGATTTGGGGTTTCTCTCTCTTTGAAATTGTTTCTGTAATAGAGCCCATGGATGATACCAGGAGCAAATCAGACAAATGAGATGAGACCAAGACCTTCATTAAAAGAAAAGAGCATAAACCTCAAGGGGATGGGAAGGAAAGAGGTTTTTGAAAAAATTCAAGAACAACCAAAGACTTTTAGGACGGTTTCATGGGATTGGCAAATAGAATTTTACCTATTTGCATATGTTGCTTATAGAGTAAAGAGTTAGACGAAAAGTTAGTTGACTACTAATCATGTGTCATAGAACAACACTATACAACAGTTTCTCTCTTTTTATAGTTTAAACAAGTGATGTACACTATAGGCAAGAAGTTTAAGGATACCTTCTGTGTTTAATCATTATTCATTTTCATATGTTCTTTGGTTTAGTTAACTCCTATTAAGGAAGGAGGCTGGAACTATTTAACCCATTAGTGCATGATGTCCAATTTTTTTTTTAAAGAAGGTTTACCTAAAATTTAAAATTTGAGGTTTTATTAAATTCCACCAATAAAGTCTATCTGTTCAAGAGTTTATTTTATCATTCCAATATCTGAATGAGGTGTTGTATATTGGGATTGAAATTGTCCAAAATTTTTTTTTTTCTGGTTATATTTAAGTACTTTTGACTATTACAGTCATTGTCAAGAACTGGTTGTTATCAGTATAGTAAGCAAGATTTATTTGACTATATTCTGGTGTTTTTAGATTGCTGAAATTGGAATCAGTTCAAAGTAATATCTTAATGGTTGTATATAGGTGTGTGAGTGTAGCTACTAAAACATTCCAGGAACTTCAAACAGGAATCAGCTTTCTGAAAGAAGAAATAGATTGAACCTAGTGAAATGATTGAGCTATAATATAATGAATGGAAAGTATAAAGGAAATTCTGTGTAATTTGAAAAATTGATCAGTTTGTTAATTTTTCCTTAGTCTCCCACACCATTTAGGAATGACTGTTCTAAAAGGAAACTGCATGAGAATGAGGGGAAGAAAAAGTTACACTGGACTGACGACATTAGATATTGGTTGGGGAGAACACAGGCAGGGTACATGGATGTGGCAAGAGAGTAGACAATGAAGAGCCTTAGTCTTATTGACTATGGTTCACAATCCCCAGCAATAAGGATATGAAGAAGCAAGCAAGCCTTGCCATATTCTCTTTAATCCTTGGAAATTTTTACCTTGGGAAGAACTAGAAATTACAGGTAGCAAATCTGGACTGTATTGAGGAGATGGCAGATACCTTCTTTTTTTTTCAAGAAAGCCATACACAGCACATAAAGAATCGTGGATATTGTCAATGCTTCTGTCAAACAGTGCACAAGCTCCTCTCACTGGTGTTTTCACTGCTGAGTAATCTCATGCAAGAGTGTCTGTTTACATATATGTAGTCAGGTCTCTTCTGAACAATGCTGCAGACAGACTTTGTAGATATATATATATATATATGTAAATACCAAGAATTGTCTTGATTTGTCTAATTTTCTTCTAAACACAATCATGAGATGACTTTTGTTCTGCTGTTCTGATCAATAAGAATATTTTAATGTTACTGACTTTCTGTATTGCACTGCTGCTATCTGATTGGGAGGGGGAGTCAATCTCAGCATTTTAATTCATATTGTTTTTATGTATAGACAGAGATTATCTCATTATTTACATTATGTCGCCATATTTATTACAACGTTGTATGCTCTGGCTGTCTTCAGGTGGTTGGAATGTCAAACTGAACCCTTTCACTCACTGGGGTAGACTGTTCTAGTTCCACGTGCCATGTTTAATGGATGTCATTATTTCATTTCCCTCTGAAAGTTACTTTCTCCACTGCCTTAACTGGGCATTGAACTCACACTCTTTGGGTCCTGTCACTGGATCTAACGCCTTTATCCACTGTGCCATGTGTCCTTGAGTATATGAATTTTGGGGTATTATAAACCTAATGTCTTCAGCAACCGTTTTTACCAGTGCTCATATTGCAATTTTTTGCTGTTATCATTACATGTTTTTACCAGAGCTCATATTGCAACTTTTGTTGTTATTATTGCTTTTCTCTGGCGCTCTTTATTACTGGTTATTATCTCATAATTCTTAGACAATGATGATATGAGGCTTTCTCAAAGATGAGAAAAGTAAGATAATTTTTGATATGCTGATTACAAAATCTTTAAACAGTCATTGCTGTATTGAAGGAGGCGTAGATAGTATAGCAGTTATTGACTCAAAAAGTGAATTTGGCGTACTGAGTTCTATTCCTACTTGATTCTGTTTTGTTCCATTTACCCTAACACTCTTAAAAAGGCATGAATCCATCTTCATCCATCCATGGGTTAAATAGCAGGGAAGACTGGGCTCTCTTGACTTGAGGTGGCAACCAGTCTAGGAGAAGGAAAACTCTTAATTTTGACTGAAGAGGGATGGTCTCTGTCAGGTTATTTTGTTCTAGACACACTACTGTCACTTTGGCTGCATTACATATGGTGCCCTTATACCTTCATATGGATTATGGGATTTGTTATGTGACATGACATAACAGTTCATTGTATTGAAAGTTTTGAAAAAAATCTTTAAATGAGAAATTGTTATTTTTAGTTGGCCCTTGTCATTTTGCTGACAATATTCTGTCACAATAGACATAGGTTTGTGAATTAAATTTGGCCAAATAATTGCTTTGTATAAAACTTATTTCTTGCATTTTTTTTCTGAGTCAAAATCACTTGAGATTGCAGAGTTCTCTCCCTTACTTGAATATTTTTTTTTTTTTTTATTGAATATACTCTGCTTAATTTCTGTCTATTCTTTCTTTTGATTGGCAGTCATTTTAATTGAATATGGCAGAATTCTCATTAAAATACCAAAGTATTATTTTTTTTTTATAGTTAAGAAAGATAGGACTATAAAACATAAGTGAACCTCTTGCCATGAGTTGCCAATTTAGCTTTTTTGGTGCAAGATTTAAATATTATTTATTTATTTATTTTTTAGTTGCTTTTAGTTCCCGTACATTGGCCTCTAGGTTTTTGTCCCTTATTTATGAAGTAATAACTATTAATAAGAAACAGCTTGATGCTGATTTACAGGAACTGAAAGCAACTGAAAAACAATGAGATTTAACAGCAAGAGGCTAATGCACATGCAATAGGATGCAGAGCAGTAAGTCTTCAATTTACTGTAGTTGTTGGCATATAAGGCCCATTTTACCTAGAATGTCATAAATCTATATAATAAATGTGAATGTCATTGTGCCACTGTGTCAACTTTACTCCTAGAGGCCGTAGCCAACGTATCATACCATTTTGGAATCAGGTCATCTCCATGAGCAATAAAAACATTCCAAGCCAGATCTGGATCTGCAATCCTGAAATTTTTGATTCCCAAGTTTTCATTACTGTTATTTTTTTTTTTTTTTTTCAAAATATTTTTTTGTACGATAAAAATTTTTATAACTTGGAAATAAATTTGCGAATAATCAAAATTAATTTTTTAAGTCCAGCAAAAGTCACCCATGAAATAAAAAAATAATTGTTTGTATGAAAAGTAAGAACCTACATACATCAAATTGTCTTTAAATTGTGGCAGAAGAATTATCGTTGAACTTTTAAAAGTTAAGCTTAGGTATTAATTCAATACTTAAATGCAGCAACCAATTTTGAGTTCTGCAGTTTATTGTTGCCTATTGCATCTACTCCTTCCTACCTATTGTGATGAAGGTCCAATCAAGTGACCTTTCCAAGAGCTAAGTTAAATGCTGCCTGTTAGGCAGATTTTAAGCCAATTTGTAATAAATGTGTGAAACAAAACTTATTTTGATCAGGAACCACTTCTCAGCCTTTTGACTCTGAAGCATGAAATTACATCCAGTCACTGAATGTTTATCTCCACAGGCAGTACTTCTCTCTTGGGTTTGGGATAGGGCTAATACTTGATGCCTAATGTTTCCCTCAAATTATGAATTGCCAACGGGACTGGATTATTGTTGACCCTGGAGTCATACTCTGAACTATGATTTGTGTAATGTTCTGTTTCAGCAAGTATGCAGATGAATATCCTGAAATCTTTTTTTGTTTGCCACCATCTACTGGGGAAAAAGAGAATTCTTTTTCCTTATGGATTGTACACCTGAAAAAGGCTGTAGAGTGGATCAGCCAAGACATGGTAGCAATAAAAGTCACATGAAGAATAAACTGAATAACTCTTGAATTATAATGACTCTTTCCCAAGACCAGAACTTTATATTACTAAAGAACAGATCAGCTAAAATATGGCAACAACAAAAAAAAAGAGAGTTCAGTATCTTAAGCAAGGTTTTTTTTTAATCTTTTCAAAGCCACTAATATGAAAAGAGATTACTGAGTGTGAAGGAATATGAGAAAAAGAAAAACCTCTTTAAGGAGAGAGAACAAAGATCAAGAATTAAGAAGACAAGATATTACATTTAAATCTTTTGAAGATCAAAAGTAAGCTAGAGGCCAGAATAGAGTTCCACAAATGAAAAGTGTGAGAGAAGAAACTGTTAGCATAGAACTTACGATTCTACCAATTTCAACTGTAAAATGATAGGACTTTGCCACCATTCTAGTACTGTGCTTGTAAAGTCCAGATACCAAATAGGGAAGCTCTGAAGAACAATTACCATGAAAATATTTACAGAAAAAGGTACAGGGAAGCTACATTTATGATAATTAGTAGAATGATAATGACTCTTCTCTAAATTATAGAAGGTATCTTAACCTGATTGTGTCAGTAGTAAAGAAAATTGTCTGTTGCTTTTAAATCTAAGATTGTTCTTGAAAAATCAATTGATCTGAACTGTAGCCAATTTTGACAGCAGTCGCAAGCAAAAAAAGTAAAGAACCTTTTTGTTGAATTTCGATTTCTCCCATTCTAAAAGTCAGTCTCTTCCTTGTTTATTTCGTTTCTTCATTGCACTTCTTGGTAAAGAAATAAAATAATGACCTTCCATCTCTTCAACAATTTTAAAGCTACCTGATAAAGATGAAGAATATTTTAAGATCCAAGTTAATTTTTTACACATAGGAACCATAGCAATTCGATGGTGTGTTCTTTGAAATTTAAGTACTGTAATTTCTTGAAAATAATATGCACCCATAAATAATACGCACCCCAACAAATGATCCAAAAATTAAGAAATATATCTATCCCTATGTATAATATGCATCTATAAATTTTGTCAAAAAAAAGCAAGAAAATAATTACGAAGACATTTTGTCAACCTTGACATTAAGAATATAATTGAAACTGAGCAGCTAAAATAATGTTGAAAATTACGATGCAGTTTTCCTGGTAAATATAACATATAACTTATTGTAAAATGGATTCAGAAATCTTGGGATTCCATCAGTGAGAATGCTATAAAGAGAGTTTTCAAGAAGTCTTGTCTCACGACAGCCATGGATGGCTCTGAAGATGACATCTTTTGGCAAGAGAATGAAGAGGCCGAAAGTAATTTTGAACAGGACAAAGATAATATTGTGAATAATAATTTGTTTAATGACAATTTACATAAAAAGTGGTGATGATGAAAATTAAAATTTCAATAAATTGTTAACTTGATATACTCTTTTCTTTGAAATTGGCCTTTTTATAGATTTTTTATTTTTTTGCGAAATAAAAATGTGGTTACTGATAAACATAAATTTATTGAGAAAAAAAATGTTACAATTATTATTGTTGGATTTAAAATGAAAATTGGGATAATATCTTCCTTATTTTAGAACAATAAGTACATATTTATTATTATAAATCAATAATGAAAAAAATATTTTTGTTTAAACTTATTTATAATACGCACCCCTACTATCACCTGTAATTTACAGTAAAAAAGATGTGTATTATTTTCGAAAAATTACTGTAATAATCATATCTATTCTCTGATTTATGACACAATGTAACGTTATATACTTATTGGCCTTGCTCCCTTATTTCTTTATTTGAGATTAATGAGATATTGTGTTGTTATAGTAACAGGTGGTATTACTCAAAACAAGTAAGTGAACATTCTTCTTGTTAACAACAAAACAAAGTCATATCACATTAGTAAGTATTTTTTGTTTGTTTGTATTAACTATTGTTCACCCAATACAAAGCTCAAGAGCCACTCAAGGTAGAAGATTGCTAAGTGAGGTTGACATAAGGGCATACAAGTGGAAGTAAGCAGTGCATATTATGAGGATATGTAGGATAGATAATAGTTGACTCCAGACTGGATTTTAACCTTTAGCACACTGCACTGTTATTAATATTATTTCCCATTCTATTGCATTCTTTTTCAAGGCCTCTCAGTTGCAGTATCTTTATTGTTAATTTCACTCAAAGTCGTTTTCTGTTGCAATAAAAGGATATGACAACACAACTGTGACATTCAAACTTAATATTGTTCAGGGACCAGTGTCACTTTCAGTGGCAGGATAAACTTTTTGTACAGCAAATAAAATCAAATACAGAGTGATAAAGGTTAAGATTATAGTGAGTAGAGAAGCATCCTCTTGGGAGTCTGTTTCATAATGAAACAGTTCTAGGAAAGAAGCAGAATGAAACTTTTTCCTCATCAGTGGAATATAAAGGGAATGAGGATGAGTCAACTCAGTGTATGTGGCAAGGTGAGTCCTAGCTGTGACTAGAGTAATATATTGCTTTTTATTTCTTATATTTTTTATTCAATTTTTTTCTTTTGGAAATGTCGGTGGGGAGTATAAAGCAGTATCTTTTCTTGCATATGACAATTTAATTGTATAGATTAAAAATCCTAGGTTACTCATAAAATGTAATGCATAATGCATAAAATATCACCAATAATCACCAAAATTATTTAAATCTGGCTGACATTTTTTGATGGTACAAATAAACAAGTATTTTTATAATTAACCCCCCCCCCCAAAAAAAAAGCTAAAATTGTGTTTATGTTGAAATCATTGTTTTATTCATTTCAAGTTTATATTCATTGATGTCACAGCTTTTCTAATAGTTCTTCTATGTGCTGTGTCCCTTCAGGATGTGAGTGATTATGACTCTCCACAACTTCCTATCTTTCATGGTCTTTACCAGCATTTCTCCTTTTGCCAAGCTTTACAACCTGCATTCTTCCTATCTCTCTTATCCTCAGTATGCTCTGTGAGGTTTAGGTTTTCCCCAAACCCTCCTTCCTCATTGTGTATCCAATAAGTATCAGTTATCGCTTTCTGATTCTGAGTTGAAGTTTTCTTTTTTGTGAGTGTTTTCTTTAAGCTTACTTGGCCTGTCCATAGAATTCTCAGCATCATTTCTGTTGCCTCTAGTTTTCTCTTCATCTGTGAGTAGATTGTCTACCATTTATTGCCATACAAAAAAATTAGCAATCTTTAACCTTTGTACTCACAGAAAAAATAATGTGTCAAAAGGATGAGTTTTTCCCTTGACACCGCTATTATTTTAACTACCTTCACTCCTCAGCAATGTTTGTTATAAAAAGCGATGATTAGAATTGTAACAAAATGAAAGTGAATTTATACATTTTCTTCATTCTTCAGAATTTACAGCAAATATAATAAACACTATTTATTTATTAGATTGTTTATTTACACAATTAGATTATTTATTGTAATGGTTGGCAAAACATTGCCAAATTGCCCATTGATTTGAACTTTATAGAATGAAATATAATAAGGATTTCCTTAGAGTTGGTTCATATAATTTAGTAAATATTTAAAATTTTTATGAATAAAAAATTGTTTACATATTTATAAATTGGTAAATAATAAATATTACATTGCATTCATTTTAAAACAATTAATTTTTAAAATGTTGTAAATATAGAATTATTTTTGTAAAAAACAATCTAATAAATAAATAGTTTAATATTTTTGTTGTAAATTCTCAAAAAAAAAATATGTATAAATTCACTTTCACATGTTAAGGTTTTGTTACAATTCTAATCATCGCTTTTTACAAAAATAAATGTTACCAAGAAGTGAAGGTAGTTAAAATAATAGTGCTGTAAACAAGGAAACCATCCTTTTGACACATTGTTTTTTTTACTGGCACAAAATATTACCAAATGATTGATATCACATAGTAATTCAGCATTCTTTTCTTTGTTTCTAATAAAATTTTCCAGTTTCGTAGTACTTTGCTTAGCTTTTGAAAGCATCTTTCACTATTTCAATGCCCTTTTTCCTTTTTATGTATCCCAGAAATTTCAACTGTTTCTTGCAGATTCTCAGTAGAATTGTTCTTTTTGTTTCCATTTGCTGTGAAACTTCCTTATTACTCACATGCTCTGTCCATGATATTCTCAGCATCCTTCTGTAGATTCACATCTCTGTTGACTCAAGTCTCCTCTTCATCTGTGCAAAAATTGTTCAGAATTCACTGCTATATAGGAAGATTCATATTGCATAGCAGTTCGATACTTTTTTCTTTGTTTCTAATGAAATTTTCCTGTTTCTTAGTACTTTAACTTTTGGACTGCATCTACCAAGCAAAAAAACAACTCTTTGTTATATGAGATTATTTATTCTTTATTTTGGTAAATAAAATAAATTTGAACATATTCATAGCTACTTTGGATACTTGAACCCTTACATAATGCGATTTCTGTTTTTTTAGCGTTTCTACTAGAAATTGATATATGAGATTGTTTATTCTTTATTTTGGTAAATAAAATAAAATTTATTAACCAATAAAGAGCAACACTAATGTACATCCTCATCCCTGGTTTTGCTCCCCCCTTACCCTTTATAATCCATTTGTTTCTATTTCACAGTTGGTTTTCATTTTACCAAAAAGTAGTTCTACAAAATCAAGATAAAATATAATATCACTGAAAAAATGAAATATGATGTACATGAAAATCAGGGTCAAGATGCTACAAGATGTGAATATTTATTGTGTAGCAGTATGCATGTTAAATGTAGCACCAGGCTGTGTATGTCTACAACATGTTTAGTCAGTCTGCTAAGTATTTTTGTGTTAATGGGTTTTTGATCCTGTTTATTTTTTCTCTGTGAATGGAACAAATATTTTTGGTAACATTTTTCTACAAGTCTCCATGGCAAACATTAAAGAACAAAGAGATTGTTTCAATTTTTTTTTGCTGTCACTATAATTGAGAAATCTTTCAAATACCAGACTAAAGAGAAAGCAGTAGACATAATTTAAGACAGGCAACATGTTAATTGAAGATACAACATTTTTCGGCTACACTTTAACATCTCAGACAGGCAAAAATGCCCCAAACTTTCAAGAAACAATCTTGGTGGATTGTGATTGCAATTTTGTAGACATTAAAAGAAAAAGATCCCTAATGTTATATGGATGATCAAAAAGCCTCCATTCCAAAACCGAAATACTTATTGTTGTAACCTCGGGAAGGTTACTGAATAGAATAATCAAATGAAGGTTGGCAATGCACGATAATACTTAGGACACGAAAACACATAAGATTTGCCAGTGATGCATAGAAGTAGTCAATTGTATTCCACAACGAATCTCCAACTGTAGGCCAACATACAATATTTACTACAGTATTTATGGGAATGGGGACATACCCATTATCGTCCGTAGGTATACTACAACACTTATTCAATCCACTCTCTATAGTATCACTCAGTAAACTAGCTCACTAAGCTGTAGTTATACACTAATCTATATATATATAATTCTCAAAATGTGTGTATATATATATATATATATATATATATATATATATGTGTGTGAGATCAGAAGTTGTTTATGTTTCCACAGTTTTCATCCGATTTCGATGAAATTTTTTTGTTTGATAGATAATTCTTCAGTGCTGGTCTTGAGTCCAAATTGTTGGCAACAATGGCTCTCCACTACTTCCTGTCCATTATAACTCTCAGCAACATTTTACTATTTACTATCTGTTCTTGGATATATATCTTTCATAAAAATACTTTAAATTATTACAGTAATATTATCTATATCTGTAATTCTCAAAATGTGTGTATGTGATCAGATGTTGTTTATGCGTTTCCACAGTTTGCATCCGATTATGATGAAATTTTCTTTGTTTGATAAATAATTCTTCAGTGCTGGTTTTGAGTTCAAATTGGCTGGAAATGATTACAACCTTGAAAATAAAAAATTGAAAAAACTGATTTTTTACACGTCAAAGGCAAAATTTAATGTCTGTAAAAGTCAACGTACAATCAGTTTAGAGAGTTGAAATCTAACGCAAAAGATTATTAGAATTATAAAAAAAATTTATGTTATAAATAAAAATTATTTATGTTATAATAAAAAAATCATTATATTATTATTATGATGGTCAATGGAAGAGGTTCCTTCTGTGCAATAATTTAATTGGATAATATGTGTAACTCAGAGAGAAAGTAATGGCATAGTCAAGATGTTAATGTTCCACATAAGTTCAAGCAAATGTTCAGAAGGAAGCCCCCATCAGTACTGGAAAGAGCAGTTATAGGACTTGAGAAACCTATTTTTAAAAAATTTCTTTAACAGAAAGATTTTATAAATTTTGTTCAAAAGTAGCACTGACTAGTTGATTGATGAATGCCATGTGTTTCCTTATGAGGAAATGGCTAATATTACCATTTAATTGTTAAATTAAGTGTAGTTTAAGTGTTAAGTATAACAAGGAAATTAAGACACAATAGCAAAGGTCAACAAAAGCAGCTTGCTAGACATTACCTTAGAACAAGTCAAGCTTGCCATTTTGACAATACATAGAGTCCTAATTATGATGGTAAACTACATCTGACAGCAAGGTTTCTGATCAGAAGATTGGAGGTTTTGAGGAGTCTGGAAGCATCTTTTAATTGCTGTTGTTTTCAGGTCCACCCTAACCCTGAGTGGTAGCACCTGTTAGGGTCCCAGCAATTGGCAAATAGTGAACCCCTAAACAAAAAGAAAACACTATGAAAGTATAAAAATACTAGCAATACATTTTTATATAAATTATCAACAATATGCACATACTAACAAATTAAAGTGACTTCACCTAAATCCATTTAAAATACTACCATACAACCAACATAAAATAAATTTCATGACATTAAGCAATATAATGTCTGACAATTTCTTAAATCAAACTGTATTTCAAAATATAACTTTGACAAAACTACAACATAAAACACACATTAATTATGTACACACAAACATGTATATGAACAAAAGCTGAGTATTATCTACCATGTATTCAATTGTGAAAGTAGAATAACATATATAATATTTTTACTACTTTAAAGCTTCCAATAAAATTAAATTTCGACATCGGTTTTATGTGTTGCGCCAGAAAGTTTTTCTCACCTGAGTCCATCCTTCAAATCTATAAATCAATCATTCACCCTTGCATAGAATACTGCTGCCATATATGGTCTGGAGCCCCCGCTGTTCATTTCAAGGTCCTCAAGAAAATCCAGAGACGGATATGCAATGTGATTGGTCCTGATCTGGTATCGCAGTCACTTTCTCACAGGCATGCTATCGCTTCCCTCTGTCTATTCTACAAATACTTTCATGGTGAGCTACTTTCACTGATTCCAAACTGCACGAATTTAAGCATGCTACTAGGTTGGCATCTCAACCCCTCCCTTTCACTGTTGAAACTGTTAAATGTAGCCACTTCATCTACTCTAATAGCTTCATGTCTTGCACTTCCGATGTGTGGAACTCCCTTCCTCTTACTTGCTTCCCTAACAACTATAATCTTCAATTATTCAAATGCAATGTCATTCGACATCTTCAGATGCCTTGATGTAATTCCCCTGTCTTTCTCTTCATCCTTTTCTCTATCACTCCCTTTTACTCTTGCTCCCATTCTCTGTAACCCCTTGCATGCTAGTGGCACTCCCACCTTGCTTGTGGTGAAATGCCTAAAAAAAGAAAAAGAAACCATAAGGAGTTGATATGTCATTAAACAAACAAAATCAATCAGTCTTAAGTAGTGACATGAAGATGGATTTACTTGGATATCACAGTATGTCACCACTATTATATATTTCATTTAATACTTCTGTGATCTTGTCAATGGCAAGATTATGTTTCCATCTGGTTCTGCTGCTTTGTTCCTGTTTCTCTTGTCTAATGTTTATATTATTTCCAATTTTCAGATTTCCAATCTACCCACATTCTTTTGTATTGTAGGTTTTTCTTTTTCTTTCTGAAATAGTTCTCTAACATATTCCATCTTTGGAGTATCTATCACAGATCCATTTGCCCTTATGATGTACACTCCCATATTGAATCAGACTGCTCCCAAATCTTAAAACCTCCTTTTTTTTCCCAGCATCAAGTAATTAGAACTAGGAGTTTTTCAAAGCAATAATGGGGGAGCTTGACTCTTCCTCTCATTTTGGGTTAGTTTAAAAACAATTTCTAACTTTAATTTTAAAAATAATTAAATATCACCTTCAGTATTGATAATTATCTAAACTCTGGGGCAATTTTGAAGATTCATTGAAATTGTTTATTTAAAAAAAAATTAAGTTCAAACTTCACTTATCAGAAACTGGTTTAACTAGTAAAGAATTCTGTAGCAAAGAATGTAATATCTCTGAAAGTAGAATATGTATAGTTAAATGAATGAATTATGCAAGAGAGATTGGGAAAAGGACAAAGAAGACCACAAAAACAATGCCAGATTTGATTACTCTATTTTCTTGTGTATAATAAGAGAAATTTTAAATGAAAATTAAAGGCAAAAGTAGAGGTCTTATAACCAATAACTTAGACTGATTTTAAATGTGCACGAGAATATGTCCGAAAATCCAGACACCTCTATTTGTCATCACACACAGGAATTTAACCTCTCCACAACAATGTTACATTGTTTCCAATTGCACTCTCAGTTGGTTGATTATATTGTCCAAAAATGTCACAAAGTGCATGAAATGCATTCCCGTTTGAATGTTCATTTTCATAATAGGCTTCGATAACTTAAACACATTGGTTGATTGTTAATTTTTCCATGGTTGAAATTGCCAAAGACTTAAGTTGTTAAATATGAAAGAAAAAGAAAAAAATCATTAGATGCTTATACTTAATTTACATTTAAAATTGGTTCAAGTTATTGGAACACCTTTTATTATAAATGAGTACAAATTTTCAGAAATTAAATTTTTACTCAGCTTAAAAAACCTATTATTTGAAACAGCAAGATTAAAAATACATTCAGTTAGCACAATAGATACAAAATCAGAAAGTAGGACGACCTGGTGTTGATAACACAATTGTTACAAAAAGTATTTAATGTGTCAGCAATATTTGTTCTTGCATAACTGAACTGTCATTTGTTGCAAAGACAGAAAATTCACCAAAATTGATTAAAAAAATGAATAAAGTGAATGTGCAAGATCTGCCATGTTTTGATAAAATTGTTTCAACAAAGACTTAACTATGATTATGTACTTTTTATAAAATTATATACTTTTTGGAGGTTTTTTTTTTTTTGACAAATCGGGGGGGGGGGGGGTTAATTGCTATACTGTGAGGTTGTTGTTTCCACTGTTTGTTGGCACAAAAGTATCCAGTATGAAAACTGCAAACAATTCAAGAAAAGAGAAAATAGATGCACAAGCAACCCCAACATAATTATATTGTTATATAAATAGTGTAAACTGGTAATTTTAAATTGCAAAATATGATAATTTATGTGGATATGACATTGAGATTTTAATGGATAATATGGTACAACTTTTAAAAAAAAGTTTATATAGTGATGGCTGTACTATAGGATCATATTGTACTGAAGGCTATAATTTATTACCTGTTTTTAGCTTCATAAACATGGAGTTGTATTATACTCTATAAAATAAAAAAGAAAGCCAATATTTTCACAACGAAAGTACTATTACATAACTGATGATGGTAAAGTTTTTCAGGATATATTAGGTTGGTGCAAAAATAATGACGTAATAATGTCGTTTTTTGACGTTAAAAAATACGTCAAAAAACGACATTATTACGTCATTATTTTTGCACCAACCTAATATTTCTATTTCAGTCAGTTATGTGCAATGCATGACACATACTTAGGTGATCATGTATCTTACAATACATGACTGATGAGGCAGATTTTTTCCCGCAGTAGGTTGCCATTTCTTTCTACAGTAGACCAGTTGCCGTCCAAGGCTATACAACCCGGTCTGTCCTGCTGTTTATCCAAAGCTAGGAAGAGAAGGGTATTAGCACGTTAGTGAATGTAATGGATTCGACTGGAATTTGAACTCAGCTCTCTGATTCCTCAATCTGAGCTGCTATCCATTACTCCACCATGCCTCCTCTATTTCTGTTTATATGATAAATATACCATGTGGATTTCAGCTGGTCTGTTTTTATTATAAATATTTTGGAAAATGTATGTAAAAGTGGGGAAAAAGTTTTCTTATGACGTCTTTCGTCCTTTAGGACATCATCAGACTAAATTTATGTTGGTGAGACTACACGTGCACAAATGAGGGATGCTGGGAATTTAAAATTTTTAAAATGTTTTTTTAAACTAGCTAATTTCATTTAGATTCTTTTTCTTTTTTTTCCAATTACTTTTATTAGTAGATATCCCACACTGTGACAATAGAAGTTTTGCCAGGAATGGTGAAATGTAAGAACCAGAATGCAAATTTACTGTAGATGGATGACCTTGTGATCAAGGCACTCTCTTGACATTCACGTCGTTGTGAATAGGTTTTCTCCTTTGATCAGAGTAGCATTTTTATGTCAAAATTGTGGTCATTGTATCTCTTAAATATTTACAATAACTTATTGGTTAGTATAAGATTTTATTATGCAACTTAAGGATTGATCATCATAGTGGAAATAAATATATATAATAGGATTTTATTGATATTTATTTGTAAACTTCAACACTATAAATATTGACATGGGTCATAAAAACATATAAACTCAAAAGAATAATATGCTCATTCTGAAAACACTATTATTGGAATTGGCCTAAAATAATGAAATTCTCCTAAATCTGATGTGTCTGTGATATACTTTCCCATATTGACTTGATCAGAGCACTATCAAATGCTGCAAGTTTTCACACAAACTTCCCTAGCAAGATTATACTGCTCGACTATTTTGAGACTACCTATTCTAAGTTTCTTGTGTACAAATTCTTAAAGTAGTATGTTTACTGAGCAATAGGTAAGCTTTGTTATCTGTTCTAGCTTCAAGTGCAATCCAGCAAAACAGCTGTTGTGTTGAATTTTTTTTTCTACCACTACTTATAAACTAAATTGCCACACTTATACGAATTATCGGTAATTACGTTAAAGATGCCACTTGCACATTTATCACATTTCTTAAATCTGTCTATCAGTTCATTTACCTGAAGCCAATTAACCAGTTTCGACCTCTGCTTCTACAAATTTCATAAATACAATCATTTTCCTTTATTTATTATTTTTAATCTTTTTTTTCTAAGATATTAATTTTATCATTATTGTTTTAATTCAATTGTTTCATTTATGGTGTAGGAATGACTGCAAAAAACACTTGTACCTCCCCTACTTATAGGCAGAAGAACACAAATGCATGCTGGTTCTTGGTTTCATCAGACTCAGTCCCAGTCTGTCTTGTCTTGAAGTCAGAATGCTATGTTCGTTTGTCCAAAATTGCTTTTGTGTTTCAACCCAATTCTTAGTTTGTGAATTTTTTGTCATATTACTGTTAATTTGCCTTGCATATATTGTTTGCTTGCTTTAAATTATTTCTTGTCCTGTTCTTTTTCTTTATTGTTTATTGCAAACTTTGTCAGTTCTGTTTGTTCTACAGTTCTGACGCTTATTTTGTATTTAATAATGGCTACTTGCTCCACAGTTTAAAAAAAAAAGTAAGCAGGTAATACATCACTACTACTTTTCCTTAAGCATACCTGGTAAACAGTACTCAATCCTCATTTTTTAATTCTTATAATTGACACCAGATTTTATGGTGGTCATTAATGGTTTAAACAGGTGTTGAAAATAAGATATATGAGAAATGCAATAACTGAAAATGAAGAGTATAGTACAGAAATTTGAAGATGTATTAGAATGTTAAATGATAACTCTCAGAAATTGAATAAAGTGTTTAGAAATCAGAAAATGACATTAGAAATGAGGAAAAGAGCGCTAGGCTCCAATGTGTTGTCTACTTTATTGACAGTAAAAGTGGGACAGTTTTGTCACAAAGAAAAAACTTAAAGCAACTGAGATGTGAGGCAGATGTTGAGAATACCATGGACAGAGCATGCAACAAATGGGAAAGTTGTAAGGAGAATAAGAGCTACAAAAAAACTGCTCATGACAATTAAAAGAAACAGTTGAAATTTGGGGGCACAAAAAGGTTTGAGTTTAACATTTGAAGGGTTTGCTGAAGGCAAGAGAAGCATGGAAAACCAGCAAGTGACTGACTTGACACATTTATGCAAATAGATGGATGAACATTTCTTCTATATACTGTGCATCTTCAGAACATAGCTGGTCATAGCTCTCTACAACTTCCTATCCCTTGTAGTTCTTATTAAAACTTGTCTTTTCATTATCTCCCCTTTTCTGCCACCAGCTTGTTAGGTTTGTTGCTCACTGTTTCCTTCTCTCCCTCTTGCCTTCTGTATATCCTGTGAGTGTCAAATTCTCCAACCACTCTTTCCTCTTATCCTAGAAATTTCTACTGTCTCTCTAAGAAAAAGCCCCTTTTTGTTCCTATTTACCTTAAAAACCACATTTCTGTTGCCAAAACAAAAAAGTCATTAAAAAAAAAAGTATTGCTGAGAGGAGGGGAAGCTGTGGATAGCCGTGAATATCTATGTTCTGAATTGAACATAGAATAAGTTGTGCTAGAGGTAGTTTTGCCCAATACCACAAATTGGTATATGACCAAAAAATTAACCTAATCCATTCAAATTCTTAAATAGCTTCATCCGTTAAAAAATTTCAAATGGATACTATGCGTACTGCCAAACTTATTCAGAAATGTCTAAACTGTCAGCTGTATGCAAGCGCTTTCTAAGATCCCTTTCTTTAAAAAGAAGCATATGGATGGTGACAAAGACCATCTTTCTTCAAACTTTGTGGACTTGTGCTACAGAATCAGAAACAAATAACACAAACAACATTAGCTGAGGGCTACCAGCAGCAGTAACAACTAAAATGGATAGTATATGTAACTAAAATAGAAAATAGTGGCATCATGAAGATGTTGACATTTAACACTACTTCAAAGAAAAGTATCTGTCTATATTTCTGAGATGAGGTATTATGTACACTATTTACATTATTCAGACTATTTTCCTCATCTTTGTTGCCATATTTATTACGTTTCAGCTGTTGTACGCTCTGGCCTTCTTCAGGTGGTTGGAATGTCAAACTGAACTCTTTATTTCCCTCTATGGGCTAGACTGTTCTAGTTCCACATGCCATGTTTAATGGATGCTAGCTATCAGTTATCTCCAGTTAATTCCCCTCCCCGTTCTCCACTCCCTTAGCCGGGACACATGGCACAGTAGATAAAGGCATTGGCTAGATCCAGTGACAGGACAAAGAGAGTGTGAGTTCAATACCAGGTTAAGGCAGTGGAGAACTTGCAGAGGTGAATTAACAGGAGATAACTGATATCCATTAAAACATGGCACATGGAACTAGAACAGTCTACCCCAGTGAGCGAAATAAAGGGTTCAGTTCAACATTCCAACCACCTGAAGAAGGCCAGAGCATACAACGGCTGAAACATTGTAATAAATATGGCGACAAAGAGGAAGATAATATATAGTGTTCAAAGAAAAGGTTATGAAGGAAACCCCTATCAATACTGGACAAAGTGATAATAGCTACTGAAATGTATTATCCTGAAAAATTCTTTTAAGAGAAAGATTTTATAAATTTCATTCAGAGGTAGTAGTTTACTGGATGTTTCCTTATAAGGAAATGGCTAATATTGCCATTACCATAGAAATAGAGGGACAGAGTTATACCATTTTCTTTATCTAATAAATTGCTTTAATTTTTCTTTATTGCTTATTTTATATAAATTCAGTTGATACAATTTATATAATAAATGTGAATGTCAGTGTATCACTGTATCACACTTAATTAAAGAGACACAACTCTCTAACTTTCAATAGCTCATATTACAGAAATTTTGAATTCACAAGTTTTCATTACTGTGATTGTTTTTGGCAATTTTTTCTTTTTTTTTACATGATTTTTTGCAACAAATTTTTATGCATGATAACAGTTTTTATAACTTGGAAATAAATTTGAGAATAATTGAAATTAGTTGCAAAATCCACCGAAAGTCACCAATGAAACAAAAAAAAAAGTATTTGTATGGAAAGTAAGGACCTACGCACATCAAATTGTCTTTAAGTAGCAGCAGAAGAATTATCGTTGAACTTTTAAAAGGCAAGCTTAAATATTGATGCAATATTTAAAAGAACTGATCAGTTTTAAATTCTTCTGTAGTTTATTGTTGCATATCATATACAGCAGTGGTATGCCTCACAAAAAGAAATCTTCATCAACAAAGGACCAGATTTCAATCAAAAGAGCCAAGACTGCAGTGAGGAAAAGAAAGTCCTGTGCAAATGAGAACCCAGGTCAAACGGCAACCAGGAGAACTTCCGATGCTGACAATATGCAAAGACTTAGGGACTCTCAAACTCCTGAACAAGCTGAAGGCCCAATCAAGAGGTCTCTACAGGAGCTTGCTTAAATGATGTCTGATAGGGTGGCGTTTAAGCTAGTACAGTAATATATGTTAGTAACGAAGTCATTCCAGTGCACATGGAAAATTATGTATAAGCAACACTGATGGAAGTATTTGAGGAGGTACAGCTGTAACAGCATTTAGTACCATCTAGTAGGATTTATTGTGTAAATGGTAATGGTTAATGAGGCATGTGATATAAATGGAGGTGGGTACGAAATAAAGATGATGATGAGGATAAGGAAGATAAATAATGATTGACCTTTGACATGAAAGGCATTAAGATTGATATCAAAGCTAAAGTTGGTGGTAAGAACAAGTTTCGCGGAACCATCTTCAGAATACAGTGGTGACCATCATTTTTTTATTAGAAAAATTATTAATTCTTTGAATGTTTTCAAATATTTTTCTTAATTTATTCCTTTTTGAGGACCTACCAAGTGAAAAACCTGAGGAGTCAAGAAAGAAGCCAGTTTTGAGGAAAATTGCATCTTTTTTTTGTTTTTTTTTTTGTTTTTTGTTATATCACTATTGTAATGATTATTAACATGGATCTGGGTAAAATTTTAATCAAAACAAGAAAAGGCATAAAATTTGTAAAGGTAAAAAAAATATGAGCGCTACAACGTTGCAGTGCAGTTAAGTAACGTGTTAAGTATGTTCAAAAACAAGGGTAACCCACACAAAAATGCATTTGTTAATGAAAAATATTTGCTGAAAAAGAATATGGGTATGTTTATTTTTTTTAAGATTGTTCAAAAGAATGTACTAACCAGAACATTAGTCATAAAAATTATTGTACGTACAGGGTGTAATGGATAAATTGTCTTCTAAATTATGCAAAAATGAAAATAACACTGACATCTCATTTTAACAGCTATATTTACCAAAATTATAGAAAAATATCTTGAAATAATAAAGAATAAATTTATTCAATAAAATCACCATTGGCTTCAACCACAGTCTCCAGACAACTTCAGAATCTCCTGAAACTCTTCTAGATGATCTTTTTGGTTAAGTTGGTGAATGCTGCCATAATCCTTGCCTTCATTTCATCTTTGGTGTTACAAGGAGTTTTGTTAGTCTCTCGCTCAACTGTACCCCACACATAAGATGGTTGCAGTCTGGAGAGTTAGGTGGCCAGATGTAAGGGTGTGATATGGTCACAGAAATTGTCTGATTGGGTTCATCACTGGGTTCCCCTGTTTATGTGGCATGGTGCAGAGTCATGTTGCCAGATATTGGGTCCACCAGCATCCACCTTATTGACCCAGGGCAACATAACCTCCACAAGGCACTTGATGTAGGCCTCTGTGTTGAGCTAGAGGCTCTGTGGGAAGATGAATGAAGACATAACGTCGCCATCACACCAAACACCTTCTTAATCACCATTAGATTCTTTCCAAATCCTCTGCACTGTCCTCATTATCAAAAACGGTTTCAAATTCTCCCCAGCCAAAAAAAAATGACTCCATTTCTGCAATCAGAAAAAACATACAGTGTTCCAACTCTTAAACTTGAAGGAACCAAAATCCAAAATAAAAATGACTGATTAACATAAATTTCTGGGAATCTTTTTTGATAAAAAACTTACTTTTATCCCTCACTTAAAATACATAAAACAGAAATGCTTCAAAGCATTACCATTGCTACAGCTTGTGGCTAATACCAACTGGGGATGAGATTGCATATCATTTCTAAAATTATATAGAGCTCCAATAAAATCTAAACTGGACTATGGATGTTTCATATATGGGTTGACCTGAAAATCTTATCTAAAAACCCTCAGCTCCATTCACTATGCAAGATTAAAACCCATAGAAAGTTTATATGCTGAAGCATAAAAAGCACTGTTAAAACTGAGATGAGAAAAACTGGCATTACAATATTATCTAAAACTCAAATCCTGCCCAACTAACCCTACCTGTCACTGTACATTTAACCCTAAGTACAAATTTGTTTGATAAAAAAGAAAATGCTATCAAGCCTTTTGGCCTTTATATGAAAAATCTCATCAGTGAAACACAAACAAATCCAACCCAAATTCTTAAAACCACCCACTCAAAAAAACTCACTCTGATTACTGAAATACCCTACAGTTTTGCTGACCTTACTAAATACTCTAAAATTAATCCAACATCTGATTACATGGAAGAAACCCATAGTGTTCTACAAGCTCACCCAAATCATAAGCAAATATACACTGGTGGCTCTAAAATCTTAGAGTTGGATGCTCTGCTATCCTTAACAACATAACAATGCAGAAAAGATTGCCTGGCAAAACCTCAATCTTCAGTGCAGAAACCTTAGCCATACATTTGGCTTTAGATATTATAGAATCCAGTGGGTCACATAGATTCATCATCATCTCAGATTTACTATCCGTACTCACAGATCTGAAGAATAAAAACATGGGAAATCCCTTAATGAATAAATTATTAAATAGGATTGACACTATAAGAAAAAAATGCTGTAATAGTCCTATGCTGGATACTGAGCCATATTGGTATATGAGGAAATGGAAAAGCCGACAAAATGGCAAAGGAGTCATGGAACATGGCCCCCTCTAATGTAAAGGTGACACACACTGACCTCCCACCCACCATAAACAGGACCATTAAAGAAAAATGGCAGCAATTATGGAACAACTATGTAAACAATAAACTTCTCAACATCCAACCAATCATTAGTGAAAGCCGGCAAAGTTAGAAAGATGAGAGAGGAGGTAGTTCTAGCCAGACTCCGTACAGGACACGCATACATAACCCATCAACATCAACTAAAAAATGAGGAACTGCCAATATGGATTGATTTTTACCATTGTGTAAAATATGAAATATGAGATCAGTTTTCATTGGAACATGAAGTTTTTCTCTTATGTGCCCTTGTCTGCCTCTCTCTCTCTCACCCCTTGTCTTTCTGTGTTCCTCCTTCCCACTCAGTCTTTTCCTCTTCCTCCCTCCCCCTCACTCCCTTGTCTTTCTAGCTCTCTATATCTCTCTGAGGAGGTGGTTCTAACCAGACTTCATACAAGACACACATACGTAACCCAGCAACATCTACTAAAAATTGAGGAACTGCCAGTATGTGTCCCATGCCAGGAACCATATGCTGTCAAAGACATTCTACTAAATTGCCCTAACTTTCAGCAAACCCAAATCAAACTCTACAAATCAGATAACTTAAAGGATCAATATCAATCCAAGTAACGTCATAAATTCTATTAAAAAAATTGGGCACTATAGAAAAAGATAAAGTAAAATAAAAAACTGTTTACCAAATCTGCTTACCTATATTGTTTTGTAACTCATTTTGGAATTTATAAAGAAAAGAATTGGTAGCAAAAATTCTATTTTCAAAAAAATGGATTGATTTTTACGATTGTGTAAAATGCAAAATATGAGATCAGTTTTCATTGGAACATGAAGTTTTCCTCTTACAGGCCCTTACATTTCCCTATCTCTTTCTTTTCCACTTGTATCTCCTCCTTCCTTTTTCTCCCCCATCTGTCTGTCTGTTTCTCTCACCCCTTGTCATTCTTTCTCTCTCTCACCTCCTTTGCGTTCTGTCTCTTTCTGAGGAGATGGTTCTAGCCAGACTCTGTATAGGATACGCGTACATAACCCAACAACATCTACCAAAAATTGAGGAACCGCCAATATATGCCCAATGCCAGGAACCATATAACGTTAAACACATTCTACTAAATTGCTGTGATTTCCAGCAAACTCGAATCAAACTCTACAAATCAGATAACTTAAAGGATCTTTTTGAAAATACCGATCCAAGTAACATCATAAATTTCATTAAAGAAATTGTGTGCTACAGAAAAATATTGCTTACTTACTTTGTTTTGTAACCTATTTTGGAAATACTTTACACTATTTGCAATCAGACTAATGTATTCATCTTTTTATCAACAAACATTTTGGATATTGCAGCTTTCAAAGAATTTCAAAGTGGTCCCTTTATTTAATATATAGGGAAAGATAGCTCTTATTCTGTTGTCCACATTTTGGGATATCTTGTTCTAGTTTCAGTCTGTATTTCCTAGAGATTGTGAACAAACAATTACCATGTCACCAAATTCATAAACCCACACTTTAATCCGATAAGAATCCTGAATTGAAAACTGAGAGCCTTAAACCTAATGTTCTTATTGTCTACCTGCTATGGCCTTACTGTTAAGCTTGAACACCTTAATATGCTTCTTTTCTTTTTTACTGAAACCTTGTTGTCAAGCTTGCCCTTATTAATTATTTATTCCTATGCCATTTTTTTTTTTTTTTTCGTCTAACATCTCTTAGATATTTTAAGATCTCTCGGTTTTAATTCGCTGCAATTTATGTATTTTATATATTCTTAGTAGTCGTAAAGTTTAAAACGGTTTTTTTTTTTTTTTTACCTATATAAGCACTCTTGGCTTGACTCGCCGTAATCTATTTATTAATTTTAATGGCTATTTTTCTTATTTCTGTATATAGTAATTATTGCTGGTGAAATGAAACGTGAAGGGAAGTGGAAGGAGGAAGAGAAGAAAAAAAAGAGAAAAAAAAGAAAAAAAAAAAAAAAATTACCTTCTAAGTATCCGATGAGGGGGTGTCCACCAAGGAGGGAAGTAAAGAGGAGGAAAAAAAAAACGAAATTACCCGTGAACAGCTTATAAAGAATTTGCTTCGCTGTGATTGGCTGTTGGTCAATCTCCAATCAAATGTGTGACTACGGGGTATTTATAAAAGTCTGTGTTAACAAGCATTTTTTAGAGGGCGCTTCAGAGCCTGATCAGCTCTGAAGGGGGGTCGATTTGGTGAGGGCAGTATGATGTTTGAAAGACCCGAAACTGCCCAATGATCCTTTTCTAGAACATCACTGACGACGCCCTCTAGCGCTGAAAGAGCGTATATTCAAAGCAGTTTTTCCTGTCAAGACAGTGACGTCCGGGAAAGGCCGGATGACGACTAGGAATAGACTAGATGACAAATTGGAAAGTCAATTGACGGTGAGGAGAGACCACAATTTAAAGCATTCCTGGGCTAGCTACCCGGTATGCAGATCAAAATTTTGCTACAGACACTAATAAGAATAAATACCCCCAAGGGATCCCGAGAGGGGGGGAGAATGAGATCCCTAGTAGGACGGATCAACCGGAGACGAACCAAGTATCTAACCCACGGACAATGATTACGACTTGCCCATGCGGGAAAAAATGCAAGAATGTACGCGGCCTAAAAATCCATCAAGCCAAAATGAAATGCCAATTGGAAACTAGCCATCTGCAGCGCACAGGTAATTCTCCTGATGAGTCGCAGGAAATGCAGGGCCGGGAAGCTCACCACAGAGCCCAGTTCTTCCTAGCAGAGGCACAAGTATCTCCAGAATTACCATCTGAGTCATTTCAAAAAAAGATCAAATGGCCTGTGGCCGTAGACAAAAAAGCTTGGCACGACTTCGATTTAGATATTAGCGAAATTCTAAAGACAATTTCAAAAGGCTCGGTGGATACCCGTTTAAGTACTATGTCGAAAATCATAGTTAGCTACGCTTCAGAGCGTTTCGGATACGAGGAAAGGAAGACGAAAGAAAAAGCTTCAGAAAATCGAAGGGAAAGTAAAATCAAACAATGTAGAGCAGAATTAAGAGCTATCCGAAAGCAATATAAAAAGGCAAAACCGGAAGAAAAGGGACCTCTGCAAGAACTACGTGACATAATCCGTTCCAAGATGAAATCTCTACGGAGAGCAGAATGGCACAGGAATAGAAGGAAGGAAAGGGCGCGCAAACGTTTAGCCTTCGTCTCTAATCCATACGGCTTCACGAAGAAGTTATTAGGTGATAAACGAAATGGAAGGTTAACATCTACCCCAGAGGAAATAAACAACTTCCTTAAAATGACTTTGAGTGACCCATATAAACATATACAGCTAGGAGAAAACTCCTCTCTAATCACGCCTAATTTGCCGTTATACCCGTTTGACTCAAAAGAACCTACTTTGAAAGAAGTTCAAACAATTTTAAAAACAGCCAGATCGAGATCAGCCCCTGGACCTAACGGAGTCCCTTACTTGGTTTATAAACGTTGCCCATTGCTGCTCCGTATGTTATGGAGGTTGTTAAAAATTGTTTGGAGAAGAGGGAGGATAGCTGTACAATGGAGGTGTTCAGAAGGAATATGGATCCCTAAAGAGGAGGGAGCAAATACAGTAAATCAATTTAGGTACATCTCCCTTTTGAACGTCGAGGGGAAAATATTTTTCTCCATTATGAATCGACGTTTGACAGATTTCCTCTTAAAGAATAAGTATATCGACACCTCCGTTCAAAAAGGAGGCGTTCCAGGCATGCCGGGGTGTATAGAACATACCGGTGTTATCACGCAGCTGTTAAAAGACGTGAGAGCAAATAAGGGCGAAATGGCTTTTCTGTGGCTGGATCTTAAGAATGCCTATGGCTCTATCCCACACAAATTGGTAGAAGAATCGTTAAACCGCCACCACGTTCCTCTCCAAATTATAGAGACCATAGTAGATTATTATAACAATTTTAAAATGAGAACGGCAACAGGAAATACAACATCTGCATGGCATACATTGGAAAAAGGTATAATAACAGGCTGCACCATATCAGCTACCCTCTTTTCCTTGGCCATGAATATGTTAATAAAAGCGGCAGAAACAGAATGCAGGGGCCCGTTAACAAGATCTGGTCAACGTCAACCGCCAATAAGGTCATACATGGACGATATGACTATAACATCCTCGTCTGTGATTGGTGCGAGGTGGTTATTAAAAGGTTTGGAGGGACTCATTTTATGGGCAAGAATGAGTTTCAACGCCGCCAAATCGAGGTCATTAGTGGTAAAAAAAGGGAAAACTTCAGAGAGGGATCGCTTTAAATTGTCTGGCGAGTACATCCCGACCATAAAGCAAAACCCGATCAAGAACCTGGGTAAGCGCTTTGATAATACCCTCAAGGACTCTGTTGCAATCCAGGAAACAAAGGATAACCTAAAAGCCTGGCCGGATAAAGTAGACAAGTCTGGCTTACCCGGACGATACAAGGCTTGGATTTACCAACATGTCATTCTGCCCAAAATATTGTGGCCATTGTCCATCTATGAGTTTACTACCTCTACCGTAGAACAAATAGAAAAAAACATCAACTCCCGTTTACGGAAATGGCTAGGGCTACCAAAGTGTCTAAGTAGCGCTGCCCTTTACGGAAATTCCAACGCTCTTCAACTACCCTTCAGAAGCCTCGTAGAAGAATATAAAGTTGCTAAGGTGCGAACATTAATACAATACAAGTTCTCCAAGGACCCAAAAGTGGCAGGAGCAGATATCGAGGTTTACACCGGGAGAAAATGGAAGGCCGTAAAGGAGTTGGAGGTGGCAGAAGAGCGTCTCCGCGAAAAAGTGGTGTTGGGCACTGTCGCCACAGGTCGGGCAGGGCTGGGTTTCTTCCCGTCCGTTAGAATTGACAAAGCCGTAGGTAAAGAAAAGCATAATCTCTTACTGGACGAAATTCGGGCAGGGGAAGAGGAATTGAGAGTGGCTATGATGATTGGGTTCAAACAACAAGGTTCATGGACAAAGTGGGAGACGATGATACCTCGGAAAGTTGGATGGGCAGATCTATGGCGTAATGAATTGGGCATAAACTTTTTGATCCGATCTGTCTATGACCTCCTACCAAGCCCCGTTAACCTGCAATTATGGACCAGAACAGAATCGCCTTTATGCCCCTTATGCGATCAAATTGGTTCGTTAAAACACATACTTAGCAACTGCAATACAGCTCTAGCAGATGGTCGGTACAGATGGCGCCATGACCAAATATTAAAAGAAATTGCGGAGGTCGTTAGCACAGCCATCCATACAAACAAACCGAATTCAAACATGAATTTTATAAATTTTATTAAAGCTGGAGCGAAACCGAACCTAAAGAAAATCACCGCACCCAACTGTTTATCATGTGCAACAGACTGGGAACTCAGAGTCGATTTAGGTAAAAGGCTAGTCTTCCCCGAGCACATTTTCAAAACACGATTGCGTCCAGACCTAGTCCTTTTTTCGAATAAATTAAAGAAGGTCATTATGTGGGAGCTAACAGTCTGCTATGAGGATAACGCTGAAGAGGCCAATGAAAGAAAAAAACTGAAATATGATGAATTATTGGAAAGTTGTAGAATTAATGGATGGAAGGCATGCTGCAAACCAATCGAAGTAGGCACAAGGGGTTTTGTGGCAAGATCATTAGTCAGCGCCTTAACAGACATTGGGATTGTGGGATCAAAAAAACGAAAAGCCATTCTAACCATCACCGAAACAGCAGAAAGAACTGCCAAATGGCTATGGCTAAAACGGTCAAGTGTATGGTCAAGCAAACTGGGGAAATCCTAAATTTAATGTAAAAAGATGGTTGTTTTTTTTTTTTTTTTTTTTTTTTTTTTAATACATCATTGTGTATTAAATGTTTTGTAAATAGTGTAAAATTATGTCATAACTTTTAAAATCGCCGTAACCGGTTTGAGGATAATCGAAAACAGTCGTTTCTTTTTGGTATTTTTACTTTACTATTTTAATTTATTTATTTACTTACTTATTCTTTTTATATATATATATATATATATATATATATATATATATATATATATATATATATATATAATTTTTTTTTTTTTTTTTTTTCATGGTTTCGCTAAAAGCCACTGTAAATAATACATACGAACCCTCAAAGGAAAAGAAGTCTTCGTCTCATGCTATTTCTCACTATACATATTTTTCTCTTATTTCTTTTATTATTTATTTTCACTAAAAAAAAAAAAAAATTTTTTTTTTTTTTTTTTTAATATTCATTATTCCCCGTTACCCCAGTATCTAGAATAAATGCTTAATTTCGTTACGTTCCCAAGAAATCCAGCTTCGATAGTCTGTTCAACCATTTTCGTCCTTTATTACTGATGAGGAATCCCCTGTGTTTTTTGACTTTCTATTGACTTTATTTTCCGGTTTCCTTTTTCTTCTTCCGATACTATTTGGCCGTATGCAAAGCCTGTTTGATCACGAATTTCTCACCGATGTTTTGTTTTTTTTTTTTTTTTTTTTCCAACCCCTCTTCGCGTTTCGTTTCTAACGTTTTATAATAAATAGGTTAGGGTTTTTTACTCGTCAACATGGTTCAAACGTTTCATTAAGATTTTTATTAGCATCCTCGGCTTAATTCGTTGTATTTATTCCTTTTTAATCGCATAAACGAGATTATACTATAATCAAAAAACTAACTATAATCACTATAGTTAGTTTTTTTCATCCGTTAAAGTGTTTTAAACGTTTATTATATTTTTAAGCCCTCTTGGGTTAACTCGCTCTAATTTATTAATTATTTATTCCTATGCCATTTTTTTTTTTTTTTTTTTTTTTTTTTTTTTCGTCTAACATCTCTTAGATATTTTAAGATCTCTCGGTTTTAATTCGCTGCAATTTATGTATTTTATATATTCTTAGTAGTCGTAAAGTTTAAAACGGTTTTTTTTTTTTTTTTTACCTATATAAGCACTCTTGGCTTGACTCGCCGTAATCTATTTATTAATTTTAATGGCTATTTTTCTTATTTCTGTATATAGTAATTATTGCTGGTGAAATGAAACGTGAAGGGAAGTGGAAGGAGGAAGAGAAGAAAAAAAAGAGAAAAAAAAGAAAAAAATTACCTTCTAAGTATCCGATGAGGGGGTGTCCACCAAGGAGGGAAGTAAAGAGGAGGAAAAAAAAAACGAAATTACCCGTGAACAGCTTATAAAGAATTTGCTTCGCTGTGATTGGCTGTTGGTCAATCTCCAATCAAATGTGTGACTACGGGGTATTTATAAAAGTCTGTGTTAACAAGCATTTTTTAGAGGGCGCTTCAGAGCCTGATCAGCTCTGAAGGGGGGTCGATTTGGTGAGGGCAGTATGATGTTTGAAAGACCCGAAACTGCCCAATGATCCTTTTCTAGAACATCACTGACGACGCCCTCTAGCGCTGAAAGAGCGTATATTCAAAGCTGAATTGAAAACTGAGAGCCTTAAACCTAATGTTCTTATTGTCTACCTGCTATGGCCTTACTGTTAAGCTTGAACACCTTAATATGCTTCTTTTCTTTTTTACTGAAACCTTGTTGTCAAGCTTGCCCTTCACTGCTATTATTTTTCTTTTTTGTTTGTTAATAGCTCTTGTATAGTAATGGTAATATTAACCGTTTCCCTACAATAAAACATTCCATATTCATTGACCAAACAGCCAGTACTGCTTTCGGTTGAAATTTAAAAAATTTTTCTTTTAAAACAATTGTTCATAAAAACAAATTTCTCAAGTCTAATAGCTGCTATCACTCTTTCCAGTATTGATAGGGGTTTCCTTCCCAACCTTTTATTTGAAGTGGTGTGGAATGTTAACACCTTGATTATGCCATTATTTTCTTTTTGAGTTATGTGTATTGTAACCTAGAAAAGGTTACTGAATGAGGAATAACCAAAACAGAGGTTGGAAATGAAATTGCAGTCTTTATAACATCAACAAAATACAATACTCGTCAATGGCATGAAGTAGGTAAACCACTTAAGGTAAGGCTTCAAGAACACCAGAAAGCTGTAACATGAGGGGAAGTGGAAAAATCAGGCGTGGCTGACCACATATAGAGAGAAAAGGGAAATCATCACCCTGTGAGATCAGGTTGAGATCATAGACAAAGAACACCATTGGAAAATTTGTAAACTTAAGGAATCAGCACATATGCTAGGCCACAAAAATCTCCTGAGCCAACCAAGTATAGAAATGGATACAATATGGGAAGCAGTAATAAGGAGTGCCAGAGAAATGTGATAATAACAACAAAAATTGCAATATGAGCTCTGGTAAAAAATGATTGCTCATGCACAGATGTTTTCAAGGACACATGGCACAGTGTATAAATGCATTAGTTAGATCCAGTGACAGGACCCAAAGAATGTCAGTGGAGAACTTGGAGAGGGGAATTAACAGAAGACAACTGATAACTGATATCCATTAAAACATGGCACGTGGAACTAGAACAGTCTATCCCAGTGAGTGAAATAAAGGGTTCAGTTTGGCATTCCAACCACCTGAAGAAGGCCAGAATGTACAAAGGCTGAAACATTGTAATAAATATGGCGACAAAGATGAGGACATTAGTCCGAATAATGTAAATGGTGAGCATTTGAGAAATCGGCAATTCCCACATATCTCGTATTTATATCTATGCTAGTCTTATTGAGAATATTAATAACAACAAAGATGAAAATATCAATCAGACTTTAAATAATGTAAAATCTCTTCCCAGAAATTCAGACTATTTCACTTAAAAAAAAGGCCAAATGGAGGAAGTAAGGGGTAGGAAGACAATCTAATCTGACATGTGCAAAGGACTTGCATGTCTTGATGAACCAACATTTGAAATCACATCTTTTACCTGGGCTTGTACTCAGTCATCATTATATATAATAAGCAACTGAGCAGTAAACAAATCTCCAGACATTAACATACTTATGAGCATCCTGTATTTCACTGAAGCAGACTGTTTTGAGAGTTACCTCCCTTTACAGCAGGAAAAAAAATCAACCAAAAACATGACCTTATATTTATTTTTGGCAAAAGATTTGAGTGCTATTAGCTATGTTCCTGGCTTATTGCAGGTGTTGAGTTTTAGGACACTTTCAAAGACTCAGAAACTGTTTATATTTGGCAAAGAATTAACTGGATGACTTGAGAGATCTAGCCAGTGCATTTAGCCTTTAGCTCTGAAGACCCTGTTGCTTTCATCAAATATCCATTATATTTTCATTATTGTTAGTGCTGGCAAGATTAGCCTGAACTTTCTCAGTTATAATCTGTGTTGCTTTAGGCAATGATGATTTTTGCATCAATACATTTAGAAGTATAGGAAAGAGAGAAGAGTATTTGCCAAAGGTTTTAGCAGATATCATTCTATCAGCTTTTTTTTTAATGCAAAGTTGAAGGAAAACAAGTATTATTCATTTAACACTTGAATCTTACTGGAAAATTTAATTTTCAATAAGTACTTATTTCCCTGTTTGTTCACATGCAGTTTAAAAAAATGAACAAACACACACACATATATATGTCCTTAAGGACACATGGCTAAAAGTGTTGATTGAAGTAATCCAGTGACTTGACCCAAAGAGTTGTAAGTTCAATACCTAACTAAAGCAGAGGTGAACAAAAAACAAACTTGTCGAGTTGAGTTAAAGGGAAATAACTGATACTGAGATATCTGAAAGAGGTATGAATAAAATATAGGGTTCAGTCTGAAATTCCAATCACCTGAAGAAGGTCAGAGCACACAATGTCTGAAACATTATGAATATGTCAACAAAGATGTGGATAACAGTCTCAACATTGTAAATAGTTTATCAAATACTTAAATATTTCGATATTCCTGATTATTTTCATGATTTCAGGTTCATATTTGAAAATAGATTTTCCTGTGCCTAAGTGCTTTTGGCTGGTATTAACCATTGCAGAAGTTTTTTTATCATGTTAGATATTTCATTATCAAATGTCACATTTTGTATGTTTACTTTTAAACATTTTATGTATTCACATGAGATTTTGTCTTCTATTTTAATATTAAAATATATTCAGTATGTTAGAATCCAGTTTTGATAAAATGAATCGTATATATATATATATATATTATTCAACCAAACTGCTAAGAAAGTTGGTTGACTGTGTCATGCAAGACAGTTTTTCTCTCCAAAATCTATCATACATATATTCAAGTTTGCCATTTGTCTATGCTTAGAATATTACTACCACCTATGGTCCAATGCCCCTGCTATTTACCTTGAGCTCCTTGATAAAATCCAAAGAAGAATCATCAATATTATTGGTCTTGATCTGCTAGCTTGGCTTCAACCATTTTCCTACCACTATTAAGTTGCCTGTCTGTGCCATTTCTATAAATACTTTCATGGTAGTTCTTCACTATGGTACTTACACTTTTGAATTCAAGTGCAGTACTAGACTGACATCAAGATCTCATCAATTTACAATTGACCTGGCTAGATGTACACATATATTTTATGCTAACAGTTCCTTTTCTCACGCTTCTTGCTTGTGTTCCTTCTAGCCAACTTTAATATCCCAAAATTTTGAATGCAATGTCAATTCTTATCTACTTTCCTCTTGATGATTACACTTTTTTTTCTCTTCCCACTCATTATTAATGTTCCTGTTCCTAATTCTTCTATACCCGGTAACCCCTTGTGTCTTAGGGGCTTTACTGCCTTGCATGAGGTGAAACTGATTATACATACATACATACATACATACAGGGTGTGATGGATAAATTGTCTTTTAAATTACGCAAAAATGAAAATAACACAGTGACATCTCATTTTAACAGATATATTTCCCAAAATGACACAAAAATATCTTGAAATACTAAAGAGTAAATTTATTTAATAAAATCGCCATTGGCTTCAACCACAGTCTCCATACTTCAGAATCTCCTGCAACTCTTCTGAATGGTAAATACAGCCATAATTCTTGCCTTCAGTTCAGTTTTGTTGGTCTTTTACTCAACTGTGTCCCATACATAATAATCAAGGTGGTTGCAGTCTGGGGCCAAATATAGTGGGTGGTTTGGTTGCAGAAATTTCATGATTGGGTCCTCCTGCTTGTGTGGCATGATGCAGAGTCCTGTTGCCAGGCATAGGTTCTTCCAGTAGCCACCCTCTTCACCCAGGGCAGCACTACCTCTTCAAGACACAGTGTAAGCCTCTGTGTTGAGTCTGTGGCCCTTACCAACAAATTCAGCTCTTTTCTTATCAGAATGATCAGAGTGAGTTTTCTGAGCTGCTGTACTTTCGTAATCACCATTAGACTCAACCAACTCTTCTTCCTCAGATTGACACCCAAACACTCTGAAATGTTCATATTGGAACTTCTGGTGCAAATGACAAGCACTACATTCTGTTTGCAAATTTCTGGAAGAGTGAATTGTGTCATGATGCTTTCTTTTCACCAACAGTGCCCAACTGGCCATAATGTGTAGTCAAAAAAATCAAAACAACAGAGCAAACATTTATCCACAATTTCAAACCCAATATGCCACATCTAATTTTGAAAACCTGAAAAATACAATAAAAAATGAAACAAAGCAAATTCATTGATTGAATTTAATAAAATATATATATATATATATAGGCAGCAAATTCTCTTTTAGGCATGTCTGATTGAATAAATTACACATATTATGTCTGCTAATTTTTAATAAAATCGATTCATAATCACAAATAACCTTCCATGTATTAATGTTAAAAGATGAGGGAAATGTGCTATAGTTGTTTAAATTTCTTTTATTTTCATTTCCCAAGTACTTTTGATCTTCTTCCAAGATCATCTTTAGGGATACAAGTGGTACAAAACTATATGTTGTTCATTTGTATAAGCATTGTTATCTATTACTGTAATTTTTTCATTATGCTTTTAAATGCAAAATGGTTCACAACGTGCTAAGCGTTCATTACAATGTGAAAAAATTATCCATTATGGAAATTTTCCTCTATGTTATAATGTCATTGCCACATTTGCATTAAAGAATGAAAAACTGTTCCTTTACAAGCATTTCAGAACATTATTACAGAATTGCTTCTAGTATCTGTAATCTAAATTTGTTTTTATGATGTAGGATAGTTGTGCTGTTAATTAGTAATTTTTTATATTGTGAATGCAGACAGGAATGTTGTTAATGTCTCACAATAGACGAATGGTCAGACATGTGGAGTGTAAGCCTTCTTGTTAGTGTATTTGTCGTATACGCAACATAATTATTTGTTTTTATGTCGGAGATACATTCTCCAAAGGGATATCTAAATTGGTATCTAATGTTGGTTTTACATAATACATCAGTGTGTGTGTGTGTATATATATATATATATGGAAAATACAATAAAAAATGAAATAGGCCAACTTCATTGGTTGAATTAAATAAAGCTGGTTTGCATATATATATATATATATATATATATATATATATATATATATATAAACTAATCAGGGTATATAGGAATATCAAATATCTTAGGGAGTTAAATATTCCTCCCTTGCATAGTTCACTACATTTTGGAATATGGGTAGACCTTTACTTGTTAGATTTGGTTGGCAGTCTGTCTTGGGGGGAAAATCAGTTCAGTTTCAAAATTGGGGTAGATGAGATTCTTTGCTCACCTTGATGACAATTCTTCAAGTGGTCAACAGCTTTATCCTTGTGATAATGGCAGATGATCCACGGCTTAGTAACCAACTTCCAAGTAATGGACAGAAAAGGATTTGAGACCCACCAACATCACTTTTTCCCAAAGACAATCCTGGATATAAATGGAGGTGTGGGTGAAAGGTATAAATCAGCTTTTCTTCCCCCAGCTATGGGTTAAATAGGGCAGACTGCAGTCTCTTGCCATGGTTGGCAACTAGTCTAGAGGAACAGCAACTCTGAATTCAAAACCATATCTATTCTTACTAAAAATATTAATATCATAAATTGTGGTGTATAAGCTGACCTTAAGATTTTTAGCTCAAAATTCTGAGTTAAGCATATACCTACCATATAAGTTGATCCCCTCCCCCAAACATAGCCATACCAGTGGCCCAAAACTTAAGGAAGTGACCGTGTGTTTTGTTTTTTTGTTTGGCATTATACTGACAGAAGTAAGAAGGTAGACGTGTAGTATAAATGATTTGTATGCGTCAGTAGATACTTTGCATATACAGATTATTTCACCAAATAAAAATGGTGACATCAATTGAACGGAGATTGATATTTTAACTCAGTACTTTGAAGTTGTCTTAGTGAGCAACATGAAAGAAAGAGAAAATATTAAATATAGAACAAGATAAAATATCCTAAGCCCTGGACAGAGAACAATAGATTCCTTTTAGTTTAAATAATGGATTCAGTTCAAAATTCCTTGGAAGTTGCCTGGATCAAGAGCCACTTAAGGAAGTCAAAGGAGCACAACAGCCAAGGCATTGTGATAACAACAAAAATGAGGATATTAATTCAATTTTTTTTTTTAATCATTTCACCCAAAGCAAGGCAGGAATGCCACAATTTTTGAAGATTCTAGTTATCAGGGAAGCAAGTAAATAGAAAGGAGTTCCACTGGGGGGAAATTCAAGAAAAGAAACTGTTGGAGTAGAAGTAGCAGTTGTATTTTAATAGTAAAAGGTTGGGACCTAGATGCCAGTCTCGCAGAATGCTTAAATTCAAGTATTCATGGTTCCAGGAAAAAAAGCTTGTTAGAGCAGTTGCCATATTTGTAGAAAAGACAGAGAGAAGTCACATCACGTTTGTGAGAAGGTGATTGAAGTCAAGATGCCAGAACAGGATTGATTACATTGCAGATCTTTCTTTGGATTTTGTTGTGCAATAGCTAGCACCTCTTCAGCAATCTACCAGATGGTCTGGCTCATAGCCTTAAATAGTTAAGATTAAGGACTTCAACAGTTGATTAATAAGTTGATACTAAGCTGATTAATATTCAGACTGATCTTACTTTGTTTGGCTATACAGCATTTGACCCTCCTCTATTCCTTGTAAGTTGTCTTGTTAATTGTTTTGTATCTTATTATTCTGTGTTTTTTGTATGTATTCGTTAGCACTGGATACTGGTGCTGACTAAATATATTAAGCACTCATTCTTCTCTGTGTATCATTGATCTTGACAATACAACAGATTTTGTCAAGAAACTCTAGATGTACAGCAGGAACACCGGACTAGATATAACAACAGTATTCAATGTAGGGACAAAAGGTAGATTTGGAAATGTGCAAATGTAAATAACAAAATACTTAAGATTTTCCCTAGCATATCTAAGTAGCTAACATCACTAGTGTTTTTCATCATTAATTGAAACAGTTTTTGTTCATTTCTGGAAAATCATTTTTATTTTTTTAAACTAGAATGTGTAACTGTCGTTAAGAGTTAAACACTGTAATATAAATATATATATAGATAAAATTTATTTGATGTATCAGTCATTATCCCTTGTCCCATTTGATTAAGACCCTAATTTATAGAGTGTTTATGATTTGTTCTGATAGCTTTCTCTGCAGTGAAATTGATTTTATTAAGATGACACTTTATTAAGATAGCCATGATGTCATCAATAAATTTCACAGGGTTAAGCCGCATTATTTTAAAAATGTCCAGTTTATTTGCACCTTTATTGGTTCAGAGGGTGAGTCTTTTTTAGCAAGGCAAATTTTGCGTGCGATTAATAGCTGTTATTTTTTGGCTAATGTTCAGGTAATATTTGTTACCCGTCCTATTTTCTCTTCCATTTATAAAGATGTCCTTCCCCCATCATGTTAATTCAGTGATTTATAAATATAAGTGTAGTTGTGGACTCTACTACATAGGGAGGATGTCTCAACATTTGGATCTGCGAATAAAGCAACACTTACCTCCCCAGGATTTTGAATCTGGATGCCAGGAAAAGTTAACTAATTAATACTTCTGGCTTTTCTGTTCCAGAGCATGTTATAAATACTAGGAATTGTGTCTTTGATTTTAGAGTGGATTGTTTTTCTATTTTATTGAGGTCGCACTCCTCATATCACCTCAAGGTTCTAGAGTCCTTGTGTATCAGATCCCATGGGCCTTCACTTTGTAAACAGAGGAAATGCTTACTTGGTCTGAATGTTATTGGACTAGTTTTCTTGAAATTCATATTTTTTCCCCTCTCCATTGGTTATCATTAATATCAATTAAATTTACATGTTTATTTTTTATATCCCAGTAATAAACTTGATAAGTCTGGAACGAAACTAGTTGTTTTTTTTTAGCTTTTAAAATATACATTAAAATGCCATATAAATCATGCTTATTCCAAGCTGTCCCATATGAGTATTTGACTGTCTTTTTAATGCCATATATTGTTTTTGATATGTTTGTCATGTGTATTGTATTATTAATAAAAGGTTCTGGCAGTAGCATTCTTTTATAGATTGTTGTGTCTCAGCCAGAATTAATTTGCTTTCTTATGTATTTTGTTTACTCATCAAAAGTACTTATTCATCTACTTGACCTCTTCATTTAGGTTCAGTTCAAGAGTGGAAAGGTGGGATTTAAAAAAAACCCAGCTGCATGCTATTAATTGCATTAAATAAACAAGCCAAAATGCACTAACAGTTTCGACCATTGATCCTTGGAGCAATTACATTTCTTAACTGTCTTTCTCTCTCTCTCTGCTTAGAGGTTTGATACGATTTGACTCTTGATCTCTCCTCCTTTTAATGGATGTCTCAGCTAATCACAGTTTAGAGAATTTCATTTGATCAGATTCTTTAACTTAAAAAGAAGAAGAACTCAGTTTTAAGTTTTTACTTTTGATAGCTTTCTAAAAAAAACAGGAATTATTATTTGCAGGACACAATCTCAACACTAAGATATTTTGATATTTTCTTGTAACTGGTTGAAACACTGGAATGCAAAAGTGAGTATCCTGGGTAAGATGATAAACTACATCCAGCAGTAAGGCCTATGATCAGGAGGTTTTGAGGAGTGTGGAACCACCTCTTAATAGCTAGTGTTCCCAGGCCCACCCTGACCTGGGGTGGTAGCACCTGCTAGGGTCCTAGCTATAGGCAAACAGTTAACTATTACCAGCAATAGATTTTTGAAAAAAAAAAAATATTACCAGCTTTACTTTTTTGAAAAATATTATTACCAGCAATACATTTTTGAAGAAAAAATATTACCAGAAACAGATTTTTGACAAAACAAAATATTACCAGCAATAAAAAATTGTCGGCATTAAGTAAGCCATTGAGGTTGATATGCCATAAAACAAAACAGACCAAACCAAACAGTCAGTCATTGGTCATCATGCTTAACTAAAAGTGTCATGACTAACAACATTTACATCATTTACCTTGAGACTATTGTTCTAATCTTGTTATTATCATGTTTCTACTATTGTATCCTCCAGGCTTCATCAGGATATTTTAATGCTTGGAACATTGCTAAATAGGAATGAGATAGGATGTTCCTAGATGTGACCTAATGGATTGATAACAATATACTCAACATAGATTAAATAAAGGGTTCTGTTCAAGAGTTACTTGGATCAACCCTCACTTGATGAAGGCCAGAGAGCACAGCAGCTGAAATGTTATGATAATATTGTTGAATATTAGCTAGTTTGCCAGAGGTTTAGCACACAAGTAGGCAAATGTAGCCAAAGCCAAAACTGACTTGAGTCATTTATGGAGAAATATATAGCTGAACAAAGACCCCTCATGCAAATGTATTGGGAAGGTCCATTCTAGCAAAATGGACCAACCCAACTGGTGTATTAGGCGCTCTCCTATAAAACAAGGTAAAATCAGCTTTTACAAGGAAATAGAAGGAGGCAGCCATGTTGGCAGGTAAGTCACTTGACTTCTACATCTCCCTCCTCTCCCCATTGCGGAAGCATATTGGCCGTTGGGGAGGAATTAATTCCCTATTGCCTGGCTGATTGTACGAGAGTAGTCGGGATAGCGCCCTGGGAATCCTCGTTCTTGATGGCTGTGATTGAGTAGGGCCCTGGGACGCTGGTTTATTTTGTAATGTAATGTCACCATTTTCCAAGTCTTTGGCAGATTGATGTGGTCTGCATGTATCCGTAATTGTCGGCTCAGGTGACACAGGCATGGCGCTTGGTATGGGGGTCTTGATTATGGGTGCTTCAAGTTTCCTTAGAAACCTACGGTTCCGCAGGGTTATTCTGCCTGATCCTGCAACTCTAATTCTATATTGACGGTTGGGAAGTGTTTCTACTATTCGCCCAGCTATGTCCCATCGACGGCTATTTGGGTTTTGAATGGAGACTGTGTCACCTTTATAAAGTGGGGATAGTGCATGTGCAGTACGGTTGTACTTCTCGATGAGGTCTGCATTGCGTTTGGATAATCTCTGTTCTCGTTTTTTCGCTGCGGCTATCCATTCAGGGTGTGGTTTATATAACTGTGGGTGCAATGGGATAAAATCTCGAAGACGTCTATGAAGCAGGAGTTGCGCTGGTGATAAGCCAATGCCTTGGATAGGGGTGTTTCTATATTGCAAGATTGCTTGTGCTGCCATGTTATTGTCCAAGGAACCCTGGTGTCCTGTGCAGTCTTTTATGAGTCTTTTTGCAGTCTTGACTGCCAATTCTGCACGTCCGTTAGACTGGGGATAGGCCACTGATGAAATTCTTTGCTTAACAGCCCAGGTTTTTAGGAATTGTTGGAATGAGTAAGCTGAGAATGGCGGTCCACCATCTGTACTAAGTTCCTCAGGTGCACCATATGTTTGGAATATTTCTCTGCAGATGGAAATCAACCTGGAAGCAACCGCTTGCCCTGGCTTGATGCGGTACAGAATGAGCCATCCAGTGAGCCTGTCTGCACAAGCAAGATATGTGAAGGATTTAACATAGAACAAATCCATTACAATCTGTTGAAATGGCCATTCAGGTGTAGGTGTCATTTGGATTGGTTCATGTGGTAGACTTGGGGCATTCCTTGAACATGTAATGCAATTATACCTGTAATTGCGAATTGAGGCATTCATTCCAGGCCAGTAAACTGAGTCATTGGCACGCGCTTTCATGCCAACTACTCCTTGATGAGCTGAATGTAGGCATTTTAATATGTTCTTGCGCTGGGAGGTTGGTATCACTACTCTCCTGTCAAGTAGTATTAGACCATTTTCATTGCTTAGGCGGTTACGAACTTCCCAGTATTCCCAGATTGTAGGTGGTGTTGCTTGACGACTGTTTGGAAAACCATTGTCTATGGTTTTCCGTAATAGGGTGTATTGTGTGTCTTCTTGACCAGCAAAACGAATGTGGTCAGGGGAAGTTATGGCAGGATTATCATCTAATTGAGATATTGATGTGAGGGCTGTCAATCTCATTGTTGCACAAGTCTCATCTGATTCATCAATTTCTATAAGGGAGGGTTCTATAGAGAATGTATCAAGTAGGCTTTGTACTGTAGTGACTGGATTGCGGGAAATAGCATCAGAGGCTCTGTGCCATTTTCCAGGGCAGTGTTGCATGGTGAAACGATATCTCAAGCTTTTCTCTTTGAGTCGGAATAGGCGAGGGTTGTGAATTTTGCTGAGATCTCGATCACCAAAAAGTCCTTTGAGTGGTTCATGGTCGGTCACGACTATAACGTTTGGGCAACCTAGTATGAACATGCGGCACTTTTCAAGTGCCCAGCTGATAGCTGCTGCTTCACCTTCTATGGGTGCATATCTTTGCTCAGCGTCAGTACAGAATCTGCTTCCAGCAAACACAAGATGCCAGCCTTCAGGGCAACAGACAGGGGCTCGTTCGATTGCACATGTGCAGTGTTTCTGAAGAAGTAAAAATCCCATGCCGTCTTTACTCCAGTCAGGAGCTAAGCAGGTAATTCTGTTGATGTCAAATGTTGAGACGCCCCGCTTTACTAGTTCAACAATGACCCGCTTTGATTCCTGAAATGCTTTCTCAAGGGTCTGGTTCCAGGTGAATTTTGAGTTTTTTTTGACAAGGTCCCGAAAAGGTAGCATAATGGGACTTAATGAATATGCCCAGGCAAGTTGGTTTACCAGTCCAAACCAAGACCTTGCATCGGTGATGGTTTTCGGAACAGGGAAATTTAAAATAGCATTAAGCATAGATTCAGAGGGAGATACTCCCGATGAAGTTATTTGAAGGCCACCAAACTGAACAGTGTCCTTACAAAACTGGAATTTGTCTTTGCTGAGTACAATCCCATTTTGTGCACATCTCATTAGAAAATCAAAGGTATGATAGAATGCCTCTTTGATGCCGGTGTCGTAGAGCAAAGTATCATCAACCAATTTGATTTTCCTGGGAATATCTTTTATGACTTCATCATATCTACGGGTGTATGCATCACCAGATGCTAAGTAGCCTTGAGGCATCCTAAGGTACATAAACCTTCCCCACTCTGTGATAAAAGTTGTGAGCGGTTGGGACTCCTCATCTAATATAATAGAGTGGTAGCCATCGACAGCATCCAGTACTGTTTTCTTGGTATTGGGTGGCACTTGCATTGCCAGCTGGAAAGGTGAGGCAGTGTGGTGGGTTTCTCGCTTGCATTGCGAATTTAAATATTGATAATCGATGGTACGCCTCGGTCGACCATCCTTTTTTGTTGTAATGACCATTGTGCTACACCAATCTGTTGGAGTACCAATGGGCACTTGTTCTAATATGCCTCTTTCTATATCTTGCATAAGGGCTTGCCTCACTGGTTCTTTTAAATGGTATGGCACTGGTATTGGTCTGTGTCTTGCCTTAGGGATTGCCCCCTCTTTCAGGTGGATATGTGCTGGTTCCTGGGATGCCATGCTTGTGGCTACCACATCCACTACAGCGGAACTTGTTTTGTTTTATAATCAGTTTTTTGGGGCTTCTGGATTGAGGGGGATTTTTTTCCACTTGTGTTGTTTTTTCTTTGCGATAGGTTGATGCACGCAATGCTGACATTTCAGTTGACCCTGCCATTCGTGCTTGGTCACGCAGTGCTGCCTCGAATGCCTCAGCATGGTTGATGTTTTGGTCAAGGGTCTTCAATGAGCTGGCCTTTGCTAGTAAATCTGCTTGGAGAGCATCATTTGCTGTACCTCTGACCAGCTGGTCTTTGATATAGATGTCAGATAGGTCATGACTGCAAATGGGACATGTGAAGTCACAATCCTGTGCTGTACCCTTAAGGCGGACAACAAATTGCTGGATTGATTCGCCTGGTCCCTGGGAAATCGAAGCGAAAGACAATCTATGAACCATAGGGTTCGATTTTTGGGTAACTAATGCCTCCAACATGTTCAGGAGTCTGTTTGGTTTTTCCGAGAAAAATTTGGGGTATGTATTGATGATCGACGTTTGCACAGTCTCATCAGCACAGTTGTATAAATGGATGTTGGTCTGTGTAGGGGGCATGTTTGTCATTTGCACAAATACCTCCCAATCAATTCTGAACTTTCGGAATTGTTGTGATGTCATCTCTGAATGGAGCTGGGGGAGTTTGGCTGCAGGGGCCTTCGTATAGCTGTCTGATGTCAAAGGTTGCTCCTTTGATAGCTTAAGGATAGCTAGGGCATGTCCCATGGTTGTGACACCTAGTTCTTTAAGGATTTCCCGGTCTATGATAGAGAGGCTATCCTTAGTAATATTCTCTTTCACAAACGATTCAGCATAGGTTTTGGCAGAGTCGGTAGGAATGCCAATTTTGATAAGTAGCTCTTGCCAGTCTTCGTATCCTGTTCACAGCGCCATGTTGAATATTAGCTAGTTTGCCAGAGGTTTAGCACACAAGTAGGCAAATGTAGCCAAAGCCAAAACTGACTTGAGTCATTTATGGAGAAATATATAGCTGAACAAAGACCCCTCATGCAAATGTATTGGGAAGGTCCATTCTAGCAAAATGGACCAACCCAACTGGTGTATTAGGCGCTCTCCTATAAAATAAGGTAAAATCAGCTTTTACAAGGAAATAGAAGGAGGCAGCCATGTTGGCAGGTAAGTCACTTGACTTCTACAAATATAAACAAAAATGAGGACAGCAGTCTTTCTTTTTATATGCCATGTCCTTTCTGGACATAGGCGATCATGGCTCTCCACCTCCCTGTATCCCTTGCAGCTCTCAGCAAGTTCCTTCCCTCTGCTTCCTCCCCCAGACAACATTCTGTCATCCACAAGCTTGTCAGGTATGTCATGCACTACTTTCCCTTGTCTCACTTCCCCTCTATTTGACCCATGAGTATCAGATTCTCCATGCCCTCCTTTCTCATTATGTGTCCCAGAAACTTTAACTGCCTTTTTCTGATGTTAAGTATAAGCCTTCTTCTTGTTTGCAACCTCTCTAAGACTTCATAGTTGCTCACATGATATCCTTAGTATCCTTCTGTAGAACCATATCTCTGTCGCCTCAAGTCTCTTTTTCATCTCTGAGAAAAATGTCCAACATTCGCTGCCATAAAAAAGAACAGATATCACATAATAGCTCAGTATTCTTTTCTTTGAGTATGAATAATAATAATTCTTCATACCAGAAATTCTGATGCTTTGGTTTAAATGCTTTAACTATTTACAAGAAGATATTGCTAAATTTTATTTCATTTCCTGAACATCTCGACATAGCTTAATGGTTAGCAAGCTTGTCTCACTAGAACCATTACAACTGAATAGTAAGTTCAATCCTCACTGGGTGCCCCATACTTTCGACCTTATGCCATATCTAAACTGTGCTTAGAAAATCAGATGCAGATGACACAATTTTGATGGCAGACAAAGAAAGAAAACTGCAGGAACTCCTAGGCAAACTAGGTATTAAAGGAAAGCAAGAAGAAAAGACTATCAATTGTAAGAAGACAGAATATATGGTTGTTAGCAAGAGGAATACCCAAAGATGTGAGCTATGAACTTGGAGACATCTGTATCAAGAAAAAGAGGTACCTGATGATCCAGGTAACATTGAGGGAATTTCAAACTGTATCTCTTATTAAATCTATGAATAGATTTTTTTTTTTTTATTCCTCTGTTCATGTCTTGGAATATCTTGATATATCCATTAATTGTCTTCTTAGTACTATTCAGTTATTGCTAGTCCTGTTTCCACTGAGTCTATGTAGATCCATGTGACTCAGCCCAGGGATCATTATGCCACCAAATTCACTAAGCAGTGCTTTCATCCCCTAGGCTATTGCCACATGGAAAAAAAAACTTGATGACCATATGGCTAAATGCTTGGAACATTGGATAGCAACAACAACAAAGATAAAGACATTAGTCTGATTGTAAATAATGCAAATAAAGATAAATTTGCATCCCAGAAATTCAAACATTTATGACAATTATTTTATGGTTTTAACTCTTCAATTCAACTCACAAAGGACAAAACTCACTTAAGTTACATATCCAAATAAAAGCTTATAAGATAGATGATATGTGTTACACTTTATGTGTAAAGACAAACATTTTACTTTAGGAATGATATGTAAATTAAGCAAGTATTTTCACCTGCTGGCTGTGACTTAGTTTCCTTAGTCCTGGGCATGACAAACTACATCTGGCAACAAGACCTGTGGAGATTTTAAGGAGTATGAAACCACCTCTTAATTGCTGTTGTTTCCAGGTCCACCCTGACTCAAGGTGGTTGCACCTGTTAGGGTCCCAGCTATGGGCAAATAGTAAACCCCCAAACAAAGACAAAACTCTATGAAAGTATGAAAATACATTTTTATAATAAAATACTAGCAATACATAAAAAATCACCAACAATACATATTTATAGTAAAATTACCAACAATACATTAATCCATATAATATCCATAAATTATCCTAAATTTCTTGAAGAAATCAAACTATATTCCAAAATCTAACTTCAACAAAACTACAACATAAAACACACATATCACTACCTCTAGTAATTATATTCACACAAACATGTCTATGTACAAATGCTGAGTATCATCTACCATGTATTCAACTGTGAAAGCAGAATAATATATTCTTATTACTTCAAAGCTCCCAAGAAAATTAAATTTCAACATTAAATGATCCATAAGAAGTTGATATGCTGTTAAACAAACAAATCAAAAAAATCTTAGCTTCTGCTTGTTTCTTCTTCTCTGTGCTGTCTTCAGTCAGGGAATGCACGATAATGGCTCTCCACATCTTCCTTTACTTTGTCCCTTTTGCTTTTCCAGTATGTCCTGTGAGTTTCAAATTCTCTAAACTCCTCTTTGGGAATACCAGGTGCTGTAAGATTGGATGTGCAGGTGGTGTAATGGATAGTGGCTCAGAATTGTTAATCCCAGAGCTGAGTTCCAATTCCCATTGGATTCATTATATTTGCTTATGCGCAAATACCCTGAAGTAGTGAGGGACAATGATTGCCCAAGTCCTGATGTGACATGGCACATGCATGATTATGAGGTCAGTTTTATACCTAACTCTGCAAGTATCTACTTGGAATGTGGCTCCTTTGGTGGAGGGGATTTATTCCTCTGCAGCGCTTGCAGTCAGCATATTCTAAGCCCCGGTGTCAACAGCATGTGGCTAAATGTTTGTGAGTGTATGCCCACAAAGGTAACATTAAACTTCATGTATTACAAATAAAGCAAAAGTGTGACCTCACAAAAATGTCTCTGCTGTTGTTACTATGTAGATAAGTCTGATGGCCACACTCTCTTTTCTGTTTATAGCTGATGTAGGCACTAAATTCATGAGAAAGTTTTTAGGAAAAAAATGTCTTTATTTTTGGTCGTGTTAGTTAATTACAGGATTAAACACTTAATATAGAAGTATGTTTTTTCATTTGTAATCACTGATGTGTGAGTTTTGAAAAATGAAATGTTATGTTGGTGCAAAAACAATGACGTAATAATGTCGTTTTTGACGTTAAAAAATACGTCAAAAAACGACATTATTACGTCATTATTTTTGCACCAACCTAATACAACTAAAGGTGAAAAAGTTCAGAACAAAATATGTGAAAAGTCTGATCACTTGAGTTTTGATCTCTCTCTCAATTCAAGTTGGATTAATCTGTCTTTAAACTTTTGACTCCTGAATTCTATTTCATGACATTGTTGCTTATAGTTTTCATTGTTTTAATGCAAATTCGGTTGATCATCTGATCCTTATTTTAAAAAAAAAAACTGATCTTTTGTTTTTAACTTCTGTATAATTCTAGATTTTCAAAGGAAATTAATTTTTTTTTTTTTTATCTTTATTTAAGTGATTATTGCTTAAAGTTATGATCTCTCAATTTTATGGTGGCTCATTGAGGATTTAATTTTCTCTTTTCCCATAATTTTATGGTGGCTCATTGAGGATTTAATTTTCTCTTTTCCCGTAATTTTATGGTGGCTCATTGAGGATTTAATTTTCTCTTTTCCCATAATTTTATGGTGGCTCATTGAGGATTTAATTTTCTCTTTTCCCGTAATTTTATGGTGGCTCATTGAGGATTTAATTTTCTCTTTTCCCGTAATTATAATTCCATACCAGTTTTATCATTTTGATTGGCAGTTTTTATTTCAGTGGATAAAATTTAAACTAATTGTTTTGAAGCCTTTTGTTTCAAGTTTAAGGAACTCATTTCATGGTGTTAAGAATACACTAACCCTTAACTCTAACTTTTAACCTTAAGTTATTATAGTTGATGAGAAAAAAAATGATCCTTGATCGTTTTTGTTTTCTTTTTTTTTTTTTCTTTATAGGTTTTCATAATTTAAAATTGCACACATCTGCATAACCATGTACAAAAAAATCATGGTCCTGTTTTGTTAAATTTACAAAATGACTTGAACATCCACTTTCATAAAAATGCATACAAAGTTAATGTTCAGTCTTGCAATTATAGATGTATTATAAATTGAACCCCCACTTCAGAAACACTTTATTTGCTCTTTAAAATCTTTTCACTGAAATGAAAATTATCTGATGAACATGAAGGGATTATTTTTTTTAAACGAAGCATGTTATACTACATAAGAAAATTAGATTTTCAACCAAAAATCTATTACTTCAGTTGAACAAATTTAAAACTGATCAAGTTTTGATATTTCTCTCTTGATGCATTGTTAATAGGTTTTGTTATATAGGAATAAAGTGTCACTACTAACACTTGAGTTTAAACAGAGATTGTCAGTGAGCAAACACAGGTGATCCCATTACTGAATTAAGTAAACCACGTGACCATAAGGGAAACACATACATGCAATCGCTATTTTTATTCTATCCTCTATTCGAATCACTATTTCTACTCTATCCTCTATGACTATACAGACTGCTATTCTCTACTCTATTCACTATACTATTTCTCTATTTGGATCAATATGGTGGTTACTGTTTGAGTGAGTATTATCGAGCAAGTACTATTTGTGCAAGTGATATTTGAAGCCGTCTGACACCAGTATTGTTCAACAGTATACTATAGTGGTAATTACAAAGTCTCCACTACAACAAACATTACAAAAGTGACAATGAGTATTCGTTGACATCACCAAAGTGGCAACAAGTGTTCGTTGACATCACGAAAGGTTTGGAATATTGTCTGCTTGATCTTCGCTCATTTATTAATTTGATCCTGGAAGATGCTTCAAAAGCAAAACAGAAAAATACAGACACACACAAGAGAATATATGACCTTAACTTCACACATGATTATTGTAAATAGATTTTTAAAATGATTTGTAATGAGTTTTATGTTTTTGAATTTTGTTCCTATTTTCATTCTGTCATTGAAGACCTCAAGCAAACACAAATGTCCATAAGATAAGTGAAGATGAAAAGGCAGGGATGAGAGGTTGAGAGGTAGATGTTGAAATTCCTTATACAACAACCTTTTTAAGAGACAATCAGAAGTTGTCACTTCAGTGTCCCAAATTATATGAAGAGTTTTGTGATGTTGAACAGCTTTGCTTGTCACTTTTGCTGTTAAGCAAAAGCTGATTATCACTTCCAAAAATGGTTGTAATATTCGAGACTTTGTAGACACCAGTACTAGTAGTAATGCCTTCCCTTTGATATCCACACTAGTAGTAATCGCCAAATAGTATAATGATCAGAAGAGAATTTTAACTTGTATAGTAGTAGAGAGAGTGAACATATAGCAATAGTGGATAGACAAGAAGAGTAAATAGTGATCGCATAGTGACCACGCTACTTCCTCTTTATTCACTTCCTTTATGATCATGTGATCTACTTAAAAATGGAATCACCCCTGTTACTCACTGGTGATCTAGTTTCAAACCACAGTGTTGGTAATGACACTTACTCTTATACAACAAAGATAAACATCTTAATTGTCTTATTTTGTTGTAATGCATTTCCAGTTTCAATTGGCCAGGTGAGTCACATTTTCAGCACTGGGACCACAACACTTAAACACATAGTTCAACCAATCATAATTAAACAAAAGTTATTTTTTGACCAATAGCAAACCATGAAAAAAGAAAAAAAGAGAAGGCTTAGGTGATACAAGTTTAGATTTCACAAAGTTTCTTAATCTCATCAAATTCAGACTTTTAAATGAATGCCATGTATGGCACCACACCCGTTTGGAAATATCTTAAGTGTCGGCTCTACACAACCACTTTCTCAGACCAATGGTTAAAAATAGCTTAAAGCGAAATCTGTAGGTCTTAGTGAGGACCATCCTTCTTTGAACCTTGTGGACTGGTGTTACAGACTCACAAAGAACTTTATGAGATAACAGAAGTCATACCACTTGAGGACTTTCAACTGCAGCTACAATTAAAAGGAATAGCACATGTAACTCAAAGACAATAATGATATAATGAAGATGTTGGCATTTTACAATACCTCAAATATAAAACAAAGAAGGACCCCACCATATCAGTACTAAAGAGTGATAAAAGCTACTGGACTTGAGGAAGCTATTTTCCTGAAAAATTGTTTTAAGAGAAAGATTTTATAAATTTCAACTGCTTGGTCAATGAATGCCAAATGTTTCCTTATAATTGCCATTTACTATTTAAAGATAGGTGAATTAACCAATCAGCTATTTAGAAGAAATTGTGATAGAGCATCTTGGTCTGACAAGAAATAACTTATATAATTATTTTCTAAGTAAATTCTCTTTTTGAATAACAGTGAACTTTTTAAGGCTTTTAAAGTAGACATTTTAAAAGCATATATGAATATATGCAAATATATATAAAACAGAGCAGAGGTAGATAAAGAAATAACGAAAAAGGGTTTAACTAGTTATTGTTCCTCGCTCTTCAGAGCTAATCAAGGACAAAAACATAAACTTGTGCAAAATGACTAAAAAAAAAAAAAAAAAAGTGGGGAGAAAAAATGCTACTAGAGAATCAGCAGTATAAATCACAGGCAGATTACATTTAGACCCAGCAAACTCTCCTTCTACTGACAGAGGGAAGGCTACTTAGACTTAATATAAATAGTCTCAAAAAATGTTTTATACTGCTGATTCTCTTTATGGTGAGTAATTTCTTTTCTTTTATTCTTGCTCTTCCTTAAACTTTGTTTTATATTTTTGTGTATATTTATATATTCTTTTAAAATGTTCATTTTTTTTTTTTTTTTTTTTTTTTATAACATTTTGTACTCAACCACAAATTATTTAGTGAATTTATGTCTTCTGTAAATATTTTCATGGTAATTTTTCTGATTAGCTTTTCTCTTTGGTCCCTCAACTTTACAAATTTAGTCACAGTACTAAGATTGGTTGCTAGAGCTGATCATTTTACAGTCAAAATTAGTAGAAATTCAAACTGCTGTATTTGTTTGATGTTGACATCTCCAATTCATAGTTTCCATATTGGGTTTTTTCTGTTGCTGATAACCATACTTTTTATCTTCTTAGAGTTGATGTTTAGTCCCTTCTTCTCACTTTCCTTTACTACCATATTTTACTCCTGTATCTACCATCAATACTGTGTTGTCTGCATATTTTATATTGTTAAGCTTATACTAGGAACAAACTGCCTGCATATGGGTAGAAAATGAATTGAGTAGGTACACAAAAATAGAACATGACATAAGACAAGGATGTGTCTTCTTACCAGATTTATTCAACTTCTACAGTGGGACTATCCTAAGGGAACTGCAGACTCTACCAGGATTTATTATCAGTGGGTGCAATCTTAGCAACATATCTTAGAATAGTAAACAAAAAAAAAAAATTATAGACCCTCTCTTAAAATACACAAAATACTCCTTGTATAAAGAGTAGCAACATGAGAAAGACTTACGAATAAATCAGTTAAAACATTCTGATAACAATTACAAAATGAGATCAATAATCTGAAAACCTTGTGGAATGATCAATAGTCTGAAAACCTTGTGGAATAATGAATATTTTGAAAACCTTGTGGAATGTTCAGTAGTCTTGAAAACCTTGTAGAATGATCAATAGTCTGAAGGCCTTGTGAATGACACAGAAAAATTACAGAATGATTCTGTAGAATGACTGTTTTGCTTCATTAATCTTAAAACTACAATTCAAACCATAATTTGAATTAATTTAAAGCCAATCTTAATAAGCCTTTTAACTTTTTTAAATCTTAAAATATAATTTGAACATTAGATAGGCTTGCCTATTACCCAGTTCACACTCCTCCTCTGTCTTTTGAACAGTAGTTGAGGTTTATCCCTTGTTTCCTGTTTAGGATTGGGTTTTCAGTTCCTAAAGTTTTCTCATTCTTTTTCACTCTCAATAACCCCTTGCGTCTTGACATTATCACCTTGCTTGGGGTGAATTGATCAAAAAAAAGAAAAAGTTAATATTTTTATTTTTAAAGAAAAGTCCCCAGAAGAAATGAAATCGGTTGAAAATTTCATTTGAAGCTGCCTAAAATGATGCCCCCACCCCAAATCAGAATATTGTTTTATTTCAAATGTTTTAATTCCTTTTTTAATAAAATATTGTGTAGACTTTTGGGTCATGAAAAAAATCATGTTGATAAATTGTTTTTCAAAGATTTATTTTCATTTATTTAATTACTAATTTTTTTTTAAATTTTAAATCATCTATTCTTCTGGACAATTCTGAATTATCGTTCTTCAATAATTGTTTTAATAATTAGGAAATACATTATGTCCATAAAGTTCGTGTGCACTTTTAAAAATTTATAACTTTAAAGCGCACACGAATGTTATGGACACCCTGCATAACATTTAACCAGGAAATTTCAAGATGTGATTACTGACAAAATTTAGATAATCAAAAGCACATGTTAATCTTTCATTTTGTATTAGCAGACTTCTTTTTTATGTGCCATGTCCCTTCATGACGTAGGTGATCATGGTCCTCCACATCTTCCTGTTTCTTGTAGCTCTTAATGAGTTTTGTCTTTTTTTTATTTCTCCCAAACCCTCTTCTACTATCCATTTGCTCAAGCTCATCAAGTATGTTATGCACTGCTTTCCTCTGTCCCTCTTTCCCTCAATCTGTCTTTTGAGTATCAGTTTTTCCAAGCCCTCATTCCTCATGACATGCCCCAGAAATTTCAGCTGCCTCTTGCTGATGTTAAGTGTAAGTTTTCTTTTTGTTTCCATTTTCTCCAAAACCTAGTTGTTCCTCACATGTTCAGTCCATGGTATCCTCAGTATCTTTCTGTAGAACCACATTTCTCTTCTTAATCTTTGTGGAGATTGTCCAGTATCTTCTGCCATACAGGTGGACAGATATCATATAATAGTTCAATACTCTTTTCTTTGTTTCTAACAAAATTTTTCTGTCTCTTAATACTCTGCTTAGCTTTTGGAATGCATCTTTGGCCATTACAATGCATCTCCAGATCTCAGTGTCACACTTTTCGTCCTCTGTTAGAAAACTTCCCAAATATTTAAATTTCTATACTTGTTTGATTTTAGTATTCCCGATTAGTAATTTGCATATTGGGTTCATCCTTTTGCTGATAACCATGCATTTTGTCTTCTTGTGTTTATAATTAGTCCTTTCTACTCGCTTTCCTTTGCAACCTTCTGTAGGAGGTTTTGTACTTTCCTATCAGTATCTGTCATCTACATATCTTATGTAGTTAAGATTTCTGGCCACCAATATTGAATCCTGGTTGAACTGTCAGAATTGCTTTACCAGAATTAAAACGCAAACTGATTCTTTTGCCAAAAATTTCCATTGGGTGATTTTATGGGTTCCAGTACAGCATAGGGTCTTTTATTAAATTTTAAATAGATTTTTCTGAAGTAGAAGATTGTCCTGTTTTTTTTAAAATATATTAAAACAGTTTGTTTTTAAAAAGTATATCATTATTTACGTTATTTACCCTCAAACTATTGCCCCTCATCTTTGTTGTTTTAATCATAATGTTTAAGCTGTTGTGTCCTCCGGACTTCTTCAGGTGCTTGCTGATCTGGTTAACCCTCAGACAATTTCAACTGTACTCTTTATTTAATCCACGGGGCAGATTGTTCTTGTTCTACTGACTATATCTAGGTTTAGATTGCTGAGTTATTATCTATTACAGCTCAGTTATTGCTTAAATTAAATAAAGGTGTTTTCAAAATTTCCTGAAATGCAATGTTACAAGCCTCTCACTACACTATTTCCATGACATACTCTACATTCTCTAGTGCCCCCAGTCTTGACTTTGCAGCTGGAATCTGCATACCAGTTGCATGAGGAGGAATCACCCTCATACTCTTCGTAAGATGCATGTTCCATTTGAACAGCCTTCTCCCAAGGACTCCCAGCTCTCTTATGCTCATACAACTCCCTCTACCTTGAGTGGCTCTTGGGCCTTGTATTAGTATTTACAAAAAAAAAAAAAAGGAAACAGTTATTACAATTGGCCAGCACCTGATGAAGGCTGGAAGGAACATCTACCAAAATGTTGTGATAATGACAACAAAGATGAGGACAATAGTTTGAGTGTAAAAAATGATAATTCCTCACCCCAGATTATATCAATCATTCAATATGGCAGTGAATGCTGGACAATTTCCAGAATTTTTTATTAACTATGCAATTTTTACTATAAAGTGATCAAACTTGGAATGTTATTAGTTTTATAAGTTGTCTGTATTAAAGATGTTGTTGGGACCAGAGTCATATTCATGTTACCAGAGTTATATTGAACAATAGAGTAAGAGTAAATATTGCCATGACAGATGATGTTTGTCTGAAAAGTAACGGGACTGGTGTCACTAACAATTTATTTCAATTTCAATTTCAAACAACAAACTTCCTGATTTTCCCTTCAAAGTAATCCCCATCAAGTCTAATGCACTTTTCTATCCTTCTTTGCCATGCTTCTATGCACTGCTGGAAGAATTCTTCTGTTATTATGGTCCTTTTGATGGTCTCTACGCCTTCAAAACAGGCCCTTTTGATGACCCCCCCTTGAACTTAGGGAAAAGAAAAATCTCACATGGAGCAACATTGTTCCAGTACAGCAATGTTCTTCTCAGCCAGGAACTGCAAGATGCTTAGGGCATTGTGAGAAGGTGCAGTGTCATGTTGAAACCACCACAATTTGTCATGCCACAACTCTCATTTCTTCTTGCAAAGCAAACATCACAGGATCTCTTTGTAGACTTACTGATTGATCATCTGGCCCTGTGGCAAGAATTCACTCTGTACAATGCTTCTCACATCGAAGAACGAATAAGTTCCATTACTTTTCAGACACACCTTTTATATCTTTGGCTGTTAGCTTTTTTTCAATTTTCTAACATTTACCATTTTAGAATTATGGTGTAAATAAACAGAATGCCAGACAGACATGGCTTTTTATTATCTTGGCATACATATAATTCTGGAATGATATTTGCCGAGAGGATTTGATTTTTGTTTGATCTTTTTTTACAGTGCAATTTAACTAGAAGAGCTGCTCCAGACAACTAGTCTTTGACTTGCTGTCTGGAGCAGACGAGAATGTCCTGCACTATATTTACACTTCTCTATTTCAATATGTCTGTGTCTCCATTTATCTGGAGTCAGTTTAACTCTGGGGATTAGTCAAATGACTTACTGCAGGTGGACAATGCAGCTATCTCTTTTTACTATAAACATTAAATTTATGGGCACATCACTGTTCTTTGTGTTTATTTTAAGCAGTGAAATTAATGTCTACTATTCTATAGACTGAGAAATCCTATTAAAGGAAATGACAGGAGTCAACATGTCTGTATTTCTTTTCTTAATCAGGGAACCATCCTGAGTATGACAACAAACTATATCGGACAGTAAGGCCTCTTGAGGTTTTGAGGAGCATGAAACCACCTCTTAATTGCTGTTGCTCCCAGGTTCACCTTGATCTTGGGTGGTAGCATCTTTTATGGTTCCAGCTGTGGGCAAAGACTTAACCCCCAAAGTGGGGTTGAAACATGATGAAAGTATAAACATTTTTATAGTAAAAATACCAGCAATATATTCTTATAGTAAAAAAATGACCAGCAATGCATTTTTTGTGTGAAAAAGGAAAAAAAAATATATTACCAGGAATTTGTAAAAGAAATTAATAATGCTTCCAAGAAAATTAAATTTTGGCATTAAATGACCCATAAGGAGTTGATATGCCGCTAACCAAACATTACTTCAAACAAGGAAACCCCTTTTAAGTTAATTGTGTGCTTTTAACATTAAGGCTACAGGAAGCCATCATAACAAGGCATGGTTCAGTGGCTTCTACATGAAGATTTTTTTTTTTTTTTTTTATTACTGAAAGCTATTTTTCCTGCATTTAGAAATAATCAGTATTACTGTGTCAGTTGTTTTTTTGTTTTTTTCAGTTAAAATTTCTTGAATTGAAATAGCAGATTTATTTTGAAAATGACCTTCATTTCTATAAAATGAAATAAATATTTTTGGTTGCAAGTAAATAAAAAATTTGACTATTAAATTCCAAATTTTGAAATTTTTTTCATTTAAAATTAGTTTAGGCTAATTTCAGTACACAATCACTGTTATGCATTTAAAAAAAAAAATGATTGATAATCGAGATTAAAGCAAACATTACTGCCAATAAGGCTATTAGATGTATAATTTTAACAGAACTGCAATTGAACTTAGTATAGAAAACTATTACTAATGATTATACTGTAGAAATGCATCAAAACTTTATTAACATGTTTTTACATGAGCTCTTTCATATTCTATAAATTCCATCACACTTTCATTCATTGATTTTAACTTCACATTACTTTCAGCAATTTTTACTTCCCAGAGAGCATCTTTGCTTGAATATTGTTTCCAGTACTTATATACATCTATTTTAATAATCCCACAAGAGACTTAAAGAAAAGATCACATTGGGTAGAATATTGTCAGTTTGGAGACAAGGCTGTTATTCTTAATACAGATTGTTCATTCCTTGATCTTGTCTCCTTTTGATGTTGAAGGCATCAAGGTTAAAATGCTTTACTGCCCTTGTGACAGCATACTCTCCACTCTTTCTGATCCAGGGCCATTTGCTCAAAGGTCTTTTGTGGTACCCCGACAGCTTGCTATTCAGCTTGTTTTGTACCTGAAGTATGGTTTGTCTCTGTATCTGTGTAGCTGGCTGTACATGAGGACCTTGAAGTATTTGATAGTTGCTCATTTTGTGGACATGACAAGCTCATCATACTTGAGATTGCACCAGAAACGTCTCAATGCCTCCCATCCTGCACTTTGCATTTGCGACCTTGTCTTTGTGTGTATATTCACAGATTGAATGAGGGCAGTCCTTGGGGAAAACATCTAGCTGATTTATGTATACAATATAGAGCCCAGAATTCAAATCTATGCAAAAGGGTGGTGACTAAAACAGCTTTGTAGACTCTGATTTTCATTTCTATTTTAATCTCTCTCTCTCTCCCTCTCTCTCTCTCTCTCTCTCTATATATATATATATATATATATATATATATGGGATAATGATATATAATTTTTTTATATATGAAGGACAATTATATAAGAACACACATATATAAATTTTTATATATTAAGAAGGTTTATGTAAGAAAGCACACACACACATATATATATATAGGAAATGAACACATATTTCTAGAATATGACTTGGACTCATTCAAATAACATGTATATTGAGGTTGAGAATTGTCTGCAGAGAGCTGGTCGGGAGTGATGAGAGCCTTATATCTTTACTACAGTATTCATTAAGACTATGTTGGCTCTAAGCAACATTATATTTCATGATTGTGTTATCTTAATTCAATGGAACATTTGTGACAAGGATTTGAATTCATATGAAAAAATCTTTTTATTGCTCACTTCACAGAATTCAAAATTCACAGAATATATATATTTATAGAGCAATGTGAAAGTTGATAAATTCCAAGGGTGTATGACATACTGCTATTATGGAAAAAATTTTTTCTTTCTAGTTAGTTACTACTTGTATGAAAATAATACACTATGGAAGAATTGAAGATAATTATTCAGTAACTATTACAATAAATGCAGAAGGAGCAGATTGAATATCAAGAACAGTTGAAGGCAATCCTGAAAAAGCAAGGAACAGGCAATGTGTCAATTTCCTTTTTACTGAAATCAGTTGCTAACTCAATTAGTGAATTTAATTACATCCCAGGAGAAAACATTACATTCCTATCATACCACAGAAGGTATGAGGCCATTGCAGCTAAAGAAACACTAAGTAAACTAAAAAAATAAATTCACAAATATTTTCATAGAGGAGTTGGAAAAATGTACAAAGTCAAAGGCATTTTTCAAATTAAAAGAAAACGTGATACTAGTTTTTAAGCCTAAAAGAAAGATAACCTTTGCTGCGTTGGAGTCTCTTAACACCAAACTTGATAAGTTAGAAAACTGCGGAGTTAGTGAAAAAATAGGCTATTCAGAATAGGCCATGTCAGCGGTTTATATTAGAAAGAAAAATAATAAGATTTGTTTATGCGCAGATTTTTCAAATGGATTGAATGACTGCCTCCTACCACATGTACATTCCCTTCCAACTCCAGAGGATATATTTGCAAAATTAAATGGTAGTAAATTTTTTCAAAAATTGACCTGTCTGAGGCATATTTTCAAATTGAAGTGGATGAGCAATGCTAGAAGTATTTGACTATTAATACACTAAAAAAAACTATAAGTTTAGAGGATTACCCTTTAGTGTAAAAGTAGTCCCAGGTATTTTCCAGCAAATAATGGATACAATGTTGGCTGGATTAGACGATTCCATCACTTACATAGATTATATACTTATTAAGAGTGCTATAAAAATATAGCACATAAAACTGATTCAGCAAGTATTTCTGAGATTGCATGATTACAGTTTCAAACTCAGTGAACAGAAATGTCAATTCTTTTATGGATAAGATTAAGTATTTAGGTCAGATAACGAAAAAGGAAGAAGACCAGAACCTGCTAGAGCAAATGCCATTAAAGACATGCCTCCTCTGACAAATTTGGTGACCCTGCAATCATTTCTTGGATTAGCAAATTATTATAATATTTATATGCCAGATATGTACGAATTGTAAGCACCTCTGAATAATTTACTTAAGAAAGGTACGAAATTAAATTAATTGGCAGAATGTCAAAAAGCTTTTGAAGGAATTAAAAAACTTTAGAGATATTACTGACACATTATGACATGCAAAAACAGATAATAGTAGCATTGGACGTGAGTGAATACGGCATATGAGTGGTAATAAGCTATAAATTTAAAGACAGTACAGTGAAAGCAGTCACCCACACCAAGAAGTTTAACAAATATGGAAAAATGCTACAGTCAAATTGAAAAGAAAGCCCTTGCTATAATTTTTGCTGTAAAGAAATTTCACAGGATGATATTAAGAAGAAAATTTATATGGCAAACTGATCATCATCCATTATTAAGTATATTCAGTTCTAATAAACGGATTTCCACACATACTACAGACTAAAGCATTGAGCTACAATTGAACTATGATTTCAAGATCGAATTTCTATTGTCAAAATATTGGGACATGCAGATGGCTTGTCCAGACTGATATTGAAATGTAAAGAAGATTTTGAAGATTCTTTGATTGTTTTGCTGGAATCTGAGAATGGAATTAAAAGCCTGGTGTGTAACACTATTAAGGAATTACTGGTCATGATAGACAATATCAAAATTCATTCTAAAATGGATACGAATGATGTTAAATTGAAATGGAGTAAAACTAAAATAAACCTGGTAACAATGATACAGCAATTTCTTTTTGTGATGGAGTACTTTTGTACATGGAAGTTCTTTTCCTTCTCTTTCACTTCCAGTGACCCCTTGCGTCTTGGTGGCATGTAGATGGAAATTCTGTTATCACTACAGAAAAGGTTTTCAAAACAATTCCACATAGAACATCCGGGAATAGTGAGGATGAGAAGCCATGTTGAACAAAGATATTCAAAATAAAGTTAGAAAATGTAATGGTTGCAATTCAGCAGCAAAATCTCCACCTACAGTGTAACCCGGATATAAGAGACCCAGAGATAAGAGAAACCCGGATAGAAGAGAGATTTTATCTGGTTCCAAATTAGAGCCATACTTACCTAAACAAAATAGACCCAACCCAGATATAAGATAAACCCGGATATAAGAGACTTCTTCTCCGGTCCCGACAACTCTCTTATATCCGGGTTACCCTATTTAAATTACCAGGCATAGCTGAGCACTGATAAATCATGGGAAAGACTACATATGGACTTTGCTGGACCACTAAACAGTTCATACTATTTAATTGTGGTTGACAGTTTCACAAAATGGCCAGAGATATTAAAGTGTAAATGACCTACTACCACATAATGATTAAATTCTTACGCAAACTTTTTGCAAGGTTTGGAGTACCTTACCTGTTCTCTTCTTGTTCTTGTAACGGCATTCACCCGAGGTGGGTTGAGCCGGCTCCAATATTGGAGTTTCATGGGAATTCGGAATTCACAAGCGGCCCCCAAACCAATGTATAGCACATGAGATTTGATTATATTGGTGAAGGTTTCATGCAGGACCATCCGCACTTTTTGAAGGGCTGATTACAGAGACCTGGTGCACTACATGCCACAAGGTCCCCAAACGACCCTCCACAGGTTTTGAAGTACCTGACGGTGTGGCATTTGATAATAGAAATCAATTACTGCAAAAACTAAGCAGTTGAACATTTGATAACATCGATTTATCATCCAAGGTTGAATGGTCAAGCTGAGTGATTTGATGACACCTTTAATAGGGCATTAAGAAAATCTAAAGACTGGAAAGCTGAAAAAAGGCACTACAAGAATTTTTGAGCATATATCGAATAATGTCAAATGTAAACATCACCATGAAAATGTCACCTGCAGAGCTCATGTTTGCTAGGAAAGTTAGATCCATTTTTGACAAATTACTGCCAGGAAATAAAAAGAAAACAATCTGAAACTACCAGATCATTTAAGATTGCCAATAAAGTCTATTTTTAAGGTTGGAAAGGAAAATTGGCAGGAAGGAAAAAATATTTGTTACCTTGGTAGTATGATATACATTGTCAAAGATGAATGATTTCAACATAGAAGACATATAAATCATTTGATTTACAACATAGAAAATCATTTGAGGTCTAGATAGGCACAGAATAAGCAACCAGTACAATTTAATTCACCAATGGACATACTTTATGATACCTTTGAAGTACCCATTCCTAAAACTAACATTACAATACAATGCCAAGGTAAGCAAAAACATAATCCAGCTGAAACATTGGAAGTGGACCCATGTCAGAAAAAGTATCGACTAAAGAAAGAGAATATTGAAAAAGTGAGGGTAGTGTTGTGGAGATGAACACACCTCTCCAAAATATAACTTGGACTCATCCAAATAGCATATATACTGATTCCGAGAATCATCAGCAGAGAGCTAGCCAAGAGTGAGCCTTATATCCCTATTACAGAATTTAGTAAGACTATGTCAGCTCCAACTGACATTATATTTCTTGATTGTCTTATCTCCATTCAAAAGAATGAAGACATAATAACTTTATATCTACTTTATATACTTTATATCTACTTATTATTATATGTTATATTGATTTTATATACTTTATATCCACGTCTTATATTTACTCCTTTTTATGTAACGCTTACCAACTGAGTTTTAGAGTTTATTTTTATGAAAATCTATTTGAATTTTTAAAAGTTATACACCTACGTCTGGTTCACACTCCTCCCTGGTCTTTTGAACAGGAGCAGATGTTTATCCCTTGTTTCCTGTTTAGTATTGGTTTCAAGTTCTTTCTAAAGTTCTTTTCCTTCTCTTTCACTTCCAGTGACCCCTTGCGTCTTGGTGGCATTATCAACTTGCTTGGGGTGGTGCCTCTTACTCTGGAATCCTCTACCTGGAGTGGCTCTTGGGCCTTGTACAGGGTGAACACTATTGTAAACAAAAACACACACACACATATAAATAATAGAAATAATATATATAAGGAAAATTAATGACAGTTGAAAAAGTTTTTGTGTGACATCTTCTGTCATTTAGAACTTCATCTGACTAAAGTTTTCTTTATGTTGGTGTAACTACACAATCACATGGAAGAAATGAAACAAAAAAATTTTCATATATATATATATATATATATATATATATATATATATATATATATATATATGGAATAAGTGTTGGAGGTAAGAGTGGGGATTTGGAATTTTTAAATTAATGTTTATTATAAACCCAAGAGTATGTAATGATTGTTGGTACTCTTGGGTCTTGAATAAAAGTAGTTTGGAATAAGTGGAAGGCTAGAAAATCTTTTCAAAATCTAATGAGTGGCTGTCTTTAAATAAGTCAAGAAAAATCTGAGACGTGGGTAGGATTAGTCTAGTTTGTAGTTTATTTGAATGAAGAAATGGTATGTAAACATATGGCAAATTACTTTGTCTATATTTCTGAGATGAGGTATGTAATTATTACATTGTTTGGACTGCTGTCCTCATCTTTATTGCTATATTCACAATGTTTCAGCTGTTGTATTCTCCAACCATCTTCAGGTGATTGGAATTTCAAACTGAACACTTTATTTTGTCCACTGGGGTAGATTGTTCTAGTTCCACCTGCCATGTCTCTTATTTTCACTAAACTCTCCAAGTTTTTGTTCACCACTGCAGTAGCCAGGTATTGAACTCACAGGACTTTGGGTCATGTCACTTGATCCAATCAATGCTTTTATTCACTGGGGCATTTGTCATTGAGGATCACAGTGCATGAATTTTTGGGACTTATAAAATTAATTTCTCAGTGGCAGTTGAAGTTCACCAGACAATATCTCAGCTACAACTCTCACCACCCATATAGTGTAAAGAAAGGAATCATCCACTGCTTACAACGTCAAGCAAAAATGGCGACCAACAGACATATGAACAAGAAATGGTCAGTATAAGCAACTACTATGGTATATGGCAGGAGCTCCAACAAACTGGGAAAGAAGGGTACAAGAGGATAACAACACTCAGAAAACATATATATGCAACAGTGTGTTTCATGATTAAACACATTCTTCAGGCTATATATATAGATATGGCCTAAAGATTGCATTTAAGCCTGAAACAGACTGTCACTGTGAGGTGTTGACTCCAATGTTCACTTTTATATTTACATACACTCTATACATGATATTAAGCCATTTATTCCATAAATATAGCATACATTAAAACTTAATAAATAGTATATATATATATATATATTGTCTGTGTATTACTCACAATAAAATAAAATAAACTATGTATCTAAGGTAATAATATAGAAAATATACACTGCCACATTTTATTAAAATTTTCTTGAGAGTGCAGGTTGGTAGATTTAATTAACACTGTTTAAAAAATGGGGCATCTATTCATGCAGGTATCCACTAAAAATCGTGTTTGAAGTAATGTGTGTCAGAATAAAAATCCATTAATTCTTCAGAAATTGCATGTATATACATATATGCATGCATTCATGCATGCCTATATATACATACACAACATGTATATGTATGTATGTATGTATATATATATATATATATATATATATATTCATGCACGTTTCACTAAATAATATAGACAAGTGTTGTCTATTTTATGTAAATTGTGTGATGTCATAAGATGCGGTGCGATTTTCACTTCTGGCGTCTTATATGCACATGTTTATCGTTGCTTAGAAATCATCTATGTAAACAATGACAGACTATCATCACTGTCGTGTCTGTATATTGCTTAATATGTTGTAATTGACATCTTTGATAATCGCTTATGTAAGCTGAAAGCTTAGATTGTATTAAAAAAATATGGATCAATATTGTGAATTTCTTTCTTCGTTCAACGATAATGTTATTAAACTTATCAGACGTTACGGAAAAAATTTACATAAAATAAAATAGACAACACTTGTCTATATTATTTAATGAAACATGCATTAATGAAAAATTGCTGCCTAAATACACACAATATATATATATATATATATATATATATATATATATATGATGGGCACATGGCCAAGTGGTTAGAATGTTTGCTTTCTGACCATGAGACACAGGTACGAATCTCACCATGGTCAATTTGTCAGGAAGGAGACTTTCTGATGTTATCTGTCTGGAGGAGGATGATCCCAGCATGCGACACCTTTGGAAAGTGCCTGAAAATCATACCACGGGTTGACCCAAGCGTTGTGAATAAAATTGGGTAGATGGAACCCTTGGGGAACCATTGATAGCTGTGCTAGCATGAAATCACAAGTAATCGTGATCAATTGTTCAGATTGTTGATTGTGCTAGATAACATGCTCTCTCCCAGAAACTGTAACTAAGGTCTGCTCAGCATAGTTGCAGTATAAACCATAGGTGAGCACTGTGGCTGTTGAACATATACAAATGTGCCTGAGCAAGCGTCTGAATTAGGGATTGGATAGCTGCCCTAGTAGACAGGTATCCTTGAATATGAGCGGCCAGGTATTATATATATATACACACACACACACACATACACCATTTGTAACAGCAGAATTGTCCAATTGTTAGATTAGGCTCTGAACTGGTGTATCTTAGAAATGCTTAAAGATGTCTTACTGAAATTCTCCATGGTTTTGATAACACTGCTGGACTTTACTTTGAGCAATAAGAATACATAATTACTCTGTATGCTTAACAGAAGAATCATGATGAAATTGATCATAAACAAAACTGACATGTTCATCATCAATTAATCATAGCTTAGGATCTGATGCTCATGAAGGATTGAAATAAAGTCCAAATATATATTATTCCAAGATCATTTTCAACTTATGCAAGATGATCTTTGCCCTCTCTAACCTTCTAACTTTCTGTCCATGTTTCATGTATGATTTTATTTTCAAGTCTTTTTTTCACTGCTCATTGGACTGTCATAGCTGAAGATCCTTTCTCACATGCCAAACATCTTATGGATCGAGTTGGATCTTTTCTAATTGATCTCTTTAGCTTTAAGTTGAAATGATAATCCAGTTTTCTTCTCTCCTATTTCATCTTGTTTAAACTTATTTACTGTTCACTTGATAGTCCTTGAATGAATTTTGAAGATGGAAGCCACAGTATGAATGTTGGTACCATTACCGAAAGCCCAAGTGATCTTTTCCTTTCACCATTGCTCAGTTGGGAAGACAGTTGGTCTGACACAAAACAATTTTAACCTGCTGTCTTTTTAGCTGAATAGCTCAAAGGATTTTTCAGTGACTCTTATGAAAAATGGTGTCAAGATAGCTAAACATCTTATCTGAAAACCTGGAAAAAAATCAATTAGTTTAGTAGTTTTTTTTTTTAGATATTAAACATTTTATGCACAATTATGCTGTTACACTCTATATATGTGTGTGTTTGTTTCTCACAATAATATAAAATTAAGTATACATCTAAGATATATCAAATAATTGAATAATTGCTTCCTACAAATTTGACCACATTGACCCCATGCCTACAGAGGTGACTGAATTAAGTGGTAAATAATGAATAAAATGAGACTAAAAAGATGAAATGTTTGCTTTAATCAAAATATGGTCCTTTATAGTTGGTCTCACTAACCTTTCTATTCACCAATAACTGGCACCGGCTCCACTTTTTCTGTTTTGTTTTTAATGTAAACCAGAAATTGTGAAGAGTCTTGAAAATAAAGCTTTGTAGTTATTAAAAGTTCAGCTGGAAAGCATCTGGAAATGTTCAGGCAATAATAGAAGAATCAGATCAAGATTGAGTTTAGAGTCTTGGCCTTTTAGTAAGAAGCTGCGCATTATTTTCTTGTGAACAGTCATTCAATGCTAAGAATGTTTAATCAATTAACCTAAGCTCAAATTTTAACAGAATTGTTTTATAGTTGCCAAAATCTGTGGTGTCTAGAGTTTGACACTAGAACTATAAATTATATCTGTATGATACTTAAACAAATGTTTTTTTTATGGTGTTTTGCTGTTTGGATCACCAGGCTCATTTTGGTTGCTAAACAACTAAGACAAGAATGCAAGTCCAAATAAGAAAACATATAATAATATTAACTTATATCAAAATGTTGCTGCTTTGATGTCAAAAGGTTACATTTTGGCAAGTTTATTTTTCTTCCAAAAGGTCAAACAAACCTTGGAATGCATAACATTTTATTTTTATTTTCTGAAAAATTTAGTCCTTTTTTAAAATGCCATATCCTTTAACCATATATATAATCATGGCTCTCCACAGCTTCCACTTTTTTATCAACTGCAAATCATCATGATTTCTTGGAAAAGATAGTGGTTTCCCTTTGCTTTCTTCATGGTTTTGAATTCAGAGTATTCCTTCTATATTGGCTACTAGCCAAGGCTAGAAAGCCTAGTTGTTATTTAACCCATAAGTGGGTGACACAAGTTGGATTCAAGCCTTTCCAAAGGGAATTAATGCTATGTCCCTTCAAGATGTATACAATCATGACTCCCTACAGCTTCTTTTTCCTTTATTATCATTTCTTATGAAAGATAACTGAATAGTTTCTCATTGCTTTCTCCATAGTTTTAAATTCAGTATGATTCTTGTCTTAGGCAGGCTGCCACCCAAGACTAGAAAACCCAGTCTACCCTGTTATTTAATCCATGGTGAGAGAAAAGATTGCTTTATGCCTTTCCCAAAGGTATTTGCATTAAAGTGAAATTAAGGCAAGGCAGGAATTTGAACTTGACCCACCAATTCCATTTAGGCTACAGTGCAGAAAATGTGATTATTTTTCTTCTCAAAAACTGTCAAATTCACTTTATTTCTTAAAAGCTAAAACATCAATCATCAAAATAATATTACACATGTCAAAATCATTAGAAGAGATGTAAATGAGAATGAAAAAGAATCTTCAAAGATCTCTGACAAACAATAAAAAATGATGGCATGTAAGGAGAAGGACAGTACAGGTTCATTAATGACACCGGAACAAGGAAGGCAATGTTTATTCTCAGAATGATATCAGAAAGTGCAATACAAATGCAAAAAGGATGTATACCTAAGTTTTATAGATTATGGAAAAGCATTTGATAAAATACATCACAAAGTATTGCCTTAACATATGTGGGAAGGATATTAGAATAATCCAGAACCTATATTGGCAGCAAACTGCCTGCATACAGATAGGAAATGAGTTCAGTAAAAAAAAAAAAAATAAAGACAAAAGTTATTAAGAACTACAAAAGGTAGGAAATTGTGGAGAGACATGATCATCAACATCCTGAAAGACACAGCATATAGAAGAATGAATCTGTAAAAAAGTTTAAAAAAAAAAAATCAATGATTGAAAGACTGATGAAGTTTATAGAATGTGAAGGAGTTCATAGTAATATGCAAAAATATGTTAATATAAGACATAGTATCAAAAGGACAGTTTTTCCCTTGGCATTACTTTTTTAACTCTCTTCATGCTTTGGCAAGCAATGTTTATTCTTTTAAAAACTGATGATTAGAACTGGAATAAAACCTAAACATATGGAAGTGAATTTATACATTTAATATTTTATACATAATAAATACTATTTAGATTGTTTATTTACACTATTATATTATTTATTGGAATGTTTCACAAAACAACAGTTAATTGCCAATTGATTCAAACTTTATAAAATGGTAAATAATAAAGATTTCCTTATAGTTCATATATTTTAATATTTTATTTATAGATAAAAAATTGTTTTCATGTTTCTTTCCTTATAAATGATAAATATTGCATTAGTTCTGACTGTATCAGTTTTTAGAATGTTGTAAATATAAAATTATTCTTATAAATAAACAAACTAATAGTGTTTAATATTTTTGCTGTAAATTTGCTTTTTAAAACAATAGACGTTGCCGAAGAGTTAAGGTAGTTGAAAAAAAAGGGGGTGTCATGGGAAAACTGTTCTTTTGACACTACATCTTATTGCAGGCACGTTTCTCCATATTTGCCAGTTTATTCAAGAAAGGTAGATGAAAGGGTTAATATTTGTTGACCTGAAATTTTCAATAAAAATCTCTTATTCTTATGCATTTTCATATACTTTGAATTAATACGACCTGCATTTTTTCTACCAAACAACTTTTTATGTAATTTTTTTTGGTCGTGGTGAAGTCAATTAAAACTAAACTAGACCTTTACTTTGCATCCACTTTTATTCAAAACTCTTTGTTAACCTACAATGTCCATAATTTTAAATCATAGTATCCAATAAAGAACACAAAAGATAAAGTCACATATTTTTTTTTCTCTATCACTAGGAATCTAATTAATCAGTTACCTTAATAGATTCATCCTGTATATGACGATAGACTACATCTGGCAGCAAGGTCTCTGATCGAGAGGTTTTGAGAAACATGGAACCACCTCTTAGTTACAGTTATTCCCAGATCCACCTGACCTGACTTGTTAGGGTCCCAGCTATGGGTAAATAGATAATCCTCAAACTGGGGTCAAAACATTATGAAAATATAAAACATTTTATAGTAACAGTACCAGCAATACATTTTCATATTAAAAAATAATTACCAGCAATACATTTTTGTAAAAGAAATTTAAATTTCAGCATGTCAGATCAAGACTTTCATATGGATGTCTTACATACAGCGAAGCATGTTCAGAAATAGCTTAACTGTATACAACCACTTTATAAGATCAATGATTAAAAATGGCTTTGAGTGAATGAAGTCCGTGGGTCTTCAAACCATGTGGACTGGCACTACAGAATCACAAAGAACTGTACCAAAGAGCAGAAACCATTATCACTTGTTGGCTTTTAAAAACAATAACAACTAAAATGGATAGACAATGTAACTGAAAGAGAAAATAATGACATATTCAAGATGTTGATGTTCTACACTACTTCAAACAAAAGGGTGGGAAGGAAACTCCCCTCCCCTTTGGAAAGAACAAGAACAGAAACTGCACTTGAGAAAGACATAAAATTGTGTTCAAATTTAGATTTTGGCATTAAATAACCCATAGAGAGTGATATGCTGCTAAACAAAAAAAAAAAAAAAAATGAAAAAACTCATTTCTGACATTAATCCATATAATATCCTACAATTTCTTAGAGAAATTGTATTCCCAAATGTAACTTCAACAAAACTACAACATAAAACACATATCACTGTCTCTAGTAATTATATTCACACAAACATGTATATACACAAATGCCGAGTATCATCTACCATGTATTCAATTGTGAAAGCAGAATAATATATATTTTTATTACTTCAAAGCTCCCAAGAATATTTTGATATTAAATGAACCATAAGGAGTTGATATGCTGTTAAACCAACAACAGACCTAACATCAAGAAAGCAGTGTCTTTTATGACATTAATCCATATATCCTACAATTTGTTAAAAAAATCAAACTATTTCAAAATATAACTTCAAAACTACAGCATAAAACACATATCATTTGCCTTATATCCATACAAACATATGCACAAAAGCAGAGTATCATCTACCATGTATTCAATTGTGAAAGCAGAATAACACATATTTTTATTACTTCAAAGCTCCCAAGAAAATTTCAGCATTAAATGACCCATAAAGAGTTGATATAAACATTATATTAGAAAGATCAATACAAATGCAGGATAATTTTTTTTATAGATTATACATAGCATTTGATTTGATATATGATATGATATGATATGATGCACAGGATATGTTTGAACTGCTTTCTTTTCTTTTTTTCTGCGCCATGTTCTTTCAGGACTTAGGCAATCATGCCTTTCCACCCCCCCCATCCCTTGCAGCTCACAACAAGTGCCTTCCCTCTGCTACCTCCCCCAGACCACATTCTGTCATCCACCTGCTCAAGACTGCCACAAATATTACAAGCTACTTTCCCTTATGTGTTCCAGAAACTTCAGCTGCCTCTTCCTGATGCCAAGTATAAGCCTCCTCCTTGTTTGCAACCTCTCTAAGACCTCATGGTTGCTCACATGCTTGGTCTATGATATCCTTAGCATCCTTCTGTAGAACCACATCTCTGTCGCCTTGAGTCTCTTCTTCATTCTTGAAGAAATCGTCCAGCATTCGCTGCCATAAAGAACAACTCCTAGACTACGTAGTAGAAAGGACTGAACATTAATTGTAAAATGGTAGAATCTATGTTTGTCAGCAAGAGAAACATCCCAGGATGCAATCTATGTTTAGATCAAGCAAGCCCAAAAATTAAAATATATAAGAAGTGTTTTAAGAAAACAGAAAATGCAACAGCAAAATCCAAACATGCAATGAAAGTGCAAAAGGTGTCTTCTAAAAGCTAAGTAAAGTATTTTTTTTAAAAAATGGAAAATTTTGAATGGAAACAAAGAAAAGAGCACTGAACTACTATGTAATATTGGTCCTCCTCTATGGCAGTGAATGCTGGGCACTCACAAATGAAGAGTCAACACAACAGAAATGTGGTTCTACTGAAGTATGCTGAGAATACCATGAGCTGAAAATGTAAGCAATGAGGAACTTTCAAGGACAATAGAAACAAAAAGTACACTTACTCTTAGAATCAGAAAGAGATTGCTGAAATGTCTGACATGTAATAAAAAAAAAAAAAAAAAAAAGAGGGCTTGGAGAATTTGACACTCGCAGGACATATTGAAGGCAAGAGATATAGAGGGAAACAACATGTAACCTACCAACGAGCTTGTGTAAGTGAATGGCAGAAAATGGACTGGGAGGAATAGTGAAGAAATAATAATTCTTACTAAGAGCTACAAAGGATAGGAAGTTGTGGAGAGCCATGATGGTCAACATCCTGAAGTGCCATGGCACTTTGAGGAAGATGAAGAATCTATTAATCACCAGCTATTAACAATCCCTTTTCCACGATTTTCAATGCATAAGATTGTGTGCTAAAATTGGTTAAAGTTAATTTTAAGTAATAAAAAAAAAGAAAAAATTGAAAGCAGATTTATTTTCTTTGCTGCCAGAAATATTTACTCTGTATATTAAATGATGACTAATGCAAAATGAAGAAGGAAATTTTATGAGGTTTTTTTTTGTGTTTTTATTTTAAACTGCACCACGTTTTTGTTATTGAAAGAAAAACTGTAAATTTTGTGATTTCTATTTTTACTTATTATTACTTTGTAAAACTGTTTAACCTATTTCCAAGTCAACACAGGTGTCTTCCATTTTTTCATGGTGATATTTCTGTAAATACCTTTAAAATTAGATTACTAAACTTTCATGTAACTTTACAAGTAAAATATATTTCCATGAATGTAACTCATATCACAAAAAGAAGCCACTGAAGTGTATTTTTTTTTTGTTTGTTTGTTTGTGTGTGTGTATAATATATATATATATATATATATATATATATATATATATATATATATATATATATATAACTATACTCGTCTCGAAAAACCTTCAAATTTTTGATTTGCCAATAAATCAATCTCAAAGGAAAAAAGTTTTAAAAAAAAGAAAGAACTAGAACACATGAAAGTCTGTCGAAAAAATCACAGGTTTAAAACCCAAAGAAAAAACCCCGACACGAGTAAACAACTAACTAAAAGAGCTCAATACAACCGTAGAGCAGACCTAGATAAACCTAGTGAGCCAGACAAACCTACCCAGGTTTCACCTAAGTGATTGTCAGGGAAATATATATATATATATATATATAATAATATATTAGTGAGAAAAAACAAATATTCATACACCTGCAAATTTTTAATTTATTATATTTCAAACTAATAAATAAACATAATTCTCATATAATTAACTATACGCAGATGTATAATAACTAAATATGCATAGAAAACAGAAAAAAAATTGATTTAATAGAAATAAATCCCATTTATCCATTTTAATGGACAAAAAAAGTATTTTAGTAGATGTTGCTACAGAGTACTTTTTAGCTCTTGATAAATTTGCCATAGACAGCAAAATGCATCAGCTGGATGCTTACAACCTCTTAATGCCATCTATGACAATTGCATCTATCAATGACTACTTTTCTGTACTTGGGCAGCTACAAGTAAACTGAACTGTTAAGTTTGTGTTCACTGTATTTATGTTGCAGTCTATGTTGCTAGAACATTCTAGAAATTCTTGAAACTTTTAGAAAATTCTCCTTCAGCCACTCAACATTGAATCTGTCTGGAATGTAATGGAAAATAGGTTAGTTTCAAAACTTTGATGTTCAAGTCACAAAAGCAGACTTTGAAGGTAATAATAGTCAATTTCTTTGCTTTCTAGACAGAAGCAATTTGGAAAGAACACTTATTGACCAAAAATAAAAAAAAAAGTAAAAATTTTGTCACACAATATTATATTTTGGTATTACCAATTTATATCTTTTGTTAGGAATCTGTTTTCTTTTGTCATCAGTAGCCTTTTAATATTTCTCCTTTCAATTCACTGATATATATATATATATATATATATATATATATATATATATATATATATATATATATACACTGAGTCCTGGATATGATGATAAACTACATCCAGCAGCAAAACCTCTGATCAAGAGGTTTTCAGGAGCGTGGAACCAGCTCTTAATTGCTGCTAGAGTCCCAACTATAGGGAAATAGTTAATCCCAAAACTGAGGTCAAAACACTATGAAAGTATAAAAATACATTTTCATAGTAAAACAAATTACCAGCAATAGATTTTTTTTTGTGAAAAAGAACCAAATCAGCATTGCATTTTTATAAAAGAAATTACTAATGGTACCAAGAAAAGTAAATTTTGCTATTAAATGACCAAATAGAAGTTGATCTGCCATTAAACAAACAATAGTAATAAGAGTAAATATTATTATTATTGGATGCTTGTATTTGAGTAGGTGCTTTGTTTATATATTAAACATCATATTTATTTATGTTTGTCTATCAGCCTGATATTTTGAGAGAGAAACTGAAGGAAAATTTGTGATCTTCAACAGGAATCAAACCTGCATTTGTCAGGTCAGATAGAACTACCATTTAGGCTTGTGTGCCTATATCACTTTGGCCATGAAGAGACAGATGGTCTGGCAAAGTTAAATTTGAAGTTTTCAAACAAAATTTCTCTTGTCAATATTCTTTCAATTTTTTTCATAGTTGCATGCAGTTTTGTATCCAGACATAAAGAAAATTTATTAGAATTGATTTTTATTAATCCGACATATTTCTGTCACTTGGAATGTTTAAAGTAATACAAATCTATATAATAATAATAATAATAATAATGGACTCTCCCGTCGGTTTCAACGTATGAGGATCTGATGGCTTATTGATTCAGTTATGAAATTTTGTGCGATTATCTTAAGTGGCATTTAAGACCTGCTAGTGATTTACAAAGGAGGCCACATATGGAGCAAATGTGAGGATTGTGAAATGAGATCACTGTTAGATTGGCTGACATTTTAGATCTTGCTCTTGCTTCTGGAAGATGATTCAGACAAGCAGATTGAAAAATGCTGAGTCCACTAAAACACGTTGATCTCCATTTCACCCGTTCCAAAGCTAAGCGCACAAGGGTGTTATGTGGTATATTGCATAATATATATATAATCATTCTGGGTATGATGACAAACTACATCCGGTGTCCTAGTAAGATGATAAACTATGTCTAACAGCAAGGCCTCTGATCAGCAAGTTTTGAGAAGCGTGGGAGCACTCCTTAACTGCTGGTGTTCCCAGGTCCAGCCTGATCTGGGGTGGTAACACCTGTTAGGGTCCCAACTATGGGCAAATAGTTAACCCCCAATCTGGTGTCAAAACACTATGAAAGTGTAAAAGTAGGTTTTAATACTGGCAATAAATTTTTGAGGAAAAATTATTACCAGCAATACATTTTTGTAAGAAAAAAATATTACCAGCAATAAAAATCTTGTCATTAAATAACCCATTGAGGTTGATATGCCATAAAACAAACACACATATATATATATATATATATATATATATATATATATATATATATATATATATATTAAGCTTTTCACCCCAAGCAAGATGGGAGTGCCACTAGCACGCAAGGTGTTACAGAGAGTGGAAGCAAAAGTAAAGAGGCATGAAAGAGGAAAGAATGGAGAGAAGGATGCGGAATTAGATCAAGGCATCTGGAGATGTTGATTGACATTGTATTTGAATAGTTGGAGATTATAGCCATCAAGGAAGCAAGTAAGAGGAAGGGAGTTCCACAAACAGGAAATGTGGGACATGAAGCTGTTGAGACAGCTACATTTAAACGTTTTGACAATGAAAGGATGGGACTGAGATGCCAACCTAGTTGCACGTTAAAATTTATGCAGCTTGGGAACTAGTGCAAGTACCTTGTCGGAGCAGTTACTGTGAAAGTATTTGTAGAAAAGACAGAGTGAAGTGATGGCACGTCTGTGACAGAATGACTATAAATGAGATACCAGAACAGGGCCAGTTGTATTGTATCTGGATTTTTTTGAGGACCTTAAGATGAACAGAGGAGACTCCAGACCATACATGGCAGCAGTATTCCATGCAAGAGCGAATAGTTGAATTTATAGATTTGATTTTATGGACTCAGGTGAGAAAAACTTTTTGGCACAACACAGAGAACCAACTTTCCTTGCAAACCAACTTCATATATATATATATATATATATATATATATATATATATATATATATATATATATATATATATGTAAGCAAGCAAATATATGGATATAGATCCGACAGTATGAAGAAAAATATACGGAAAAAATCCTTATATGCAATTATGCTGTTTTAATGGTAATATGTCAACATCAGACGTTTCGGTCTAATAAACCATTTTCAGAACATATTCATAAAATATAATTAATATTATCAATTCAACATGTCATGTTTTTTCCGTATATTTTTCTTCATATATATATATATATATATATATATATATATATATAATCATGAACTTATAATCATATATATATATCATGAACTTATATATATATGTATATACATGTATATGTATCATGAACTTATATATGTGTATATATATATATATGAGTAATTAATAAATAAAAGTTCATGATACTTATATTGATTAAAACTTTAACAAGGTTAATGCTTCTCAGGGCCAATATAAGAATTTTTTACTACAATATAAGTGAGGTTAATGCTTAGAATGGTTAACATCACAAAACTTTCAGTTGGCTTAAATATCATGAACTTTTCTTTATTTATTCATTATAATTATTGTTTGAGAAATCAAGAACTTTTAGTGACAAAATTCCTCTCAACTTGGCCTATGTTCAATTACATACTTTTACCTATATTAATAGGTTTTATATAAATAGAGATTGATAGGTATGTATGTAAGTGGATGTGTGGGTGGCGTAATTGATAGAGACTTGGAATGAAAAATAGGAGAACCAAGTTTGAATTCCAATCAAGTTGGTTACATTCACTTATGTGCAGATAATGTTGGGAAAGTTATGAACTCATCTCTTCTCTCCCTAAACAATAGGTTAAATAGCAAGATAGATATGGCTCTCTAACCATAGTTGTCAACCAGTCTAGGAGAAAAGACACCTCTGAATTCAAAACAAGTTGACAGCTATCATCATATATCGAAATGTGCAGAGACTGATGTGCCAAAATGTCATGAGATAACAGTATGTAAAGGTAATGGTATGTGGCACCTCTATACCTTGATATTACAGAAATATCCAGATTTTTGTCAATTGTGCTCTGATATCTTGTGAGTCAGTACGAACACTACACTGCTCATGGGAATTATTAAAGTTTAAACAAGGTGTAATAGTGGGTGTCAAACAGGAGACATACCATTTCTGAAATTGTGAGCACATTTAATATTCCATGATTTACAGCCTAACATGTGCACCAGGAACACTTGATGAAAGTTATTACCATTCACTGTGTCATATAGAACATAAATGGATGGAATCATCCATTTATGTAAATAAGTTGAGTTGAGGAGAGTTAGCATTAGGTCAATTGATAAGTGTACCTTTGTTTAGTAAAACTATTTCATTATGATATAATGGAATAACCTGTTACCCCCATGAGTAACTACCTATAAGTATCTGTAAGTCAACGGACTATGGAGACTAGCTGGAATCTGTGTTGTCGAACTCTCTGCTTTCAGGCAGAGAGGAACCTGGATGAGGCTATACCGAAGGGCAAAGTCTTGTCTTGGGGAGTTAGACAAACCTGAACCTTTTTATGCATGTTCTACTGGGAATTTTTTGGCTAAGTCTACGGGCTCGGATGACGCACGTTAAACTTTGCTTCGTGCCACATCTATCCTCATGGGGAGGTTCATAAATATTGACTAGCTGGGATCTGTTGAGTACAACTCAGACTTATGCGAGAACTACTGACCTTCCAATAGTAGCACTCACTACTAGATTGATTTGTGACAATCGTGCGCATATCTGTTACCTTATTTCCTATTGTACTGGTTTTTACAATAATCCTTTACTTATTTTATCCACCGTGTTTTTCAAATACATATATTCCTATTAGCATGGAATATAACACATTACTTACCTACCAGTTTGTCTTCCTTCTGTTATCTCGAAAACATGAGATACATGTGAACTGCACAGCAGTTGATCATGGGTCCTTAATGATTGCAACCAGATATGTTTGGCTAGAATTGTCTGTAATGACAAACAAGTGACAGTGGCTCAAATCACATCCACATTCAATGCAAAAAATACCAGGTACATATTAAGTAGCTCATTTCAGCATTTTTCAACTATCAGCATATATAGGAATAGAATCTCCATGCCAACACCACAATACTAGACACAGTCCTTCAACTGAACTTTGAGATTGTTAATAGGACTCTGAAGGAGTGACGACATGTAGCATACTTGAATGAGTTACAGTTTCAGTTATTTGGTCTAATAGTGGAGTTTAAGTGTAGTACAGACCACATGAGGTCCCCAGTTTTCAACTAGGTACTGTGCAGGCTGATAGTCGTTTCATAAGAATATAGAATTTATTTATATAACATGTGTACTGAACTACTGCAGAGTGTAAAGAGGCCCTAAGGCTGCATGTGTTTTTGCAACGCTAGAAAAAATGACTTAACTCCAGTGCGAACACAGATTAAAAAATGTCTTGTGTTTTTTCAAGAAGGAAAAATGGCTGCATAACAGGTTACACATATAAAACAGATAAATCCTGGAGTCAGATACTATCTCATGAGAGTATCTGTTCACATATGTATATTTGGGCTGTCAATAAGGACATAAAAAAGGGCATAGCAAGGAGACAGGCAGATGGTATCGAGCAGGAGGAATTGACTCGACACGAATTATTAATAAACCAGAGAAGAAAGTACACTTTTTACACAGGTTTCGCTACAATCTTAGGGTTTATTGGTTAAACATGTCATTGACCAGTGATTTTTTTTTCTTTTTTAATCATTTCACTCCAAGCAAATCAATGGGATTCAAAGGATTACTAAGAGGTAAAGAAACAGAGAAGACAATACAAGAACGAGATCCAAGGAGACAGAAGATAATGATTGACATTGCATTTCAATTTTGGAAGATTGTAGTTGACAGGAAAGCAGGAAATAAGAAGAGACTTTCATAAGTGAAAAGTGCAAGGGAAAAAACTATTACCATAGAACTTACTTACAAGTGAGCTGTTTTAGCTGTGGAATTATCTAGCTGCCAATCTAATATTGTGCTTAAATGTATGATGTCAAGGTGCCAAAGAGGGAAGCTCATCAGATTGCTATGCTACCCATAGAACTATTTGTGCTCATTCATGAACTTAAATGACAAGTTATTCAAACCAGATAATGCACCGTGTCATCAGTTGTGCAAGTTGCCAAGAATTAGTTTGAGGGGCATTCCATAGACTTCTGACAAATGGTGTGGCTACTACATTCACCTAACACAAACCCAATTGAACATTTATGGTATATGGTAGGGAGGTCAAATTTGCATGCAAGATCTTGCACCTACAATTATCTGCGAGCTATGAGTAGCTATCAAGATGGCATAGATCAGTATCTCTCCAGAGATCTTCTGACCACTTGTCAAACTGATGCCAAGTTGGGTTTAGTGGAGGTCCTACATGACAGTAGGTACCTTGTTTTAGAATGTTAGTGTATATACACACACACACACACACCAAATCCCCCAAATTCATACACTGATGTCCTCAAAGACACATGGCCCAGTGGATAAAAGTGTTCGTAGAATCCAGTGACTCGACCCAAAGAGATGTGAGTTCAGTACCTGGCTACAGCTGAGGTGAACAAAAACTTGAAGAGTTAAGTTAAAGGGAGCTAACTGACACCCGGAAGAGACATGGCAGGTGGAACTAGAACATTCTACCCTGGTGGATGAAATAAAGGGTTCAGTTTTAAATTCCAATCAATAAATTCCAATTCCTGAAGACAACTGGAGTGTGAATATGACAACAAAGATGAGGACAGCAGTCTGAATGATGTAAATAATGTAAATAATTACAATACCTCAATTCAGAAATATAGACGGACTCACAGAGAGTGGTTGATGAACTACTTGATGAAGTTCTTGGCCTAAATTAAAAAAAAAAATTCAGATGTTTGGTCATTTGATCAGATTTTGGGCAGTGAGTGAGGCTGAGAACTTTTCAGTATAGTGCTCCATCATATTTATACACATACTATTTATGTAATAAAGTAAATGAGGGGATGCTGCAAATCTTTCATCTTGATCAAGAGTAGAAACAAAAGAAAAGTTTCGGAAAGTGGTTGGGCTGTGAATGTTTCAGCACCCCATCATTATATATAAGTGCATTGCTAATGGTTTCATCACAAAAGAGTTGTATTGCAAATTATTTAAAAAAAAAAAAAAAAAAGAAAAAAGCAGTGCAAATTGTTTAAACACTATCTGATCGAAATTACTGTAATTAACTTAACAATAAATGTAGGTGAATCAGTCCAAGAAGGAATGTAGACAAATGGCTTTTATGATTCAGGAGTAAGAAAAACATCTGAAGAAAATGCCATTTTATCCAGGTTTGGATCTTTGATAAATAACAGAAATATCTTTTAAAATAAACTGAGATGTATGGATGCTTATTAAAATAGAAGGTGTCAAGTATTGATGGTATTTAAAAGATAAATAAAAAATAGAAAAATACTAAAAAATTAAAAGAAAATGTTTAAATCTATAGCTGCATATTATTCAAAACATATGACACAAATTAATCCTAATCTAGAACAATTTAAGTACTAATTTACATATATACAACAAAATATCTCCTACTTACTTCTGTTTATTAGGCATTGAATTTTTCACATCCATGAACTTGCTTGACTTTTCCACTAACCTGATGAATATTCATGAGCACTCCTATACCAACAATTTTGAAAAAGCAATGATATTTTTGCTCTTGTATATAAATACTTATCACAAAATAAAACCCTTACATTTGCTTTGATAAAGTCCCCCAGAGGACAAAACACATCAGCTATGATACGTTATCGTTTTGTCTTTATTCATAATTGTTTATGTAATAAATATATATCCTAATAGAAAAAAAAAAAACACAATAGAAATTTATTGGAAAGTATTTTACTATAAATTTGTTTCGTCAATTATGTTAATTTGTATAGGTATTGATATTGGTTTTACTACAGAAATGCATTGTAATTTATTTTTTAAAATTAGCTGCTTATGTAACTTGTAATAGAGCAAACCCCAAACCTGTACCAATCCTGATAAGTGGTCATACCCTCAAAGAGGCTCCTTGCCTTGAATGTCAACTGAGGCAAAGGCTCACTCCTAACCTCAAATAGAACATATATATTTGTGCCATTGCCAAAGATGCTGGAAAAATGGTTGGTTCCTTGTATTGCTCCAGAAAATACCTAACCCCCACTGCCATGCCCTATTTTTACAAGAGTCAGATCAGACCAAGGAGGGTCTATTGCTGCAATATCTAGGCTGGTGCTGTCCAATCCTCACTGTCCAGCCTTGACAGGGTTCAAAAGCAATTACCCGGCCTTTTGGGTGATGAACCACCCTTCAACCCTTATCCCACCAGACTTTCATTACTATATCACTATTATTATTATAGGAGATATTCAGATGAATTATATTCCTTAATGACATCAGCTCAGACCTTTACAGCTAGGAACCTCCACCATGCCATGTTCACAGTGGCAAACCATCCCCATTCCCAACGTGTTGCTTTGATAAAAAGTAAGCTCTACTCAGACATCTTCTCCAGAACTTTTACTTTGTAGAACAAGCTCCCGAGAGTATGCTTCCCTCATAACTACAATTTTGCTCCCGGATCAATAGATATCTATCTTATTCATCCACTAATTCTCTTACAATATCACTCAGTAATCCTCTACCTTGAGTGGCCCTTGGGCTTGTATTGAATGAACTATCAGTAAGAAAAAAAAAATCACCAATCTTTGTGCCACATCCGTTCAGGAAGTCAATCATGGCTCTCTCCAACTTCCTATCTTTTGTAGCTCTAAGGTTTGTCTTTTTGTTATCTCTTCTAATCCCAATCCTGCCAACCATTTAAACAAGCTTGTTAGGTAAGTTATTTCCTGCTTTCCTTTGTTTCTCCTGTCTTCAATATGTTCTATGAATGTCCAATTCACCAGGCACACTTTTCTCATTATCTCTGATTGCAAATATATAATGATATTCTCATCATCCTTCTGCAGAACCACATTTCTGTTGCCTCAAGTTTCTTCATCTATCAGATTATCCAACATTCACTGGCATAGAGGAAGACTGATATTATATAAGTTTAGTACTCTCTTTTTTGTTTCAAAAGTGTACCCAATTGCAATTTGGGGGCTGCTTCGGCTGATATCACCAATATGTTTTTTAAACAAATATCTCCAAACTTTCATTTGGTATAATAATTAATGTCCATTCAAATCATGGCTTTCTACAGACTCCTTCTCCTTTATTATTTATGAATTGTTATATCTATGTATATCATATATACGTGGGGCTATGAATTAATAAAAATCATCAATAATAATAAAAATTCTTACAATTATTTAATTACAGAATTTTGCAATTATTTTTTTAAACCTAAAATTTGTTTTGATTAAATTTCCACAGTCCGTATATTGAAAACAGGAAAAGAGATTGATTGTTAGGAATTAATGTCATCATGACACACAGGATGTGAGGCTGTTAACGGATGTTTCATTAAGACGGATCAAAGTCAGCAGTAAATAAATCAGTGTCATTGGTGAAAATTTATTTATTTCTCTGTTGAATCATATTATTTAAATCATGGCAATTATGTGTGAAAAATAATATCGCCCAAATGTCTGCCAAGGCTTCGGCAACACACCTTCACTCAGTGGTAAAAATTTTTGATGACATCTCTGCATAGTTGCTCATTGATCTCACTCATATGCCTTATTATCTCATCCTTCAGCTGTTGAATTGTTGTTGGTGTGTTGGCATAGACTTTACTTTTGAGATGACTCCAAAGGAAGAAATCTAAAGGTGTCAAGTCACATAATCCTGGTGGTCAATTGACTTTGCTGTTTCAGGAGATAATGTCATCTGGGAACTTCTCATTCAAATTCTGTTTCAACATCTATTTTAATAATAGGCTTCGATAACTTTAACACGTTGTTTGATTGTTAATATTTCCATGGTTGAAATTGCCAAAGACTTAATTTGTTAAATCTGAAAGAAAAAGAAAAAAATCATTAGACGCTTAAACTTAATTCACATTTAAAATTGGTCCAAGTTATATAAAAGGTTGAGGGTTAAAGTGTTTGACCTTACCCCTTTCCCAAAATCTGATCAAATGACCAATCAGGCTTCTTTTGTAAAGTATCCTTGGTCAGGCCAAGAACCTTTCAGCACCTGTGTGTGTGCCAATAAATAGGTAACATAAATGCATTTCTAATGGATTGACTCCAAAAATGAATTGGAAATCAAGAGAAAGGGCTTGTCAGTGGTTAGCATTTAATGCAATCATTATGGTCAGAATAGGGTTATTATATGGTCAGAATAGGGTTATTACACTGTTTGTTTTTAATAAACCATGTCTTTTAATTATGTTAGGATTTGTAGCTCCCTACAATTTTTTTTTTAATGTCTATAATTGTGAATCATCATGGCTGTTTTGGGAAAAGTTTGTTTAGTAGTTTCCCATTGCTTTCTCAAGAGTTTGGAATTTAATTGTTCTCCAAGACTTGATCATTGATCTGAAAAAGCAGTTGTATACAGTTAACAGTTTAGATATTTCTGAACATGATCATGCCTAACTAGTCGGGTGTTATGCATAAATAGGTTAACTAAAGAAAAGAATAGTACTATCACATGTGTAGAAGCAAATGCTTTGAAATTCCTTCCCCATTACAAGGAAAAAAGAAAAATGAGAGTTGTAAAAAGAGATCATGCAAAAGTAATACCCAGGAAGAAACATAGTTATTTAACTTTTCCCATCAGTTTTTCCTTCAAGAAAGAAATTGGATATTCTTTTCATGTATTTTTTCTCTCTTAAGTTTTCTTCAAATAGTCTTCCAAGTGTGCTTGCTCATCTAAAAACTGGTCTTCATGGCCATAAATAATGTTATGATCTGCATCATGTCTGGAATAGGCTTGGATTTTTCACCAAAGCCAAAAGTTGGTGAACATTGTAAAAACAAAACAAGGATTTCAAACAGTGATTTTCAAGGAGGATAAATAGACTCTTAGCCCCTTGAGAAATTGGTGCAATACAGTCTTCCTGACCATATTCACTTCAATTTAGTTTTGTACTGTACTAAGCTAAACTTCATAGATATCAGTAACTCAGGTTGTGACCCTAAGAATTTCTTTTCAGAATTATATTATCAAATGGATAATGTGTAGGTAATGTTATTACTTAGATTCATGTCTGAATGGTACATGTAATACGATATATGTATCAAACACCATTATATATATATATATATATATATATATATATTGTTGTAGCATACCTACAGACGATAATGGATATACCCCCATTCCCATAAATACAGTAGTGAATACTGTACATGGTCTAGAGTTGGAGATTCATTGTGGAATTCACTTGACTCACTTCTACGGACCGTTGGCAACTCTTATATGTGTTGTTCTTGCCCTAAGTATTATTGTCCATTACGAACCTTCATTTGATTATTCTATTCACTAACCTTCCTTAGGTTCTAACAGTTATATATATATATACACACACACACACACACACACACACACAAACATGATGATAATTTATTTCTCAGTCAACCAAGAAGAAATTCAATAAATCAAGTGTTTTAGGTTGTGCAATTTGACTTGACTGTAGTAAATAAGTCCAACTGAGAACTTTTCAGCACTTCTCATATATATATATATATATATATATATAATAAAAAGAAAAAACTATTCTTAGCCAATGCATTTCATCTTCTGAGGGACTTTATTAAGGCAAATATAGGATTTATTTTGTTTCACATGTTTATATACAAGAGCAAAGTGTGTTGGCTAAGAGTAATTTTTCTTGTTTTTTATTCATTTTGTTCTTTTACAGATACACTTTCTCTGAGAACAATATATATATATATATATATATATATATAAAATGAAAATACACTTTTAACATGTTATATTTATGGGTAAAAGTGCTCAGTATCAGAGCATATGTAAATATAGAAGTAGACATCAAGGTCAAGACCAAGGGGCAACAGTTTATATCATGTTTCAATGCAAACTTCAAGCTATATATATACATATATATATATATATATATATATATATATGGTTGGATTGATGTGAGTTTGTGACCCTAGGTTTCATACTTTTACGATCGCAAAAGCATGAAACTCAGGGTCACAAACTCACATCAATCCAACCAAATATGTTAGCTCTATCTCTGATATTGAGCGCTTTCTAATAAGTACCGCGCATATAATATATAAATAATTATATATATATATATATATATATATATATATATATATATATATATATATATATATCCTACAATTGGAATTAAGAAAGATACCATTAGTTAATGACCATATATATATATAGAGAGAGAGAATTAATACAAGTAAAACGTTTGGCACTTAGCTGATTGATGTTACCTTCAGCACCCTGACTCCAGAGTTTCATAGACAAACCCTCCATGAATCACTCTGTCCACTTTTATCATTTTGGCTGAAGTAGTAACAACTTTTATGATAGGTACAGATTATTTACATGAAGAAGTGAAATACATTGAAAACATTTTCAAATTCTCTGGTACCCTAATTATCTTATATTCAATACAAAACAAAAGGCCCATAAAATATTCCAAAACAAAAAATGGTCCCTCCTGAAAAGCCAAATGAATCAATAACATACATTATCCTCTTACTAATTTTATCACATCTACAATCAAAAAGAATCTATCTGAACTCAACATAAAAGTTGTTACTGTAGAGAAATCACGTGGTTGAGATAAACACACAGTTGTGGAGCAAGCTAAGTGAATTGTAATTCAACCTTGAGAAAGAGAGCTATTTATGGTCCCATGGAGCATCTCATTGTGCTAAAGTGGAATAGTCCATTGCTTGGGCTGTGATTGACTGCTGGTACTTGAGTTGAGGTATTTCTGTATAAATACCAGCTTGATTCATCAGTTAGTTTGCAGGGTTTGTATTGAGTTACAACCTGCTTTATTTTTGTCTGCCAGCTGGACGCTAGCTGGGACCCTTACGCTGGTAAGTGCTGTTTATTGTATTGTTATTCTACAGTTACTACTACATCCAAAACGATAAAAGACTTAGTAAATACTAAACAAAACAATAAGTTAAAACCTAAAGATGTTTACTCCATCGCCTGTAATATATATATATATATATATATAATAAAATTATTGGTAATCTATATGGAATTTCCAAGAGGACATACACCTGTTGAGAGCTCTAAGTCAAAAGACAGAGCAAAAATTATTACATAATATATATATCTTCAGACCTGCAAACCAGATAAAAATGGAAAAATTTAATCTAGGTTTAAAAATTAAGAATAGGAATTTCATATAGAGAGTAAGAGAAAGAAAGATATTAAGTTATCATCATGTAGGAAGTGGGGAAAGGAAACAATGTGTCGTCTCATTTTATTAAAACACGTGATGACCTAAATTGACATCCAGATTGTAGACAAAAATCATTACATTAAATTGGCAATTGAGAATACATTTGGAAAAAGAATTTAAGTATAAATTCGAAAATCTGTCTGGATCCTTACTCGGTTAAGATTTTGACACATATGTATTCAACTTAAAAAAACGGTTACAATTTATATTAAAAATAGTAGTTGGCTAAGAATGTTGAAAAAATATTCAGAAGCTAGCTAAAGATTTCAATTTAAATTTAAAACAGATCTATTCAAAATAAAAAAAATATAAAATATAAAACTGTATATATATATATATATATATATATATATATATATATATATATATCATATATTACGAAATGGACAAAGTCCGACAATTTATTTATTAAAGACATTTTTATGTTTAACGTTCTTTTTATAGATACAAGTATTTAAGTAAATGCTCTGTTTATAATAAACAGTATTAAATAACATTTACCGGCCTGAATGTCCGAGAAATTTTCATAGAATAGGATGCAGGTTCGAATCCTGTCCAAGGACGAATATTTTCTATGAAAATTTCTTGGACATTCAGGCTGGTAAATGTTATTTAATACTGTTTATTATAAACAGAGCATTTACTTAAATACTTGTATCTATAAAAAGAACGTTAAACATAAAAATGTCTTTAATATATATATATATATATATATATATATATATATATATATATATATATATATATATATATATGGTGTATTTGGGTAGCAACTATTAATTTACATAGGTTTAATTGATGACTAATGAAAATTCTTTGAGTTAAGACTTTTTTATAATGAATTCTTGATGTATTAATATATGTTTATATACATTGTAATAACAAGTCTTGAAACATGCTATTTGTCATATCTATTGACACAATATTCCATAATAGGCTGGTGTTTGTCATATTACTGGTAGGACCATTGAAATTACAACTCAAACATCTTTAGTTAACTCACCTTCAGAAGAGGGAGCCTTACAGCCATTTAATGTTGGAACACCAGTTTTTATACGATCACTGAAGTTATTCGCTTTCAAGCCTTGTCAGTATCTGAATAGGTGACCACTTGGGAATACCAGGTGTTATAAGGTATGTAAGGTGCTGTTGGTATAATAGATAATGGCTAGGAATTGTTAATCAGAGAGCTGAGTTTCAGTTCCAGTTGGTTTCATTATATTCACTTACATGCAAATACTCTTGGGAAAGGTATGAATCCACCTCTTCTCCCCCGGCTATGAGTTAATTAGTAAGAATTGTATCATTAAACTCTTATCTCAAAAAAAAAAATTCTGATAATCTAAAATCAATTTTTTTTTCTGATTTTAAATATTCTGCAAAGGGTTGATAACTCATAAAATGGAATTAATGAATCATATGAATATATAAGAAAAAATGAAAACAAAATTCATTTAAATATTTTTATCCTATTTGAAATACATACAAAAATGCATTAAATATTTAAAAAAAAACATTAAACCCAGTCTTCTGCATTCATAATAAATATATCTTTTTTTTTAATCTAGATGTGGCCATAAATTCTATGCTAACAGTTTCTTTTCTCACACTTCTTACTTGTGGAACTCCCTTCCTGTTCCATATTTTCCAGCCAACTTTAATCTGCAAAAAATTAAGTGCAATGTCAATTGCTATCTAATGTCCTATTGATTACTCTTTCCTCTTACCATTCATTATTAATGTTTCTGTTCCTAATTCTTCCACACCCTGTAACCCATTGTGTTTTAGGGGCTTTACTGCCTTGCATGGGATGATACCAGTTAAAAAAAAATAAAGGAAATTGTTTTTAAATATTCATAGAATGAAGCCAAAATATTAAGCGATATTATAACACAAAGACTTCAGTGAGGAATGAAGAAAAAATAGTATTTCTTATCATAACTAAATAATTGAATTAACTATTGTAATTTTGTAAAATTATGTGTAATTTACAGAAGTAAAAAATTATCTTCCTTTTTTTGGTGAAGTGAAACATTCAAAATAGTGAAAATTTGATTTAATGCATACAGGAAAGCCAGTTTTCAGGCTAATGAAATTTGCTGGACACATTCTACAGGTTGCCCTTGCTGCTTTTGTCCAAGTTTAAATTGGACAACAGACAAGCTCCTTAAATCAATTTCTAGGCCACTATTTTAATTTCACTCATGCCTTCTGAAGGTGATCTGGTAGTAATTTATATGTAGGCTTCATGTTATTGAAAATAGTTATAAACCATGACCATTCAAACAGTTTATCTTTTTACTTTTACTTTAAATCAAAAAGGTTTACTTGTTACATTTTATTCAAACTGTTTTTCTTTAAAACCAATATTTGTTATTTTTTATTCAAAAAATTTATCCATATGTTTTTAACCAAAAGATTTATTTGATACATTTTGATTACAATGGGTTAGATTGTTGTAGTAGGCAAAGTTTAAATTTTAACTTTTTATTGTTATTTTATAAATAAAATAACAATACTTATCATCTTACTATTAACACCTGTGTTCTTAAGGACAGGTCAATCAGCTAATTTAATTTCTGAAACCAAATACTTGGATAAGCAAAACAAAAGATCAAAGTGAAGGACAATCCTACATACACTCCATGATCACTTAACTACTTCAATATAAACCCAGGAAAAGAAGGCTTCAAGGTCCAGTTCTCTCTTGCTTTTCATCAGGAAATGAACATTTTGGTCCAGTCCACTCTAACTACAATATACTGTAAAGTATGAACTCTATTGCATGGGGATAAAATTTGTATTTATGTAAAAGAAAATAAGCCTTCCAAAACAATGTCACTCAGCATTCACTCATTTTCAATGTAAAAAACAATAGTTGCCACCAACCTGCACAATCTGTTTCTTTAAAATAAAAGGGTTTATTTATCTTTTATTTAAAATTAAATGATTTGTTTTATCTTTTATTTAATGGTTTTATTGTTTCTTTACACCAAATTTTTTTTTATTGTTTATTCAACAGCTTTATCTTTTCTTTTGCTTTAAAAGAAAGAAAAAAAAACAATGCTGAAAAATATACCAATGTTTTTTGTTGATTGATTTTTATTTTTATTTTTTTATTTATTTTTTTATTTTTTTTTATTTTCATTTTTTTAATTAATTTTATCTAATATTTATTTCAGGCTGAGTCCAAGAATTAATTTTTATCCAGTTTAAAAACAGTGAATTATCATAAAATACCACAGCAAATTTATACATAACTGATACACCACCACTGAAACAAGGAACATCATATCAAAAATTGAGAAGTCAGTTTCAAGTAAATAGTCTTCAGGAGAGGCACCAGAGTCTGGACCAGTAAGATCTCACTCTTGAATTCATTTATTCTGATAATGAATAATTCCGTCCATTTACTGATCCTTGCTGCTAACCATTTTCATATTATTGTTTATCTTTATTAACATGTAACGTATTAAGCAGTTCTTTTTGTGTTGCCTATCTGATGAGTTTCTCTTTAGTTTAAAAAAGAAATAGAAAGTAGGGGACAAGTATAGTTACCTCAACTGTTTATAACTCTTATTGTCTGTTGTCAATGACTATCTGTACTTTTTACTCATCACAAAGTAAAAACAGAAAAGAACTACGCAAACTCCATTAACCTTTAGGTTAATAGGATTGGTGTTTTTTCTTGGGAAAATAATTGATGACAAAATTCCAAAAAATTTAGTCTTTTTCTTTTTTTTCCTCCTCTATTTTTCTTTTTCTTCTTTCTTTTTCTTTCTTTTTGTTCTTTTTTGTTTTTGTTTTTTCTTCTTTTTCCTTTTTCTTCTTTTTCCTTTTTCTTTTGTTCTCTCTATTTTTTCTTTTCTCTCTCTGTTTTTTTTTTTAAATCTATACTTTTATCTCTCTTAAGTATAATATTGTTAGTAATATCAAACTGAACATCCACCAAATCTGAAGTTAAAATTTGTTCATGTCTTGAAAGATTTATTTTCACAAGTTTTTTCAGGAGAGGGATTTTGATTTCAAGTGAGATTAAATTTTTGTGTTAAATTTTGAACTTATAAAATCTATGATACCCAAGAGCTGAAAAAAAAATGTTTATCATTTTTACCTCTTTAGTGTATCGCAAGTTCATTAAGTAAAAATGTTAGCACCATAAGCTGACATATTCGGTCAAAGATCGAAACCACAGTCTTCCAGGCCTCCTGCAAGTCTGTTTATTTACCAACATGTTAAATTGCTGACTAAACCTTTTTGTGTTCCAACATTCATTGATCTTCTTCCTCTTCTTTTCTTAAAAAAATGGAAAAGAAGATAAGTTAATATTTTAATTCAGAAATAAAATGTTGCACTTTTCTTTTCTTTTTTTTGTTTTTCTTTTTTTATTGTTTGTTTTAAGTATATCTGTTTATCCATCTGTCTGAGGTAAGTTTGATTGGTAATCACTTTAAGCTTGTGTTTATGATTCCCTGTGGTCTCTGTAAGAGTTGTGGGCCAGATGAAAAAGCCTCAGCTCAATAAAGAATTTAAAAAAAAAAGAAAGAAATTCCTGTTATTTTGTCATTTCATCAGATTTGGGGAAGTTTAGCCCTTTTAGTACCAGCCCATTAGATAAAAATGTTCTAGCTTAATAGATTAAATAAAGGATTTGATACAGTACAACTGTAACAGCCAAATTACTATCTTCTAAATAAATAAACAACAAATTCTGTCTGTCCATCCATGTGTCTGAAACCTTTCTAACTCAGTCCAAACTTGCTCTACATAGACATATTATACCTTTTTTGAATCAGGATGATCCTGGAATTAAAATCTGCCCTTTATCTGGTGCTTGAACATCCAGCATTGGGATTTTTGTCTGGATGAGACGGGAAGAGTTAAAAATTCAAATTTTAAAATGATTGAAAAAATTAGTGATTTGAGTTTAAAGTAACACCAAAACTTTGTGAATTTAAATTTTTTTGTATCAAATTCAGTTTAAAATATCTCCAAAACTTTGTGAATTGAGGAAATCAATTTTATTCCTTCAAAATACCAAGGAATCAGAGTTAAAGTGAGAGGTTTTGTGACATGAGATTTTGAAGTTCTGCAGAGTTTGTTATTTGAAGAACTCAACTCAATTGAAATTCCACAGAGTTTGTGATTTGAAGAACTCCATTTTCGGCTGGAAATTGGAATTTCAGCCCAAATTGGACTTTTGGCCAGAATTGGACCTCACTTTACCTCTGATTTGGGCTATGAGTTCAAATCAGAGTTAAAGTGAGGTTTTAAAATTCCATGGAGTGAATTGATGAATTCAAAGTTATTTCTTCAAAATTATCATTGCTGTTTTCTAAACTGGACCAGAAGTTCCTTTAATTTTAGGATGGAGGCCCTATTAGTTCTCTACAGCTTAAAAGTGCACTCAGAGTGCAGCTTTTAAGCTAGTTTCAAATAAATTAATGACTCAGAATTCCTTATTTCAAGAATTATCTTTCTTCCCTATCTTACAATCTCTCTCTCTCTCTCTCTCTATATATATATATATATATATATATATATATATATATGAAAATAGTACCAACATTTCATTTTAACAGATATATTTATTTACCAAACTTATACAAAAATATCTGGAAATGCTAAAGAGTAAGTTTATTAATAAAATCGCTATTGACTTCAACCGCAGCCTCCGGACAACTATGGAATTTCCTGCAACTCTTCTGGACAGTCTACTTGTTTAAGTTGGTGAATGCCGTCATAATCTTTGCTTTTAGTTCATCATTGGTGTTATAAGGAGTTTTGTTGGTCTCTCTCTCTCTCTCTCTCAACTGCACCCCACATATAATAATCAAGGGGTTTGCAGTTTGGGGAGTTAGGTGGTTAGATGTAAGGGGTGATGTAGTTGCAGAAATTGTCTGACAGCCATGACTTGGTTCTCCTGCTTGTGTAGTATGGTGCAGAATCCTCTTGCTAGACATAGGGCCTTCCAGCAGCCATCCTCTTGACCCAGGGCATCACTACCTCTTCATGGCACTTGATGTAGGCCTCCATGTTGGGTCTGAGTCCCTGTGGGAAGATGAATGGAAGCATAACATCACCATCACAAGTGATCACTCCACACACCTTAGTAATCACCATTAGACTCGTCCAACTCTTTCCAAATCTCTGCACTATCCGCAGATTGACACCCAAGCACTCAATAAAATTCTTCAGAAATCACAAAAATTTTCACCTGATCCTGCAGGTGAAAATGATATTGTGTTTTTTGAACTAGGCTAAAATTCCAAATCCAGTGGATGTTAATGACACCGATGTGAGAATCACCAATCCTTTGGTTGTGGCACCTGATAAACATTTTTATTGCCTCTTCCCCATTCTTTTCCCTCACACAGGTATGTCTCTAACTTTCCAGACTTGATAAGAGTCCAAAAGTGTTTACCCACGGCCTTGTGAGTGATGAATTATTTCCAGCCCTAGAGCCCCTTTCCCAGAAAGGAAATGTTGCAAGCCTGTCACTACTCTGGCACTATTTTCATGTCAAATGTTAAGATACTGTATAGTTCCACCAATTCAGACCTTTACATCTAAGACCTCCCATGCCATATATACAGGGTTAAAGCTTCCTCATTCCATTTATATTCCTTTGGTAAGAAGAAAGTTCTATTTGGATAGCTTCTTCCTAAGAGCTGCTACTTTATAGAACAGACTCCTAAGAGGATACTTCCTTGATCGCTACAATCTTAACTTCTTCAAGTCTAGGATCAACCATTATGTATCTTACAACTCATCATAATCTGCACTTCTTACCATTTCCTTTTATCTCCATAAAAACGACCTCATTCCATAATCTTCTATCTCAAGTTGTTCTTGGACCTCATATTCGGTAAATGTTTGGTTCCCAAACAGTGCAGCAGAAGAGGATAGCAGGTGAGGTGCAATGATTGAAAGACAAACATTTAGAAACAGTTTCAAAAAATTCATATGCCAAAAATAAATATGATTTCAGAATTTAAAATATTCTTATTGATTACTTGTAATTGCATGCATGAGTCCCAATATAAATAGTTATAAATAATTATTGGCCGATTTTATCATTGTGATATTTTTGCCTTATATCAAGTAAAATGTACTTTTTATCACATAAAATTTGGTGAGGTGTGAGCAAATTTTCATTCTGAAAATGTGGCTTTAGAGAGTTAAAGAATAAATTTGCCAAGGCATTATCAAGTTGCAAAACAACAAGAAAAGCTGGAATATTTAAAGAAAAAAAAAAATTTACTGTGAATAAACTCTTACACTTTTCCCAATATTGCTAGAATCAGAGTGGAGAATAACCTTTATAACTTACCAGCTTGGATCTGTGCCTGCACCTTGCCTGAAGGTGCAGGCACAGATCCAAGAGTCAGCAAGCTGCAGTAGCAAGAAAACATACAATTAGAAAGACAAAATTTTAACTATTGATCTTAGAAAGTCGTTGCATACAGCTGAGAGTTTAGACCAGTGGTTTTCAAACGGTGAAGTGCGCCTCATAGATGCAGCAGAAGAGGATAGCAGGTGAGGTGCAATGATTGAAAGACAATGAAAGATTTAGAAATGGTTTGAAGAAAATCCATATGCCAAAAATAAATATGATTTCAAAATTTAGAATGTTATATTTTACTTGTAATTGCAAGCATAAGTCCCAGTATAAATAGTTATAAATAATTATTAGGTGATTTTATCATTGTGATATTTTTGCATTATGTCAAATATTATGACTATAGTAACAAGGGTCTGTAAATTGGAGGGGAGAGTTATCAATGATAATATTCTGATTTTGAATCCGTGGTTATCCCCCTTTAACCCCCTCTCTGTTTTTTTATTTTTATATGTACTTTTTATCACATAAAATTTTGTGAGCTGCGTGCAAATTTTAATTCTGGAAATGCAGTTCAGAGAAAAAACGTTTGGGAACCAATGGTTTAGTATATTAAAAAAAGAAAAAAAACATACATGTACAGATTAAAATTTAAGTCTTACAGGATAAAAATTCCTGATCAGTTTAGATGTCATGTGATTTTAAACCTGGCTCCCAAAAGGGTTTCATTTTCATTATAGAAACTTATATTTATTACCCTTATTATTTATTACTCAGCAGTATTCTTAAAAATGCAAAAAATATCTTTGATATGACTGCCTTACAAAATTTACTTTGTCATGGTAACTAATTGTCTGATAAAATAAACAATTGCAGTAATGATTTTTATTGATCAATGAAACTCCTGGAAATAATGATTTTACTACAGCTGTGAAATGAATGGTGATTGGAATTACTTGTCTTAGGAGGAATAATGAAAAAGTTTTGTAAAAGTTATTTTTGCAGTCAGCAAGCTAACACCAAACAATTTGCAGTCTGTCATTTTGCAGATAATCTCACTTGTCATTTTATTGCATTTTTATTTTATTTTTTTGGTGCATCACTGGATTGTTATGTAAAGTCAAATCTCTTTAACACTAAACAGTTTCCTCTCAGATGAAGAAAAAAACTTAAAGAAACAGAGATGTAGGTCTACTGATGGATTTTGAGAATACCATGAGCAGAGCATATTGAGAAATGAAGAACTTTCAAAGGGAATAAGATCTCCACAGAAACTCCATCAGACAATCAGAGACAGGAGAAATTTTTAGAACACATAGCAAAGAAAGAAGGCCTGAAGAATTGAACTCTAACAGAACATATTTAACAATTTAAGATTCAAAATGCTCAAATCTACCCCATAAATATTGGCTCTCAAAGTCTCATTGTTTACACTATTTAAATTGTTCTGACTGTTATCCTCATCTTTATTGTTACATTCACAACGTTTCTTCTGCGGTCCACTCCGCCCTTCAGGGGATATTTGTTGGAATTTCAAACTGAAACCCAATGTTTATATTGGCATTTCTAAAGACTAGTTTGATGACATTTGTGTAGATATTCTTCCTATGTTTATTTCCAGAAATGGGCTGAAATATTTCCTGGGTCACTCAGTGAAGTCACTGAGAATCTGTCCATTTCCTCCAGATGTCATTTAACCAATCTTCAGAAACACCAACTTAGAGAGACTGACTGGGTTCAGTTCAAAATTCCAACAAATATCACCTGAAGAAGGCCTCATCATACAACGGCCGAAACATCCTGAATGTAACAATAAAGATGAGGACAAGAGTCTGAACAATGTAAATAGGGTAAATAGTTACAAGGCCTCATCTCAGAAATATAGACAGATGTCTCATTGCTGGTATGACTACCTGCATTATTTATGATGTCATCATATATTAGGGCAGAGTACACACAGGGCAGGTTACCATGGATTGAATATTGAGAGCCAATATTTATAGCATGGGATTAAAACACCTCCCCCTTAGCTAATTTTCCCATGAAATTTTGCTCAATACCTCTTCTTTTTGGGGTCAGGACATAACAGTTTGACTTTTTCCTCTTTCTAGTACTTTTTCATCTCACCATGAATAATCAACCTGCCCTACTAATCAGTACCTTTCACTGTCGAAACTGTTAAATGTATCCGTCTCTTCTACTCCAACAGCTTCATATCTCACATTTCTCACCTGTGGAACTCCCTCCCCATTTCTTGTTTTCCTGATAACTATAATCTCCAACTATTCAAATATGTCAATCAACATCTCCAGATATTTTGATCTATCCTCTATTCTTCTTTTCATCCTTTCCTCTATCACTCCTATTTGCTCTCGCTCCAACTCTCTGTAACTCCTTGCGTGCTAGTGGCTTCCCGCCTTGCTAGGGGGGAAACACTTTTAAAAAAAAAGGGAGTGAGCACAATGGAAAGATGAGGAGAATAGTCCACACATAAATAATTATAATGCCTCATCTTGGAAATCCAGACAGATATTAGATATTATTTTTTTTCCAAATATTTCTTGCCAAATTATCAGTGTATATTCTTTGGCAAGAATTACAGTTCTGTATAAAAGATGTACAGGATACACCAGGTATTTGAGAATGCATTCGGTGAATTATAAATAAGACAGCACAATGTTAGACAGAATGTACCAAATCTTAACACTGTCTTTCAAGGGCATTAACATATCTGTTACAGGAAACGAAAAGGCATGCCATGTTCATGACACTAGTCACCAACCACAGAGGCTCGTGCATATTCAGTTTCTTGAATGTGACAGTTGAACAACAGAAATGACTGATGGTTTTGCACAAAACTCATCAAGGTATGATGCACACCAAGTTGACATGCCAATGATCCACCTGGAGGTTGCAAACAACAAAGGCCATGTCAAGCAACTTGTTCTGCTTACAATTCCTCAGGTTCAGTGCCATTATTTATGTTAAATTGCTAGTCATGGGTGTGAAACTCAGGATTAAGACCGTCCTAGGTATGATGATAAACTACATCTGCGTCCTGGGTAAGACAATAAACTATGTCCAGCAGCAAGGAGGTTTTGAGGAGCGTGAAACCACCTCTTAATTGCTGGTGTTCCCAGGTCCACCCTGACCTGGAGTGGTAGCACCTGTTAGGGTCCTAGCTATGGGCAAATAGTTAACACCCAAGGAAAAACTCAATTCGATCAAATTCTTTTTTGTTAATTTGAATTTATAACATATACAATGTAGCTTAGTCACTGTTTCATTTATTTCACAAGAGTGATCAATGATTACAAAAGCTTTCTGAAATATATCTGTTTTAACAATAAATTATCGGTTTGAATTACAAGTTTTTGTTCTTTTTAAAAATATTTTATGTTTAAATAAGTTGAACATATTTATAATATCAATTTTTATTTGTATAATTATGATGTAATGGAATAACCTGTCACCCCCATGAGTGACTACACTATAGGTAGTAACTATATATAAAGTATATGTAAGTCTACAGAGACTAGCTGAGATCTGTTGAGTATGACTCAGATATACATGAGAACTACTGACCTTCCAATAGTAGCACTCACTACTGGATTGATTTGCAATGACCTTGTGCATAACTGTTATCTTTATTCTTATTGTACTGGTTTTGTACAATATACCTTTACTTATTTTATCCATCTTGTTTTTCAAGTATATATTCCTATTAACACGGAATATAACAAATTATTAGCAATTTCTCTTATTAATTGACTTTGGATTTTAAAACAACTGGCAAAAATCATGATTAGTATAATTAATTCTTAGAAATATAATTCATATATTTTACTATAATATACAAAATATCTTTTTTTGAAAGGACGCCTTGAGTTACGCCCACCAAATTTTCTATTTTATTAATTTTGATTAGTTCCCATGAAAATTTCACAATTTCATAGGTTTTTAATTTTCCAGAACCTATACTGGCAGCAAACCGCCTGCATACAGATTGAAAATGAATTCAGTAAATATACAAAAATAAAAAGGGGTGTAAAACAAGAATGTGTCTTCTCACCAAACTTATTCAACCTATACAGTGAGGCAATTCTGAGAGAAGTCCTACCAGTATTAATTATTGGTGGCCACAATCTTAATATAAGATATGCAGATGACACAATGTAAATAGCAGACATAAAAAGGAAACTACAAGAACCCCTATCGGAGAAAGTAGTAAACATCAATTGCAAGAAGGTAGAAGGCATGGTTGTAAGTGAAAGGAAACATTTAACAAGCATGTTACAAATTGGAGATAGCAAAATCAAACAAGTACAACAATTTAAATATTTGGGAAATGATTTAACAGAGGATGGAAAGTGTGACACTGAAATCCAAAGTGCATTGGGATAGTGAAAGACACCTCCAAAAACTAAGCAAAGTATTAAGAAAAAGGAAAATTTAAATGCAGTGCCAATCATTATCTTCTGTTTTCTTTTTCCTGCTCTTTTATTGTTCTCACTCCTTAATAATGTTTTTCTTTTTCTCATTTTCTTTTACAATCACAACCCCCACCCCCGGGCTTTGCTTGGGATGAAATGATTAAAAAGAAAATCTCCCAAAATTTCTTACTGGCTTTAAATAATCTGCAAAAGGTTGATATGGCATAAAAAACAAATATACTAATATTATAGTATATTTAATTAATGTGGGATAATTATCAATGAAACTTGAATAATACTGAAAAAGATGCATTAGATACATAGTCTTATAAAAGACAAAAATAATATATGTTCATTTTAGCATTACAATTTCTTCTTTCCTCCTTGTTCTGTATATTTCACTGAAACAGACATTAAACTCCTGATAGCATTATCACTTCCTCTATCTACTGCTTTGTTCTTGTCTTTCTTTTCTATTGTGACACTATTTAGCTATGGTAATTGATTAACTAATTAACCATAAAAATTAAACAAGAAATACCGAGAACGGAAAAGAAGATACCCCAAGATTATATTTTTACTTTAAAAAAAAAAAAAGTTACTTTTCTCAAAACCCGAGAATTGGCATAAACAGTGGACACACAAAAAAGCCATATCCGAGCTTTTGACAATTGATTAATGATGTTTATAAAAGTACTGGTTAAAGAAAAACCGAAAACAAGATATCATCCTAAGTACCGGCAAGGCAAGGCCACATGTTAATTATAAAAAATTTGGCATGAGAAAATATTCTGAAGTATTTGTCGATTTGAAGATGAAGAGATTTATTTTTCTCAAGGAAGCCAGGGGTTCGCATGGATGCTAACTTCATGAGGGGGACAGAATGGTGGGCTTTGACAATTGATTGATGACATTGTAAAAGTACTGGCCGAGAAAAACACAGAATAACCAAGCATTGAGGATATGGTTTTAAGAGTCATGTGCTATTTGTAAGAATTTTGGCCGGTGAGTACGAGAATTTTGTAAACAAAAATTCTAGCTTATAATTTTAATGAGGGCAGCTTAACCACAGCCACACATTGATCGAGTGGTAGCAATGGTGATAGGTGGAGGTAATTTGATGAGAAAGACAGGGAAATTACGAACACCCGCTGAAGGGAATTGGTGCGAGGAGGAGGGACTTTAGGAGGATAGCTATCCTGCAACCTCTCCTCATAGACAAAGGGATCCATACCAAAATGGAAAGTGTTTAATTTTTTAAAATGGGAAGTAATCAATTTTCCTGGCCAAACAACAAAGAGGTTTATTGTCAGAAATCAGGAATTACCAAGAACCCCAGGCTGTGTCTAACCCCACACTGGTTTTTGGTCACTGTCCATATAAGCAAGCACCCAGACAGTAGCAGTTGGAGTGGAGTTGGAGTCAGTTCACTAGCAGGAACCAGATCATTGCCTCGCAGAAGCTGATCGAGAGATTCCATGACCTCTGACTTTGCCTTTCCTACCAATAGCAAGTTATACTGACGAATGAAGCTAAGCCAGCACTTAAAAACTAAACCAGTTGACTTAGAAGACCATAACTTGCCTAAGAAGCATAAAAGTGTCACTCTCAAAAAAAAAAAAAACGGTTGGGAGAAAAACACACTCCTGTATATAACAAACAGATAAAAGTTAATTTGTTTCTTTCAATATACTTGAACCTCTTGTGTTTTTAATTACTTCTTTCCTTTATGCTTGTGCTATATCACCTCCAGTTTAGACTCATCTTACACTACGGCCCAATGCCTGATTGATCTCGTCTAGCTAAGATCAAAATCACAATGTGGGTGGGTTAGGCTTGAGATCAAAGTAGTTGCTTTGGTAACCAGACATTGGAAGTGAGCTGAGAACAACAGAGCTGGTGTCAAACCGGTTGCATCTGGTGTGAAGCTGTTTGAAATCGACTGACCATCCCACTTGGTACCCTGACCAAAGGATCCTGCCAGGCAGCGACGACCACCGATTGACCAGGACACAGGTTGCTGGCAGCAACTAAGAGTCAATCCCAAAACGCTGGTGGGAGAAATATCACAGTTTTGTGCCATGACTTGGAGTTGATCACAGGTCGATGACTCAGTGTCATATCCGACCCTGAACTGATCAGTGTCACGTGTTTTCTCGCTAAAACCAACAACAATCCTGATATCTTTTTCTTCTGTCTTTTATTCCACTCAAAATGGAAAGATCTATTATTTATCTGAGGTAAGTACATAGCACATGTACTGATAACTTACTAACAAAAGAACAAGCAGAATTATGACTTTACTATTGAATTTGCCTTCATACTGTTTACCTGTTCCATAACCCGAGGTGCAGGTTTCTTCGGTCACTAGAAATGACTTAAAAAGGATCAGTTCCCTTCAATCGTCCCTGTTCCTTGCAACTCTCTGGGGTTCACTGATTCTTAGATCTGCCCACTCTTTGATATTGTCTTCCCAACTCTTGTTTTGTCTACCCCTCTTCTTGCCCCCACCCTCTCTCTTCCCAGGCATGATGCCTTGCAGGTTCATTTTTGTAAATCTGTCTGATCTGCTGATGGCTCCCCTACCATTTCGGTTTCTGATTCTTGGTCATCATGAGACATAATGGCTCGGTTGAATTGGTATGTACAAAAGGGAAAACATTTGATGAACTATTAAAAGCTCAATTCCCTTGAAACATAAAACTGGAAAGGCTTTTGAATTAATAACAGATTCCGATTCCAAAGTTCTTGCTGAATTTTTTCTTTTTTTTGGTGGTGGTGGGTATTTTAATTTAACCCTCAGAGGATTCAGCTACTTTTGTACTTAACCATTTCTTGGATTCATTTCAATTTTCAAGACAGAGGAAAAAGCCTTATTCACAGCATGAGGAAGGTTAATAATAAAAATAAAAAGCTTAAATAGGAAAAATGTTCCACCCAGTAAAAAAATAAATAAATAGGAAAGCACAAGTGTATTTTTTTCTCTCAATATTATTGGGAAAGGGAGCAAATGAAAATAAAAATCAACTTTCTTTGCCAAGTTACTGTAAGTTAATGTTTCACTTCACATCTTTCAATGGAAATTTCCCAGAACACCTGATCATTTACAGACAGAAATGAGACTTCCCACAGCACTGTGAGAAAACATTGATTTTATGTCTTTATATATATATATATATATATATTAAATGATGCAGTAATATTATAAAGAGGTAATCATACAAAGAATTAATCAGTAAAATTAATGTAATTAAGGGCAAAATCTCTTCACTAACAAATTTAATAAAGCATTAAATTACTAACCATTTGTGGAATGATGCGATACTTATGTTTAAAATTATAAGATGGATTTGAGCTTCACATTTTCATCATCAGGCTTTAATATTTTTTTCATTTCAGCTAAATCCAAGACGAAAATAAATGTATTGTAGACTGAAACCTGTTTTTGTTAAGAGCCTGTTATTTATTAACAGTTACATAATTTCGGAATGTGCAGTGTCGCAATGCTAGAGTCGTATTTTAAATATTTCAAGTGAGAACATTTTTTTGAATATAGTAATTTGGTAAATCCACAAATTTTTTGTTGTAAGTATTTTTCAGTTAACATGACATAGACAAAATTGTCCAATTATTAGAATAATGTCTTAGTAGTTTTTCCAGAAATATTGTATTGTGGATCAGTTTTTATACATATGAGGTTGGTGCAAAAATAATGACGTAATAATGTCGTTTTTTGAGTATCTGTAATATTATAAAGAGGTAATCATACAAAAAATTAATCAGTAAAGTTAATGTTTTTTAAATTTGTTAGTGAAGACATTTTGCCATTAATTACATTAACTTTACTGATTAATTCTTTGTATGATTACCTCTTTATAATATATATATATATATATAAAATTGTGTATTTGGACAGCAATCCCTCTATTATACAAGTTTTGTGAAAAACAGCTAACAAAGTAGTGGTTGTTTTTTATTTAATTTTCCTTATGTTTTTATAATTTTCTTCTTTTCTGGATGTAAATTATGTAGAAATTGTCCAAATGTTTTGTATGTCTGAGTGCTTGTGGCTATATATTATCAAGGATGATTTTATTTTTTACTTTTAACTGAATATATGGGTTGTTTTATGTATGTATCTAGAGTTATAGGAATGTTTTATTTTCTAAACACATTGTGACCATGTTCATAGTTGACATTAATGAGTGTTGGCTTTTTCTTTTTTATTAATAATGTTTCCATTATTTTTAGCTTTTTTTACATGTGGATGAGGCTACTGTATTTGTATTATGAATGTGTATGTTGCAGATAGTTTGGTAGGTCTCCATGTGTATTTAAATGAGACGTAATTGAGCTATGGTAAGAGAGATGCTATGTGAGTCTTCTTGTTAGGCATGTTGTAGTATATCCAATATAATTGATAATACAAATATAATAGCCTCATCCACATTTTAAAAAAAGGCTAAAAATAATCTGGAGGAGTTCTTATCTACCCACTGTGCCAGGAATCAGACTTCACATGCAATAGGGCTAATGGACCCAAAATTATCAAGGGTTTGGATTTGTTGACTACTCTCACCTGGTTTGTCTGTTGTGTATATATATATATATATATATATATATATATATATATATAATATTAGTGGTAAATATACACATACAGGTGCAAAATATATAAATATATATATATATATATATATATATATATATATATATATATATATATATATATATATACATACATATACATGCATACACATACATATATATTTTGTATTAAAAAAAAAAATTCCAACAGGATAGAATCCAGGTAGAACTCAATGTCCAGGACAGAGTAAGGATATAATAAAAAGGCTTAAACACTAATATTCCATGGTCATAATTTATTCCATTGGAATTGTAAATACGATCCAACTCATCAGACCTTTTTGAATTTGTAGGTCTGATGAATTGGATCGTATTTATGATTCCAATGGAATAAATTATGACCATGGAATATTAGTGTTTAAACCTTTTTATTATATATATATATATATATATATATATATATATATATATATATATATACTGACTGTTGTATAGGCCAAGCTTGTGTCTATCATTCTGACTCTTATGCAAACTGGTCCTCTGTGTCTTTTAACTTTTGTGCAAACTGGTCCTGACAATATGAAAATATAAATTAACTCAACCTTCAAGCTAAAATTAAAATGTCCTCCATTAAACAAATCCTGGCATTAAATAAACCTAAAGGAGTTGAAATGTCATAAAAAAATATTGTCTTCAACAAAAGAGATTTTTTTTCTCACTTGCACACACACACACACACACATATACATTGTTACTCAAATTATTAACCACTTTCATTTTTTCTTAATTTAAAAAAAAGAAAACCTCAGGAAGAGATACATAAAAAGAATGTTCACTATTAATGTGATAGATGTTTCACATAGTACATATAACTTATAGTAAACTATAGTTCACTCACAAAAATGTAGCAACAATTCTATGAATTTTACCAGATTTTCAAAGTTTCACCTAATCACTCTGGTTACTGAAACTTGTTAATTATAATTAACCATTGTAATTATAGAATATGTGCAAAGTTTATATAAAATACTGTTTTATTGTAATGACAACATTAATATGAAATGTATGCTCAACGTTTAGAAACTGAATTTAGAAGTTGTTGTTCTATTGATTTTATCATCCTAGGTAAGGCAATAAACTACATCTGGCAGCAAGGGCTCTGATTTGAAGGTTTTGAGGAGTGTGGAACCACGTCTTAATTGATTTTATTCCCAGGTCCACTCTGACCTGGCATGGTAGCACCTGTTAGGGTCCCAGCTATGGGCAAATAGTGAAGCCCCAAACTGCTATGAAAGTATAAAAATAGATTTTTATAGTAAAAATACCAGCAATATATTTTTTTTTTTTTAAATCTAGCAATACTCTCAAATATGTATATTTTGTAAGAAATCATTTACATTATTTACATTGTTGGGACTGATGTCCTCATCTTTATTGCCATATTCACAATGTTTTGGCTGTTTTACACTGCAGCCTTCTTCAGGTGATGGGAAGTTTTTCAGCAAAAGACTCTTAACAAAAACCCTCTTTACAAAAATACATCAATGGAACCTGATCTACAAACTGATTTCTTACAACTGTCTATGTTTCTGAGATGAGGTATTGTAATTATTTCCATTATTTACATTGTTCAGACTGTTGTCCTGATCTTTATTGCCATATTCATAACATTTCAGCCATTGTATGCTCCAGCCTTCTTTAGGTGATTGAAATTTTGAACTGAACCCTTTATTTCATCCACTGAGGTAGAATATTGTCATGTCATAACATGAGGAGAAATAGAAAAATCTGGCATAGCTGACCACATATCCAAACTCAGCCCTTCGATTTCTTATCCCAAGCCATTATCCATTACACCACAACACAAATCCATCTGTTCTTACTCATATTTAGTGAAATACAATGCAAACCTTCAAGATTGAGGCACCTAGTGAGGATCAAAATCACTACATGATAGTAATCAAGTTATAAAGACAATATTCATGTGAAATATATGCTCCATATTCTGAAACTAGTTATAGAAGTTGTTCATCTATTGATTTTAAGAACTATTGTATTTCTTCATATGAAATGCTGTACAGTATCCAGAATAGCATTCCAGCATTCATCTTTGCTGGTAAATTGCCATTCACCAATGGAAACCTTCCTTTTCAGAAAGTTCTCCAAGTTTTCAATGTGGTTAAGGTCAGATGAACAAGTCAGTCACTTCATGAAAGGAGTGTCTTTGAAGCCCATTTTATTTCACATTAGTTTTCTTTGTCAAATATAATGGAGTATTTTCATGCATAAAAATCATCTTTCCAAAGACCTTTGGTTTCTTCTTGAATAATCATGCCTCTTTTCCTTTCATAATAGTGTTCATGTCTTATCATTTTTAAAGACATTCTTTAAGTCAATAAAACCAGGTCTTCGGTATCTTTGTCTGCCAAGGAAAAAAAGATAAAGGATTTTGCTAAGAAAAGTATTTGCTTGTCATATATATATATATATATATATATATATATATATATATAAAAAAGTAATAATCCATTGGTATATAATCCAAGTGAATTCCATTAACACAATATAAAATATTAAATATTAAAACAGATTCACACATAGAGCATAATTGCTTTTAATAAACAGAGCAATATATTTCATACAATCAGAATTACAATATCATTATGTAAATGATCATTTGCACCTTGTAAAATTAAATTTACAAGATTTTTCAGTCAATGGATGATAAATTATTGAAATAAAAAAAAAGGGGGAAAGAAAGAAAGAAAGGAGAAAAAAAGATGATAAAGAATAGAAAGGAAGAGAGGGTAGCAAAAGAAAATGGAAAGTAGTGTAAGTCTTGATATGAGTGGTGGTCAGACGGGAAAAAAGGAAAGGAAAGGAGAGAAGAGATGACCTATTTATTAATACCCAGTAGTAATCAGACAGTAGTTAAGATTTAAAAGAACCTTCAGAAAATAATAAAAAAAATAAATTATATAAAATAATGAGAGATAACCGAAAAATATGAGAGAGCGATAAATCAGAATAAAGAGTATTAAAATAACCAATATATCAGAAAAAAATATTAAGAGAAATATAAGAAAAAATTTTTTTAATTTAATGGAGGGAATATAAATATCTGAGGATAAATACATCCAAATCAACGTATTTCAAATTAAACTTGATCAATTAATAGCCAGCCACAAGGAAAAAATTAATATTTGAAATTTGTGTTAGCTATTATTATTTTATATAATTTGTTTTCTTCATTAATTTCTGAAGGATCTTTTTTTTTTAACTGAGATATTATTATTGATATATGAATAATAATTATTGATGTGTTATTGGTTATGATAAACAGCCTTAATGATGATGGAAACAATAATATAATAATGACAAAAAAAAATTATTACCATTAGCATAATCACAATCTTCAATAATAGACCAGCAATTGGCATTGCTAAAAATATTAGGTTGGTGCAAAAATAATGTCGTTTTCTCACATAGTAACATATGTGAGAAAACGACATTATTTTTGCACCAACCTAATACAAACATCATCATCATCATCATGTCCACGGGCAGAAGTCAACTTAATCAACGTGATGGTAGTGGATCCAGACTAATGAGTGTGGGTATGCATCTACATATGTGTATGTATGTGTGAGGAAATGTGAGCTTATCTGATGGCACAGACAGCTGAGCTGAAAAACGTCAAGACCACCTCCACCTGTTCCTTGTTAAGAGAACATTGCTACATATTTAATGATAGAGTCTCGACACCAAAATAGAATGACAATTGCATGTATATATGTATGCTCGACCACATGGATGCGTATCTGCGCCTAACTTCAGATTATTTATATGGGTGTGTTTGTATTACCTCAAATGCATACACCTGTATATGAGAGTGTCATCCCAAACAAACACTGAAGAAAATTCCCCCCTCCACAAAAATAATCAGGCATAAATAAGCATAAATAGATTCACTTTTTAAAAAGTAAACCAGTTTGTCTGATGCTCATAAAAGCATGAAACCCATGGTTACAAAGTAATATCCATACAACTGAATATGTTAGCTCTATCACAGATATTGAGCACCTTCCACTCAGTACTGCATATAGAAAAATATCTATATATAAATAAAATAAATTTTAAAAATCCAGTAACCATCTACCTAGGTTTCACCTTAATGGACCTTCAGAGTAATCTAGCTCTACTTAGTGTATTGAGCACTCTACATTTTAGCTTAGTTACTCACTTGGAGTTTTTTCTTTGGACTGGAAACTTAAGGTACTGGACAATTTTGGGGGGATATTTCTAGTTCTTTCTGTTTTTTCCAGTTTTTTCCAGAGACCAATTTATTATGATATACTTGTAAGTTGTGCTATCCGAGGTTATTTACCAACTGAGCATAATTATTAGTATAATATATATATATATATATATATATATATATATATATATATATATATAAAGTCATTTATTATTATATATTGGTGTGATTTTTCTTTAAATTGTCCCAACAAATAAAAAGGATTTATAAATGGAGAGAACCATTTTTGCTTTCAGTCAGCATGGCTGATGCTAACCTCCAGGAGAGCTTCTTGGACTCACATTTTCCACTAACATGAAGTGGAGTGATTATATTGAATCAATTGCTGGGCCTGCTGCTAAGAAGGTTGATTCACAGTGTTGTGCCAAATAATTTTTCTTGCACATTTATAAATCTACCAAGCATTGTATATTGCTGCCATATCTGTGCTGGTGCTCCTGCTATATATCCTGAGATTCTCAAAAAAATCCAAAGAAGGGTCTGTAATATTAGCAGTCTTGACCTGGCATATCAGCTTCAGTCATTTTCCCAAAACCATGATATGGCTTCCCTCTATCTTTTCTGTAAATATTTTCATGTCATTTGTTCTAATGAGCTCTCTTCCTTGGTACCTCAACTGCATGAATTTAAGCATACTACTAAGATTGGCAATTAGGTCTCATAGTTTTACTGATGAAATTGCTAGATGTAACCTGTTGTAGCATATTTATGGATGATAATGGGGATGTCCCCATTCACATAAATACAGCAGTAAATACTGTATGTTGGTCTGCAGTTGGAGATTCATTGTGGAATTCACTCAACTCACTTCTAGCAGTTGACTACTACTTCTACGCACTGCTAGCGAATCTTATATGTGTTATTCTTGTCTTAAGTATTATCATTCATTACCAACCATTGTTTGATTATTCTATTCAGTAACTTTCCCTAAGTTACAACATAACCATAAGTTCTATTAGAACAGTTTCTTTTTTTGCACTTCTCACCTCTGGAACTCTCTTCTGCTTTCTTGCTTCCCTGCATTCTAAAAACTTAAATCCAGTCTCCATTGCCAACTTCTGTCTTCCTGAAACCTATTCTTTTATTGTCCTTTCACTTCATTAAAGTTTTCTCATTCTTTTCTACTCCCAGTAACACCTTTCTGACATTCACAGCTGGGACCCACTATGCCACTTATATAGTAGCAAACCACCCACATTCCCTCTGTATTCCATCGGCAAGAAGTAAGTTCCTGTGAACCACTGCTCTATGGAACAGACTCCCTAGATGATGTTTCCCTGATCACTACAATCAACCTGTTCAAGTTGACCATTATTTTTTTAACCTCCTATCCATATAAACTACCCCTTGTTGTAACCTGCTACCTTGAGTGATCCCCGGGCCTTGTACAGGGTGAATCTTACAGTAAAAAAAAAAAAAAAATCTGTGGCATTATCACCTTGCTTGGGATGAAATGATTAAAAACAAAAAAATATTTTAAAAATTTATTAGTGGAAAATAAAGGGTGTTTCAACTGAAATATGAACCCAGCTCACTGGTTTTGTTTTCTACATTATTACCAATACTTGTATTGTTCAATATCTAATGCCAAAAAATACAAATTCTGTCTTTCATTTTTACTTAAGAATTGAACAAACTCTTTGGCCAGCTCAATGCAAAAGAACTTTAAAATATTGACAAGACAGTGCAGAGAGCACTTAAAAGAACTTACCGTTAATTTATTTGGATAGAAAAAAAACAAAAACAGAATGTCCATTCATTAATCTGTGGATTTGTCATCTTCAGTAATGAATTCTTTGATCAATTGCCAGCACTGGTATTTCTTACATTGAATTTCTGGCCACTCATATATCCTTAAAGCCTTGCCAAGTATAGCCTTCCACTGAAACGTTTGGTATTATAATGGTCTTCATGGTGAGGCTTCTAAGTCTCTTGATTGAAAAGATACAGAATAATTTCAGTAAGTCGGAGCAAATGATTTTAGGAATCTACGCAAAAAAAAAGGGAAATAAAATGCACTTGAACCAATGTAAAAAGGAAGGAAAATGTCTTTTTGGCAGTTTTAAAATTTTTCTTAGCAATTCACAAATTGTTGGTTCTCACTCTCTAGAAAAAGAAAGTACAAAAAGATTTTAAGAAGTTGGCATTTGCCTTGGGGGTTTTATGAAAATACTTTTAAAAAAAAAATAATAATCTTCCCCAATAAATAAAATGCAATAAAATATATTTTGATGCTTCAAAAATATACTTCTTTTAGTGGTAAAAGAATTTTTAATAATTTCTCATGTTTGTAGAATTAAATTTTATTGATCAGCTTAAAATACAATCATAGTATAGCCTTAATCAGTAAGAAATTGTTTTTAGATTAATCAACAAAACCATTGTCTGTTTTGTTCATTCATACAGTAATCTATATATAATTTTGTGATTTCCATTATTTTGTCCATCCATCAAAGCCTCTAAAATAGCTACACATTGACCAATTGAAACTAAATTTGGGGGAGAAGTACAAACAGGTAAAGGGATACAAAATACGGTTGGTTTTACTAGAGTGTGTAGCTTAGTACAATAAAGTGATTTAATGGTATAAGTAAGATATATAATATAGTCAAAATTTTATAAATTTGACATGGCAGAAAACAGTCTTAATGACTTGATTATGCATTTCTCCATCATCAGATTTGCTTCTTCAGATCAGAATGAAATATATATATATATATATGTGTGTGTGTTTATGTTAGCTGAAAAAGTATTAACAATTTTATATTGAAACACACACACAATATATATATATATTTCTTTTGTCCTGATCTGAGGAAGTCTATCTAATGATGTCAAAACATGTATCTTCTTTAAGATTTTATATTTCATTGATTGGTTTGTGAAATTGAACTAAACATAGAGTTTGTAAATCTCGAGAAAAAATGTTTGCGATAACTTCAACAATCGTAAACACTGTGGGGATTTCAATATTTGTCACCATGTTGCAAAATATTCTTGTTATTTAAAATGTCTAAAAAATAATTTTCTTACAGCCATCAGGAAAATGCTATCACAGAATGAATTCAGATTTCCAAAGCAGGATTGTATATTTCTTCTTATCTATTTTCATATACTTAATTAATTTTCTTTAAGGCAAATGTTATTAAAGACAACAGACATTTTGTGTTGATTAATTTTATTGATCGACTTTTCCAAATTATGAATAATCCTTCTCAAATAAGAAATTGTCTAAAGTTCATTTTGGAAGAAATAGGACCCAATCTTTCAACTTTAAATTATCATCAGGGAAGGTAGAGAGAAATTGTGAATTTCATAGAACTGGGGTGTGTAAGTATGTGGGCAAAGAATGTTGTGTCTGGAATTCATTAGTTTCTTATTCCAAATGTCTAACTATTACTTCTCTAAATTATGGATAGTAACATTCACAGACATTTGAAGGTAAAAGAAACAGAGAGTAATCTACTTAACAAGAGTGTAAATGGGTAACAAAACAAGAACCACAAGGTCAAGACGTTGTGTGTCCTGGGTAAGACGATAAGCTAACTATGTCCAACAGCAAGGCCTCTGATCAGGTTTCGAGGAGCATGGAACCACCTCTTACTTGCTGGTGTTCTCAGGTCCACCTTGACCCAGAGTGGTAGCACCTGTTAGGGTCCCAGCTATGGGCAAATAGTTAACCCCCAAACTGGCATCAAAATACTATGAAGGTGTAAAAGTAGGTTTTAATACCTGAAATACTTTGTAAAAAAATTATTACCAGCAATATATTTTTTTGGGGAAAAAAAATATTACGAGCAATACATTTTTGAAAAAAAATTATTATCAGAAATAGATTTTGGAAGAAAAAATATTACCAGAAATAGATTTTTGAAAAAAAATAGTACCAACAATAAAAATTTTGTCGGCATTAAATAACCCATTGAGGTTGATATGCCATAAACCAAACCAATCCAAACAAGAAGTTGTGGAGAGCCAAATTCTAATCAAGATTGTTGTGTTCACATTAACACAAATACCCTTGAGAAAAGTAGGAACCTTTTTTTCTCTCCGGCTATACGTTCGAACCACCTCTTAATTTCTATTGTTCCCAGGTCCACCCTAACCCAGTGTGGTAACACCTGTTAGGGTCCTAATTATAGGCAAATAATTAACTCCCAAACTAGGGTGAAAACATTATGAATATGTTTTCATAGTAAAAATATCAGCAATAAATTTTCAAAAAAAAAAAAAAAAGAAGATTACCAACAATAGATTTTTGTAAATGAAATTACTAATGCTTCCAATAAAATTACATTTTGGCATTAAATGACCCATAAGGAGTTGATGTGTCACTAAACAAACAAACCCATACTCTGAATATCATCTACCATGTATTCAGTTGTGAAAGCAGAATAACATATTATATATTTTTATTGCTTTAAAGCTCCCAAGAAAACTAAATTTCGGCATTAAATGACCCATACGGTATTGATATGCTGCTAACCCCAAACCCATCTGCCTATAAGTTAAATAACAGGATAGACTGACACTCTCTGGCTGTAGTTGGCAACCAGTATAAAAGGACAATTTTGAATTCTAAACTGTATACAGCCCTAGTGGGGCAACTAAGGTCCACTCAGCATAATTGTAATATATAAAACACAGGTTATCTGTCTATATTTCTGAGATGAGGTATTATGTACATTATTTACATTATTCAGACTATTGTCCTCATCTTTGTCACCATATTTATTACAACGTTTCAGCCATTGTACGCTCTGGCCTTCTTCAGGTAGTTGGAATGTCGAACTGAACCCTTTATTTTGCTCACTGGTGTAGACTGTTCTATTTCCACATGCCATGTTTAATGGATGTCAGTTATCAGTTATCTCCTGTTAATTCTCCTCTCCAAGTTCTCCACTGCCTTAACCAGGTATTGAACTCACACTCTTTGGATCCTGTCACTGGATCTAACCAGCACCTTTATCCACTGTGCCATGTGTCCTCAAGGACAGGAGATAACTGATATCCATTAAACATGGCACGTGGAACTCTACCCCAGTGAGTGAAATAAAGGGTTCAGTTCTACATTCCAACCATCTGAACAAGGCTGGAGCATACAACAGCTGAAATGTTGTAATAAATATTGCAACAAAGATGAGGACAATAGTTCAAATTATGTAAATGAAGCACAGGTTATCTTTATGCATTTCGATGAAACATAAATGGGCCCAAGAAGATGGGCGTGTTTGGAAACAGGCAGCCATGCTGAAGTTGTCAAACTGATTTGCAATTGGAACAGCTCAGTTAGTGTGGAATGCAGAAAAAGAAAACCATTTTTAATAAGATAGTTGCTGGTAAAGCTAAAAAGATTTTATACAAAAATCCAATACGATGATAGCTTCTCCAAGATCCAGTAAGTAGATATTTTCCCTGTCATTTCACTACTCTTTTTTTCTTTTCTTTTTTTTTCTCAGTTAAATGGAGAGCGAAACATTCTGTGGATAAAGTGTTAGCTTTGATGTTTTGATCAATTTAACATCAGGTGAAAATTACTACTTTTAGAAATGCATCATCCTTCAGCCTTCTCTGTAAGAAACTCTTTAAGTACGAAGTAGGATTCTTCTTCCTATTAAGCAGCATTTTGCAAATGGTTGAAAGTTGCACTAAATACTTTGGTAAAAATTTGCTGAAAACCAAAATTATTTTTCTAATTTGATTGAAATTTTTGCACATAGTCAAGCATTATGATTTGTATCTACTTGCTTAATCAGCTTCTATAGAGATATAATGTTATTGCTGTAAAATTGAAACAGCTCAAATAGGGATCATTATCATACCAAGAATGACATTCTGACATAGTGTAATGGTTAACTAGCTTGTCTTGCTAAATCAATTATGACTGAGTAGTGAGTTCAATCCTCACTGTGTACTCCATACTGTGCTTAGAAAATCATAGTGCACCTTGACGTGATATAATGGTTTGCAAGGTGGTCTTGCTAGATCAATTGTAACTGGAGATATGAGTTTGATCCTCACTATGTGGCCCTGTGCCACATCTAAGCTACGCTTAGAAAATTACCATTATCATTCCAAGAATTGTTAGGATTCTATTTAAGCCATGATTCTGTTGCGATGGATTAAGTGATTGATTTTCTTTACACAGCTTCTCAACCAAATTATTTAATGCTAGAAAATAATTTTAGATTGTAGGAAATTTTTGGCAGTAATAATGATTTAGTCATACAAATCCTACTAATTAACTGATAACTGAAGGATGAATAGGTGGATTCATACCTTTCCCGAGAGTATTTGCATGTAAATGAATATAATGATCATCATTAGAAATAGAACTTGGCTCTCCTGATTTCCAGTTCCAAGCCATTATCCATTACATCACCTGCTCCTCCTCCAAGTTTACAGCCCCTGGTATTTCCAAGCAGTCACCTATCTAAGTACTTATCAGGCTCCACATTGCTTAAAGTTGGTGATCATAGAAGAAATCTTCTTAGAAAAATGTGCCACAGGACACAAATTTTTCTAACAAGATTTCTTGAATATGTAAATAGATATACTGCTTAATGAATAAATAAAAATAGAGCATCTATTCAGATATGAGTATCCATTTATAAAATAATATTTAAGCAAATAAATTAAAATATATATATATATATATATATATATATATATATATATATATATATATATATATATATCCATTTATAAAATAATATTTAAGCAAATAAATTAAAATATATATATATATATACTATAATTTGACTGATTTAAAATATGGTTCGTTCACTACACAGGAATTACCATGTTTAAAAAACAGAAGCTAAAAACTTCAAATTTAATTATATTATTAAATTAAATGCATTAGTTCTGTTTCATCTTCAAGCGAATTTTGGAATATATATATAGATAGATAGATAGATAGATAGATAGATAATTGTATTCTTATTAGGTTGGTGCAAAAATAATGACATAATAATGTCGTTATTTGACGTTAAAAATATGTCAAAAAACGACATTATTACGTCATTATTTTTGCACCAACCTAATAATTACGCAAAAATGAAAAATAACACTAATATCTCATTTTAACAGATACATTTACCAAAATTACACAAAATATCTTAACATACTAAAGAGTAAATTTATTCAGTAAAATTGCCATTGGTTTCAACCACAGCCTCCAGATGACTTTGGAATCTCCAACTCTTCAGGACGGTCTTCTTGTTTAAGTTGGTGAATGCTGCCATGATCCTTGCTTTCATTTCACCATGGGTGTTACAAGAAGTTTTGTTAGTTTCTTGCTCAACTGCACCACACAGACAATAATCAAGGGGGTTGCAGTCTGGGGAGTTAAGTGTCTAGATGTAAGGGGTGAGTGATGTCACAGAAATTGTGTGACTGCCATGACTGTTGCCCTGTTGCCAGACATAGGGTCTTCCAGCAGCAACCCTATCAATCCAGGGCAGCACTACCTCCTCAAGGCACTTTATGTAGGCCTCTATGTTGAGTTTGAGGCCCTCACCAGCAAATTTTCTCATCAGATCGATCAGAATGAATTTTTCGAGCTGCTGTACCTTCGTAATCACCATTAGACTTATCCGCCTTTTTCCGAATCCTCTGCACTGTCCTTAGATTGACACACAATCACTCTAAAATGTTTGTAGTGGAGCATCCGTCATGAATGTCAAGCAGTACAACATGCTGTTTCCAAATTTCTGGCAGAGTGAATTGCATGATGGTGCTCTTTTTCTCACAGACAGTGCCCAACTGAACCTGCAATACTGTGCAGTTGATAAAACCAAAAACAAACAATACGCATTTGTGAAATTAAAAATATAAAATGCTGACAATTTAACCATCACGCCCTGTATATGTGTGTGTGTGTGTATATATATATATATATATATATATATATATATATATATAATTATTTATTCAAAAATTATAACATAAATATGTTATAAAATCACTACAAAAATAGCCATTTTGTTTCAACACCTCTGCCATATATGTAATATAAATATTCCAGGGAACTCATGCAGGATACTATACAGTTCTGCCAAGAAAGCATAATGGCAATAACAGTGGAAATCAACCTGCTCGATGAGCAAATAAAGAAACAAACAGACACGGAGGAATATACTAACATAAGAAATGTCATAAAACCTCACACAGACTAAATAATGAGAGAACTACGAAAAACAAAAACTGAAAAACAAAGAAAATTAAAATGGAATATTTCCTCCAGACAGAAAAACAAAAGAGAAATCAAGCCAAACTCAGAAAAAAGTGAACGACCTTATCACAAAAGAAAACAACAGGCTGCAACTACACTAACCACCACACAACCAATGCAAACACAAAATAGACCAAATAAATACACCAACAGACAACCACCAGTACTACAATCAGCAATAACAACACTGCCACCATCAACGATAGCTAGAACCTCAAAACAAACACACACACAAAACAAACCACTAACTTACACGGACATTCTTAGGGTGCCATACAAACATACACAAACCAAATCACAGCAGTCCTTCTACAGAACACATAACCCCATTAGACATCCCAGACCACCCAGATTAGCCCCTAGTAGACAATCAACAGCAAACACACTCAACCTTCAAAAAAATGAGATGAGCCCCCAACCAGGTCACCTGGATGGGTGTATAGCATCCCTAATAGGGGACATAATGCAAGCTTTTGAGCTTTTATGAAAGAACTTTGTCATGCTTGCAAATACAAACTTGACCCATACAGGTGAGTTATAAATTTAAGTAACAATAAATTTTCACTCAACACGTTCAGGTTACTAAATAAAGGACTAAGCTTTTTTTCCTAGTCCCCCAAGATTTAATAAAGACACTTTGGCATAGGACCTGAAATCCTTCAGAAGAAGAATACGGCTAAAAGCCCACTCCGGGGACAATGATCACACACCTTCCATACTTGATACATTAAAAGAGAAGGACAATACATTCACCCCACAAAACACAGACATTACTATATAGACATTTGAAATAGCTGTAGCAAATGACATAAAGAAAACAACAGCACGCAAGCTGCCACATAACAATATTACTGAAGGGGAACTTATAGTCCTTGACATGCTAACAACATAGAGATGACCTAATCATAACACAGGCTGACAAAGGGGGTGCCACAATGATCTGGAGAATCAAAGAATACATTAAAGTGGTCAGTTAGCCGACAAAGAAACCTATAAAAGCTTACCTACAGATCCTCTTCCGGAATACCAAAAAGAATTAACTAGCTCACTAAACATAATGCTTCACAACAGTCTATTCAACAAGGAAACATGCACAACACTTACACCCACAAACATCACACCTGCTCGCTTCTATCTCCTTCCTAAAATACACAAAAGCAACAACCCAGGAAGGCCAGTCATTTCATCATTCAACTGCCACACGACGAAAATTTCCAAATACATAGACCATTACATACAACCCCTAGCTAAGGAAGTAAAATCCTACGTCAGAGACACAAGAGATTTACTAAACAAAATTAATCACATACAAACAGTTCCAGAGAATGCAATTCTAGTGACTATGGACGTAAGGTCACTCTATTCAAACGTTAAACACATTGAAGTGCTAACCGCCCTTCAGGAAGCACTTACTAAAAGAAGAAAACAAGACCCCCCCCCCCACTGAAGTTATCATAAAACTCATGGAGCATATTCTTACATTGAATACTTTCAACTTCAATGGAGCACACTACCTGCAAATAAGAGGCTGCGCCATGGGCACCATTGCAGCTCCATCATATGCTACAATATTCAGGGGAAAATTTAAGGAGACCCATATCTATCCCCCTCATCGATAGCGACTGTGTATTCTATGCAAGATATATTGATGATATATTCTTTGCATACACGGGCAGTGACAACAAACTTACCCAATTCCTCATGACCCTAAACACAGTGCAAGACTCAATTAAGTTTGACTATGAAAAAATTCACAAGATCAGTAACATTTTTAGACACCTGCATTTACATAGATGAAAACAGGAAACTACAAACGGCACTACACACTAAAATCACCAACAACCACAACTATCTATACTTTAAGTCTTCCCACCCTAAACACCTCAAAGAGAACCTTCCCTATTCACAAGCACTTAGACTCAGAAGGATATGTTCCAACAATGAAGAACTAAATAAACACATTCAAAATCTGGAGCATCAATTCACAACATATGGCTATAAGTAACACCTAATCAGGGAACAAATAAAGCAATTTCCACACCTAGAGAAGACACCCTAATGTACAAGATTAAAAATAAACCCAGGCACATCCCTCTAGTAACCACTTTCAACTCCACTCTGCCTCCACTATCCCAAATAATCAAAAGTCGCTGGGAAATACTACATCTCAAACCAGACCTAATAAAACTGAGGAACCCGGCCTTCTAGCATAATGTAGACCTAAGAACCTAAAAGAAATCATAGTTAGTAACCACATTTCAGGGGACAAGGTAATCTGTAATAAACCAACAACAAAAACAACAGGATTTTCCCAACCATGTAACAACAAAAGAAGCTTATGCTGCAACCATATTAAACACATGAATTCATTCACTAGCTCAGTCACTAAATCTACTTTCAAAATCTACCACAACTCTAGCTGTAGAAGTCATAACATAATTTACCTTCTAGAATGCACACTATGCCAGAAACAATATGTAGGAAAATCTGAATGGCCCTTTCAATACAGAATTAATAATTATTGCAATCGAATTAAATTGACTCCCCATAAAAGATTATTACCTGTAGAACAACATTTCCACCTAGAAAAACATGATTTTAAAACCCAAGCTAAATTCACTATAATTGGGAGAATAGAAAAGTCCAGAGCAGATAACATTAGAAAGATTTTAAAAACGCACTATCCAGCCGAGCTTAACTATAAATTTAACAATATAGATAGTATTAATATATAACCCTACAAATCAAAAGTTTACCCACATTTCTCACCCACACAAAACAGACATGCTTACGGAGGTGTGGAGGCCTCACACTTATACAGACTCCCACACATCATACTCACTCCCTAATGAGCCAAATGATAGTACACACCCATAGTAATATACACGCTTACACCCATCATACTCACTCACTCCCTAAGAACCAAATAACACACACACACACATTTAAAGAGACACATATCCTTTCCAGGAACCAATAAAACTGTCAAAATGACCAAGGGAATTCAGAGCAGCATGAATCCATCCAGCTCTTATCTCAAATAACAACTTTAAAGAGACGGTTTGAGCAACACATGGATTGACCAAAATTCATGTTAAAAAAATAAAAAAAACAAGTGAAAACTACAAACAAAAGTTCATTTTCTCCATCAAGACATTCATTTCTGTAGTTCACTGCTAGAAGCAAGCAGAAAATTATTTTTCTCCTGATGATGGCCATGTTGGCTGAAACTAGTCAAGGAATCTAAATGAAACAATAATAAAAATGAAGGAATATTAATATACAACCCAATGTGTCTGAAGATTTTAATTTTTAACATTTTTTTTATTGTTATATATATATATATTTATATAATATAAATATATATAAATATATATATATATATATAATATAAATATATATATATAATATATATATATATATATATATAATATGAACCTAAAGAGCCAGTTTGACCGTGACGATCCGTTTTGATGAAACCTTGGTAGGTTTACCTGGCTCTTTAGGTTTATATTAATAAATATAAATGTTGCGGACCCAGAATAGGTCTGAAGAAAACTATTAACAGCAATTTAGTGAAAACATATTATTAAACAAAAAGAATGAATACAAAAGTGTTGCACATCTGACTGATGGCAAAGTACAGTAGTCAACTGTAGACAGTTCTCTTGAGAGGCATAATCTCACTGTATATATAGTAATAAGACGAGTCCATTTAGTCTATAAAGGTAATCCCATAACAGGTTGCTTTACTTCGTGTATTGAGCACTTTACGTAGTTACTTTTACTTTTTCTCATTTTGGAGGTTTTTTTCTTTGGACTCTGAGTTTGAATTCTGGACGATTGTTTTCACCTCAATTTCATGGTCTTAGTTCTTTTTTTTTTATTCTTCATTTTTCTTTGGGTACTCGTTTGTTCAACTACAACTGAAATACCTAAGGTTTTTCCAAGCGAGTACCACTATTTATATATATATATATATATATATATATATATACACACACACGCATTTTTAAAATACTGTGTAATGGCTGTACTATGAACTTGTCTGAGAATCATACAAGATTCTCAATTATATTTCCTCTACTTCTATACTGCCAAAAAACAAGCATTGGAAGTTACAAAGAAATAAAAAATGAGTTGCATAGAAGAAAAGAAACTCTCTTTTTGTTTGAATTTAACAAGGATAAAATTTTATATACTTGGAATAACAAAAATGTTTGTGTATGCAAAAGGTGAATAATGTTCATAGGTAAACTTTGTACGACAGGTCAAAAATTGATCGCATTTGAGGCAAAGTTGTTTGAAGCAAGAGTCTGTGTATGTGTTCTTTGAAAAAGAAAGTCTATAACAATAAGTGTACGTCCGTTGATGTGACTTAAGGGAAAGAAAAGAACAAGAAAATTAAAATATATATACTCAGTTATATATGTGTTAGAAGTTCATGTGTGGTGGTTTCAAGACTGTTGTGCTGTTGCTGACTGTCCGAAATGAAAATGGACAACTTCTACTGCTCCTTCTGACTGGTATTGAGAATTTTCTCCTTTAAGAAGATTCCCAAGAGGCTCCACACAACTACGGCTGTGAATTTTATTTTATTTGAAAGAAATTATTTTATTGGGTGAAAGATGTCACATGGTATGCTTTCAGCTGTGTCAACACTGGAAATACAAGAATAGTTGAATTTATTTTTGATAGACTAAAGTTGAAAGATACATGTGTGTGAGTTTCAGTTCATCTGTACTTAAAGTTCCTACAAACTAACTTTCAGTGAATGCTATTTCCAAACCAACATAAACAGTAATGTACAATACAAATTGTTTTGTGACATTGTTGAATTGGCTAGATATAACCATAAGTTCTATGCTAACAGTTTGCTTTCTCACACTTCTTGCTTGTGGAACTCTCTTCCAGCTCCATGCTTTCTGGCGAACATTGATCTTCAAAAAAAAAAAAAATGAAGCGTCAATCATTATCTACTGTATTCTTGATTAATCTTCTATTGTTCATGTTTGTTAATGTTTCTATTTTTGTTCTTTTTTTTTTACACTCCTTGTGTCTTTCTGGCTTTACTATCTTCATTGCGGGTGAAATGAAGAAAAAATATGCTGGGGGTGATGTTGAGCCTAGTCTATACTACAGACCAAAACCAAAATGGTGGTAACCATGAGGAATCACCATCTGTCTCTTTATAGTCATTTATTTCCAGTAAATGGAAATTTCAAATTTTTACCCCCAAATGAACCAGCACAGCCAAGCAACAATAGCAAAATAATTCCACAGTGAAAGTGTTAATATACAAAGAAAACTGCTTATTATGATTGCTCTTGAGACAGTGTCTTTTAGTTTAAAATAATTAAAAATAAATATTTAAGCAAATGATACAAAAATTGATACAATTCACATTGTTTTAACAAAGTTTAAGTTAAAAAACAAACTAACATTGCTTTGATTATAAGAAGGGGATAATTTTTCATTGATTTTAAATAAAATGCTTGGTACTAATGTAGATAACAATAACTGTCTAATGACATTTAACCCATTACTTGCCATGAGCCCCATTTTGGGGATCTGTTAAAATTAAACTCACTACATATTATTCCTTGTATTTACATTGAATTGCTTACATTACATTGCATTTGCAGAGGTATATTTTACAACACTTAGCCTTTAAAGTTTTTATTATTAGCTGTAAGAAGACACTTTCTGTTGTTTTTACATTTCACAAGTAGAAAAATAATGACTGTTTTGAAAAGTATTTTTTTATTATTTCTAATCAGTATTATTTTTTTGATGTTTTATACACATATATATTTGATATTCTAGTTTCTATAAAAATGACAATGGTAACTACTGAAATTAAATATAAGGAATAAATAAACTGCTAAGACACGTGTCTGGGCCAAAAATGTGCATTAAAAAATTTGGCAGCAAAGGAAATAAAAATTGGAACTATTCTTAAACTCATTATTATAAATTCACTATTAAAAATAACTTTGTGAAAAATTAATATAAAATTTATTGACTTGAAATTCTTATTGATTTTGAATTCAATTCAAATGTTTAGGATTGATTGATTTTGATAACAATAACCAGCTGATAACATGAAGTAGAGAAAATAAAAATTCTAACAATTTTTCATTAATTTTTATAAAGCATCTGCATCCTGGGTAAGATGATAAACTATGTCCAACATTTTTCAAAAATGTATTATCAGAGGCCTCTGATAATACATTTTTGAAAAATAATGTTGCCAGCTGTACGTTTTTGAAAAAAAAAAAATATTACCAGCTATATATTTTTGAGAAAAAAATATTACCAGCTATATATTTTTGAGAAAAAATATTACCAGCTATATATTTTTGAGAAAAAAATATTACCAGCTGTACATTTTTGAGAAAAAAAAAATATTACCAGCTATATATTTTTGAGAAAAAAATATTACCAGCTGTACATTTTTGAGAAAAAAAAAATATTACCAGCTATATATTTTTGAGAAAAAAATATTACCAGCTGTACATTTTTGAGAAAAAAAAAATATTACCAGCTATATATTTTTGAGAAAAAATATTACCAGCTATATATTTTTGAGAAAAAAATATTACCAGCTGTACATTTTTGAGAAAAAAAAAAATATTACCAGCTATATATTTTTGAGAAAAAAATATTACCAGCTGTACATTTTTGAGAAAAAAAAAATATTACCAGCTATATATTTTTGAGAAAAAATATTACCAGCTATATATTTTTGAGAAAAAAATATTACCAGCTGTACATTTTTGAGAAAAAAAAAAATATTACCAGCTATATATTTTTGAGAAAAAAATATTACCAGCTGTACATTTTTGAGAAAAAAAAATAACATAATAGAAATGGATTTTTGACAAAACAAAAATATTACAAGAAAAAAAGTTGTTGGCATTAAATGACCCATTGAGGTGTTGATATGCTGTAAAACAAAACAAACAAATTTTTATAAATGTTTACACCCTGAAAAATTAATACAAAATTTCTTCATCTGAAATTATTTTTATAAGTTTAAATAAAATTTTTGGTACTGATTTTGATAACAATAACTGACTGATAACATTAAGCAAAGGAAATAAAAATTGAAACAATCTACATTTGTTATAAATAACGTTAAAGAAAAATACCCTCAAACTTTTCTGGTGATAAGCAAATTGTTTTAAATTCATTTTAAATAAATTGCCTCAGAGCAACCTGTTTTGATGACAAAAAAATGGCTGATAATATTATCTATAATTATGCTAAATATCCTTTACTGTATTTTATCTCTGAATTTGAATATTTTCAGAGTGATTCAGAAATTTAGAATTGGTAGGTGGTGACATGACTGGAATGGATGTGCAGAAATTGGAATCAAAGATCCAGGTTCAAATTCAGGCTTCGCCTGTTGTAATCAATTTTTCCCTATTGCTCTTGAGAAAGGCATGAATCTATCTGTTGTAGCATAACTACGGTATGCCCCCATTCCCATAAATACAATAGTGAATACTGTACATGGTCTAGAGTTGGAGATTCATTGTGGAATTCACTTGACTCATTTCTAGCAGTTGACTACTACTTCTATGTGCCACTGGTGAATCTTATATATGTTGTTCTTGTCCTAAGTATTATCGTTCATTCCAACCATTGATTATTCTATTGAATAACCTTCCCTAGGTTACAACACTATCACTTCTCTCCTCAAATATGGGTTAAATAACATGGTAGACTGAGCTCTCAAGACTTTAGTGGCAGCCAAATATGAAGGACTACTCAGAATTCAAAGCTGAAAAAGGCAATGTAACTCTCCCAAAAAGTTATGACAATTCACAAATACTAAAAGAAAGAAATCTGTAGAGAACTATGATTAGCTATGTTCTGAATGGTAATATTAGCCATTTTCTTATAAGGAAAGATTTAGCATTCAGTGACTGAGCAGCCAGAGCTGTTATCTGTTGAAATTTATAAAATCTTCAAATAGTTTTTCAGGAAAATCAGTTCTTCATGTCCAGTAGCCGTTATTGCTCTTTCCGGTATTGATGGGAGTTTCCATCCTAAACTCTTATTTGAAATAGTGTGAAATGTCAATATCTTGATTATATCATCCCAACTCTTTGAGTTACATGTGGTAGTCATTTTAGTTGGTGTTTGTTCAAACAAGATCTTGCTCAATAAACTGAGTGGCAGCACTTCACCAGAAAAAATTTAACTCAGGAAAAATTTCAATAAACTTAAACAATGCCTAAAGGGTAAATCCACTTTGGCAGGAAGGGAGACAAGCCTGCTACTGCCACTACTTAGAACACATCCAATAAGCTGAGGAAGAGGAGGAGGAGGAGTGTAATATTTTTAGAAATTTGTTAGCCAAGGGTGGTGAGTTCAATTTTAAGTAGGACCACAAAAGTCAGCATAGTTAACACTTAAAGATCCTCAAGTGATGTTATTTCTCTTTTCTGGTACAGTCTTTTGTTTGTGATTCTATAGTAACAGTCCACAAGGTTAAATCTAATTTTTAGTGTCAGTACTTATTACATCAAACCTCAGCTCTTGGACAGAGTGCAATGTTGATTTTCTAAAAAGAAATGAAAGATCAATCTACCCCATTGAGTGAGGTTCTTGCATAGACATAAGAGGAGGAAGTGCAGATTATGAGGATATGTAGGATAGATAATGATTTACCTTAAACTCAGAGCAGTTAAGACTGTAGGAATCAGGGAAGCATCCTCTCAGGAGTTTGTTCCAGAAAGTAGTAATTCCCAGAAGAAGCTGATTGGAACTTCTTTTTTACCAGTGGAATATGAAGAAAAGGTTCCTTGCTATAATGCCCTGAAGTGGTGAAAATAAGGAATATACAGGGTGGTCCAAAAGTCTTGTTGCCATTACCAAAAAGTAATGAGAACAATAGAACAACAAGTAATATAGTGTTAAAAAAACACATGTACTGGATTCAGTTTATTCACTTTTATTGACGCTGTCACACATCAAGAAGGTCTGTAGGAACACCATTTTCATGGGACAAAATGATGCAGTGCCATGTCCTGTGTGATATTTTATGAAGCTGTGCTTTGTTGATTTGAGGCTCTCCGAATGGCGTCCTTCAACTGATGGGTATTGTTCTGGTATTGTTCTGGTATTGTTCATGTGAAACTCTTTCCTTGATAATACCACAGAGAGCATTGAAATAGAAAATTATATTATGTATGGGTAACAAGACTTTCGGACCACCCTGTAGTAATTTGCCCTTGAAATAGCCATAGAATAGCAACGGGTTTATGATGTTACCCCTGTGGAAAAAGGGGTTGTAGGGTTGAAAATAATTTATTGCCCACATGGTCATGTAAAACAGTTTATAACTTTGTCGAGGGTGGAAATTGTAGAAAATATGGTCAATAAAAGAACATAGTCAAAATAAATACAGTCAATAAAAGATGTTCACGTCATTCTTCATCATTTCCGAAAGAGCAGCACCCTTTTAAATCATTGGTGAAGAAATGTGTAGCCCACATGTCACTTTTGAGGAAGGGAAAAAAAGCAAGAAAAAAAAACTTTCATCCCCCCCACTTCTTTTTAGCCTCTCTTCCTTTCTCTGTTCACAAATACAAGTTTTTAATATTGTTTTCTGCTCCAATGAAAAATCATTAGTGAGTTTTTTCCATGTTTGGTATTCATGTGTCATGTTCTTCTTTGTGAAAGCTGTTCCCGCAGTATGGTAATAATGAAGTATTAATCATTCTTATTATTGATAGTTGTGCTGGTAAGAGAACTAACAATAATAAATTGGTGATGAATAAGATGTGAAGAGGATGAAAGAAGAAATAAATGATGATCGACAAATTGTTTTATGTGACTAAATCAGAGGTTGTCCCGACCTTCCACATGACCCAGACAGGTGGGTGTTACCATGGGAACTGATGGTGGAAAAGAAAGAGGAAGTTGGAATCAGGTGAGGAGGAAGTGACTTACCAAAATCAAAAGTGAATGAAACGCTGTAGCGGAGAGAAATATTTTGACTTGAAAGAGAGGAAAATTTGAATCATGAACGTGTTGATTTTCAATGAAGTGTAGAGAATAGGGATTGTGCTCCAACTTGCTTTCATGAAAAAAAAAAAACAAAAAAAAAAAAAACTGGGTGGTAGGGTGGGTGATGTTTTTTATTTATTTATTTTATATTTTGTGTAGATGAAGAAAAGCCTTTCTTTTCATTGCTCAGGCTTTTAGATGTGATTAAGTATTAGGTTGGTGCAAAAATAATGTCGGTTATTGACGTTAAAAAATACGTCAAAAACCGACATTATTTTTGCACCAACCTAATAAATATGAAATTCCATTACCAACCTGCCTTTTTATTTATTTTTTTGAGTTCCAGCAGTTAATAAAAAAAAGGTGGGGGGGAAGCACTCCAATAATTTTTTAAGCTTTCTGACGCCATGATATAAATTTCTGTGTTGAATATATTTAAAACTCTAACATATAGAAAAACAAAAAAATAAAACATTTTCAGTATGCAAACACAAAGAAAGAGTAACAAACAGAAATGCCATTCGTTCATTCATTCATTCATCCATACATATATACACACATGTATTAAAAGAAAAATATACATTGGTTGCACAACTCAGACATAGAGGATTATGTATATTTTTTTAATATATTAAATAGCTCTGTTATTTAACACTGAGCACTGTTTTTTCTTACACTACAGGGTGTGTATATATATATATATATATATATATATATATATATATATGTATGTGTGTGTGTGTGTGTGTATTTGTATACAAATGCTTGCTTGTGCATTTACCTATATTTATCCATTTAATTATATATATATATATATATATATATATCACAAGTCTGTTGCATCAGGAAAATAATTCCAATGCATACTGAGATAGCGGGTGATAAATGCTGACATGCACGCATTCATACGCTATATCAGATGTTAATGTACAAGTCAATGTTTTCACAATTTTTTCCATATTAAGCAGCTGATGTTGACAACATTTGCAGGATATACATTTATAAGAGCAATATTTAATGAGTTTTAGCTTATATCTATATATCCTTAATAAAAAATGTCTTGTTTTATGGGTGTCATATTTTATTATTTATACAAACTAAGTGCAACTAATTTTTATTTATAAATAAATCTAAATGATATATATTTATTTGATTACTTTAGTTTTATATATATATATATACCTAAAAAAAGTTATCTTGCATGTTTACCTGGGCCCTTCAACCTTCTATAAACTTCATCAATCTTTAAACCATTGATTTTGATAATTTTTCTGCAAATTCAACTTTAACATGACTTGCAGTTTTTATTGTTTCCCCAGTTTTTATTGTTTTTATTGTTTCCCATATTCTTTGCTTGAATATTGTTTATTATTAGGATGGTGCAAAAATAATGTTGTTTTCTCAGATATGTTACTATGTGAGAAAACGACATTATTTTTGCACCAACCTAATATTTAATTTAATTATTTAATTATTGTTTATTTAATGTTGTTTATTATTTAATTATTTCTGCAAATTTAACTTTAACATGACTTGGAGTTTTTATAGTTTCCCAGAGATCTTCTTTGCTTAAATATTGTTTTCATTTCTTATCTATATCTCTTTTTGTAATGTACTACAAGTTTCCTGTTGGATTAATATCTGGAGAAATTGTGGTCATTCTATTAATCAGTGTCTGAAAAACCTATTTAGTGAGATAGGCAAAAGTCAGTTTTCAAAATAAGAAGAATAATTTTCTTATATGAATTTCCTCTTTACCTTAATCTTTCTTAGCCCTGTCGGCTGGGGCTTTAAAATACGCTGACTGCACCTCTGTAGAGGGGTAAGACCCCCCCCCAATGAGGCGTCCTGGGTATGACGTTAAATTGCATCCACGGACCTGTCGGCTGGGGCTTTAGAATACGCCGACTGCACCTCTCTAGAGGGGTAAGACCCCCCCAATGAGTCCTGGGTATGACGTTAAATTGCATCCAACAGCAAGGCCTCTGATCTGGAGGTTTTGAGGAGCGTGGAACCACCTCTTAATTGCTGGTGTTCCCAGGTCCACCTTACCCTGGGTGGTAGCACCTGTTAGGGTCCCAGCTATGGGTAAATAGTGAACTGCTAGTTTTCCAGGTTTTGCTCACGTCCTGGGTATGATGGTAAACTACATCTGCGTCCTGGGTATGACGATAAACTACATCCGCGTCCTGGGTATGGCGATAAACTGCATCCAACAGCAAGGTCTCAGATAATGTTTTCAGAAAAATAATGTTGCCAGCTCTAAGTTTTTGAAACAATAATGTTGCCAGCTCTAAGTTTTTTTTTTGAAACAATAATGTTGCCAGCTATACATTTTTTATTCCATACAAAATAGGTATTTAAAATTCATATAAACTGGATTTGGCATTAAATAACCCACAGTGGTTGATATGCCATAAAACCCAAACAAACAAACAAACAAACAAACAAAACTTAATCTTTCTTTGCTTTCTCCTCAAAATCCGTCTTGTCCAAGAACTTAAAACAATTCTCAACATTTATCTTGAACTATGAACAACATTGAAGAAGACTGCCTACAAAAGTATTCATTTATTCAGTTAGCGCTGCCACTGTGGTCACCACTCCCCTCCATCTCACAATTGTGGTACCTGGTGACATTCAAGGCAGAATAATGCAATGGTTTTCTGCTTCCTTTTGCATCAGAGATGTTGAAGTTAACCTCATCCATCCTCTCAAAAATTAAAGAGGCAAGACCTACAAGGTGGCAGGTGGTTTGAATTCAAAGTTTTCTTTCTCTTAGACCGGTTATGATATATGGCAGCCATATGCCACTCAGACTACATTCCCCCTCTTGACCATACCAACTAGATCCAAAGGAATACAAGTTGTTACATTTTGGGATGGCTTGACTGCAATAATTGCTGGAAAGTTCTAAGTGCTGACAGCCAACTGCCTTCGAGGCTCCACACTGAATTTTCTGCCTGGATTTATTTCCATAGCTTTTCCATTTTTTGGATATAACTGCATGGCAATAGAGGTTTAAAATCAGGTTACTGCCTTCCTGGGATGTCTAGTTCCATTTACACAAACATAATTAATCATCAATATTAATGCACCTCCTTCCACCTGTCATGTTGGTTGACTATTTTCATGAATAAACACACCTCAATAAAAACTGCAAGTAATATTAAAGTTGAATTAGCAGCCATCAGATTCAGCCAATGTTGCTCTACATTCATCACTAAAAATCCAGTTGAGAAATCGGTATGATTCTTTTTGCGGCGTTTACTTAAAGGTGATATGTGGGCACATGGCCTCGTGGTTAGAATGTTCACTTTCTGACCATGAGACCTGAGTTCGGATCTCACGATAGGCGATTTGTCAAGAAGTTGACTTCTTGATGTTATCAATCTGGAGGAGGCAATCACAGCATCCAGCACTTTTGGAAAGTGTTTGAAAACCATACCACAAGTTGACCCTAGCTTTGTGAGTTAAATTGGGAACTGTCAATGGTTGTGCTAGCAAAAGACACAAGTTATCGTGACTGAGGGTTTGAGTGTGCTAGCCTTGTTCAGACAGTTGATGATGTGCTCTCTCCCAGAAACTGTAACAAAGGTCTGCTCAGCATAGTTGGTGGACTTTGTTGGTGTTGAACAAACACAGATGTGCCTGAGCAGCTTTCTGTAATGGGGATTAAGTAACCATCACAGTAGACTGGCATCTTCGGATACAAATAGCATGGCTGCACCATTTACTTGAAGGTGGTAGTTTGGTTACCTTCATGTCTTTAGCCAATGTTCTAAATGTTCCACATCTTTATCCTGTTTGCATTTGCAACACCAGCTTTTTAATATTTTCTTGCTTATTACCCTTTTAATTGTTCTCAAATCTCTTTTTTTGTGACTTTCTTAACATGAGTTTTGTTTTTTTTATTCTTATCATATTTTTTCTTTTTTGATTGATTCATGATCTCTGTACAACTTTTCTGAAATTTTCAAATGTGTTTTCTTCTTACTCAATAACTTTACATCATTCCTCAATTCAAATTTTATCTGTCATCATATATATCTGAAAATTAACAAAAAATATCAACAACTATATGATTCTATTTGTCTCTTTCCTTATGGCTTGTACACCTGAAGAAGGCTGTAGAATAGATCAGCCAAAATATGGCATCAGTAAGCACAACATAAAGTATGAGTTGTATGGTCTGAACAACTATTGAAACTCAGGGATGTATTTTCACCTTAGATTAACAGTGCATATCACAAAAAATTACTGCTGAAAAATCATTTTTCATGTACTACTTCACCCAATTTAGATATTTCTGGTGTTTATTTAAAGGTAGTACTTTTGTTGCTTTCATATCTCTAGCCAATGTTCTTAATACCCTGCATTTTTTCTCTCTATTTCCATTTGCAACACAAATTTTTAAAAATATTTTCTTGCTGGTCAAGCCACATTTTTTTTTTATTTATTATTATTTTAATTTTTCATAAATCTCTCCTTCTGACATTCTTCAAACCAAATTTTCTTCTTATCTTCCCAATGTTTACAATTTCCTTTTTGGATGGTTCTCTGCTTTTTTAAAAAAATTTTCTTAATGATAGTTAACCTAATAAAAGACCTATGGGCCACTCAAAGTAGAGGGTTACTGAGTAAGGGAAGGAGAAAGTAAGAAATACAGATTATGAGTAAGATAGATATTGGTTGACTATTGATTTGAAGAGTGTAGTGATGAGGAAAGCAACTTCTTGGGAGTCTGTTCCACATAGTAAGTGTTCTGGAAAAGAAACTGCCCAAGTGGAAACTAGATGCAGGGATAAGGTCATTTGCTTCCCCACTGAGTGGCCAGGACTAACTCTAGGTAAAAACCCCTGGTGTGCCTGGCTTCCTTAATGTCCAGTATTAATTGTTTGTAATGTCTGTTCTCGAACTATGCCACAGTCTCATGGTAATGTGAAAAATAAAAAATAGGATTTAGCTGGACAAACAGATCACTACTCAGCTGTATTGCAAGTTGAGACCCCAAAGCCAGTTGATAGGTGTTCTATATAGTAGACTGGGATGTTCCATTATGCTATTTGGGCCAGTTTATTCTCTGGGTTCTGATTGGCTGTTGATTTTGGTGTGGATACTGGGATCAATAAATATCCATCATTAGACTGCTTGAGTACAGTGGTCTGTCTTAAGTTACAGCCCGCTTTCTTTTGTCTGCCAAACTGGATGCTAGTTTGGAACTTTACTGCAAAGACAAATATCATATTTTGTTTCTACAGATATCAATAACTATACTATTGTGTATATTTATTTACAATAGGATAAAAAACTCTTCAGCTGCATAATAAAATCTTACACTAACAAAATGAATATTTCTATGGAAATTCACATAGTATATTTATTGTATATAAAAAAAAACACCACAGAGAATGTTTTCTGCCTGCCATCAGCATGGACTGATTCTAAACTGCAAGAGAGCAACACACTTTTTAGCTTCACGTTTTCCACTGACATGAAGTAGAGTGACTATATCAACTCAATTGCTTCAACTACTGCAACAAAAGTTGGTTCACTGTGTCATGCCAAAATATTTTTCTTATCAAAATCCATCTTGTTCATTTACAAATCTACCATTTATCCATGCATTAAATACTGCCGCCATATCTGGTCGGGTGCCCCTACTGTACATCTCAAGGTTCTTGACAAAATTCAAAGAAGGATCTGCAATGTAATCAATCCTAACCTGGCATCTCGATTTCAGTCACTTTCTCACTGACGTGATGTGGCTTCCCTCTGTAGGGATATGTAAATTAGGTTTTGTGTAAAAGGCGGTATTGCTATACCTATGTGAGTGTTATCTTGATAAGACTACATCTGTCAGAGAGAATACCTATCATAACAATATGGCATTGCTAATTGATTACTTAACCATGATGGAGGGTCCTGAGTATGTAGAAACTTTGCTTAGGTGTTTTGCAGTATCAGCAAGAGTGAAGAAATTAATGGACACCAAAGCTAGTGGAGGAGAAAATGAAGTTACAGATTTGTTTTTGGCCTCAGTGAGATGTAAGACCATAAAAAAAATCTCCATCATGGTCTATCCCAAAGTGTTGGAAGATTTAGTGTATGAAGAAATTGCTGCCACCATAAAAGCAAAAAAAAAAAGATTGGTCCCAGCAGAAAGAACTAAATCTCTCATAAGTAGACAGAGACTGAACAAAACTATTATGCAATATGTACTGTGATTGAAAGAAGTGTTGAGATATTGTGTATTTGAAAGAATGGTTTCGAAACAAATGTCTATCAAAGTTGAGCTAATTTTGCTAAGACTGATGTAAGGAATGTTTGATATCTCATACAAGTGTAAAATTCTAGTGTGGCTTCAAGCCCATAATAAGAACCTGTATGTGTGGAGTTCTTACAACAATTGGAATTGATTAAAAAATTTAATGCCTCTGAAGGCAGCATGGTGACCTACAATGCTACTAAAAGTTTAATTGTATACCATTATTGCAATAAAGAACATGGAATGACCCAAAATAAGGGTTCAATCTTTGGGAAATGGTGTTTTAAATGTAAAAAGTGGAATCATTTCCAGATGGTCTGTACATATGAAAAGTGAGTGGCAAAAGTGGAAAATATAGATTCTCTGATTGAAAGTATGAAAGAATTTGTGATAAAAGTACAGGATAAGAGTATGGAAATGGGGAAGTTGAATGAAGTAACTTTACTGATGCAGGTGAATACTGGAAGTGATGTTACATTGATACCAAGAAATTTTTGGGAAAGAATGGGTAGACCAAAGTTAATGAAAAGTAATCTCCAGTTAAAACAGTTTGATGGATCATTCATCAAAATTTTAGGATTCTTTGAAGGCATGTGAGACAAAAAAATAGATTTGAGATAATACCGATCATAGTGGTGGAAAAAATCAAAAGCCAGGGCCTTTTAGAAATTGACTAGCAGTAGAGCCCAGCATTGCCCGGGGATGTAACAGTAAGAGATAGATCAAGTATCGACCATCATAAAGACTGAAAAATAAAATTGACAGATTATTGTTTAAGGTTGACGGACACGCATGTCTTAATTAGTTTTTTTTTTTTTTTTTTTTACGAATTGGTCAAACCCAAACTCAAACAAAAACATTGTTTTCAATCATTATGAGTCTACCGATTGAATAGAATTTTATTATAAACACTTGTCTTGTAAATGGAATTTTTAAAACATTCTGAATGTAAAAATAAAGAAAAAAGTATGCAAGACAATAAGAAACACTACCTGCCAAAAAAAAGTGAAGTTTTGTTGAAATTGGTTGAAAAATGTAGGAAATCCGATCCCATATATAAATGCACACACACACACACACAAACAACCTGGGTTTTATAATAAGTATAACTCGATATGAGTTGTTCCCCTTTCATTCTCGTGATGCCTCTTAATCATGTTTTCAAATTGATTTCGTGCAAAAACAATTGTGTTTTTCCAATTTTTGGCGCTGTCAGAACTACCGCAAGGTAATTTTACAAAGTTTTGTTGAAATCGGTTGAAAAATGTAGGAAATCCGATCCAATATATAAATGTACAGACACACACACGCAACCTTGGTTTTTATTATAAGTGTGATGTGTTAAGAATGGATAAGTTAAATTTTGTGGTGCAAAAGGGATTTAACACAGATGTGTTAATGAAGAATGAACAGGTCATACTGACTCACAAAGACCAATTTAGAATCACAAGAGAGTATGAAGTTATGGAAATGGAGGAGGAAGAGTAAGCAGAAGAACAGACAATGCAAGAAAAGATGAATAAATTCAGTATGGAGTGTAATCAGGAAGACCACCAGAGATATGAAACTGAAGGACAGGAGAGGGAGGAGAGAATGAGTGTATCCAGTAATGGTGAGGAACAGTGTGGGGATGAGAGTGACTAGAGGTATCATGATGGCTCAAATGAGGGGAATCAGTTAAGACCTAGGTCTCCTTTAAAAAGAAATAAAGATACTCACTCTAAGAGATAAATTATGTCTCCTAGGGTTGTTTATAGAAGTCAAAGATAAACTAAATATATAAAGCCACCTAGGTTTAGGGAGGTGTAGTGATATGTAAATTAGTATTAAAAGTATATATATTACCATAAAAGCAATATCACTATACCTATGGGAGAGTTATCTTCTCTTGACGAGACTACATCTATCAGGGAGGATATGTATCATAACACCCTCTATCTTTTCTACAAATATTTTCATGGGAACTGCTCTGATAAGTTTTTTTCCTGGTACACCAATTATATGAATTTAAGCATGCTACAAAATTGGCAGCTTAATCCCATCATTTTACTGATGATATGGCTAAATGTAACTGCCACTTCTACACCAACAGTTTCTTTCCTTGCATTTCCCACCTATGGAACTCCTTTCTGTTTACTTCCTTCCCTGATAACTGCAATCTCCAAAAATTTAAATGCAACATCAGTTGCCATCTGTCTTCTTGAACCCTGTTCATTTTTTGTCATTTCTTCAATCCTCCCTATTCCTAGTTTTCTCTTTCACTTTCACTAACCCACTGCATACTAGTGGCATTACCATATTGCTTGGGGTGAAATGATTAAAAAAAAAATATATATATATCCTGAAAGTTTTAACAACATCAGTTAAAACACTTTTATTTCTTCTTTTTTTTAAGCATTTCGCCCCAAGCAAGGTGGTAATTCCACTAGCACACAAGAGGTTACAGGGAGTAAGAGCAAGAGTAAAGAGGGGTGTTTCAGGAAAGGATATAGAGAAGGATGGAGATTAGAATCAAGGCATCAGAAGGTATCAATTGACGTTATATTTTAATATTTGAAGATTATAGCCATCAGGGAAGCAAATAGGAGGAAGGGAATTCCTCGGGAAGTGCGAGAGAAGAAGCTGTTGGAGTAGAAGAGACGGCTACATTTAGCTGTTTTGACAGTGAAAGATTGGGACTAAGATGCTAACCTAGTTGCAGTTGGGGTACCAGTGAAAGCTTTTCAGACCTGTTGCCATGAAAATATTTGTAGAAAAGACAGAGGGAAGTTACAGCACATCTGAGAATGTGACTGAAGATGAGATGCCAGATCAGGACCTATCACATTGCATATCTGTCTCTGGATTTTGTCGAGATGAACAGGGTAGGCACCAGACCATATATGGCAGTAGTATTCAATGCAAGGATGAATGGCTGATTTGTAGATTTGAAAGATGGATTCTGGCAAGAAAAACCTTAAACCTAGTGTGACACAGAGAAACAACTTTTCTTGTGGTAGATGAAGCTATTGATTCAATGTAGTTGTTCCACTTCAGGTCAGTGGAAAGTGTGAGACCAAACAGGTGCAGAGAGATGCTCTCATGGAGTTGAGCATCAGCCATTCTGATAGGAAGCAGGGAATGTTCTCTATGGTGGGTAAATGAGAGCAGTTTCATTTTGGAGGCATTAAACTTTACAAGCCATTTCCTGTCCTAGTGAACCACAGATTGGAGGTCTTTTTTGAGACCAATGGTCAGGTTAGTTTTGTCAGCAATGCCAGATTTACTATTCAGACAGGAGTAAATAGTAATGTCCTCAGGAGTAAATAGTAGTTTTTTATTGTAAAAACATTAATTTACATAATAAAATCTGATATATATGAGCGTTAAAGAAAGCAGTAGATTTATACTGAAGATTGCACTGAAAATTTTGTATTGCAAAAATTATAAGAGATTGCAGCCAATGTTTGCAAATTTTTTAGTTTTAGCCAAGTCAGACATAAAATCAACATAAGACTATTTTTTAATTTTTGCTGAATTTTTTAGAAAAGAAAATCATTAATAACTGATAAAATTATCAGGACTTTTCAAATCAAAAAAGTTACCTTAGATATTTCCTAACATTCATTGAAATCTCAAAAAAGGATTATTTTGTCGATTGCTTTTATTTTTATAAAGCAAGTATAAACAAAATACATTTCTATTAAAGCAAAACAATTTTTTTTAATGCTTAAGTCCTTCAAATATTTCATTCTTTGCTATTTGTATAAAAGTAGGAAACATCTGAAAAATAATGATGAAAATAGAGAAGCTTATAATCTTCGAGAAATCTCTATGTCAATTGTTTGTTTTGAAGCTGTCATCAAAAATCTATATGCGACTCAATTATGAAAAAGTAATCTTGGTAAAGATTCTCACTCATTACTAGTTCTGCCTGATCTTATTGAAAATTCAAAGGTCTTCTCTATTAAATAGCATCTGAGTAAGGCTTCTGAACCTTAATAAATAATGAATTTGAAGGCTTTCTTTATTAAATAGCATTTGGGCTCTTAAACAAGAAAGAGTAAGGTCTCTGAACATTAAACCCTAAGTAACTTTATAGTGAATTTGAAGGCCTTCTCTATTAACTAATATATTCTATGAATATAAACATCCTAACTGAAGCTAATGCAATAACATTGGGCATTTGAAGTAAAAATTTTAGTGAGTATTCTCACCTATCCATTGTTATGATTGACTTTAGAATGAATTAGAAGATAGTTTCTATTAAATAACATTCTTTTTCCATAATATAATTAATGCTAATGTGATAACATTAAAAATCTTGAAAATAGGAAACTTTCCTAACTATCACTGATTAACTTCATAACAAATTAGTGGGCATTGTCTATTATTCATAAGTTTTGCATAATCTTTCTAATTGATATTTTTACAAAATAGGTTTTTAACTCATCACTGATTCTGACTGTATGGAATTAGAATCTGTCTTTATTAAATCACATATTCTTTTTGCATAATCTTTCTAATTGATATTCTTACAGAATAGGTTTCTAACTCATCACTGGTTCTGACTGTATGGAATTAGAATCTGTCTTTATTAAATCATACATTCTTTTTGCATAAGCTTTCTAATTGATAGTAAGGCAAGAGTATTGGGTTCTTCAACAGGTTTCTGAACAATAACTTCTTCTGAATTACTGACATCTCCTGAATTACAAACCCTTTTCTGATCAATATTTTTCTTGTTTGCCTCACAAAAATTGTCTGGCCTCTTGAAATGAGATTTCTTCTAATTCAATGAAGAACTGACAAATTCAATTCTGACTTTTGTAGGTTTCTCTTCATTTCTTCCCTCTCTCTCTTTATATATGCTCAAACACACACACACACACACACACACACATATATATATATATATATATATATATATATACAATGCACTATTTTTAGCTTTTTACTTTACGAAAGATCTAAAATGTATTTTTTCACATCAAGTGAATGTGCTGATGATTGAATTGCAGGCAGGCATTGTCTCTTCCCGCTGAGACTTGAACAGAATATGAAAAGAATGATTGAGTAGACATCCCCATTTTATTTTAATCAGTGAAACCTAGAGACAGGGAAGCCCTACTAAAGGAAAATGTACCCCATGCCCACACTTGGATAAAAATCAAAACTGATCTTAAAGTAATTAGTGTATTTTTTTTCATCTGATATTACTTCTTATAAACATTTTAGTTAGTGGTTACACATTTTACAATGAACATACCTGTTTTTTTTTTTAAATACTGGCATTAATGTCTACTGGCCTAGAGATGAAAAAGTCCTACCAAAGAAAATGTAACGCTTGTATTCTCTTTTTCAATCAGGGAAACCACTTTTAAACTAAGCATGCCTGACCAATTATGCCATGGGAATTCATTCTGACAAAGTAAGGCTTCTTATAATTACCTTACTTAAGAAATACACATTTCTCATTGGTGTCTTTCAAAGATTAGTATAGGAAATTTTAGTATCTTTTTTGGGATTAAAAAACATTGTTTTGGAATTCTTGCAAAAAATCAAATAATTGTCAAGTCTTAATGAAACTTTATTTATTCACAAAAAAATTAAATTATTTAAGAAACTGAAAAAAATCTTGGTAAAAATATTAATAATTAATTTTATAAAATTTTGAGAAATTAAACTTCACCCACTTTAATAATTATATTAATTAAAAGCAGAACTCCTTGGAGAATTTAAATCATAATTTTTTTTTGTAAACCAGAAATACCGTTTACTGAAAACCTGCTCTGAGTCATAAAACAAAAAATGTAATAAAACCATAACATTTTCTCAAGAAAAATTTGTTTTTTCAATGGATAATGAATTTTTTCAAGAATTGTTTGCATTTTTTTCTTAAATTTTAATTAGAATAATTAAGCTTTAAATTTTTAACATTCTGTATTAATTTTACCCTTTTAGATGATATTATGAGGTTAAGACTATATTTATTCATCATAAATGGAAAAGCTTTGTACAAATCATCAAACACCAATATTTTTAAAAGAATTTTGAATTTTTTTGTATGTGTATAAAAGTGCTGATTTTTGTAGATACAGATCTTCATATACTACATTATGAGAAAATAAAATGGCAACTATAATAAATTTAAAGCTAAAATATCTAAAATTCAATAAAACATTAGATTACGGATAATATTTTCCTGAATTTTTAAGATTACTGAATATTTAAAAATGATAGGCTTCATTATTTACATTATTCGGACTATTGTCCTCATCTTTGTCACCATATTTATCACAACGTTTCGGCCGTTGTACGCTTCGGCCTTCTTCAGGTGGTTGGAATGTCAAACTGAACCCTTTATTTTGCTCACTGAGGTAGACTGTTCTAGTTCCATGTGCCATGTTTGATGGATGTCAGTTCTCAGTTATCTCCTGTTAATTTCCCTCTGAAAATTCTCCACTGCCTTAACCGGGTATTGAACTCACACTCTTTGGGTCCTGTCACTGGATCTAACCAACACCTTTATCCACTGTGCCATGTGTTCAATACCCGGTTAAGGCAGTGGAGAACATTCAGAGGTAAATTAGCAGGAGATAACTGATAAAAGCTGGTTATTGCAGAAAGAACAAAATTTCTGGAAAATAGACAGAACCCAAATGAAATCATAATGTAATATTTACACATATCAAAAGAAACATCAAGATATTGTGAATTAGAAAAACTGGGTTTGAGAGAAATGTCTATAGAAGACAAAATAATCCTTCTGAGACTGAAGGCATGTATGATTTTACATATAAATATAAGATCCTAGAATGGCTACAAGCAAAGGATATGTATTTAGAAGCAAGTGTAGAATTCTTGCAGCAATTAGAATTAATTAATGAATTTGATAATTCTAAAAACAATGTGGAAGCATACAACACAACTAAAATCCTAATTAAGTGCAAATATGTGACAAAGAACACAAAAGAAACAATAACAAATGTCTAGCCCAAGAAAAATTATGTTTAACCTATAAAAGAAAAGATCATTTCCAATCTGTGTGTGGAAAGTATAAAGTATATTTGATAAGAACATCTGCAAAAAGTAGAGAAACAGTAAAATTGAATGGCATAACTTTTTCCATGCAGGTTGAAATTGGAAATGATGTTACCTTGATCCCAAGGAATTTCTGGGAAAAAATGAGTATTAAGAAAAAGTAATCTTTATTTAAAACAATTTGTTGGATCTGTCATCAGCCTAGATACAGCAACCTAATGAAACCATTTGCAGAATTACGGAAAAAGAATACAGAATTTAAATGAACTCAAAAACAAATATATAACTTTTGAAACCTTAAAAAATAAATAAGAAAACCAATTACAAAAATCTTTGACTCCAAAAAAGAAGTGACATTAACTATGGATGCAAGTGAACATGCTATAGCCACAATTTTTTCTTAAGAAGGTCATCCAATAATGTACCTGTCAGGAAAATTAACATCAGCTGAAGCTAATTTCTCAAATATTGGGAAAGAAGTGTTAGCAATAGTGTGGAGCACAAAAAGAGCTCAAAATTGTTTTTGTTATTACAAACCTTTAGAGTTTATATTTAACCCCAGGAAGGAAATAACCAAGAGTCATATCTTCTAGAATTTTAAGATGGGCTATAAAATTCATGGCTTTTGACTTCAACATCATATATATAAAGGGGAACACTATTCCACATGTGTATACGCTAGCCAGACTAAATTTTGACATTGAAAAATTAGAAGTGTCTAAAAATTCAGAAGATAAAATGCTGCACTGGGTTGAAACAGATGTGTTACCACTCAGAATGAAAACCACACAAGATTTACTATAAATAAAAAGAAACACATGGAACAATTGTTCAATGGCAGAATGACCCTAAAAAGAATCAAGGCATAAGTTAACTGTAGAGAAAAGCATAATATGCAATGGAGATATTATAATACCCTGACAAATTTTAAGGAAAGAAGTACTAAAAGGTGGACATGATGATGTACATTGTGGTATAACAGCAACACAAATGAAATTAAAATTACAAGTGTGGTGGCCAGGATGTTCTTGAGATGTAGAAAACTGTGTAAAAAGGTGCCCAATATGTGTTGAAATAAAAAAAACTTTCACTCATGGCCTAAAAAAAAAAGAATTATGGACTCAGGTACACATAGATCATCCCCATATTAAAGGCATGGGGCTATTTTTAATTTTAGTGGACTTATTTTCAGGATGGCCCAAAGTTGCTGACAGAAAAGTCATCATGGTAAAACAAATATTAAGAACAATATTTTCAAAGAATGGGTGCCAAACACTTTGGTCTTAGATAACATGCCAGAATTTTGTGAGGAAAGTTTGTGCTTGTAGCTAAAGTGTATTGGATGCATCCTGTATAAAACACCACCTTACCACCCACAATCAAATGGAATCACAGAAAGAATGATGCAGACTGTGAAAATGGGACTAAAAGCATTTTCCACATCTAATGATAATATAGAAAGTTAATTACCAAGATTACTGTTAAGCTTCATCTACCGCAAGGAAAGTTGGTTCTCTATGTTATACCAGAAAATTTTTCTCATCTGAGTCCATCCTTCAAATCTATAAATCAGCCATCCATCCGTGCATGGAATATTGCTGTCATATATGGACTGGTACCCTCACTGTACGTCTCTAGGTCCTCAAAAAAATCCAGAGATAAATATGCAATGTGATAGATCCTGATCTGGCATCTAGTCTACTGTCGCTTCCTCACAAACAATCTGTGGCCTCCCTCTGTCTCTTCTACTAGTATTTTCATGGTAACTGTTCCGACAAGCTACTTTTGCTGGTTCCCAGATAGCATGAATTTAATTGAGCTACCAGGCTGGCATCTCAGTCCCACCCTTTCACTGTAAAAACGGTTAAATGTAAATATCTCTTCTACTCAAACAGGTTCTTATCTCACACTTCCCATCTGTGGAACTCCCTTCTCTTTGCTTGCTTCCCCGATGACTATAATCTTCAAATATTCAAGTGTAATGTCAATTGACATCTGATACCCTGAGCTTGTTCCCTGTCCTTTGTATCCTTTCCTTAAGCAAACCTCTTTACTCTTTTCTCAATCCTCTGTAATGCCTTGGATGCTAGTGGCACTCCTGCCTTGCTTGGGGTGAATTGCTTTAAAAAACAATACCTATAGGACAATTCCACATGCTGGTAGACTACAAAGCTCCTCTTCATTAATGGATAGACAGATTAGAGGCTCCCATAACAAATGTCATTTTCTACAAGTGGAAGTGCATGCTATAAAACAGACAGAGAATCTAGTCTAGAGAAGGAAAACTTTGTTGTACAGAAAGGAAACAACACAGCAATAATAATGAAAAATGGACAAAATGTACTGTTCCATGCAGATCAATTCAGAAGTAGAATGGTAAGGATATAGAAATGGATGAAGAATCTGAAGGGGAAGAGGGGGTTAATGAATCCAGTAATCAAATGGAACGATCTATGGATGTTAATGACCAGAAATCTGACACAGAGTCAGGAGAGGAAAATGAACTCAGATCTATGTCCCCTATAAGAAGAAATTAAGATAAACACCAAGAAAGACAGTTTAGATTCCCAAGAATAATTAGAAGCAGTGATAGATCAGCGAAAGGCATAAGGCCATTTTGATTCAGGGAGATGTAGTATTGTATGTAAATAAGGTACTGCTATAAAAGCAGTATGCTAAAGTAAATACCAGTCGAGTTACCATCCATTGACCTGACAACATCTATTCCAGAGAGTACTCTATTTCATAACAAAAAGCTTCAAGAAAGATTGTCTATGCTAAAAATTTAATTTTAAACCCTTAGTTATTGTGAATCTGTGTATATCCTGTGGATTTATGGATAACCTTAGGCAAGAAACCGAGCCTTGTATTGTCTGTCACCATTTTTATTATTTTTAATAGCATAGACCCATCAACTCACAACACAAGTTTTACATTTAGGGAGTGTAGATAATTCCTATATATATATATATCATTTATTTTCAGAGCATTGATTTCACTTTCCATGGCCTCACTCCATTTTATAGAGTCATTTGAAGTAATATTTTTGATATAAGTATTGGGTATATATTTTACAGAATAGCTAAAGTCTATCGTGGAACTTACCATATCATCCAAATTTTTAACAGCATAAAAGGTTATCTGTCTATATTTCTGAGATGAGGTATTATGTACACTATTTACATTATTCAGACTATTGTTCTCATCTTTGTTGACATGTTTATCATGTTTTGACCCTTGTACACTCCGGCCTTCTTCAGGTGGTTGGAATGTATGTCCACTGTGCCATGTGTCCTTTAGGACACATGGCACAGTGGCTAAAAATGTTAGTTAGATCCAGTGATAGGACCCAAAGAGTGTGAGTTCAATACCTGATTAAGGCAGTGGAGAACCTTTAGATGGGATTTAACTGGAGATAACTGAGATCCATTAGACATGGCACGTGGAACTAGAACAGTCTACGCCAGTGAGCGAAATAAAGGGTTCAGTTTGACATTCCAACCACCTGAAGAAGGCCAAAGCATACAACTGCCAAAATGTTGTGATAAACATGGCAACAAAGATGAGAACAATAGTCCAAATAATGTAAATAGTGTATAAAAGGTTATTTCAATGTAACTTTGGATTTTTGGACTTTCCATCATTTGTTACTATACTACCCAGATTAAATTTTTGTTCTTAATTTTGAAATTTTCAATTATGTAGTTCAAACTTTGGGTAGCCTCTATTGCTGAAAACCATGTATTCTAATTTCTTACAGTTAATGGTTAGTCCCTTTTTCTTGCTTTCCTTTACTACCTTGTCTAAGTGTTCTTTCAGTTTCCTTTCTGAGTCGGTCATCCATGGATCTTATGATGCTAAGATGTCTGCAAATAATAAATCCTGGTAGGTCTTCTAGTTCTCTTAGGAACATTTTTTTTCTTGTATTCAATAAACTTGTTCTATATCTTCATGCAAGCTGTTTGCTCTCAGTAAAGTTTGCAAATTACTTGGCTATTTTGTTTGTTCAAATCAAGCTTTTCTAGTATTTCAGATGGTTCTTCATGTCATACAAAACATTTCCCAATACAACACATACTGAAATTAATGTCAGAGTCACTACAATTCCTTACATAGTTAAATCAGTATCAGGAGAACTGCACCTGGACAATTGCCCTCATGGGACATCTGCCTTCACCCCAGACAATTACTGCCATTAAGAGAAAATTGAGAGAAAGCACAACTTTGAATAAATTCTAATAAAACTAATCAGGGTTTTATTTTCAGGTTTTATCTGTTATCCAAGAATTGTCCAATAATAAATGCCTAAGAAGAATTATCCAATAATCTATATCTATAATTCTCAAAATGTGAGTGTGTGTGATCGGATGTTGTTTATGCGTTTCCACAGTTTTCATCTGATTTTGATGATTTTTTTTTGGTTTGATAGATAATTCTTCAGTGCCGGTTTTGAGTCCAAATTGTTGGTGACAATGGCTCTCCACTACTTCCTGTCCATTATAACTCTCAGCAACGTTTTACTATTTACTATCTGTTCTTGGATATATATCTTTCATAAAAACTTTAATAAAAATAGTTTAAACTACAATAATATTATCTATATCTGTAATTCTCAGTATGTATGTGTGTGGTTGGATGTTGTTTATGCGTTTCCACAGTTTTCATCCAAACGCTTCTGTGCCCGAGGCTAAAAATGATGATCAAAGGACTCAACGGCTGAGGAGAAATGCCTCTTCAACTGCTGCTGTGCATGAGGCTGAAACAAGATTGAGAACACAAAAACGGCCCTTTTCAGGTCTACCCCACATTCAAATTGTTAACCCTCTATTTGGGGATGTGCCTCGGTTGCACCCAAATGTTGTTACTAATATTGATTTTTCAGGTGGGTTGACTTTAAACTTAAACTGCTCCAATTGAACGTCAAAAATTCTCAATAATGAAAGACCCGGTCGAAGAATGGTTATACTACTAGTTAGATTTATATTTTTATATCACTATACTTATACCACTAAAATTGCAAATTATGGGTTACACATCCCAAAAAGTCCAACATATAGCGGTTCTCAAAGTCTTGTATGATATTTGCTATTCTGACTGTCAGGTCATGATAATTCCATCAATTTCAAGATTACTTTTACAAATTGATCTTATTGAAGTAAAAGCAAAACTTTTGAACGATTTGCCTTTTCTATTGTTTATGAGGCAGTTGTCCTATGGGGGTAATTGTCTAGGGGTCAATTGTCCTATAACCAGCTAAGTCACACAAGGATAGAGAATAGTAAATTTAAGAAGTAATACATTTCTTTTACTCATTAAACCTGACCTTTTCAAACCTGTGAGCCATAACTTCACCTTCTCAGAAACTGTTGGAACCTAGAAAAAGGTTACTGAATAAGAATAACCAAAATGAAAGTTGGAAATGGAATGATAATATCTAAAACTGAAACAGCATACAAGACTTGCCAGTGGCATGTAGGAAGTAATCAACTGCTAGTGGTGAGCTAAAAGTTAATTGCAAGCGAATCAAGGTGAAACCCAAGTAAATCTAAATGACTACCACATACAATATATACTATTGTGTTTATATGGATTGGGAAACACCCATTATATTTCATAGGTACAGTATAACAGAAGCATAAATTGGAGTCAAAGCTGCAATTTTGGAAACATACGGCTTTCAATTGATTAGTCTATAATAATGGTATTGTAGTCCAATCTAACATTCCTCTTGCTTCTTTCATCATCCAGTCATACTGCTTGCATGAATTTCTCTGACTCTCTGTCACCATCCATTTTTATTGTTCATATTTGGCAGGCCAGATGATTGCAGTTTATGTCATCACAAACCTGCTTGATTTAGGCCTTTTACTTCTTTATCATCCCTCTTTTCTGTCAAACATTCACTCAAACTCATAAAATATGTTACTCACTTTTATCTCTTGCTTCTCCTGCCTTCAGTATGTCCTGTGAGTGTTAAATTCTCTAAGCCCTCTTTCATTATTATTTAGAAATTTCATAAGTTTCCTTGCAGTTCCTGTTCTCCTTAAAACTTCCTCATTAGTCACATGTTCTGTCCATTTGCAAATGGATATGGGATGCTAAAGTTAACACTCATTACATTTTTCTCATGCAATAAACCTGACTTTTTAAAACTGATTTATGAACCATAACTTCACTTTCTCAAAAACATAAATTGGAGTCAAATCTCTTTTATTGGAAACTTGACACACAACCATCAATTGTTCAGTCTTTCATAATGGCATTGTTAAAAGCGATCTGAGACATACAGGTTGAACAGCTCAGAAAACATTGAACCTTGTTCTAATCTTAATTCAGGATATTTTTATCACATTCACACTAATGGTTCAGGGAAAGATATTCTTTTAATTCCTTCTTCACCCTGTTTCATTGTTAGTCATATTAACCATAATCTTATCACTGGCATATTGCATTGACAGTTCATTGTCAAATCTAAGATTCTTCTTGGTTCCTTGTACCTTATAACCTTATGCTATCGCATGATATATGGAAAACAGATGAGCACTGCCAGACAACTCTTCTTGCCTAATGAAATGCTGTAAAAGACAGAGTTTACTTTTCATGACATCCTGACAATCCCTTCTAGCCATAGGATCAGAAAAGTCAGTTTTAAAGCCATAATATTAAATAAATTGTCATTTATCAATCTGTCAGTAATTAATTTATATTAGCCTACAACACTGACATAGCATTCTGGGTTGGTCTTCAGATTTCTTTTGGAAAAACAATGACCTTATATTCACACACATACACACAATGTATTTTTCTTGTCATTTGTCACTCTTAATTTAATTCGATCTGCTTTTATTATAACTAGTTTGGTACCTGTTTTGTTGCTGATGGTATGAAGGTCAAATTTTAAATCTAATTTGCTTATCCATTTAAAATACTACATTTATTAATATATATATATATATATATATATATATATATATATATATATATATATATTCAGTTTAAATACAGAAGAAGTCATAAAAATTGTTTCATAGAGCTGAACATTTTACCGATACTCTTTCTTGTTACCCAGGGGTTGTTGTCGAACAGAAAGGGAAATTAACCCTCATAACAGAGATGTCTATTTCAATTTCATCCAAAATGTATATATATGTATATTTGCATTTGTGCATGGATATTTTAAATCAATGACAGACAGGTGTTGCATAATTTGGTTTCAGTTAATTCCCTTTAGTAACTCAACTCTTCAAGTTTTTGATCCCTCTGCTATGGCCAGGTATTGACCTCATAACTCTTTGGGTCAAGTTATTTTTTGGCTTATCCACTGGGCCATGTGGGCCTTGATTTACAAAAGGGAATTAACTGAAACTTCCAAGAAAGGAATAGCAAGTGGAATGAGAGCAATCTACCCCTAAGAGTAAATAAAGGGTTTGCTTCAAAATCACCTGAACAAGAAAAGGGTGGACAATGGCTGAAATGTCATGGATGTGGCAATAAAGATGAGGACAACAGTCCAAACAACATAGTGTAAATAATTTTTGAAAAGCTCAATAAAATGTTTTAATCATTTCATTATTTGAGTGTTTCAAAATTTAATTTCTTTCTTTTTCCATTTTTCTTGTACTACAAATTTGATTTTATTGCTTAGAGAATGTTAATGATTGTCTAGAATGGGTGAGAAGGGAATGTATTATTCCAATGTCTTATTTTACACTCAGTCAAATTGCGTGTACATTAAATGGTACAAACAAAAGACAGTCATATACATATACATATACATTATATATGTACATCCAAAGTCATATACATATACATATACATTATATATGTACATCCAAAGTCATATGCAAACAGTGTGAGATAGCCAGAGAATCAACTCTTCTTTTACAATATAGATTTACAATTGGATATTAGCTTGAAGGTATTTTAAAACTGAGCTTTTGTGCATGACAACTGACATTTCGTTACGATGTAGCTACCAACTTGTCCTCTGTTCAGATTATAGAGCATTTCAGTTTCATATAAAACATACATTGAAAAAAATGTAAAAGTCAAATACAAAGAATTTAATGAGCATACCTTAATTTGGGGCATTATTTTACATGTGTCAGGAATATGAGTTGGATCTGTTTTGAAATAACAGATTTCCAAACCATCTGTATAGCCCATACTTCAAGTCTTCTGAGACTAATTTGAACAAAGTCAGGAAAAAATGGTCAGACTGAAATGAATCCAAGGATCATAAAAAAATGATGGAAAAAAATCTTATGAAAGAATTTATATATATATATATATATATGAATGATTCCAAGGTTTGAATAAGCAGCTCTAAATAGAGTCTGCCAAAAATTAGCCTTCTGACATAAAAGTGCTCCATGCCATAAAAATGACAGAGCATTTGAATATTAATTCAATAAACAGGTAGGCAATGACTGGCCACTACTTTAAGTTTCAAGCACATGAAACTTAAAATAGTGGCCAGTCATTGCCTACCTGGTTACTGAATTAATATATATATATATATATATATATATATATATATATATATATATATATATATATAAACCAAGTAATTGTTAAAATGCCAAAGAACAGCTCTACCAATACTAAATCTGCCAAAAAATCAAACATGAAAAAAAAAAATCGAGACTGACCCCTACCTAAACAAAATGTCTATAGTACTCAATGCCTCCAGAAATCAAACTAAGAGGCCTTAACAATAACAAATGGTTCTTAGGGACCCTGATTTAAAGCATTGCTATAAGTTTTACGCTAAGACAATCTTCAGAAAAAAAAATATATATATATATATATATATATATATATATATATATATATATATATTTATTACTTCAGAGGTTATTTTTAGTGTATACTCATATTTGAGTAGACTCTTGCTTTTATTTTAAACAGTATTTATTCTCCTCAAATACAGGTGTAAATTCAAATTAAAGGAGCTCAGACACATAATAGAAAGAGAATGTTTTATTCATACCCCTTCATTCTCCACATGTGCACCCTATCTAAAATGGCTGCTCAGCCTCCTTCTGGGTAAGCCATCCCTTTTCCAGTTGAAGAGTTGCCAAGAGGAGCAACTTGTGATGATTAACAGTTTTACCCTTTTCTTCTTTTTCAACATCAGTTGTGTGTGTGTGTGTGTGTGTATATATATAAAATATATATATATATATATATATATATATGGCACTCCTTCCTTTGTCAGTGAGTCCGCAGTTTGCACATCAGTTGGTATCCAAGAGATTTCAGCAATTTCTTTTCTATCTATCATTTCTCTCAAAATAGCCATTTCTATGCAAAGTCTCTTCTCCAAAATTTGTGTTGATGAATGTACCTCATCATAGAGACAGAAATTGTCACTTTTATATATAATTTGTCTATTTTCATTATTATCAACAGTTGCAACAATTCTGATAAAAATTTCCTATAAAAAAAAGACACATTTCAGCTGCTACACTAGTTTTGATGATTCTTCTAATAAGTTTTAATTACTAATTGCATATATCTACTGACACTTCCTACCAAAAAGAGTATATACCCTCCTTGTGAGCCACCATCAATCAACTTGACAAAAGAGGCATCAGTACATGCAATAATTTTGAAGTGTTCTAGGTTTCCTAAATCTGGAATGTTTATCTAGGAATTTTCTTATTTTGCTTTCTTGACTACTCTGCTTGTTTTATACATTCTACATTTTTTATTTTAATACAGAATTTAATGCACTAACATCATAACTTAGATCAAACTTGGTCTGGGTGGTTAGCCAATTAAGTTGACCAATCAGCTGCCATGTATCTGTTACTTCTGTTGTGGATACAGCGTCTTTCAAATTTCTGGTTACTTCTACTGGTGTATCAGAAAAACACAATTTACACAGATTTAGAGATAAAAAACTGAAAGCCAAATTTATACAATTATTATAAAACATATATCTCTAACTACACACCAATTTTAGAGACTGAGCAACAGAAGAATTGAAAGTCTAAATATTAGCAACAACAGTAACGATCAGAATGATTAAACCACTCGACATGATGAGCATTAAAATCACAAAAATGTTCACATATGGATGGAGAGAACAATTTTTATATTATCAGAAATTTTATTTAATATATTACAGTCCCGAGAAGAAGAAAAGATAAAGAAAAAAGAGATAGCAGAGTGCAATAATAAAAGTCGAAAGCACATGAAAGAATCATCTGGGGACACAGAGACAATTCCTTTGCAATTGAAGGATTTTCTTGGATATAAATGCCAAAGCCATGAATATGTTAGAATCAATTTTTGGCAAAGTGGAAGTTAACCTGGAAAAAAGAATTCATTGGTAGTGATAAAAAATTTAAATTAGTTTTGCAAAGTACAAAGGTATCTGGAGAACACTTCAAGAGAAAAAATTTTATGCTATTGAAATTGGAATTTATCCCATGAATATTGGAGAAAAAAAGGTTTAGGAGGGTGGGTAGGTGATTTTTTTGTTTACTGATTTATTTGTATTTCTTTTCATTGTATCAGTCACGAGAAAATTTTATTTTAAAAAGAAAAAAGCAATAGAAACTGGCAAGATGAAAATATAATGTGATCTCAGGATTGCCTACCAGAAATACATGCAGGGACTCCTGCCCATTACCAGCATGGCATTACAAATACCCTGAAATTATGCAACTGTTGATCAGAGCAGCTTCTCTAAGTGCATCCAAATAATTCAGGCTCCTTACTACCAGTCAGATGTAGCAACCAGAAAATTGCCAGCTGTGTATCCTCATAATGAAGAGATGCAGCCACTGGTCAGTCAGATCACCAAAATGTTAAGAACATTAATCATTATAGCTATGAGAGAAGAAAGAACCAAGAAGGTAAATCCTGAAAAGGAAACAATGAATAAACCTCTACTCCTGTCCAATAAACATGGAAAGAGTGCTTTCCAAGCAATAGGTGAACCTATCTACTATTAACTTTTTCATATCTTTGGAGGCTGGGTACTTTTAACAAGACTAATTCTAGAAAGGTAGCTGAATAAGCCTCTAGACCCCTTTCAGTCCAAGGGGGAATTCTTAGATTATTAAAACCAATTTGGAGGTTTACCCAGGAGTTAAAATCAAAGGAATATTAACATAAAATTACATCATTTTAGTTAAAATTCAGAAAAGTTTAAAGTTTAAATGTACTTTCACAGAACACACTATTACATATATTTTTTACACTGAATGTAGGAATAAAGACTTTGTCTAATAGACTATTTTCATAATTTCCAGCCTAAATGTAGATTAATGGAATTCAATAAAATTGAAAAGAATTGTAAGATTATTGCCAAATATATATAAAACAATTTTTATTATTTTTGTTAAAAATGTTTGAATGATAAATAATAGTGGGAAAATCACTTTTGAATGTTTGAATGATAAATAATAAGGGGAAATGCTTTATGAATGTTTGAATGATAATAATGTGAAAATCACTTGAATTTTTGAATGATAAATAATAGGACAAAATCATTTTTGAATGTTTGAATGATAATAATGTGAAAATCACTTTTGAATGTTTGAATGGTAAATAATAGGACAAAATCACGTTTGAATGATAATAATGGGAAAATCACTTTTGAATGTTTGAATGATAAATAATAGGGCAAAATCACTTTTGAATATTTGTATGATAAATAATAGGGCAAAATCACGTTTGAATGTTTGAATGATAATAATGGGAAAATCACTTTTGAATGTTTGAATGATAAATAATTGGGCAAAAATCACTTTTGAATGTTTCACTTTTGAATATTTGTATGATAAATAAGAGGGCAAAATCACTTTTGAATGTTTGAATGGTAAATAATAGGGGAAAATCACTTTTGAGTATTTGTATGATAAATAATAGGGCAAAATCACTTTTGAATGTTTGAATGATAAATAATAGGGCAAAATCACTTTTGAATGTTTGTATGATTAATAGAGCAAAATCACTTTCTAATGTTTGAATGATAAATAATAGGGTGAAAATATCATTTGAATGTTTGAATGATAATAAGGGGAAAATCACTTTTGAATGTTTGAATGATAAATAATAGGGCAAAATCTCTTTTGAATGTTTGAATGATAATAATGGGAAAACTACTTTTGAATTTTTGTATGATAAATATTAGAGCAATATCACTTTTAAATGTTTAAATGATAATGGGAAAATCACTTTTGAATGTTTCAATGATAAATAATAGGGCAAAATCACTTTTGAATGTTTCAATGATAATAATGGGAAAATTACTTTTGAATGTTTGAATTATAAATAATAGGGCAAAATCACCTTTGAATGTTTGAATGATAAATAATAGGGGAAATCATTTTTGAATGGTTGTATGATAAATAATAGGGGGAAATTGCTTTTGAATGTTTGTATGATAATAAGGTGAAAATCACTTTTGAATATTCGAATGATAAATAATTGAGGGGAAAATCACTTTTGAATCTTTGAATGATAAATAATAGGGGGAAATGCTTTTTGAATGTTTGAATCATAAATATTAGCAGGAAAATCACTCTTGAATGTTTGACTGATAAATAATAGTGGCAAAATCACTTTTGAATGATAAGTAATAGGGGAAAATGACTTTTGAATGTTTGAATGATAAATAATAGGGGGAAAATCACTTATGCAAAACCATTATGACTCAAAGATATATTTGAGCATATAGTTTTACGGGATAAATATTTGTCTGCTGAGAGCATTCCTGAAGAGTTGTGTAAAGTTTCTCAAGTTTTTTTGCTGCATGTATCAAGGCACACTCTCATTTCAAATTATATTTTCCTTCCCTTCCATCTCTTGACCAAGAAAGGAAATTAAAGACCCGGGTAGAAGTTGTGAGGTTAAGTGTAGGATTAACTTCAAATACATGTGTTAGGGTAGAGTTAGGGAACTGATAGTATGATATCGTCTATTAAGTTTTAACTACTATGAGATCAAATAATCTCCCTCAGAATAAAATTGAGCAGGAGTGGGGTGGGCGATTAATGCTATTACATCAAGGTTGTTATTACGCAAAAAACAAGGTCCCACCAATTCACTTCCACATAATTAGTTGGGCACTGAAATCAGAGATAGTCTTCCCAGTCAAGTACAAAGCAGACTTTTGGTGGATACTGACGCTGATCAAAAGTATGAACTAATTGAAGAACAATAATTCTAAATTCTTTTTTTTTTTTGAGGTGGGGGTCTTTTGGCTCATTTTCCTATCATCTTCCTTTATGTAGTAACCCAAAATTTGAATAGACTTTGCACTCTGAAGATTTGCCAGTTACTAAAAAAATAACCAGTTAGAATTTTCCTCATTCCATTTACTTTTTCTTTTTCTTCTTTTTCTTTCTTCTCTTTTTCTCTTTTCTCTTCTTCTTTTTCTTATTTCTCCTTTTCTTTTTCTCTTTCTTTTTCTCTTTCTTTTTCTTTTTTATCTTATTCTGTTTTTCTTTCTTTTTTCTTATTTTGCTTTTTTTTTTTATTTTGCTCTTCTTTTTTTCTTTTTCTTTTTTTCTTTTTCTTTTTTCTTCTTTTTTCTTTCTTTTTTTCTCTTTTTCTGTCTTTCACTTTTTTCTCTTTTTTTACCTTTCCACTTTCCCCTGTCCACCCAACAAAAATTCTTCAGTATTTAATAGTAATAAAAATGAGGGTAAATAAAATGAGAAGGGAACCAGTAAAATTATATTCTATTAAAAGTTCTAAATAGGTACCACCACAGGAAATGGGATACGTCAGGTTTAAGATAAATTTTGAAATGTTTATATTAGTCTTAATTTCAAGCTAATAGATTAAATTTAATATTTTCAATAAACAAAATACTTTGATTTATTTAAAAACTAAATTGACTGGAAGGAGTTTTTTTTTCATTTCTAAAATTGTAAATTAGCACTTTTTTTTAGTTGTCTTTCATCAAAATGTAATTCTCATTATTAAAAAATCTTCCAAAACTAAAATATTCTTTTCTCTATTGAAGAATATTAGCTGATTTAAAGAATAATTAATCTGATTTGAAACAACTATTATTTACTTTAAATTTAAAATGTAACACAAATGGATTTTCTTAACCCGACAATAGCTGTTTATTTTAGGTGTTGCTAAGGTGTTTGACAGCTTGATGACAGATTGATATTTATCTAATGTTGTTTGAGGGGGGGTGTTAAAAAGTAATAAGCAAATATTCTCTGTAATCTAATGTTTTATTGAATTTTAAATATTTTTGGCTGTAGATTTACTATAGTTATCACTCTTATTTTCTGATAATGCCACGTATGGTCATCTGTAGTTATAAAATCAGTATGTTTAAACATACAAAACAAATAAACTGAAATATTAACTGCCTTAATTACCATCTATCATTTTTTCTTTTACCATTGGCTCTATGAGGATCAGCTGAAAAGTTCATAGTCTGACCAAGATACTCTCATGGAATGTGACCAAAAAAGGTTTATTTTTCAACATAGTTCCCCTTGCAATTTACACAATTCTACCATCAATGTTGCAGTGCCTGGATCCCATTGGCAAAGAAGCTTTCACCTGTTGGTCAAAAAAGTCATCAACAGAAGATATGATGCCATTATTACTATGATACTGGTTCCCAGCCAAGTCTTTTTTCATGTTGGGGAACTGATGATAGATGGAGTCAAATCAGGAGAATAGGGAGGGTTGATCAAACCAGTTCAAAGCCACACTCAGGCACAGCAGCTGTTGAAACTGAGGACTTGTATGCTGGAGCATTGTCTTGATGAAACAAGACCCCTTTCATCAGTTTTCCTGAGCGTTTGGTCTTTCGTAAATGCCTCAGCAAGTTGGCATAGTACTCTCCATTTATGGTGTAGTCCTTTTAAATATAGTCAATAAGCACAATGCCTATTGCATCCCAAAAACTGAGGCCATCAACTTCTCTGCAGATGAAATGAACATGACCTTCTTTGGACCAGGTAAAGATGGGTGTTTCCATTGCATGGATTGTCTTTTTATCACTGGGTCAAAGTGATGAACCTAACACTTATCCTGGGGTAGGAAATGTTCAAAGAAACCAGCTGAATCTGCCTCATACAATGTCAAATGTTTCTTGTGATCTGATTAGCTTGGTGCACTTTTGATGAGGTGTCAGAAGATGTGATACCTACTAAGCAGAAACCATAATTATGCCAAGTTAATTGTGCATAATATTCTCAACTCTCTCACAGGATATGTTAATAGCATTGGCTATTTGAGTTATAGTCAATCACCTGTCACCCATCATCATGTGTTGAACATGATCAATGTTTTCCTCATTGGTGGCAAGAAGTCCATACCTTGGGTCATCATCAAGTCTCTCCTTTCCTATAAATTCAGCTGCCCACATTTGCACTGTTGATAAAGCTGGTGTGTCATCACCTAACAGAGTAAACATGTCAGTATGAATGTCATTGGGGTCTAAACCCTTTTTCTGCAGGTACTTGATAATATCACAATGCCAATTTCTGTCCATTTTCTAGAGAATTCACTATTTGTTATTTTTGAAGTCTTTTTTGAAAAGTTAGATATTAGTTTCTGTAAAAAGATACAATGAAGTTATTAATAAGAAGAGCTGAAATTAATGTATGTAAGATTTCATAGCTCTGGCATCACATTATAGCAGTGGTTCCCAAACTGTGCAGTGCACCTCATATGTGCAGCAGAAGAGGATAACAGGTGAGGCAGAATGATTGAAAGACAATCAAAGATCTAAAAACAATTTCAAAATTTAAAATATTCTTATGGATTACTTGTAATTGCTTGCATGAGTCCCAGAAAAATAGTTATAAATAGTTATTAACCAATTTTATCATTGTGATATTTTTGCAGTATATCAAGTATTTAAGAATATATTAACTAGGGTTCGCAAATTGGAGAAGAGAGTTATCAGTGAGAATGTTCTGACTCTGGATCCCCAGTTATCTCCCTTTAACCCTCTCTCTGTTTTTTTTATTTTTAAATGTATTTTTATTGCATAAAATTTGGTTATGCGCGAGCAAATTTTAATTCCGAAAATGTGGCCCAGAGGAAAAAAGTTTGGTAACCATTGCCTTATAGTCACCTGATGATTTTTTTCAGCCCTCTCCTCATAAATATCTCTTCTCTTTACCACCCCATACATGATGGCTTAGTTAAAACTATTTATTGCTCAATGACCATTATTTTAAGTATTATGGTGATTTTCTAAGCATAGCATAGATGTAGCACAAGGCTGAAAGTATAGGACACCCAGTGAGAATCAAACTTACTATTTAATCATAACTGATCTAGTGAGACAAAGTATTTGAAGTATTATGGGGGAAAGAATATTTTGGAAAATATATGTATAAATAATTCACTGTTCAGTCCTCGTTTTGTTCAGCGACTATTTTTGCTAGCAAAAGATTGTTAAAAGCCAAAATATTTGTTTTATATTCAAGAATAAATACTTAAACAAAATCAGGTATGGGGGCTGGTGAAAATACAACAAAATAAAACAAATCTAAGAAATCCATACAAAATAAAATAAGAAAACAAGTATAAGAAGACTCACTTGTTTCCTTTCTGTTGAAAATATCCCTAATTAATAATTCAGATAATCAAATAATACAATCCTGAATAAATATAAATATATATATATATATATATATATATATATATATATATATATATATTTTAAATAAAAACAGACCACTTTAAGGTTCCATGTTTTAAGTTCACTATAAATGCCTTAAAGTGGTCTGTTTTTATTTAAATTATTTGCTCTGGATTTACCTTGAGCTCTCTGGATATTGGGTTTACCCATACGGATTACCTAGTTTTTCATAAACTATATATATATATATATATGTATATTTTGGAGGCATGGTGGAGTAATGGATAGTGGCTTGGATTGAAGAAGCTGAGTTCAAATTCCAGTCAAGTTCATTACATTTACTTACATGCCAATACCCTTGGGAAAGGTATGAATCCTTCTCTTCTAACCTCAGGGTAAATAACAGGATAGACTGGTTCCTATAGCCTTTGGTAGTGAATGGTTTAGGAAAAAGACACTTTTGAATCCAAAGAGATGTTTGGGGACCTTGTGGTATACTGTTACTTTGATTTAAACATTTTAATAAGCAAAGGTATAGGATCAAAATCCTACATCATTCATTCTTGTCAGTGAAGAGCACAAAATTTCAACTTGACGCCAGAACATACGTCACACAATTTCATATTTCAGACTTAATGTTAAACTTTTTGTTAACATAATATCAGTCTGTCAATAATTCTCATGCAAGCAATATATATTCTTTCTAATAAAGTTACAACTTGAATACACAACTAACTTCAATATAAAATATCTGATCAAAGAAAGATAACCCTTTCAAACTCTCAGTAAGTTTTTTGAAATTTACACAAATTATTTGCAAACATAAACTGTTTTAAGTTCACTATAAATGCCTCTAAAAGGGACATTCAAGATAAGTGTGTCAAAAAACAAAAAAAAAAATGTGGCAAAATTGTTTTACAGCAAAAATCCTATACAATGAAGTTTCCGACAACAAAAATTCCTGAGGTTAGTTTTTCTACAGCAAAAATGTTTACGGAGAATGTTCCAGATACGCCTCTTATCAACTTAAAATCAAGCAGAAAATTAATTTACTCTTGTCACAATGGATTTTTATGGCTCATATTTTAAGGTAGGTGTTATATACCATACCTATGAACACTAATGGTTATTCCTCATTCAGTAACCCTTTCTAAGTTACAACAGCAGGCACACAAAAGTGACTCTTTAACAAATTTGTCTGTCACTAAAATGGTCACTAAGATTGCAAATACAATAAATGCAGCTTGCTGTAAACAAATAGTTTTTAAAATAATCAAAAATTAAGGAGTACAACTTAATTACAATTGCATCAAGTCCATTTGAACAGGAAGGTTTAATAATAATAAAAATGCACAACTCAAAAAAAAAAACCCAAAAAGCATACATCTAAAACAAACATTTCCAATTGGTGATTTCAAAAAGTTAAGAAAACACAGCACTTAGACTGCTATGGTCAAAAGTTATATCTTTTCAATAGATTTTGACTTATTTAAAGAAGAGTAGTCTCTTAAATTTTTATGGTGAAATAAACCTTCATAAGAAATGGGTGAAAATTAGCAAGTCAGATAAAGAAATATTCTTTTCAACTTAATTTTACAGCCCACTTGAACAACTTTGAGGTATTTTTTTCTTTTTTTTTTTCACTTTCACACTCTCCCAACTCCACCTGTCTTTTAAGGTAGGTATGCAAAAGACATGCTTCAACTGATTCCTCCATCAACAGTAAGAATGCAAATACAATAAATGCATCTAGCTAAAAAAAAAAAAAAAAAAAAAAATTGATGTTTACAATTGTAGTACAAGCAATGACTATTAGGAACCATAAATGTTAATTTGTAAACATATTTCAGTGTTTCCTGTATGTTTCAGTATCTGTCTATATTTCTGAGATGACGTATTATGTATAGTATTTCCTGTATGTTTCTTATTTTTAGCAGCAGTAAAACCAAGGACAGATGAATTTATGGTAAAAAAAAAAAAAAAAAACTGGTTATTTGAAATCTTTTGTGAAATTCTAACCCAAGATATTTAAATTAAATGATCTTCATTTTCAAATAAGCTATGAGTGAGTAAATATAGTTAAAATCAATGGCCTTTTGTTGAAGCCAAAGGCTTCATTCAGGCCACAGGGTGTATTTAGACCTTCCTGAAGGTATGATTTAATAAGTGATGTACAATCAATAATTAATTCAAATTGTAAGGATACAGAAGGCACTTATCTCCCTTTGGTGGAGATAAATCACATGGGTCATATGACAGCCAGTTAATGATGTCACTCCATACAGTGATGAAAAGCGGCAATCAAATTTCAGTTTTTTTACAGCTACCAAATGGTAAGGTTGCTTTCTTTAGCTCAGGCCCCCTGTGGCTCAGGAAGAGCACATGGTGTGCTTTCCCTTTTTGGAATATATCTTTCCAAGATATAGAATGAAACTCCAGCTCGTAGTCCAAAAAATGGCTTCTCCAGGTATAGGAATATCTCCATATTATATGTAAAACCCTTCCATTTTGTTTCTCCTTACTCTCTGTGATATATTATTCTCCACATGGGACACATGTATGTATTTATTAATTTTGTGTATGTCTTAGTAATACAAAAGTCTTTCTGAGAACAAAGCATGTTTGTCATTCTTTTTCCTTTCAGCCATTCCATTCCATCCGTGAACTACAGTGTTATTATACCACGGATATAATAATCCCCATAATGGGGGAAATACAAATAGAGGAATAAATCTTTTTTCCTTAGTTTTCCTCCTGTTGCAAAATCTACAATCAGCTATTAGGTCTTCCCCAGGAATTGGCTTGAAATGAGAAATTGAAGAGTCATATTCAAACACAAGTTGTGTGACACTATTTAGGTTGCTAGAAAGAAAGAAGAAAAAAAAAGAAAGGCGAGAATTAAATTTAGGTGATAAGAAGCCATCACGAAAAGGACACTAAGCGATGTTATTCTTTTTAACAAAGAAAAATGCTAAGGGTTTATTCTCATTAGCGAGGAAAATAAGGCCGCGGATGTTTCGGATTTAATCTGATTTATGTTACGGGGCGGCGAGTAAGATATATCCAATCTGCCCTTGGCAATGGTAAAAATTTCAAGTTGGACAAGCGACCTCCTGCAAAATTCTAAAGAGATAAAAATAAAAATTAATTAAGCACGCATTGACCGAAAAACAAAATGCCCGCTGGACCTCCCACAGGGTGCTGGGAGATAAAAATTAATTAGGTCAAGCTTGACTGAAACCAAAATGTCCATGGAACCACTTCCATGTCATTTGGGAAAAACCTGTTTATGGTCAGGCTGGCTATGGTAGCGAAATTATTTTATCAGAACGAATAATTGGCACCAAGGCGCGATACGTCCAATTGACCACCCACTTGATAATTGGCGAAAATCTCGTTGACGAATTCCATATGAAAAAGTCCAAGTGACATTTGGAAGAGTCCAAGGATTTGTTGTCGGGCAGAAGGAAAGAAAGAGAAAGAAAAGAAAAAAAAAAGGAAGATATTTTTTTTTTCTTTGAGCAAGATTTTTTAAACCGAGGCTAGTCTAGCCACACCCACACTGCCGGGCGCCTATTGGGTGAATGGTGACGTGAGCGTTAGGCGGAGGTAATCATGTGAAGAAGGAGGGGAGGCCTGTTGGCACCCATTGAAGAGATCGGTATGAGATGCCACTGTGAGAGAGAGGGGAAACCCGTTGACACCCTCTGAGGGTATGGTGAGATACCAATATGAGAACAGAAGAAGCTGGGAGGACGAAAAGACTTCCAAAAATGGAAAATAATAAATTTTCCTGACCGAAAACAAAGAAGTGGATTGTGGATTTAGAATTATCAAGGAACCTCAAATCCCGACAAGCCCACCCCGGTTTTGGTCGGCGTCCATATAAGCAGAGTCACAGCAAGTGAAAAGCAGTTCCAGTTAAGTTCGCAGTGAAGTTCGCAGCTGAGTTGAATTGAGTTGGGCCCGCCTCGCAAAAAGTTGACTGAAAGATTCCATGCAATTCCGAACTCAACTTCTAACCAAGAACAATTTATTTTTGAAGAACGACTTAGACTCACACCACCAAAACAAGTTTTATGAATATCGCCTGAAGATACACCAAAAACCAGTTTCTTAAAGAACAAACAACTTAAGATGTTAAGACTCGCCTAACAAACACAAAGTGTCACGAATCCATATTAGCGGGTTGGTAGAAAGACGCAGTCCTGTATTCAGCAACCAGATATAAAATATTGTTATCCTTTTTTAGTACATTTGAACTTTTCGAGTTATTACTTCATTTTCTTTTACATATACTTGTGTGGTATTACCCTTGTTCGAACTCGACTTGCATTACGGCCCGGTGACTGATTGATTTCATCTACCTAAGATCAAATCACAACGTGGGTAGGTTAGACTAGAAATCAAAACAGTTACTTCGGTAACCAGACGTTGGAGGCGAGCTGGGAACAACAAGGCTGATACCGAATCTAACCAGATTCCCATCTGAATCACCAAAAGGTTAGAACATCACATTTGGTGCCGCGACCAATACCAAGCCAGTTGGTCGTCAGAGGGCAGGATAGCACGACTGATCTTCCCAGGCAGACGTCACATTTGGCACAGCGGACTGGGGAGACGTCACAGTTGGGTTTGTCATTTATGCAAAAATACCCCTGGGAAAGGTTTGAATCCATTTCTTTCTATATCTATGGGTTAAACAGTAGGACATGTATCTGGAAAATTCATAGTTATTCTAAAGAAATGGTTAATGCAATATTCCCTCATAAAAAAGAAAAGAAATATTCTTACAATCCAAAATATGTTTCAGCTTTAAATACCCATAATGGGTTGATAAGCCATAAAAAAACAATCAGTCCCCAGGAATGAGCTTAATATATAGTGACTCTAAGTAATTGAACAATTGTATTGCACTTATATCAAAACTTTATTTACATTATTCACAATATGTCTAATATCCTCATCTTTGTTGCTGTTATCACAATACTTTGTTTGTCTTTGTCATGCTCTCTAACTTTCTTCAGATGTCTGTTGATGTGGATAACCTCCAGGAAATTTAAAACTGAGTGTTTTATTTAATTTATGCGGGGAGGATTCCTTTTGTCCTACTGTCTATGTCTTGAAATATCTTGTCTTGTTCTTTTTAGTACTGCTCAGTTATTGCTCATCCTGTTTCCACTGAGCCTGAATTTGTACTATTGGACTCAGGAATTGAACTCACAATAACTGTACCACCAAATTTAGGAACTAATGTTTTAATCCCTTTTTGTCATGTTGGTATTACAGACACAGACCCCATAGAAACCAGACTAGCAATAACTGAGCATTTCTCTTAATCTGAACAGAATTATGGGCAAGCATTTGAATTTCATGTGATTCCTAGACTAATACACCAGGTGACCACAGATGGCATTGTATTTAGTAATAGTTTAACACGTTGACTGCCAGTCAATTACGAAATCTGACTTCAAATGCCAACTTTATGATAGTCAACTTAAACTTTTTGTGAGTTGATTCATAGCTTCAACTGAAGTCTTAACATTGTTTTTACACTGGAAGTATCATTGCAAATAAACTCATTATTGGCACAAGATAATTCATAGTTATTGTCAAAATAAAAAAACAGAGTTATCTTGTGGTTGGCAGTCAATGTATTAATAAATTTTCTAACAGTCAATGATGCTATAGAGATATGTGAGATTCATAATTGCTGGGTCAGAGATGAAATATTTAATTGCTATATACAAACTAGAGTGGATTATCAGTTTTAACAGAAGTCATGTAATAATTCAAAAAATGTATTCATATTATAAACATGTGTGGTATCATGACAGAACAAATGAAACAAGTACTGTTGGGTAGATGAAAAAAAAAGACAAAAATTGTTAAGATAAAATTCTTTGTATTGCTGATACAGAGGATATGAGCAGAATGTCTCCTTGTGGGCAAGGAAAGTCAATAGGGCCTGGATTTGATATGTGTGTTGAGTCTCTTGACTGAGGTCACTGGTGGGGACATTGACAGCTTGCCCATTTACCACCACTCTCTTACAGTGTCATCAGCATTCTCAAAAGCAGATAGTGGATCATGACTCATTGTTTTTTGTTTGATGGCAAATTTCCTGATTGGCTCCTTTTATATTCTATTTTTTCTTTCTTAGCATTCACATCTGGCCAAAGCTTACGGCCACATCACACTGAAACACTGGTTCCCATACAATCATCAAAGTTAAGCAATGTTGAGTCTGGTCAGTACCTAGATGGCTGACTGCTTCGAAATACCTGGTGCTGTAAGTTTGAATGTGTGAGTAGTGTAATGAATAATAGTTCAGAATTGTAAATCAGCCAAGTTCCAATTCTATTTGTGTTCATTGTATTTATTAGGTTGGTGCAAAAATAATTTCGTTTTCTAACATATGTTACTATGTGAAAAAACGAAATTATTTTTGCACCAACCTAATACTTAACTGCAAATAACTTTGGAAAACGTATGAATCCACCTCATCCACAAACTAATTAATTTAAGTTAATTAGTAAGACTTGTATCACTAAACCATTATATCTCCGGAAAAATAAAGAAAATTATTACAATTTAATTACAGTTATTACAATATAAAAATATTTTCTGGCTTTAAATAACCTTTAATGGGTTGATAAATCATAGAAAACAAATCAATCAATAAAAAAAAAAAAATCCGGCCAACATGTTGAATGGATCAGAAAGAGATTTAATTTGAAGCAGTGTATAACATTTGGTTAGTATCATGCACAGTGTATAACATTTGATTAGTATCATGCACCGCAAAGGTTTGAGATTTGGTTGCTTGTAAAATATCTACAGTGGGGAACATATGAAGCACTTTTTAAACACTGACATAAAAAGATCTGTATTCTTAATCAATTCACCCCAAACAAGACGATAACGCCACTAAGTCACAAGGGGCTTCTGGGAGTGAAAAGGATGGAAAAACTTTAGAAGGAATGTGAAACCAAATCCTAAACAGGAAACAAGGGATAAACCTCAACTCCTATTCAAAAAACCAGAGAAGTGTGTGTGAACTGGATTGCAATACTGTGTAAAACACAAATTCTGCCCATTTAAACCTACTTATGGTAGCATCTTTAATCCAAAATACAAACCTCTGTTCAGCAAAAAAGAAAACGCAATAAAACTATTTAGTCTTTGAATGGAACCCATCATAGAATAAACAAAACTTTCACTTACCAACAAACATATCATATTTCCAAATTCCCCACTTTTGAACCAGTAACCAACATGGAATAATCCCAGACTGATGGGAACTCTCAAAAACATAATTTCACCTCATCAATTCCCGAGATAAACGTTACAAAATCAAGGAATATTATCCCAAACACAACTACATTTTTTACGGATGGCTCTAAAGACAATGACAGAATTGGCTCTATGGTTGTTTTCGATTAAAATAATTGCCAGAGAATGCCTCCCAAAAACACACCCATTTTTCATGTCAAAGCCAATAGATTTGTCACACATCATCATTTCCGAGAGCAACTTCAAAAGATTTATTATCTTCCCAGATTCCATTTCTGTGCTATTGTCCTTGGAAAACAAAAGAAAGTCCCTTAACTGTTAGACTCCTATATACAAAAAAAATCAGTCTGTTATACTTACACAGGAGTGGATCAGAATAGGCAGTATGTCAGGTACTGTATATGATATAGCATTTGTTGATTAAACAGAACGTGGGGCTGATTCGAAAATATCGATGTGGATGGCTTACTATTTTTCAGAAAGGAAGTTTGTCAATATGAATAAATAGGAGGATCTTACTAAATATTTGTTGTTTGAGAATCATTGGGATTGTAAGGATACAAAAGGCAATTATCTCCCTTTAGTGAAGATAAGTCACGTGGGTTACTTTACAGCTACTTAGTGACGTCACTTCATATATTGACAAGAGTGGCCAGTCATTCAGTCGGTTTACAGGAGATGAACATGGAGATTCATTTTTTTTATCCGAAGGGCCTGAGCTGAGGGTAAACGCACCCCCAGGAGCTTACAAGTCCATGGTGCCATTTCTTTTTGGGAATATATCTTCTCCAAATATAGAAAGAAACCCTGACTTGCAGTTCTCAATTTGGGGAAACCCAAGACTCGCTGTTTTCCATTCGTGGAATATGTCCTCGCTTGGGTCATAGTAGATAAATCCGGTCTATTTTAGTCTGGAGTCCTAAACATGACTTCTCCAGAAATACAGAATAATCTCCACATTATATCATCACCAAGATCTTCGAAAAAAACATTTCTAAAAGAATTTAATTCATTTGTGAATGTCCTGAAATTTTCATTAAAATCCAAAATTTGATTTTTGCAAGAATTTCCAAATCAATGTTTTTCACCGTAAAAAGACGGTAAAATTGCCTGTTTTCATGGCATCAGCAGTTTAAGAATTTTTTTAATGTTTTTACCACATATTTGTTTTGTACATATCTGAAGACCATTGGCAGAAGTTTCATTTTGTGGACAAAGTTTTGTCTAGGTTAAAACATATTTTTCTAGAACAACTTATCATGCCAAAATTATGGTTTTGTTGATTTTGGGGACCATAAGAGAATATAAAGCTGAAAGTTGGTACCCTATAAAATTTCTTGTATTTAGTAAACTCTTCTGATGACATAAAATTGTGCTCCGCGCGCGCACACACACACACGCGCGCACATAATGTGCGCGTGTGTGTGTGAAGTGTCTTTATTTATCCGATGTTGAAAATGTAAATTTTCTATAAAATCAAGTGAAGCTTTTTGGAAACTTAAAATATATGAAAATCAACTACAGTATTGTTTACTAAATTTACTTTAGTTTGGCATAGGGCCATATGAATTGGGTACCCAGTGGACAGTCTAATTCGTTATTACACCTCCAGCCACCGAAGCACCCTTTCACGTGTGAGTGTTTAAGGCGAGCAATCGGTTCATTGTGTCTTTAATGTTGAAAAAAAAAGCCAATAAATAGTGATATTCATCCCTTGACTATTGTTTGCAGTCTACACACCAGGCACAGCACAATAAATTAAAAAAAAAATCAGGTGTGGCAGATGAGGGCTAAATCGGATTTTAAATGTTAAAGATTTTTGTCTATATTTTTATCTGTTTCTCTCATAAAATGAATATCTGTCAGTAGGTGCATCCAAAATCATGAGCGAGGACCGTGTGTTAGCGTGTTGTTGAATTAGGAACACGTGCTGTTTACTTCCTGCTAGAAGAAGGTTCAACTACAAGAACATGGCAACCGAAGATGTAAAGAAAACAAACAAGACCGATATATATATATATATATATATATATATATATATCGGTCTTGTATATATATAAACAAATATATGTATTAAACAACAAATTTACAAGTGACAAAGACATCAACATTTGTGTTTGTGTGTGAACGTAAAGAGTTTGTATTTTGGTGAAATGTTCGTACCTACGTGTATGTGTTTCATGGCGTTTTCCCACAAGTGGGCAAAACGCAGATCTCTACGAGAGATCACATTTATATATTTATTAAATTATTTATAGTGTAGGTAGAGCGCTCCCTAGTGAACAATCAGGGAATTAAGGAGGAGCTAACTCCGACAAGCACTTTTGATGTGACAAAAAATGTTATTCCGTTTGCTACTCAAACCTTTGAATATATTGTCCTATTTGTTTTTAAATTTAAAATAAATACACATTTATTTTTTATTTATTTGTGACTATAAATATTTAATATAAACATGTCAAAGCTACAAAAATGAATCTCTCGAAATTTCATAAAATTGAATAAGTGGGTGGGTAACAAATGTTTAAAAAAATATTTTGCTAAGATTTTCTAAAAAAAAAAAAAAAGAAACCTTTCTAAAATAATTCATTAATTTGTGAATAAGTTCGGAAAGTTTCGTTAAAATCCGACAATTATCTGATTTTTGCAAGAATTTCTTAATCAATTTCACGGCAAAAAGACGCTCAAATTTCTCATTAATTCATGGTCACTCGTCGACGCAAGAAAAACAAATTTTTTAACCAAAATTTCAAAGGTTCTAAAAGGCATTTAAAAAAAAATGTAATTTAATAATAAAAATATCCTTTGTTTTTTTTTTTTTCTCTTAAATTCTTAATTAATAACATAAAGATTTTGAAGATAAAACGGTAAATTTTCATTTTAACACCCGAGCGTCATTCACTGCTGAACTATTTTCTTTCAGAAATTAGTACGCGCTTCCGTAAAGCAATTTTTTGTACTTAATTTAAGAAAATTAACTTTCAAATATCGACAAATAAAAGAATAACAAAAGAAAAAAAACTAACCCAAATTTGAAAGTTAACTTTCTTCTTAAAAAAATAAAAAAATAAAAGAATAACCAAAAAAACAAAAAAAAACAAAAAAAACACCTAATCCTAATTTGAAATTTAACTTTCTTCTTAGAAAAAAATTTACTTTGTTATTCTTTTATTTGTCGATGTTTACATATATTTGAAAGTTAACTTTCTTCTTAAATTAAGTAAAAAAAAAAATCGCTTTACGGAAGCGCGTACTAATTTCTACAAGGAATTACTGTGAAGGAAGTAAATAGGCCCAAATTGTATACGTCCACCAACAAAATTCAGCACTGAATTACTTATCAATAAGCCGGTAATGGCTAACGAAAGACCAGGAAAAAGTTCGATTTTTTTTCGGGTTGTTAACATCCAAAAAGATAGGTTTCTTCAATATCTAATTGTTGATTTGAGTTCAGCATATACATTTGCACGGAAATAAGACTATTTTGGAAAAATTTGAAGGGACATTAGCGCTCAGGTGTTAAAATAAAAATTTACCGATAAAACTTTTATTAAGTTTTCAGTGGCATTTTATCATTATATATATGCTGCAATACTGTATGCTCATTTTTTTTAGCGAATCTTTAGAGATATGTTTTTGTTTTTAGTCGTGTCAAAAGGTTGGCGACACCTGAAGCCCTTCCCTATAGCGCCGTGGATGCACACTGGCTTACAAAAAGTAGCGGACAGAGTCCGTACTGCATTTGGTTTGTACGTGCTGTTCAAATTCCCCGAAATGATTAGAGAGTAACACCTCGTTTCAATTTGAATTATTAATTTCTTCGTTTCTTTTTTTCTTCTTTTTTATTGTTTGGTTAATGGTTGGTAGGGTGATAATGCGATTTACTTTTAAATTTATCTGTCTATTTTTCTTTCTAAGTATATCGTATAATGATTTAATGACTTGATTGTACTCGTCGCCTCACTGTTATCAAAGTCTTCTTTTTAGCGTTAGTGTAGACGTCATTATCATTTTTAAGGCTATTACCTTTTCATGACCCCTAACCCTCTTAAATGACTGCTCGTAAAAAGCAATAATTGTGAGCCGGGTTATTTATAAATACCCTCGCTTCACGTATGCATAGACGAGGGGAAATCATTTCTTTTTTTTTTTTTTTTTTTTTTTCTTTTTTTTCCTGAACTTTCAGGCACCCATTCCATCCAAGACAGACGAAAGAGAAAAAAAAAACGGTCATACTGTTTCGTGGCAAATAAGGGGAGCTATGGTGGCGTTACGCTAATGGAGCCTACGTGCTTACGATCACAGAGTTAAACTGTTCGTTTTCTTCTCTCTTCTTTGGATAAAGTAAGCCTAGCATCTGTACAGGAATTATCTGCTCATCTGCAGACTTGTAAAAAAAATGTTTTGTCCACGCACGGCATGTTCGTCAGAAACAAGGGAAATGAAAAATGACACACAGCCTCGTCACTTGTCAGACTTCGTAGACATTTTTGTTTGAGTTTGTGTTTACTGTTTTGTTCAGTGTTATTTTTTAGCATAATAATAATAATAATAATAAGTCCTTTTGTGTACCTAAATTCAGAGATATTCTAATATCAAGGGGTTTGAGTTAGAAATTTCTTGCGAAGTTGATATTGCAAGCCCTCCCTATCTCCACGGATTTATTTAAAAACAAAACAAAACAAAAACAAAAAATAATAATTTAAAACGCAATTTTAGATCTCCCTTGAAGTTAAGTTTTGGTTCTATTTGAAAGATAAAGTTAATATGTAATAAAAGAAAACTATGAATTTACGTATTCAATTTAAAGATTTTAGATATTTTTAAACAATAAAGACAAAATCACTTTGACCCAGTTGGATTAGCTAATTTGATGGATGCCAACAAAAGAAAGAGAAAGTGAAACTTTGTATGGTACGACTACTTAGGTCTAAAACAATAGGGAAATTTTGGGGTGAAAATAATTTGTGTAGATTAGTAAATTAGTCTTCTGACTTTACTTAGGCCTCGACACTTGTCAAAATAGAAAAATATTGATCTATTATCGATTTAGGAGGGGTGTCCTATTTATTATATAGATACAGTGTCAAATCGATCCCTGACTTTTATGGAGTTATTGGTTTCGCGTTTTTGCGTACATCTTTCAAGTGGGATTGCAAAGAGATTTCTTTTAAAATAATGAAAAAATGGATATATATTTTTTTAATTAAAGAACAAAATTTTACATAAAGTAATTTCTGAGATGAGTTATTATTTACACTATTTATATTCGGACTGTTGTCATCGTTTTTGTTGTTACCATAAAAAGTTCTAAAGAACGTTAATCTACAAAAATTATTTCCAAAGTCAATTTCTCACAAAAAAAATATTCGCCGGAGATTTCATTTTCCCGTAAAACCCCAAAATATTCAGTATATTTTATTAAAATTGGGTATCAACAACTTCCCTCAAAGCGTAATTTTTGAGTTTTCTTGATTTCTTTACTCAAGATATCAGACTATATTTTCCATGTTTTCACACTCAATATACTCTAATCAGTGGCGATTTAAAATCAGAGTTTTCCTCTTCTACCATCCACAAATGTAAAGCACTGTAATCCTTTGGATCTTGTTGGTACGACCGAGAGGTGGAGACAGTTTTACTAATAAGATAAGCCACAAAAGAAGAAAGAGAAAATCATATTTACATGCATACGGAAGAAAACGTACTTAGCTGTAGAATTTATATGATGCGCCTCGTGGTTGTGTGAAATTAAGAAGTCGGTTTCCACATGGAAAGGGATCATCCCTGGTAGGGACTACTGGACATGTCTTTTACCTACTGCACATTTTGACTGACTGAGTAAAAACAGAACACACGCACACACAGAAAGTGAGCGAGAGAAAGAGAGAGAAAGAGGGGTTATGTCCCTTTTATAATCCTAAATATGCTACAGAAGAGGGTATGTCCAAACTTAATGTAAGAGCTACATACGATAAAGTTCAGATGTTTGAGAGCCGCACTCACTCCGCCAGCTCACTTAAATCTTTAATCCCCTTACCCATGACTCCAGTCTTCTGACATTCCTCTATAACCCTTGCTGACCGGAAATTTCTTTAATCCTGTTGTGGATGTATGTACGTTGGTGTTTCCGATGGGAAACACGTATCTCCTGGAATGTTTATCTCACAACAAAAATAGCGGACTTGCATGTGTGTCCGGGTAATAAAATACAAAGAAACAACTAAAACCAATATATATATATATATATATATATATATATATATATATATATATATATATATATATAAACAAGCGATAATGTATTATTAACAATACAAGAAATTACATTGTTGCTCGCGACCGGTTCTGGTCCCTTGCTTGGTGTTGTATGCATGGTGACAAAACAATGATGAACGTGCATGAAAACATTTCAAGGCTAGTGAATTGTTCGTGTGTGCAGAAGTCTTAGAGAAAATGAACTAAAATGAAGTTGCATACGTACGCGCGCGCGTTTTCCAATGGGAAACACGTTTAAACGGTAGACCTATATCCTAGCGTATCTAAGGAAAAAGAGCTGGTGCGCGTGCGTGCTATTCCCCGCGTTCGATCTACATTATACCGTGCCTGGGTGAAATAGGATAAAAGCGAATGATAGAAAATATTAGTGTATTTATAGGTTCAGAATTCGTTCTCTAGTGGCCTATTTTTTATTTTTTTGTGAGCAAAGTAAGTGCCATGTCTAATGTATGTCAGTTATCAGTTATCTCCTGTTAGTTCCCCTCTCCAAGTTCTCCACTGCCTTAACCAGGTATTGAACTCACAACTCTTTTGGGTCCTGTCACTGGATCTAACCAACGCCTTTATCCACTGTGGAACTAGAACAGTCTACCCCAGTGAGCAAAATAAAGGGTTCAGTTCGACATTCCAACCGCCTGAAGAGGGCCGGAGCGTACATCGGCCGAAACGTTTTGATATATATGGCAACAATACTATTTTTCAAAAAAATTTTTCAAAGGGTCAGAAATGTCTCTAAAAAGTGTTTAGAGTGAAAGTTTAAGGCATATGGGGTTTTAACAATCAAAATAGGTACTTAAACACCTTTAGTGGGGTTACATTCGCGGATTCTAACTATTCATGACCGGTTCTGGTCCCTAACCCCCGCGAATATGGGGACTCATTTTATTAACCATGGACATCTATAAAATCTGTGAATCTACATTATTTTTTGCCTTCTAAGTTATTTAATTCAATGAGGGTAGGGGATACACTTACACCCCGGAGAAACCTTCGTCACCCCACTTCTCCCAATGGGTCTTTTACTCTTCATGTATTTGAGCGAGCTTGCCTAGTTACCCTAGGTCTCTGGCCGGTATGATGTTTCTGACTCAAGGAGGAGTTCTGTTGCCCTGACCTTTACCCGATCGAGACACATACACTGGGAGTATCACATCTGAATCTTTCCTAGGTTATTTGACCCCTTATTAAAGCTGCTGGAGGAAAAAAAAATGTGGGGTTTGGGCGTTATCCATCTGATAGTCAGGGATCCGAACCTTTGAGTAACTTCAAAGGAGTTTATCTTATCATCAGGTGTATAATATCTGGCCTATTGTATGCAATTTTTTGAATGGTTTCTGGACCATGCAGTAGTCTCCGGTGGGGCCTCTCAATCCCATGATGATGGGTACTGTTCCGGCAGTATATCCGGGCGAATCAACCCAGGTTATTTATGCGGGCATCTCCAATGGGGGTCTGTTTTACTGCCTACTAGACATCCACCAAATTCCCCATCACTACAGTAACCTGTTCAAGTATAGAGTCAACCCTTATCTTCCCCTCCTATCCATAAACTATCCATCGTAACTCTCTACTTCGAGTCGCCCCCGGGCCTTGTACAGGGTGAACCTTAGCGTAAATTAAAAAAAAAAATCCTATTTGCAAATCATATGCAGAGACTAAGCAGACAGGTTATAATCTAATTTTTTTCTTAAATATAATGTTAATTTGTTAAAAATATAACTGTGCGTAGAAGTGGGTGTGTAATTAAGTATATCAACTTTTTAATTTGGTCAGTGGCAGAATTTTTATTTGTAAAGGTAATCAGTTTCTCTTGGCTTGTAATAAAGTTCCCTAATCCATTTCCTTCAACCAATGGCCTAGCAGTACGTATTTCAAACAATCCAATAACTGCGTGTTTCCTTTTCACTATGGCAGTCGTACTTCTGTCGGCTCTTTATGCACGTTTTATAGATTGAATGGCAAAAAAAAAAAAATTTGCATATGTTAAAAGATTCTCGTGAAAGTCTATCCGACTCCTCCGAGATATACAATTCGTGAGGTGGCCATTTTCTTTTGGGGAATATTTTACGTGCAAAACATGTCCAAATCTGTTCTCGTCCTGAAGGTAAGCCATTTAAAAAAAACAAAAACTTCTGTTGGAGAATGTGAATGCTGTCTCAGACGAACTAATGAACAAGAATAGCACAAAGCAACATTTACTGATAGAAAGAATAAACCACAAAAAAAAAAAAAAAAATGAATCAAGAATCTGAGAAAAATGATAGTTGACACTACAGTCTGTGAGTATGGATTGTAATGAAAGAGTTCGGAATTTGGATCAACTTTGTTAAGAAGTTTTCTTTCTGTTTTAGCTTACTCTTTTTAGTGTTTTTCATGTTTGTTGATTTTAGCCACACCGTTCTAGTTTTATCATAATTTTTTTACGAAAGTGTGAAAACATGACTTATCCAATAATGTTAGTGTTAAAAAAGCCAACTCGTTTTTACTGGAAGTTGTGACACAAGATACCAGCTAAAACTGAAATCCTTTTCAGTTTTTTATTTATTTTTTTTTTGCATAAGAATCTTTTGTTTTTATTTGTCTGAATTTTGGGGATGAGCAGTTATAATTATTTACACTGTTTATATTCGGACTATTGTACTCATCTTTATTGTTTTTTTTATCAAAACATTTCAGCTGCCTTGTTCTTTGGCCTTCTTCAGGTGTATATTGATCTGGATAATACAGGGAATTGTTCCATTTATTTAATCTACAGTGGCAGACTGTTCTCATTCTAATGCTCACGTCTAGGGGTATATCGTCTAATGCAGGGATTCTCAACCTTGCTTGCCCCATGCACGCCTTTCATCATTTATCAGAATTCCATCCCCACCACCGCCTATTTTCAAGGTGACAGGTCAGATAGGTCAAATTCTATAATGCCCCCCCCCTCCAAAAAAATAAAACTTACTGTGGTCACAATTCACCACAGTTGAAAAACTCTAGTGCTTTCCTTTGTTATTTAACGCTAAATTTAGTACTGAATAGCCTAGTGCAAAGGCACATTGGCCGAAACATTGTTGTTAAAAACAACAAAGATGAGGAGAATAGTCCGAATATAAACAGTCTAAATCATAATTTTTTTTTTTTGTTGAATCCATGCTAAGAATCCATGCTAAGAATCCATAAAGCTTCATTCATTTTATCTTCTACACTCAACACCTCACAAGAACTTTCTTTACACCTTTAATCACAGTGATTAAGATGGCTATCAGTTGAGCTGGAGGCTAAAAGACAGAAGGAATTATCTCTTCAAGACGGGATTGATCAGGGCTCTCCAAAATTTCTTAACAGTAACGCGTAGAAATTTTTCTCTCTTTGCTTATGCTCCCACCTCCTGTTCTGGCATCCATCGGGGTTTGCTGCTTACTCCTATATCTTTTACCCTCAATATGCCCTGGGGGGATTAAGTTTTCTGAGCCCTCCTTCCTCAATACGTGTCAAAGGAATTTCAGCTGTCTCTTTCTGATTCTAAGTATTCTTTTTGTTATCATTTCCTTTTAAATTTCCACATTGATTATTCGCTCTGTCCAAGGAATTCTCAGCATCTTTCTGTAGAATCACATTTCTACTGTCTCCAGTTTCCTCTTCATTTGTAAGGAGTGTCTAGCTGTGACAACTCTAAAAGAGGATTAATATCATGCAAGTAATCTGGCACTCTTTTCTAATGAAAAGTTGATGTTGAACCAATGTCTTCAAGTAAAGAATGACTGGCTTGCTCTTTTAATCCTGGTTTTTGCCAGATTTTCAAAAACAGACCTGGTGGGATATACACTCATAAAGCAAACTAGTAATTTTGCACCACCGCCTAGCAGACCCTGAACTCTCACCTATCATGATGGTTGGCTTCTTCTCTAAAGAAGGCTTTTTACCTCAAACGTCTATTGGGACTCAAGCTCTCCCCTGACATCAAGTGGAACATATATATAATCTATTGCTAAAGATGCTGGAAAAATGATCAGTTCATTGTACCTCTCCATTAAATACCTGACTCTCCCTGCTATACTTTATCTTTACAAGAGGCAGGTCAAAGCAAAAATTGAGTGTTGCTGTCATACCTGGGATGGAGCTGCTCAGTCCTCATTTGCTAGTCTTGACAGAGCTCAAAAGCATCTACATGCACTTGTGGGTAATGAATCATTTTCCACCCTATAACCCCTTTCCCACAGATGCAAAGTCGTGAGCCTCTCATTGCTATTTCCACGACATTTTGACAGGTTATGTTTCTTAATTCCACCATCCCCGACTTTTACAAGTGGGATCCCCCCCCTTTCCATTTGGACAGCTTCTTCCCAAGAACTGCTGCTTTGTGGAGCAGACTCTTGACAGGATGTTTTCTATAATCTTGATTTCTTCAAGACTCTTCCCTACATAACCCCATGAACTTCAACTCTTGCCTTTTCTTATGCTTTTCTACAGCCATATGTTGAAATACACATTCCCATACAATCACTGAAGTTAAGCAATACTGAACTTAGTCTTGCAGTCACCCATCTAAGTACTGAACATGTACACATGTAATCTGATTATAATATTGAAGGCTCATATAGAAGCATGGCTTATGATCATATCACTTTATAATACCAGTTCTTGTATGATCACAAAGGTTAAGCAATGTAAAGTCATATCAGTGCCTAGATTGGTGACTGCTTGGGAATACCAGGTGCTGTAAGCCTGGATGTGCAGGTGGTGTAATGTATAATGGCTTGGAATTGTTAATTGGAGAGCAGTGTTTCAGTTCCATTTGGGTTTATTATATTTACTTATGTGCAAATATTCTTGGGGAAGGTATGAATCCACCTCTTCTGCCCTCAGCTATGGGTTAATTAGTAAGACTTTATCACTAAACCATTATTATCCCCCTCCCAATTTTTTTTTTGTTCTAAAAATATTTTCTGGCTTTAAATAACCTGCAAAGATAGATAAGCCATAGAAAATGAATGAATCAATCAATTTTCTTATGCTCATCCAAAGTACACTAACCTTCTGTCTTGAGTGACTCTTGGGCATTGTATTGGGTGAACATTAGTATAAAAAACAAATATTCATAAAACCACTACTGTAAAATCCAGATATTTATGGATGTTATAAACTGTTATGTGATATCTGTTTTTCTGTATGACAGTGAATGCTGGACAATCTCTGCAAACATGAAGAAGAGACTTTAAGCAACAGAAATGGGGTTCTACAGAAGGATACTGAGGATACCATGGATTGAACATGTGAGCAACAACAAGCTTTTGGAGAAAATGGAAACAAAATGGAAACTTCTACTTAGCATAAAGAAGAAGCAGTAGAAATTTCTGTAGTGCATAATGAGAAAGTAGGGCTTGGAAAACCTGATACACACAGGACAGATTGAGGGACAGAGGAAAGCAAAGCATAGCATACTTGATGAGCTTGAGCAAATGAATGGTAGAACAGAATTTGGGAGAAATAACAGACAAAACTTAAGAGCTACAAAAGACAGGATGATGTGGTGGGCCATGATTGCCTACACCATGAAGGGACACAGCATATAAAATAAGAACTTAGAATCAAAATACACAAATATGAGATACAATGACTGCCACACCATGAAAAATATACATATGTAAATATGCAGCTGAGACAATCTTGAAATGAAAAAGCCTGCATTTATGAACACAAAAGACTTGTTCATTACGATAATAGCTTACAACCATATCATGTCAAGGACCTCAGAGTTAACATTAAACCTGATCAGGACCTAGATGGGTGACTGATTTAGAATACTCATATAATGTAAGCTCGGATGTGCGGGGGGTGTAATGGATAATGGCTTAGAACGAGAAATTGGAGAGATGAGCTTGAATTCCAACCAGGTTCATTACATTAGCTTATATACAAATACCCTTGGAAAAAATATGAATCCACCTTTTCACCCTCCAACTATGGATTAAATAGTAGGACGTGTATCAGAAAATCATTATTTCTAAAAAAATTCAATAATACAATATTCACTTGCAAAAAAGAAAAGATTCTTATAATCCCAAAATATATTTAAACTTTAAATAATCTATAAAAGGTTGATAAGCTGTAAAAAATAAATTGATCATCATAAATCCAACTCATTAAATTACTTGGCAACACATATCACATATACTTGATACTTACCTGGCACAGGGCTCGTCTCTGGGCTGGTGGTATCACGGCTATGACTAGCTAAGACCAGCTCTGACAAGCTTGGACCAGTGGGCCGAGTGAAAACATTCGGATCCCCATGTTAAAAACTGACCTTGTGTCACAACCTGACTCTGTGTGTGTGTGTGGGGGGGGGTCAAGTAAATACACATATCACATATACTAATAGGTTGGTGCAAAAATAATGTCGTTTTCTCACATAGTAACATATGTGAGAAAACGACATTATTTTTGCACCAACCTAATATAATAATATAAAATTTATAATTTATAAATCTATAATATAAAATTTCTGATGAGAGGGGACGAAACCGGTCGACTGGTGTGTTTTTATTTTAAAGCTATCATGGCCTATAATATAAAATTTCTTGCTTTTTATGCCATAATGCGTTTCTGTACTGTTTCAAACATATTTATATATTTCAAGAAAAGGTACTCCCCTGAGTCAATTAGAAAATTGAATAAAATTTTACAGATTAGGTCTAAAATTGAAACATTGAAGGTGAAGACAACTTTTTTACATTCCTGTCTTCAGCACCAGGTTTGCCCGTCTTTTATTTCCCTTTGGATTAGGCGGGCAAAGTTGTTGTCTCGTTTAATTCATGACATGAGACAACGTGAAATAACACTCGGCTTATCTTTATTTGCTCTTTTGCATACTTGTGTAGGGTCGGTGGTGAACTTTTTCACTGTTTGATGCCACCTCCCTATCATTTTAGAAATTTCTAGGGTAGATTTACCTTTTGAGAGTTCTGAGGTGATAGTTTTCTTTTCAGCATCACTTAAACTGCTTTTATGGCCCATCTTTTCACTAAATTCTTACACTTTTCTAATAATTTGGCACACTCAAATCACAGTGCTGATAACAAATATGGCGCCAGTTTGTTTACATTGCGCAGATCAGTACGAAAATTTTAGTGATTGCGCAAGTCAGTGTTGTCAACATTGTGTGAAAATTTTGTGTGAATTGATTGGACAGTTTTTGAAATATTAGAAAAAAGTTATCTGGATAATAATTTGGCATGCAGTGTGTGTGTGTGTATATATATATGTATACACACACACACACACACATATATATAAAGAAATATAGTATTAAGGTGTGCTATATTTATGGGATAAAGTGCTCAATATCAGAGATAGAGCATATGTAAATATAAAAGTGAACATAGAAGTCAACACTCAGAGGTGACAGGATGTTTCATGTTGGACATCTAGCAGGAAACAGCCTGTCACCTCTGAGTGTTGACTTCAGTGTTCACTTTTATATTTATATAAATACATACATACATACATACATATACATACATATATATATATATATATATATATATATATATAAAATAAGTTGACTTCATGTACACTTGATTTTTTTTTTTTTTTTTTTTTTTTTGTTGCATGAATTTTAACCACACCAGCAAAAATTTACTTGTGTATAATCCAACCAGTCACTGAAAAAGCATGATTTTTAACTTCTTTAAAAAAAATTACCTGTGGCCTCTTCTTTTTGCATAAAAATTGATGCTACTCTCAAATATGTACAGTAGAAATAAAACAGGCTCCAGTTTTGATTTAAAAAATTCTCAGCTTATGGCCATATCACATTGAGACACTGGTTCTTGTATGATCACTGAAGTTAAGCAACATCAAGCTTGGTCAGTGCGTAGATGGGTAACTGCTTGGATGATGTTAGTATAATAGATAATGGCTTGGAATTGATAATCAGAGAGTAGTGTACGTTACATTTACTTATGTGCAAATACCTTTGGGAGAGATAAGATTTGTACTACTAAAATCATTATCTCAAAAAAATAAAACAAAAAGTCTTACAATCTAAAAAAAAATATCTTTTGGTTTTAACCTAAAAACTGTTAATCTGTAAAAAATGAATGAACGAATCAATCAATCAGTTAACAAAAAATGAACATTGCCTATTTTACAGAAAATACATAGAAAGAAGATTATTATATAGAAAATACCAGAAGATAAATAAATAAACAGCTTATAAATACCCACCAAATGCACTTGTTTATATCTCCAGTATTTGTTAAGCCAATACATAAAGAATGTAAGATCCAAATATTTGCAGATGATGTGCCCTAGTATTATGTTGTCATTTCAAGCATTATTTATTTTCATATATTAGGTTGGTGCAAAAATATCGTTTTCTCACATATGTTAATGTGAGAAAACGACATTATTTTTGCACCAACCTAATATCATGCAATTTGACTAATTGGAAAACTTTTATCGACTTGATTACACATTTTGCCATCTTTAGATCAGCTTTTTCGGATCAGAACAAATGAAATGTGTGTGTGTGTGTGCACTTCAACATTAAATCTTTTATACTTTTTCAGCTAAGCTGGCGTCCCTTGCTTGGGATGAAAGAACAAAATTGTGTGACATTTCTGTAAAAGCTGTTATTTATTATTTTTCTGTGTCAATAATAGGTTGGTGCAAAAAATAATGTCGTTTTTTCACATGGTAACATATGTGAGAAAACGACATTATTTTTTGCACCAACCTAATAGTATAAAGAATTCACACATTTTTTTGCATTCTGATTTGAGGAAGTCTATCCAACAAAGTCAACAAAATAATTTTCCACTGTATTTTATATCCTAAATCACTTCAGGCCCTTTCCTGTTACCATAATGTAGCTGCCCTCTGACTTTTCTATGAACAAGAATTTTTTTTGCAATGTGTGTTGAAATCCTAACAACCTTTTTTTTTTTTTTTTGAAGTTATTGATAACATTTTTTGTTGAGATTTACAAACTCTACATTTCGTTCAATTTCGAAAACCAATCAATGAAATTTGAATAAGCTGATTTGTTTGGAAAAATACTTAGTAAAAAAACCTAGCAAAACCAACTGCACTTTGTACCCACTTACCTGTTTACACTTCTCCCCCAATTTGGTTTTGATCGGTTAATGTATGGCTATTTTAGAGGGTGTGACTGACAGATGAATGGAAATCACACCCTTGAATGAGCAGCAACGAAGAAATATGGAGTTGTCAAAGCAGCTCGTTCGAGGTTGTCCGCTTTATGTGTTTAAGGTGGGCTTGTTCACATCAAGTTGCCGAATACGTCAAGCTTTTCGGGATAATGCTGTGAGTGAATGTCCTGCCAGGTATTGGTTTCAGAAATTCCAGTTGAGAGATGTTTCCTTGTGATGAATGCAGCAGTGGTGAGCTGCAGGTTCTGGATGACAAGGCCATGAAGGCAGCCATAGAGGAGGACAACAGCCAAACATGTGGTGAGCTTGCTGAAAGCTTTGAGGTTTTTGATGAAACAGACTTCACCTGCACCAGTTAGGAAATGTGTACAAGTGGAGTAAGTAGGTGCACCACCCCACACACTGTCAGAAGACAACAAGTAACAGCCTGTTTCTTGTTGCTTTCTCAGCACTGCAATTACCCATATTTGATTGAGGACTCACCAATGATGTGAAGTGGGTCCTGTACGACACTGACAAGCATGTTAGACATTGGTTGTCACCACAGGATCCTCTGCCTTACACCACAAGACCACCTCTACAGCTATGCAAGAGGTGCATTATAGTGATTTTCCAAGCGTAGCTGAATGTTGGGGACACCCAGTGAAGATCGAACTTACTACTCAGTCGTAGTTGTTCTACCGAGACGAGCTTGCTAACCATTACACCACCTCGAGGTGCTCACAAGAGGTGCATTATAAGCTGCTACTAATGGGCCATACCATCATTGCAGACTTGTACCTACAGCAGTTGGAATGTGTGCAACAGGCACTAAAGCAGGAGGAGCCAGCATTTGTTAATCACAAGAGTGTACTGTTTCTCCATAACAATAACAGGCCACATGTGGTGCAGATGACAAGGGATATCATACAATGACTTGGCTGGGAGATACTGTACCATCTACCATTACTCCTTGAATGAACAGACTACCCTTACTCCTTGAATGAACAGATTACAACCACTTCCATTTCCTGGACAACTACAAAGGAAATCCTTTGCAAATGAGGCAGACTTGTGGCAGGCACTCACAGACTTTGCATCTAAGACACCTGATTTTCACTGCCAGAGCATTGCTCAGCTGGAGGCACATTGTCAAAAGGCTCTGGATGTTGATGGGAATTACTTTGATGACTAATAGTATGCTGAATTTTCTGTATACCTTTTTTTCTTATAAATCAAAAATAGCAAGGACTTTTTTTGGTTATCTTGTGAATTGGTTTCCTCATTTTACAGTTGAAATGACTAGGTTTTGCCATAAGCTGATGTAACTGTAAGTTCTATGCTAGCAGTTTCTTTTTTCGCACTTCTTGCTCGTGGAACTTTCTTCTGACTCGATGCTTTGAGTTAACTTTGATCTTTTATTTAAATGAAATGCCAATCATTATCTGCTGTCTTCTTGTTTCCTCTTCTTTTTTTCTTGCTCCTTTGTAATGTTTCTGTTTTCTAATTGTTTCACACCCAATAATCCCTTGTGTCTTAGTGGCTTTACTGCTTTACTTGGGGTAAATACAATTTTAAAAAATTGCTTGTAAATATTTACTAATCATAGCCTAGTATTGCACCAGGACAACTCTTGGGGAAATGCAGATATTAGGATGGTGCTGTGCCAATCTTGCAAATTGGTTGAACCTACCAGAATCTGAAAACAATCTTTGAGTTTACCTTCACTCAAACATTGACCCCTGGAGTCAATCTAAAATACTGCTAAACTATTTAACCTGAGGAAGCCAGCAAGCTTTGGTTTTTATCAAGAAGTTTGATACATTTCCAAAATTGTCTAACAAAAATCTTGTAATTATCTGCAAATGTACATGATGGGTTTTTGAACTCAAATGTAAGATAAAAATGAAAAAAATGAGTATAATATGCTCAATGAAATATCTCTCCAGGTAACACATCCCTCTCTGCATTTGATTGGGCAGAGGGTTAGTCAATTCCTGATGTCTGATGCGTCCCTAAAGAGAAGTGTGGTGAAAGATTAAGCAATTTTAGTTGCTACTGTAAGCACAGCTCTCTGCGATATTCCATTTGAAGGGGCATATGGATAGATGCATCCCTGTGTGATGTTCCATTTGAAGGGGGCATATGGATAGATGCATCTCTGTTCGATGTGAAGGGGATGTATGGATAGACACATCTGTGCACCATATCCCATTCAAATGGGTGTGTTGATAAATATCCATTAATTATTGGCCAGTGAATATTTTTACAATTTCTTTTTTGTAAGTATGGGGCTATATATTCATTGCACATTAATTCCAAAGTTACATTTGTGGACTTAATGAAACATATTCTGCTCCCTCTGTATTTCCATCAAATATTCATTATCTACAAATGAATACATATTTAGTTTCAGCCTTTATGAATTCAAATTTTCAGATGAACAATGTTTTGAAGTATACAAAATACATCAAGATAAAATAGATCCTCTTTGTAAAATGTTATTTTCAATCATCTCTTCTCTTTTGTATGCTATACCACTCTCTTATTTTCATTCCAACCACTCTCCTCCCTTGTGCTCTCTCTATCTTGTCCCCTCTAACTTGATTTAAACACACCCATCCACATACAATAACAGGGTAATGTTACATACCAAATTATACATTTTATGCATGGCTATGTACACCAGCATATAACACGAATACACATTGCCTAATGCAGGAGACACCAAACTGGGTGGGTCTGGCCCCTGACATCAGTTCATACAGCCTGCCATGTCACTGTGCCACAAATGAACTAAAATATAATTATTTATATGGAATTATCAGTAGATTGTATTTAAACTTAATATGTAGAAAAAATTAAAATAAATGTAAGTAAAATGCGAAAACTTGGCCAATCTGATTTTTGCATTTGGCAGTAATATAAGTTTTAGGAAAATCAGTGAAATAAAAAATTCGGCAACTTTTTGCAACTTTTGATATCCGAGCGCATTTTGTGTAAGTACCTGCAATGAAATTTCTAAGTGATTATGAACCTGCTGCAGTAATTATGTTTTAACTTGCATTGACGTGTTTAAACCAGTTTAAAGAGTGACATATATAAAAAGGACTGGCTTCAGCGAATTATGTCATATATTTTGACTGAACTTACTTTAGATTTTATAATCTGCAAAGTCAGCACGTGTAACGAGGTTGACTGAACATTTGAAAGCATTTCTCTTGGTTGGATGCAGCAATACCAAAACAAATATTAATTATATCTTAAGAGGTAAACACCAGTTTTACAAATCTCACTAACCTTTCGTGCTGATTAGTTTGAGATTTGAATATGTGCACACTTGACATGATATAACTATTTTATTGCTATTGTTACCTTCTTGGATAACTTTTTAGTAAATAAGTATGTTTGTTGTCTTTATTTTTTGTGCATTCATTTTATTGTATTGAACAAAATGGTTATCCGGCCTGCGCTCGTCATTCTCTCAGTTATCTGGCCCTCTGAAAAAAGTTTGGTGACCCCTGGCCTAATGGATAAAATATTGGTTAAGTGAATTGAGTTAAGCTTACATCATTGATAACTATGTAACTAAACAGATATTACATCTTTGATATCATTTTTCTGCATCTAGATATGAATGCAGTTTCAAGTATAACATTAGTAAACAGGTAGCTGTAAACCAATAACTCTGTAAGAAGTCAGGGATCTAAATCCCTGTAACACTTTTGAAGAAGGCAAAAATGGTCAGTTAAGTCAACACCCAGAAGCGACAAGAAAACTTGTGCCAATGTAAGTTTTTCATAAAAGCAAATTGGTGTAAAGCAAACTTTCAAAAAGTGAAAGATACTTGTTACAGAGTTACGGGTGATTTATTCAAAGAATTATTATTAGAAGGCTTTAGTTAATTAATTTGTGTGAAATAAAACTCTAAAAACTTTTTAATTTGCTTTCCGCCTGGCAATAACATTTGATAAAAATGACAAAAAGACTTCTTTCATATGCGAGATTGGAAATATCAGAATTTATATACAGAAATGTATAATTAGGTTGTGCTGAAGTAAAATATTGAAAGAAAGTATCTTTTGAAAAGCTTTTGTGTTTTTCCTCTTTTTGTTGTTTGCTGACAGAAAAAAAAAGTTCATTTTGTTATTAAAATATCATTCAAAAATGTTTTTTTATGACTGAGTTATTTCAGGAACTGTCTTCTCGTTTGAAATGTTTCAGTCAAATAAGTTTGGATGTTTTTGATTTGTCCTTTTTCTTGTAAGTTAGTTTTATATTAAAATCCTATACAACAAAGCAGTAAATAGTTTGCAATGATTATTTTTTTATAACTGAATGAAGTTATCTGCCTTTAATTGTGATTGTTTGCAGAGAAATAGAATTTAAAATTAATAAATTCAAGAAAGATTGAATTCAACAATTGTGAAAGTTTGTGAACTTGTAATATTATAAATTTGTTATTGTAATGGAATATATTTTTCCTAGTGAAATGTCTTAGTATTTTGTTGGAAAGATTGTTATCTAAATTTGAGTGAGTTATTATTTTATTAGGTTTATTATGAGTGTTATTATTTTATTAGGTTTATTATGAGTGTTATTATTTTATTAGGTTTATTATGAGTGTTATTATTTTATTAGGTTTATTATGAGTGTTATTATTTTATTAGGTTTATTATGAGTGTTATTATTTTATTAGGTTTATTATGAGTGTTATTATTTTATTAGGTTTATTATGAGTGTTATTATTTTATTAGGTTTATTATGAGTGTTATTATTTTATTAGGTTTATTATGAGTGTTATTATTTTATTAGGTTTATTATGAGTGTTATTATTTTATTAAGTTTATTATTTTTATTAGGTTATTATTTTTACATTACTTGTTCTGCAGATTTTCACAATAGTTTATGCATCTTCTTTTTGTAGTGGATGTTGAATCTTTTGATTCAGTATTCAAAAAAAGCTTATTCAACTTCTGTCTTTGGCTACAATTCTCATTAACAGTTTTGGTTTCACTGTTGGAAGCTTCTGGTCTCACTGGTGCAAGCTTCCGATCTCACTGACTCAAGATTCACACTCTTTAGTTTAAATACTACTTGGGTCAAATGATTGCCCAAATAAGGCTAGACCCTTTTCCAAGAAAAGTGATCAAAGTTCTAAATAATGTGTAGGTGTCGTGCAGTTCAAATAATCAGTGATTGGACAAAACTACTTTGTATACTTTTTAAAAGCGTAAAATTTTTTGCTACATGAAATTTATATTGATATTATTTAAAAACGGTAATATTGGTTGAAATATGTTTACATTTTAAAAGTTAATTAAAATTAGAACTCTGAACACTTTTATTGTTCTTTTGTTATTACTTAACTTACATTTTTTTTCTAATCATTTTATCTCCAGTAAAGCCACTAAGATGCAAGGGGTTACTGAGTGTGAAAGAATAAGAGAAAAAGAAAAAAACTTATTAATAAGAGAGAGCATACAGACATGAGATTAACATGCATATATATAAATAGGGCTTATTTTATGATGTTTATTATTTAAATTTTAAGCCAATTCATTTTTTTTAACTGATATCACCCCAAGCAAGGCAGTAAAGTCACTGAAACAGAAGGGGTTACAGGGTGTGGAAGAATTAGAAGTAGAAACATTAATAATGAGCATAAAGAGAAAAGAATCATCAGGAGGGCAGTAGCAGTTGACATTGCATTTAAATTTTTGCAGATTAAAATTAGCTGGAAAGGAGTTCCACAAGTGAGAACTGTAAGAAAAGAAACTGTTAGCATAGAACTTAGTTACATTTATCTTGCTTTACTGAAAATTGATGAGATCTTAATGCCAGTCTAGCACTGTGCTTACATTCATAAAGTCTTGGTACCATAGCAAAAAGGTCATCCAAACAATTACAATGAAAGCATTTATATATAAAAAAAAAAAGGGCAGAGAGAGAGAGAGAGGCAGCGTTACAGCAGTGGGTAAGTGACTGAAGCCAAGCTGCCAGATCAGGACCAGTAATATTGATGATTTAAGAATATAGTCATCCAAAGAAATAGTTTTCTCAAAGAGATTATTTTTGCGAAACCCAAAATATCAGTCAGTTATGCACCCTGAAATGCAGACAGAAATTTGCTCCCTCTGAAAAATCTGGCAGGAGGAGTGGTACATTTTTTTTGGTTAATGCTATATGTCTGTTGGATATTCTGACTTTTACTTGCAGGCATTATTTTACCAGTTAGTATCATGTTAATGAAGCACATGTTTGAGTCACATCTGAGAGAAGAATTTAATGGAAGAGCTAAAAGTGAATAGGAGAAAGAATGAGAAAGGAAGGATGGCAAGGGAAAAGTGAACAAAATAAGGGAAAAAGAGAGCCTGCAAAAATTGTGTGTGGAAGAGGGGAGTTTTTTTTTTTTTTTTTTAAGAAAATCCTTTGGATGATAAGAAAAATGATTGAAAATGCAAGAGAATTGAAAACATTGAAGAAAATGTAGATTATAGAAGTCATTCTCTATAGTTTTGAAGAGTCATTTTCATTCCAAATGTTGCTTGAAGTAACAAGAGATAAAACAAACATTATTGAAAATAGTACAAAAAACAACAAAAAAAAAAAGAAGTTATGATTGAATTTAGAAGATACCTTCTCTAATTTTGAGTTATTCCTAATTTTTTAATATTAGGTTGGTGCAAAATAATGACGTAATAATGTCGTTTTTTGACGTATTTTCTAACATCGAAAAACAACATTATTACGTCATTATTTTTGCCCCAACCTAATATATATACACACACAATGGTATACTGAAAAGTTCTTATCCTCACCTACTTCCCAAAATGACCAAGTCACTAAATGTCATATTTTTAAACAGTACTTGGTTAGGATGAGAACTTTTTAGCCCTCCCCAATATATATGGGAAAATAGAATTACATTTTTATACATTGAATAAGAGTTGAAAATTACCAAACATGAAATACATCAATAGCATAATCTTCTGCATATTCTTCTCTATATTTAATAAGTTTACCTTAATCTGGTACAAGGCCACAATTCTGGAGCATGGAGTGAGGATTGAACTCACTATAGAAGTATTGATGTGTCTGACAAACTTTCCAGATTCAGGTGACTTTGACACGTTCTTATAAATGAAAATGTCTAAGTTTATTAAGAGCTTTTTTCTTTACGTTCCCGGGTAATAAAAAGATGTATGTCAGACTAAATCAACTTTGACACATGACTATGTTAATAGTCATATGCCACGTACAAGTAAATCTTATAATACCAACATTCCCTTTGAATACATTTATAAGAAGTCATTCTTCTATGTGTCATATTCTTTTAGGTTGTGGGCGACCATGGCTCTCCACAACTTTCTATCTTAAAAAGGTTTGTCTTTTAACTGTCACTCTCAATTTATGATCTGCCATCCATTCACAGTCATTTGGTACATTACTTGCTATTTTTCTCTGATTCTCTTGCGGTCCTTTGAGTGTCGAATTCTCTAAGATCACCTTCCTTTATTATGTGTTCTAAAAATTTCAACTGCCTCTTTCTGGTTCTAAATATAAGCATCCTTTTTGTTTCTTAAAATATCCTTGTTACTCACTTGTTCAGTTCATGGTATTCTCATCATCCTTCTGTAGATCCACATTTCTGTTGTCTCAAAGTCTCTTTATCTGTGAGGATATTTTCCAAAATTCACTGCCAGGTAGGGGAACAGATAGTTCAGTATTCCTTTCTTTGTTTCTAACAAAGATTTTCTGTTTCTTAACAGAAAAACAAAGTTTTGGATCCAAAGACACACTTTCTGTCCTTTGTTAAAACACTTTCCTTCTATAAATGAGGAAAGATATTACATAACAGATCAGCACTCATTTCTATTTACACTATTTACATTGTTCAGACTGTTGTTCTCATCTTTCACAGCGTTTCAGTCATTGTACACTCCGGCCTTCTTCAGGTGATTGGAATTTCTTCCACAGGGGTAAATTTTTCTAGTTTCAAAAATTATATAGAACAGTTAGAATCCACAGTTCTTTAGCATTTATTTTTTAAAATGGTGCTTGATACAACATAGAGCATAATATTTTTATTTAAAAATGTTTTACATTGGGGCATGGAAATTTCTATGTTTTGGAACTTAAATCTCTTCCATTATCAAGTGATGTTGGTTAAATTGATGAAAATGATTTACTTTTGAAAACAGAATGGTATTTTAAGAGTTAAGGAGAGAGGAACAAGATTTCAAAATTTTTATGGCTATGTCTTATTCTGAAGTGTTGTTTAAAGTCTACAATGTGTTATGACAGCATATGTAAGAAAGGCCTATAACAGTGTCAAAAATATTATACACCTTGACTGGAGGCCCCTTAGATTTTGGAGATCTTAAGCTTCAGCCTGCAAGTAAATTTCATACTGCACACGGGACACCTCAAAGGTAAAAGGACAGAAGTAAACTGCAACTAACCTGTCTAATGAAATTGCATAAATAGATGTTAGAACAGGGACTGGAAGAGATAGTAAGTACTTGGGAGACAGATCTCCGAGAACCAGGCTTTATTTGTACTGTCTCATTTACAAACAAGATACGAGTGTTCCTAGCCAAAAAGTAAATATATTATGGTAACAGTTTTATCTGTTTATCGAGTACTGCAGAAATGAACTCATCCAGTTAGTACTGTTAAAATGAGCTATGGCCCTTGACAAAAATACATGACTGGTTGTCTGCCCTTGGCAGAGAAGGTCATATGAACAGGATGATTGGCAACACATGTCAAACGAAATTTTTCCAAATTGTCTGAAGTATTTCCCATTTCATTTGATTGCATCCAATTTTCACATATCGAATGCTGAATGGCATCCCTTAAATTACTTCACTTAGCCTCATATTCTGAGCACACATTATTTTTCATAAATAAAAATAAAAAAGCATTAAGTTTTTTTAAAAAATCATTTCACTCCAAGTAAGAGAATAAAGCCACTAAAATACAAGGGGTTACTGAGTGTGAAAGAATAAGAAAAAGAAAAACTTTATTAATGAGTGAGAGGAATAAAAGAAGAGGAACCAAGAAGATAATGTTTGACATTGCATTTATAATTCTTTGAAGATCAAAGTTTGGAAAGCATGCAACTGGAAGAGAGCTTCATAGGTGAGAAGTGTGAAAAAAGAAATTGTTAACAAAGAACTTAGGGTTACATCTAACTAGTTCAACTGTAAAATGTTGAGACATTGCCACTAATGTAGTACTGCACCTAAATTCATAAAGTCTAGGTACCCTAATGAACAGTTCATCCAAACAATTACCATGAAAGTATTTATAGAACAGGTACAGTGAAGCTATTAGGTTCGTGCAAAAATAACGACGTAATGTCGTTTTTTGACGTTAAAAAATACATTTAAAAAAACGACATTATTACGTCATTATTTTTGCACCAACCTAATATATTACAGTGGTGGAAAAGTGACTGAAACTGGGATGCCAAGACAGGACCAATAACATTGCAGATTCTTCTTTGGATTTTATCAAGAATCTCTAAATATGTAGCAGCAATATTCAAAGCATGGACAAACTGCTCTCATTTGCCTATCACAGAAAACCCTTCCTGCCTCCCATCAGAATAGCTGATGCCCAACTCCTTATAGTGCCTTATTACTCATGCTTGACCTCACGCTGTCCACTGACATGAGGTGGAACAAATACATTGAATCAATAGCTTCATCTATCACAAGGAAAGTTGGTTCTTTGTGTTGTTCCAGAATGTTTTTCTCGTGTGAGTCCATACTTCAAATCTATTAGGTTGGTGCAAAAATAATGACGGTTTTTGACGTATTTTTTTAAGGTCAAAAACCGTCATTATTTTTGCACCAACCTAATATAAATCAACCATCTATCCTTGCATAGAATATTGCTGTCATGTGTGGTCTGATGCCCCACTGTATGTCACAAGGTCCTCTACAAAATCCTGGCTGGCATATCGGTCGCACGTTTTCACTGTTGAAACAGTAAAATGTAACTGTCTCTTCTTCTCAAACAGCTTCTTCTCCCACACTTCCTGCTTGTGGAACTCCCTTCCTCTTGCTTGCTTCCCTGATAACTATATTCAAGTGTAATTTCAATTGACATCTTCTGATACCTTGATCTGGTTCTTCTGGCCTTCTCTGTATCCTTTCCTCAAACACACCTATTGTTATCAATCCTCTGTAACCCCTTGCATGCTAGTGACACTCTCGTCTTGCTTGGGGTGAACTGATTAAGGAAAAGAAGAAAAATCAAAATTATGGTAGGATGGGCATTAATGAATTAAAAGCCTGCATTTCAAAAAACATGGAATATACTTACCAAAACCAGTATTTAGCCAGAGGCAACCCTTGGCTGCCTTTTACAGAGCAAGAACATTTCAAGAATTGAATAGAAAAAAAATTATTTCTCCTAAGAAATTGTGTTGTAATTTTACCAGTACATGTTTATCTCATTATTTGAACATAGAAATGATTTCATAGAAAAGTTCTCAGTTAAAATGGCAAAAAACAAGTTTACTAATGTAGATCTTGCACTAAGTTGCAGTGATAACTAAAACAAGATCCAAGCAAGTTTTGTCATTGGTAAAGATGGACATAAATTCAGAATTGCTAGGCCATATTTCCGCAAGCCAATCAGCAACAAAATCAACTTCCAATGAGGATATGATGTTTGGCAAGCTAATAATTTAATGCTAAACAAAATAAGCTAAAACTTGGAGGAATTTACCCTATCACCTGCAATAACAGACAAAGGGAACACATAAGGAGAAACCTTGAGCAATTTGAGTAAACACAAAAGGTTCTTTGACAAAACAATGAACTCGGTGCATTAGTTGCTCAGTGCAATGAGTCAGACTGTAATTTTAATTTAAGAAATTCGAAAGTTTAAAATTTTTAGTGTCCCTTCTCTTCCGTGTGCATATGTGGTTATATCAACATAAACATCACTTTAACCTGAAGTTCAAAGAGATGAAATGTGGCACACAAAAATTTTTCTATTTTGTCATTAATTTTCCTTATAGAAACACAAACGCCTTTTTATATATATATATATATAATATATATACACGCACACACACACACACACGTGTCCAACTGGTTAGAATGTTTGCTTTCTGATCATGAAACCTGGGTTCAAATCTCGCCATGGTTGATTTGTCAGGAAGGCAACTTCCTGATGTTATCAGCCCAGAGTGGGACAATCCAAGCGTGTGGCACCTTTGGAAAGTGCTTGCCAATCATACCACTGGTTGATCCAAACCTTGGGAGTGAAAATTGGATAGATGGAACAATTGGGGGCCATCAATAGCTGTGCTAGCATGAAGTCACAAGTCATCGGTTTGAGTGTGCTGGCATTGTTCAGATTGTTAATCATGCTACATAACACACTCTCTTCCAGAAACTGTAACTAAGGTCTGCTAAGAATAGTTGAAGTATAAACCACAGGTTGGCTCTGTGGGTGTTGAACAAAATATAAATGTGCCTGATTGAGAGTCTACACTAGGGATTGGCTAGCCACACTAGTAAATGGCTATACTTGAATAAGTGTGGCAAGCTAATATATATATATATATATATATATATATATATATAAATATAGTCTTAAGGTGTGCTATATTTATGGAATAAAGTGCTCAATATCAGAGATAGAACGTGTGTAAATATAAAAGTGAACATAGAAGTCAACACTTAGAGGCAACAGTCTGTTTCATGCTATATGCAATCATCAGGCCTGACGATTGCATATAGCATGAAACAGACTGTCACCTCTAAGTGTTGACTTCTATGTTCACTTTTATATTTATATATATATATATATAGAGAGAGAGAGAGAGAATGCTGAAAAGTTCTCAACTTAACCAAAAACAAAAATTATTTGGTCAGATTTTAGAAAATGGGTCATGAATCATCACACTCCTATACAAAGAATCGATTTAGTTTTCTCCCTCAGAAAGATTCCCCTTCAAAAGGGCTGCAGAGAAGCAAGGAACCGGCAGATAGTTACAGAGGTGAGAAATCTGAGAAAAATTTATTAGAATAGTAATAAACAATAAAATGATAGTCAGTTATGTGCCATGCATGATACATGCTTAGGTGATCATGTATGTTTTGATACATGACTGACAAGGCAGATTTTTTCCCTGCAGTAGATTGCCATTTCTTTCGACAGTAGGCCAGTGGCCATCCAAGGCTATAGAACCTGGTCTGTCCTGCTATTTATCCATAGCTGGGGGGAGAAGAGGATTCCTACCTTTCCCAAGGGTATTGGCATGTAAGTCAATCTAATGATTTTGACTGGAATTTGAACTCAGATCTTCAATTCCTCAATCCGAACAGCTATCCATTACTCCACCAATCTAGTAGTGTGCTTAAATTTATGGTGGTCAAGGTACCAAGGAGAAGAGCTCATTTGAACATTTGCCATGAAAAGTGGAGTAAAACATTGATTTTGAATTTGGTGGCCTAGTAATTGAAAGCTCAATCCATAGACTTGGTAGAAAAAGGGTGAGAATGGTTTTAATTAAGACTAGATATCCTTAGACATGGACTAGAACAACCTACTCTTATAGATTCAAGAAATTCCCTGACAAGCATCTGATGCTGATTATAATCAAAATATCAGATTTATATAAAATGCTCCAGCATGTTTTTAACAAAGTCTTTTAGTCATATAAATTCATAGCATTATTATTCAGTTTATAATAACCTGAAGGTGATGGGCTTGGAGATAAGGTGACAGGATAACCTGAAGGTGATGGGCCCCAGAGATAAGCTGAAGGTGATGGGCCCCAGAGATAAGCTGAAGGTGATGGGCCCCAGAGATAAGCTGAAGGTGATAGCTGAAATTTTGTGATAACAACAATAAGGATGAAGATAACTGTTCAAGTACAAATAATGTTAACTCTTAATCTCAGAAATTCAGACAGAAATATTTTTTTAATCAAAACTTGATTGCGTGTGAGTTAAATTCTTTCTTTACAATATGTTCAAGGATTTGACATTTCTGTCCTCAAAAGAAACCAGACAGAAAACCTTTTAGATGTGTCAGTTGCTTGGAAATGGCATGGAAACAGTGTGTAAATGATATCCTTCCAGATCAGTGGCCTATATAAAAAGGTAAGAAATACAGGGCAGGTGAGGTGAATGAGAAGCTGGAGGTGACTTAGTAGTTAAAAGTTCAAGAAGCTTTTAATAACTGAAGGAAGCTGAGTGCTCTTTGTTGTCAGCTTCAGATAAAAAGCTTACTCCCACATCCTCATGAAGTGCTTATCTGATTCCAAATGCTATACAATAACTTTGCCATTATGCTCATCTGATAAACATGATCCCAACAGTCAAGATAAGTGGTAATATGAAATCAGATAACACTTTCATTGCTGCATTGACCCACAGCCACAACTTTGTCAGTAGATTCTGGGGAATTACATAAAGACTTTATTTTATTCGAAATAAGTTCTTACATTTTTCTCTTATGAATTAAAAATCAGACAATTTTTATCAGTAAAGTACATTTCATTAAGAAAAGTTTGTTTCGTATCTGTCTATATTTCTGAGATGAGGTATTATGTACATTATTTACATTATTCAGACTATTGTCCTCATCTTTGTTGCCATGTTTATCACAATGTTTTGACCGTTGTATGCTCCGGCCTTCTTCACATGGTTGGAATGTCGAACTTAACCCTTTATTTCGCTCACTGGGGTAGACTGTTCTAGTTCCACGTACCATGTTTAATGGATGTCGGTTATCAGTTATCTCATGTTAATTCCCATCTCAAAGTTCTCCACTGCCTTAACCAGATATTGAACTCACACTCTTTGGGTCCTGTCACTGGATCTAACTAACGCCTTTATCCACTGTGTCATGTGTTTGGTTTATTAAGCAAAAATAGAATAATCTTTTTTCTTTTTTTTTTTTTCCACATTAACAGACAGAAATGTTTCCAGTGCCCCATTTTGCATGGTGTTGGTGAAACCATAGAAATCTTTTAGATGTTCTGTTCTTATAGACTATTTTTCTCTGATCTTTTTCTGTCTTTAAAAAAAAATCTGAATCCATTATTTCAGAACTTCTTCTTTTTCAAAGAACTGTTAAAGTGCATTTTCCAATCTTCCAGGGAATTGAATCTTCTTTTTGTACCATGTTCCCTCAAGATGTAGGTGATCGTAGCCCTTCACAATTTCCTGCCCTCTTCACAAAGTTTGTCTTTTTGTTATTTCTCCTAAATCTTGTTCCACCATCCATTTATTTAAGCTCAAATATTTCTGTCTGAATTTCTGAGTTTACATTATTTACACTTGGACAGTTGTCCTCATCTTCATTGTTGTTATCACAAAATCTTATCCATGTGACAGTCACCTGGTGGATTAATGCATTGTTTTATGAATTTGGTGATATAGTAATTGTCAGTTCAATCCTTGAGCTAGTCAGTGTTTACTTGAACTCTGTAGAAACAGGGAAGCCAATGAATGAGTAGTAATAAAACTAAGAACTAGATGAGATATCCCTAGATATGGGCAGTGGAATGAGAACAGTTTGCCCCTGTAAATTAAATAAAGGGTTCACTTCAGAATTCCCTGTAGGCTTCCCAGATTAATTGTTGGCTGATTTTGTTTAGCAGTATATCAACTTCTATGGATTATTTAATACAAAATCTAAATATTTTGAACAATTTTATGGCTTCAATTAAATATATTTTGAATGTAATTGTATGCCTTCAACTACAGATCGAATGTATTGTTGGTCATTTTGCTATAAAATGTATTTTTGTTCATTTTACTATAAAATGTATATTTGGTATATAAAATGTATTGTTGGTAATTTTATTATAAATATGTACTATTGGTAATTTTTTAATATAAAAGTGTATTTTTATACTTTCATAATGTTTTCTTTTTGTTTGGGGGTGCACTGTTTGTCTATAGTTGGTACCCTAACAGGTGCTACTATCCTGGGTCTGGGTGGATCTGGGAACAATTAAGAGGTGGTTTCATACTTCTCAAAATCTTCAATCTCCCAATCATGCTGCTGGATGTAGTTTCTCATCATACCCAAGACTTACTGGATTCATAGACAACTGATGTAGTTCAGAGGGCACAACAGTTGAAATTTTGTGATAACAACAAAAGTGATGGCAATAGTCCAAATGTAAATAGTGTAATGATAAGTATAATAAATTTATTGTATATAACATTTATAATGATAAATTTATTATATATAAAACCTATAATGATAAATAGTATAATGATAAGTCCTCATCATAGAAATTCAGACAGAAATTGCCTTACTTAAGAGTTTACATTTTTTGTTTCAATGGCATTTGAAACAGAGCTCAAATGTTACTAAGAAACAACTTAAGAGGCAGGTGACAGCAGCAATTTCCTCTCAGAATGTAATAGCAATTCTATGAATGCTAATTTTGTCTACTTTAATTCCCTTGTATGCAGTCACGATGGGTTTTGATTCTGGTATCCATCTTGAAATTATCATAAAGACTCGTAAATAGTATACTTTGTATTTTATTTACTAAGTTGACAGAAATGTTTCCAGTGCCCCATTTTGCATGGTGTTGGTGAAACCATAGAAATCTTTTAGATGTTCTGTTCCTTTTTGCTTGTATTAAGTTGGGTCATAAGTACAGTTTGACTTCTTATTATTGAATTGCTAGACTACACACACCCATTGTTGTGCCCAGAGCCTTACTTGGGGTGTTAAGGTTTCAAGGTCATGATGTGTGCTTGAATCTTCAAGATTGGGCATAAACTAGAAGATGCTGCATAGTTTTTAATTGCCCACATTGGCAGTTGGGATCATCACCGGTGACATATGTACCTTTCTGAAGTTTGGCTCTACAGCGACTAACAGTTGTTTGGAGGTAATTCAGGCAGGGCCAGAAGGGTTAGGCACCATTGGAGCTGGAGGCAGGGATTCTGTTGGGCTGAGAGAGAGCCTGTGTTCCATGATGTTAAAGTGGCTGCACCACAGGGACAGACTCTGATTAAGAGCTCTGTTATTCAATGGTTTGACTGAATGTAGAAAGCCATTTCAACTTGAGCCTCTTTGTCATTGGTTCACAACTATGGAGTGGATGACAAAGGTCAGTTTTCTACATCAACTTCTCAAGTTTGAAATGGACTGTCCTTCTTATATAAGGGGGGGCAATGCCACTAAGCAAGTAGTGGTCATCCACTTTGGTTGGCTTGTGACACTCGGATTGATCTGCAAAAGGTGTTTAAGGCAGAGTCACTTTTCTTTACATGTGATGATCTGCCCAGCACTCAATCCGCCACACTGTGGTCTGGCATCTCTCATGATCTGGTACTATTAGTTCACTATGTGAACAGCACCACAACTTTCTACAGCAGCAGAGTGTTTTGGTGATAAGCTCGTGTTCCTTTCTTATATATAACCAAGAGTTTGAGCATACCAGCCTTGTTCAAGAAATAGATCATGCCTGATTATGTGATCTCTCCTATAAACTGTAACTACAGTTTGCTCAGCATAATTGCAGTATAAACTACAGGTGGGGGTCTGAGGATTGAGCAGCCATCCGTAATAGGAATTGTCTAACCACCCTGGCTGAGATGTGTATTTAGAAATGGATAGTAGCTGGTCATTTTAAACACTAGAAATCTGCCAATTCCTAATTTTGTCCAAGGTTTTTTTTTTTTTTTTTTTGTAAGAGGAGAAGAAAGAAGTTGAATTTTGTGGCTATGCATTATTTTATAAAGTAAACAAACACTTCCTGCCACTTTTGTAATGTCTACAAACACTTGTCACTTTTTTTAGTTGACATCTTGGAGTATAATAAAGTTTTAGAAAAAAAATCACAATTTTTCAGTTGTTCCTCCAACCTTAGTCAAGGCTTGGTATTGATTTTTTTTTTTTTTTTGTGATGTCAATGAACACTCATCGCCACGTTTTTAATGCCAATGAATACTCCTTGTCAGTTTTGTAAATGCTTGTTGTAGAAGAGACTTGTAATCACAGATACAACTATAATAACACTATTGAACAATACTGGTGTCGGACACCTTTAAATAACACTGGCACTAATAGTACTTGCTCAATAATACTCACTCAAAAAGTAACCACCAAATAGTGAACCGAATAGTAATCCATATAGTGATCACTTAAATGCCATGCTAATTCCCATACATACATTTCCTTTATCATCAAGTGATCTACTTACACAAAATGGGATCACCTATGTTTCCTCTCTAGTGATCTGTGTTCAAACTCCAGTGTTGGCAGTGACTCTTTATTACTATATAACACATTAAAAATTCATATTCTCTGGTTCTTTTTTTATATGCCATGTCCCTTCAGAACATGAGGCGATCATGGCTCTCCAAAACTTCCTATACTTTGAAGCTTGATATCAAGTACCTCACAAGGTAGATCTTAGTAAAAACAGAAATTATGACCTGTAATTCGAAGGAAAGCAGTGACGGCACATACACTGAATCCATCATAAAGATGTGTATGACTCAGTTATAACATATTTAGTATAGGAGATAAGGAAATTGAACATGGAAGAGGTTGTGCTCAGGACAGTTTTGTCTAACACCACAAGTTTTGCTATAAAGCCAAAACATTAATCTACTTGAGTCATGTTTTTAAATAGCCTTGTCAGATCAAGACTTTCATAAAGACACTATTCATGGTGCCCAGCCCATTCAGAAATGTCTGAACTGTCAACTGTATGCAAACTGCTTTCTCAGATCAAGGATTAAAAATGGCTTTGAGCAAAAGAAGCCTGTAGGTCTTACAGAGTACCATCCTTGTTCAAATCACATGGACTGGCACTACATAATCACAATGAACTGTACCAAATAATAGAAACCGCATGAGTTGAGGAGTTTCAACAATGGAAACAACTAAAATGGATAGCACAGAATTTAAAGAGAAAATAATAACAATCAAAATGTTGACATTCCACACGACTTCAAATAAAAGGTTAGGAAGGAAACCCCTATCAATACTGGAAAGTGCAATAACAGCTACTGGGCTTAAGAAGAGAAAATAATGACAATCAAGATGTTGACATTCCATACTACTTCAAATAAAAGGTTAGGAAGGACCCCCCCCCCATCAGTACTGGAAAGAGCAATAACGGCTACTAGAGAGATCTATTTTCCTAGAAAATTCTTTTAAGAGAAAGATTTTATAAATTTCAACCTACAGTAGTACAAGGTGCATGATCAGTGAATGCCGACTGTTTCCTTTATTTATATATATATATATATATATTTTGTCTGCAAGGGCGTCAAACCTAGGGTCACAAACTCGCATCGATCCAACTAAATGTGTTGACTTTATTACTGACCGTTCTGGGTAAGATGATAAACTACGTCCAAAAGCAAGGCCTAGCACCTGTTAGAGCCCCAGCTATGGATAAATAGTTAACAACCAAATTGGGATTAAAACACTATGAAAGTGTAAAAATTGCTTTTAATACCTGAAATACTTTGTTTAAAAAATATTACCAGCAATACGCTTTTGAAAAAAAATATTGCCAGCAATAAAAATTTTGTCAACATCAAATAACCCATTGAGGTTGATATGCTGTAAGACAAACCAAACCAAGCCAAATCTATCACTGATATTGAGCGCTTTCCAATAAGTACCATGCATATAATATATAAATAATATATATAAAAATTACACACGTGTGTGTGTGTGTGTGTGTGTAATAATGGGGAGATTAGCCATTTTTGTTTTTAATCATTTTACCTTAAAGCCACTCTGATGCAAGGTGTTACTGTATATGAGAAAAAAACCTTATTAATGAGAGAGGAAAATAAGAGAAATTAAGACAAAAGATAACAATTAACATTGCATTTAAGTTTTTGAACATCAAAGTTGACTAGAAAGCAAGAAGACAAAAGAGTTCCACAAGCAAGAAGTGTGAGAGAGGAAACTGTTAGTATAGAACATATGGTTACATCTAACCATTTCAACTGTAAAAGACAGACCATGTTGCCAATTTAGTGGTACGCTTAAAATCTAGGTACCAGAGAAGAAAGCTGATCAGAACAATTACTGTGAAAATATTTAAGGAAACATTCATTTATATAAGGTTGAATTTATAAAATCTTTTTATTACTGTATATGTCGGTATACAAGGTAACCTTCTAACCTTAAAAATCCCCTCCCCATCAAATAGGCGGCCATCTTATACTCCATGTATAAATTGTGAACCTTAAATCCTGTGGTTTATGGTAAGTTGTTAGCATTGAAAATTTTTGATTTTAGGCTAATCCCTGACTGAGCTCATTTTTTTTTTTTTTTCATGATGGTAAAATAAAACACGTGTTTCTCAACAAGCCATTTAAAGATCACATTCAAGAACAGTAGAACAACTGGCTGGTTAGCAGGGAAAAGTCATTAAGACTATCATGATAACCTACCAAAAACACACCACCCTCTCATGAGGTATTGTAGATTGGGATAGTTAATTGACAGTATCTCTCCACCATTTTTTTCATTAGAATTTGAGTGAAAAGAAAGTATATGCTTTTCGAATTTATTTAATAAATTCAATGTAATACATTTTAGAATATAATTTGGTTGGGATCATCTTGTATGGCAAATATAGCCTGAAACCTACATTTTTAACTTGAAAATTTGAGTGTTCTTATATGCCAACATATACAGTAAAAAGTTTTTCAGGGAAACAGGTTTCTCAAGTTCACTAGCTATAATTCTTTCCAGTATTGATGAGGGCTTCTTTTTCAAACATTTTGTTTAAAGTAATCTGATAAGTCAACATTTTGATTATGTCATTCTTTCTGTGAGTTACAGGTGCTATCCATTTTAGTTCTTGCTACTGCTGAATGTCTTCAAGTGATGTGGTTTATGTTATTTGGCAAAGTTCTTTGTTCGTGATTCTCTAGCGGCCAACTATAAAATCTGATGAAGTATAGTCTTCTTTAAGAGCAACAGGTTCATTCACTTGAAACCATTTTTAATCAGTGTTCTGAGAAATGTTCTTTTCACCTGGCATTCTTTGAATTTTTCTCTAGCTTTCTTATTTTCTACTTTATATTTTTCACACTCTTCCCAGTTTTCCCAATTCCTTCATCTGTTTGTTATCTATTTATGTACATCTTTACATAACTATCTCAACTATCTATCAAGTCTGTTCCCACCTCTCAATCTATATCTCTGTCAGTCCTGATATACATTTTCTTTCTATCTTTCTCTTTATCTAGATACAGTGGCTTGGAATAACAGTTAACAATGTCCATAAATGCTTTCCCTTAAATACTGAGTGGTTAGTTTCATCCTCATTAGGTGCCCCATACAAAATTTTATATTAAATAATAAGAGTTGAAATTTCAGTCTCAGCCTACCTACCTCAGTGTGGAGTAAGACAAGTCTGGTTGACCATTACTACTGAGTAGTGTTTCATCCTTACTCGGTGCCCCATACGCAAAATTCAGTATTAAATAAACCAACAATGATTAGCATGTCAGTCAATCAACTAGCCTAATTATGATATATGTATGCTTATTTTAGTCCATTCATTATCTATCTACCAAGGTCTGTCCAATAATGATCTGTATACTATAAATAACATTATCATTCTCATACTTTTACTTTGCAAATAAGGATTCATAAGTGGGCTCAACATCTGTCACTGGATCATCATTGAGTTGCAAGATCTTCAGCAGATGAAGGAGCAGGATTTGTGTCTGGAAGAAAGGCTAAGTTTGCACCACCACATCCTCTCCCCTGGTCGAAGCCTGCAGATTGATTCAGTGAGGCTGCTTGCCTGGTGCCAAGCAAACCAGTTATGTTTGGCCGCAGAACAAAAGATGCAAATAAGATTAGTCACCCAGAAAGACCCTGTATTCATAGTGACTATTCTCTGTCTATATATATATATATAATGATGCTGTATATCAGAATAGTACATGTGTAACTGAATGACAAAATGAAGAATTCTATGTAATATGTTTCATCCTTCATTGATGGAATTACATATAAATATGTTTATATTTTCACCCTATGCTCCCTTATATAAATGAATGAATATATGATATCGCACATAGTGCTAGTACAACATACCTTTCCTATAAATATTTTCATCATAACTGTTTTGATGAGCTTTCCTCATTAGTACCATGACTTTACAACTTTATGCACGGTACTTGATAGTATCTTGGTTGCAACATTTTACTGTTGAAATTAATAGATTTAAGTTCTATGCTAACAATTTCTTCTCTTGTGCTTATTTGTGGAACTCTCTTCCAGTTTCTTGCTTTAAAAAGATGTAAATGCAATATCAATCATTATCTTCTGTTTTCTTAATTCCTGTTCTTTTATTGCTCTCTCTCTCTTTAATAATGTTGTTTTTTCTCATTCCCACTCAGTAGTTAGTGACTTTATTGCCTTACTTGGGAGTTTAAAATATATGAAATATACATTTTGCTTGGTGGTTGAGCTCTTTGTGTATTTCTCTCTTTATTTTTAGTTATTTTTGTACACCTGGTGGAATGCCAGAATTTCAGATATTGATTTTCAAGGGGACAGGTGGATGGACTGTACTTTTTTGGATGATTGATGTAATACAATTTTCCTATTCCTTCAAGAATCACTGTGTGTGTATACTTGTAAAATCTGCACCACACACACATCTATAAAATAGATAGGCTAGTTAATAAAACAAGGAAAAATGAAAGGTTACCAATATAATCAGTATGATAGACATATATTAATTATTAACCATGTGACCAAAATGAAGCGCAGAGAGAAAGGTTTTAAGTTCAGAATTTTTGGACACACCTGTGCCCTTCATCAACGGATTGAGGAATAAACAGATGAATGGGAATTACTCACCAACAAATGTTTTTAGATGGAGTATTTTCCAGTGAAAATCATATCGTTAGCAAAAACATGATCTCTATCTGATTCCTTGATGTGCGAAACATGCCTGCAACCCAAATCTCATGTTTTTGATAGTCTATACCTGTATTTCCCAACCTATGGCCAATTTCGAGTGGGCCACAGAAATTTTATAATTTTTACTGGGTCACATCATGGAAGTAGTTTTTTTACACTATAATAATTTTATAAGCCACAGTAAAATTCTGGGTTCAAAGTGGGCCATGAGCTAAAAAAAAAGTTTGGAACCACTGGTCTATACAATCAATAGAGCAAAATAAAGAAATTTTCACAAAAAACTTGAAACAAATTTTTTGTCTGCAGGCTTTAATCATTTATACAAGTTTGATTAATTATCAACAAAAGTTTCTTGTTAATTTTTAAAAAAAAATTTTCTTCAATGTTTTAGTTGTTTCTTGATTTAATTTTTATCTTTCAATGTTTCTTCTACCAAAATTTAATTAAAAAGCTTTTGTTGGTATTTAACAAAGATTTTTATGAATCAAAAATTGCTGCCCAAATACATCCATGTTATATAGGAATAAAGTGTCACTGCTGACACTTGAATTTGAACATGGATTGCTAGAGAGTAAACACAGGTGATCCCATTTTTGAATTAAGTAGACCACATGACCATAGAGGAAATGCATAAGTAAGAGGTCACGTGACATTTAATTGATCTGCATTTCTATTCTATCCTCTATTACTACATGACGCCACCCTGGTCTTGTCCTGTGCTGGTCACGGCTGCCAATTGTGATGCATCTAACCCTGGGCTGACTGCAGCACCATCTGTAATGATCTAACCCATGGCTAGTTCAGATGGAAATCTGGTTTACCACGGAACCATGTGTGACACTAACCTCTCCGGTTGTTGTGGTCGATGTCTGGTTAGATTCGATATCAGCCTTGCCGTTCCCAGCTTGCCTCCAATGTCTGGTTACTGAAGTAACTGCTTTGATCTCTACTCTGACCTACTCACGTGATTTGATCTGAGGTAGATGAAATCAATCAGGCGTCGGGCCGTAGTGCAAGCTGAATTCGGGGCAAAGGTGATACCGCACAAGTGTATGTAAAAGAAAAATAATGAAACAAACTCAAAAGGTTCAAATGTGTTGAAAAAATAACAGGTATCTTTATATCTGTTTGCTGAATACAGAACTGCATCTTTCTCCCAACCCGCTTCTATGGATTCATGACACTTTGCGTTTCTTAAACGAGTCTTGATATCTTAAGTTGTTTTTCAATAAACTGTTTTTTGGTATCTTCAGGCGATATTCATTAAAACTTGTTTTAGTGGTGTGAGTCTAAGTCGTTCTTCAAAAAAAATTGCTTTTAGTTAGAAGTCTAAGTCGGAATGCATGGAAATCTTTCAGTCAGCTCCTGCGAGGCTGGTCTCTGAGCTCACAGCTCTCTATCGATCTGCATGCGTCTCTGATCTCCAACTCAACTGTAACTGTTTGAAACTCTGGGGTTGTTTGTTTATATGGACGCCAATATGGTTTGGGTTCTTCGATAAGGGTTCTCTTTGTCTTCGGACAGGAAAATTTATTACTTCCCATTTTTGGAAGTCAATTACTTTCTGTTTTAGAGGGGGTCGTAGGAGGATTATCCTCCTAAACTCTTCCTTTCTCATATTGGTATCTCACACCAATCCCCTCAGAGGGCATGAACAAGTTTCCCTTCTTTCTCATATGTTCACCTTCGCCCATCACTCACGCCACCACTCAGCCAATGAACGCTTGGCAGTTTGGGTGTGGCTAGACTGGCTTCAGTTTACAATTATCGGCCAAAGAAAAAAATTATCTTCCCTTTTCTTTCTTTCTTTTCTATCGGCCAGAATTCTTATGAATCGTACTGCGGACATTAAATTTTTATCTTAAGTTGGGGTCACCTGGAATTCATTAGTCATTTCCTGACTCATTAACTATTGCTAGTCAACTATTTAACTGGGTGGTTGACTAAATCTCTTTGTCTTTCTCGTCTCGACACCATCGCATTCTGTCACCAATAGCTTGTACAGATAGTAATGATGATTTCCCCTTCTCGACCCTATCTCCTCCTGTCAAGATCTGGACATACAACAGATGGGTCTCCTCACTGGACACGAATCAAAACCAAATGATATCTCCGAAAGATAATTAATGGCTATTCTTTTTGGGGTAGTCTCACCTAATTCTTTCTTGGTCGCATGCTTGACTCGGTTTTGATTATCTTCTAGAATTCTACTTTGTATTCCGCTGACCGAATTGAAATTTTTATTATTGCACACGTGTGGGCAGAGAGCTATTCTTTATCTGTATTCTGTTTCCCTTGTCACGTCATGACACTAATAAATTCTGACAGAATCCTATACCCGCTTTTCTTACGAATTTTCTATCTTCTGTGAAAAAAATACCTTTCTTCGTAAATGAAAATAAAATCTTTACCTATTTTTCTTTTGTTAAATAAAAATAATATCGCTCGGTATGTCTTTCATTATAGCTCCTTCTCACCTTAAGTATTTCTCGTTTTTAATTTCCATGCTTAATTAGTTAGCCAATTACCATAGCTAAATAGTGTCACAACTATATAGACCACTATTCTTTACTCTATTCACTATACTATTTTACTATTCAGATCATTATACAGATTACTGTTCAAGTGAGTATTATTGAGCAAGTACTATTAGTGCAAGTGTTATTTGAAGGCATTTGATACCACCATTGTTCAATGGTGTACTATACTTGTATCTGCAATTACAAAGTCTCTACCGCAATGAGCATTATGAAAGTGACAACACATATTTGTTGACATCACAACAACCCAATTCAAAGTCTTTAATCATATATCACTTTGATTTTTGGTACAATTTACAAAATATTTCTCTCCCTACATAGCTTTTACTTTTTCTTACGATGTTCCACCATATCTTCTAAATTTTCTGTTTGTCTTTAATTTCCAAGATGCGCCTAGATAGGGTGGTGCTATTATAACATTTAAAGTATATTGAATGGTTACTATATCACTTTTTTAAATATACACTTTGTTGAGCCAATATAATTCATGATGATGTGTCCTTCAACTTCTACTTCAGACATAAATACAGTGTTTCTGGTAAAACATTGTCCATTTGGCAGGCAATCTCCAGTTTTCTACAGTTACAAGTGGTTGTTTTATTAGTAGATTTACTCTTGAACACTTCTGGTTGTGTTTCTTAATAATATGCTCCATGCTGAGCATTGTGCTATAACTAATTTTTACTGTATAAATGTTAATATTTATAATATTGGATTTTCAATTCATATAATTAATATTGTCACTGAAATTAAGTGCATTGATAAACAAAATGACTATGATGAAAAATAGATATTTGTTGGGTAAAATAAATTCTTCTTTCATGCAGTCCTGGGCATGACAATAATCTGGCAGCAAGGCCTCTGATTGGGAGGCTTTGAACAATGTGGAACCACCTGTTAATTGATGTTGTTTCCAAGTCCACCCTGACCCGGGGTGGTAGCACCTTTTAGGGTACCAACTATAGGCAAATAGTTAACCCCCTAAACTGGGTCCAAAACACTATGAAGTATAAAAATACTATCAATACATTTTTTGAAACCAAAAAAAAATATGAAAATACATTTTTTTTGTAAATGAAATTAATGCTCCCAAGAAAATTAATTTTGTCATTTAATGACCCATAAGAAGTTGATATGCCGCTAAACAAACTTCTCTCATGTTGTAGACTGAATGATACAAAGTGTGTTGTGGGAGGTGGGTGCTGGAAAGATCTTGTCCTGACCCCCAAAAAAAAATTGAGACATGCATGCTATTCTCCATATTCACCCCAAATTTCAACATAAATGGCACAAGTTTCTTAACTTTCTTTAACCTTTCCTCTCAACATTCTAATGTTTGATTTTTGGAAGTGGGTTGAGACGAGAACTTTTCAGCACCATTATGTGTGTGTGTGTGTGGGTGTACACATTTATACACAAATGTTTAGAAAGATCAAGAAAATATAAGATGTTGAAAAAAAAAATACATTTTTGCAATTTACTTTAAATTAAGAAACAAAACTTAGAATGGGAATTTTGGTTAATCTTTCCTATCAAACAAGTTAATAATTTCTTTTTTTTTGTTTTAACTTAATGTCCATCCATTACATACCCCAAGAGCCACTCAAGTTTGCAGGTTACTGAATGAGGTTGTTGAGTGGAAATAAGAGGAAGAAGTACAAATTAAGAGGATAGGTAGGATATATAATGGTTGATCTGAAACTTGAATGCATTAAGATTATAGTGATTGAGTATGCATCTTGTGAATCTGTTCCACAAAGTAGTTCTTAAAATTAATGAAATTCCTTAATATTTGGACAATTTATTTGCATCATCTTCAGAAAAAAATAGTAGCTTGTGTAGGACTAGGAAATGGAAATCAAGTTGAGAGAAAATGCACAAAACTAAGATCTAAAAATTAAATCATGAAGTGTGGAATTGTGGTGAGTTGAAACTGATAAACTAATTGAGTTATGACAGTAATTAATTGGTCATGGTTACTGTTACTAATTAATTGGTAACGTTTATTCTTCAAAGAATTAACATCCAACTTGAAAGATAACCAATTTGCTTCACTTGAATTCCTACCAAGATAGAAGTCTTTTCATTGGTTAGTAAAAAAAAAAAAAAAAAAAAAAAAGAAGCAAATCATGAAATCTGAGTGGCTTTAAAAGCTTGTCTCTTTCTTTTTTTTTTTTTTTATCTAAATGTTTGCCAAATATGAGCCCCAAGAGCCACTCAAAGCAGAGGGTTACTAAATAAGGTTGTTGTATGGATGTAGGAGGTAGAAGTAAGTGGAGACTATGAAGATATGTAGGATTGATAACAGTTAATCCTAGACTTGAAAAAGTTAAGATTGTAGTGTTCAGAAAAACATCTTCTCAATAATCTGTTCTATAAAGTAGTGGCTCTTGGAAATGGAACTTCCTTCTTACCAGTAGAATATGAAGGAAATGAGGATAGTTCACCTCTGTGTATATGGCATGATAGTCTTTTGTTGTTGCTATGAGTTGAATAGTAGAACAGTCTTTTGCCTTGGTTGGCAACACGTCTACCACAGAAAAAGCATCCTACTGCAGGAAAATCTGCCTAGTCAGTCATAAATCAAAAGAGACATTGTCGCACATATGGCACTTAACTGACTGATATTTATGGGCAAAAGTGCTCAGAATTGGAGTGAACACTAAGCAGTCTTTAGCCTATGTGTGTTCTGTTTTGACTCTACTATTTATATATGCCAGCCAGTGGTGCACTATGGGTAGTAAAGTCTATTGTATTATTCTAATGGCTATTGGGTAGGGGGTAACAGTTATGTTTCAAATTATTCTTTGAGTAGAAAATAATTGTGGATCCAAAAACAGTTATGTTTTTTTTTTTAATTTTTTACTAATCATTTGTTATTGATTATTTATTGATTTGTTGATTATTGATTTGTTGTTGATTATTATTACTACATTTATTTTTGTGTATTCATAGTGTGTCAATTTGTTTATTATTTACTTAATAAACAAAAAATCTAAAAGAAAAAAGCATTATCTTGTGGAGGTTGGGGATTATCTTATTTGTTCAGTTTTCAAGTGATGGCTTTATCTAAAGTATATTTATGTTACCTACATTGTATATACTGTATGGAACAGACTGTCACCATTTGGTATTGACCAGTGTTTATTTTCATATATATAAACACATTGTGCATCTAATATGCTTGAAAGTTCAAGTTGCAGCTGAACATTCTCCTTTTATGTGCCATGTCCTTTCAGGACGTGGATGATCATGGCTCTCTGCAATTTCCTACCCTTTGTAGTTCTTAGTAAACTTTTCACTATCTCTGCTAAAGTTTGTTCTGCCAACCACTTACACAAGCTTGTTACGTAGGTTATATGCTGCCTTCTGCTGTATCTTTTGCCTTCAGTCTGTCCTGTAATTATCAAATTTTCTAAGCACTTTTCCATCATTATGTGCCCTAGAAATTTCGACTATCTCTTTGTTTCCATTTTCTCTAAAACTCTGTCATTGCTCACATGTCCTGTCCATGGTATTCACAGTATCCATCTGTAGAACCACATTTCTATTACCTCAAGTATTTTCTTCATGTGTAAAGCAATTCTTTAATATTCACTGCCAAAAATAATACTTTGGCTCTGCCATTAGACATGGATCAGTTTTTTGTATGTTTTGATAGTACTAATTAGGATGAGATTTTACTTCTTATATAAAATTAATTGTAAAGAATATGAATTGAATATGATTTCAAATGTTCACAACATTAATTTAAAATAGAGCTCATTACAATACTAGACATATAGTTCTTTATTATAAAGTATTACATTTGAAGATATATAAACCACTGTTTGGATGTAATACTTCATAATAAAGAAAATATTTTATAATATAATATATATATATTTTATAATATATTATAATATATTATAATATATATATATATATATATATATATATATAAGTTTAGTTTAACATTGCCCAAGGAGACACATTTGTAGTGTTGAAACAGAATTGCAATTGTGTACCGATTTTAACCTGTTTTTCTTTTAATATCCTAAAATAAACAATATTTAGCTGTACTCTGTATTGAGCTCAGCTCTCTTTTAAATTAAATGTTACTGGCGGTTGAATTATAGTCCATTTTTCTTCATTTTTCCTGGATATATATATATATATATATATATATATATATATATATATATAGTAATATTAGCCATTTCCATATGTGGAAACATGCAGCATTCATTAACAAAGCAGCCAGTTCTACTTTTGGTTGAAATTGAGAAAAACTTTCTAATAAAACAATTTTTCAGTAAAATAGGTTTCTCATGTTTACTAAATGTTATTGTTCTTTCCAGTATTGATGAGTTTCCTTACCAAGTTTTTTTTTTATCTGTCATGTCTAATTTATCTACAGTTATTTTCCTTGCGTTGGTGACTGTTGTCAGTGTCATTTTTTATGACAGTGGTGAACTTTTTCAAGATATTTATGAAATTGGAGTTGAAAAGTAATGACTAAACACTAGTGTTAGAAAAAAGAAATTCCAGATTCTGATATTTTGTTGCTTAGGCTGAGAACTTTTCAGTAAATCTAAGAAACTGAGAGATATTCATAAAAAATATTCCGACTTTGATCTTCAAATATTTAAAAGCAATTTCAATCGCTATCTACCGTCTTCTTGATTCCTCCTCATTTATTGTTTTTGCTCTTTAATGATTCTCTTATTCTTTTGCACTCAGTAACCCCGTTGTGTCTTAATGGCTTTATTGCCTTGCTTTGGGTGAAATGATTAAAAAAGTTTTTTGAGAGAATGCACACTTAAAGTATGTTTCTTAATCAAAATAAAAGGATTTCTAGCAAATAATTTAAAGAAAAAAACTTTCTCAAAGGGAAGAAGTGAAAATTTTTTTTTTTTCTAAATTGAAAAAAAAGGTAAAAGCAAAAGGAATAAATATCTTCAAATTTTGGAAAATCAAAAAATGATTAAGTTTTGAAAAAATGTTTTCATTATAATCTGTGAAATTTCTCCTTTTCACATCTTTACCATCTGCTGAAGCATTGGTCTTTCCTCAGCACTTGTTGCCTTTCTCTCTCATTGGGAGTACTTTGATACACTTCTACATATGCTCAATTTCGAGACGACTTTCTAATTATCATCAAAGTGATGAAATTAAATTCAAGTTAAAATTTTAACAAAAAAAAAAATTTCGTTTTTCTTTTAATATTGTAATTTTGGTTGTTTTACTTTCTCTATTTTTCATTCTTTTTTTCTTTTATTCCTTAAACGAATTTTCATGCCACATTCTCACTGTTGTCTCTTCTCACTCTAGTCCATTGTCTTGTTTGTCCTTAGATTTCACTTGCTTGCTTAGAACTTGCTCCCACAGCCACTTCCATGCTCTTCAATACATTGTCTCTCCTCTTGCTCTGTTTTTCAACAATTACTCTCTTCTCACTCCCCTCAGTATATTCAATCTCTCCTCCTGCTCTCTTTTCAACAATTACTCTCCTCTGACTCATCCCATCTTTTTTTTAATCTCTCATACTACCAACTTTGCATAGACTTCTTTCTGTGTACTTCTTTTTTATTTATTTATCTTTTCTCATTCAATAGGTGCTTTGCAAAAGTTCATGAAGTCTGAATAGATTGATCAATATATTCCATTTGTCAAGTTACACAGACTTTCCTCTGACTTGTTAAACATTTTACACATCTCTGGAAATCCTTCCACCAGGAAATGAAGGCCTTGATTTTATATAAATGTTTTTCTTTTTATTGAGAAAGATATTTTCAACATTAAATTCCCTAAAATTGAT
>OZ010597.1:32624142-32686642 GCA_963932145.1 Acanthosepion lycidas
GCTGTTTCTATTGTTGAATTTCAACTATCAAGGACAAAATTTGCCCTGAATCTGCAAGGGTTTTTTTCCCTATACTCAAGAGAAGAAATTTACTTTAAACCAACATAGTTAAAATTTTTGTCATTACCTGTATCCTTGTTCCTGAAACAACAAGCATTTTTTTCTTTGTGTTGACTCGGTATGAATTTCCAAATTCCTTTTAAGACCAGTTACAACTTGTATGAGTTCCTGAATCCTCCTTACCATTTTAAGTTATAATCCAAATCCTCATTACAACAGTCATTAATTACTTGAGCTTTGAATCTCTCGTCACCACTGTTATGGCATGCTTTGAAGCACTTATAATGTAAGTAATGCTTCTTTCAACTTGCCATGACGACTGTATTACTTAGTCCCAAAATTGGATCCAAACAGCTTCTTTTCTGTCTTACCCTTGACCTGAAACTCTTTATTTATAGCTATGAATTAGTTCATGTAGTCACCAGGGGTATACTATTTACTTCACAATACCATCACATCCTGTATTTTGTTGGTGTTGACCTCAATGCTCAATTTTGCATTTATACATGCTCTGTCTCTGATATTGAGATTTTCACCTATAAATATAGCATACCGTAAAACTGTATTTTTATCATGTATATATTTAAAAATGAATGAAATGAACACTTCTGGATTGTAGAAAAGTGCTACATACACACAGAATATTGGATTCTTCTGTCATTTTCAATATATAAGGTACAGTACTTTAGTTAATATATAAGGTACAGTACTTTAGTTAATATATAAGGTACACTAAATTGAATTGCTCATCTGTGTCATGGACTCTTTTGTTGATGTAGTAGAAATATAATTTTTGCCAGATCAGACTGAAAATGGAGTACTGCTACCATATTTGGTCTGGAGCTACCCAGTCTTCACTTTCCAGTTTCAAAACCATCACCTTGTGGGTGATAAATTATTGAGTTAATTATATAGGAATTTATTTACCTGTAATTAAAACTGTTTTATTCTTCTAATCTGCAAAGGGAGGCTGAAAAGTTATTGGCTCAACCTGCTTCCTAAAATCTAACCCAATGTCAAATATCAAGTTTTATTTTTTATTTTTATTTTTATTTTTTTTTTTAAGCATTTTTCCCCAGCCACTGACATTGATGCAACTTAAGAAATTATTCAACAGATGGAGTATGGTATGATTTCATTTCTGTGAGTTTTTTTTTTTTTTTTTGTCAAGGAGCCAAAAATCTTAAACAGTACATAGGTAAATCAATAAATCTAATGATACAAGAAGTACTTCACAAAATACATATTTAATCTCCATCCTTGTTAATACACTTAGTACAATGCTTCTTTATAGATCCTGTAGACTGAATATTATACAATGAAAATTTTGGATCAAAATTCAGCTTAGAACTGTATCAGATTAATAATGACTTATTGATCCATGGTTGTTATCTCAGAGAAGATGTTTGTTTTTTTTTTGTTTTTTTGTTGGAGACTGGGAGGGTGTTTTTGTTCCTGTAACCTCTTGGCAGGTGGGATTCAGATTGCAATTGGTCAAAATTAAGAAGTAGGAGAGAGTGCCCTTGCCTTCTGGGTGAGTCATGTCCAGGGACTATTGACTCAAGTTGTCTGTGAAATGAATGAGCGTGTAAATGAGTAAGTGAAATATTAGCTGAAGGCACAAGTGGATGAATGAGAATTTTTATAAATTGTCTTTGAATGGAAGAATGTATAAAAGATTGTAAGAAAGAAAGAAAGAATGAATGATTGTGTATGAGAGAGTTGGGCGAATAAAGTCTGTGTTTGAGTGAGTGAAGAAATGCATGCATTGGAATTTTAGAGAGTAAATGAAAGTGTGTATGTGTGTGAAAGAAAGTATGTTTTAGGGTGATATATATGAGTTTGGTAGTATTGTAGTGAGATATCTATGGGATTGGTAATGTTGGGGCAAAAGATATATATATATATATATATATATATATATATTTCAATTAAAAGGTGCAATTATAACTTATAAATTCATGAATCATTCATACAAAAAACAAATATAGAGGTTAATGATTTAAATGGCGAGAATACATTGTCGCAAACACATAAATAAGATACACCAACCCCGAACCTGTATATGAATGATATGATCCCTGTTTATAAATTCCAGTTGCATATAAATCTACCAGTTAAAAAGAATTCTCTTATTGCTATATTTGTACAAAAATGCACAACCTTAAAATTTAAATTCAAACTCAGCTTTGCGACCGCACATTCCAAAACAATAACACATTTCTCATAGCATTTATTCGGATTACATCTGTATTTTCATTGTCCTCTTATTACTGAGAAGTAAAACAAGAACAAAATCTACTTCCATACCTGATGATGTCTGTAGGAACAGATGAAAGCTTGTAAAAAATTTAAAAGACCTTATGCGACTGGAATTTATAAATGGGGATCATATTATTCATATACAGGTTCGGGGTTGGTGTATCTTATTTGTGTTAGCGACGATGTATTCTCGCCATTTAAATCATTAACCTCTATATTTGTTTTTTGTATGAATGATTCATGAATTTATATATATATATATATATATATATATGGGGTTTGGTAGTGTTGGAATGATATATATATATATATATATATATATATATATATATATATATATCTTTTGGGCATGTCCGATTGAATAAATTACAGAGATTATGTTTGCTAATTTTTAATAAAATCTGTTCATACTCATGCATTGATGTTAAAGGATGAGAGCAATGTGCTATAGCTGTTTAAATTTCTTTTATTTTCATTTCCCAAGTACTTTTGATCTAGGCTTACACTACATGTCTGACCATTCGTTCATTGCAAGACATCTACAACAACATTTCTGTCCACATTCACAATATAAAAAGTTACTGATAGACAGCACAACTATCCTATGCCAAAAAAAAAACAACAAATTCAGACTACAGATGCTAGAAGTAATTTATATAAAAAATTAAAACTGGCACTGAAGAGAATCAACTATGAATACTGCAGTAATGTTCTGAAATGCCTGTAAAGAAAGATTTTTTTCACATTCTAATGAAGGCTCAACACATTGTCAACCATTTTGCATTTAAAAGCATAATGAAAAAAATTATGGTAATGGATCACAATGCATAATTTGTATAAATACTTGTACTAATGAATAACATATAGTTTTGTACTACTTGCACTCCTGAAGATTATCTTGGAAAAAGATTGAAAGTACTTGGAAAATGAAAATAAAAGAAATTTAAACAACTATAGCACATTTCTCTCATCCTTTAACATCAATACATGGAAGGTGATTCATGTATATGAATGGATTTTGTTAAAAATTAGCAGACATAATGTGTGTAATTTATTCAATCAGACATGCCTAAAAGAGAATTTGTTGCCTAAATACACCCACATCTCTTATATAAGAGATAAGTGAGGGTTGTTTAGTATTGGGGCAAGTAAAAGAAAGTGAGAAATAATGTGAAAGAGGATAAAATAATTTTTGTACAAATGATATAGACTAATATCCTTATGGTTTTACAATATTTTGGCAGATGTATTCATCATCCTTCCGCAGGTATATTTTGCATTTGATAATATTTGAATGGTGTCATTTTTAAAAGAAATCTTGACATTAATTCACAATTTGAATTTTTATTGGGTTGGTAATGTTGACAAGCACCTACCTACCTATCTATCTGTCTATCTCTGTCCCTGAGGAGTGATAACATTGTAAAACTTTTAGCTGTAGCTGAGTATTGTGAACTTTTTATTTATTGATATTAATTATTGCTCTAGTTATGTTTTATGCTAATTGTCAAATTCTGCTAACTTATGTTAAATTACATAATTTTACATATACCAATAGTTGCTGCTGCTGCTATTATCATTATTATTATTATTATCATTATTATTATTATTATTATTATTATTATTATTATTATATAAAATATTTTTTGTGTATTTTTTTATTTAGGTGACATGTTGGAGTATATAATTTTTTGGTTGTTCCTCCAACCTTTGTCAAAGCTTTGTATTTATTGTTTTATTTTTATTTTTTTATATTGGAAAGGAAACTGGACATATGATTTAATACAGATTGCTATAATCAGATATAAATTAAAAATATTATCATGACAGTTTGCATTGGTGACATGTCCCGATTCGTTTCTGGCATCCCAAAATTAAAATTTTAGTAGTGAGCGCTGACCATGTTTGCAACTACAACTGAAAATTTTGTTTTTCAAAAACTATATAACTCATTGATGTCAACTATATGAAAAATATACAAAAAATATTTTTTTCATCCTGTTTTTATAGGAGTATATATGAATATTTAGTGTATATATATATATATATATATATATATATATATATATATATATATATATATATAATAAAATGAGTTAAAAAATATAGTTTTAAGGTATGCTGTATTTATGGGTAAGAGTGCTCAATATCAGTGATAGTTAACATTCATTTGTATGGATATGAATTTGTAACCCTGGGTTTCACACTTTTCTGATCATCAGACAAACTTGTAAAAAAAAAAAAATCACTTCATAACCATCTCCTACAATTAGTACTGCCTTTTATTAGGTTGGTGCAAAAATAATGACGTAATAATGTTGTTTTTTGACGTATTTTTTAACGTCAAAAAACGACATTATTACGTCATTATTTTTGCACCAACCTAATAACAGTGTCATTATTTTTATTATTGTCATTATCATTATTACATTATCTGTATTATTATTATCATTATCATGGTCACCATAACTATTACAACTGTCATTATTACTCCCCTTTATTTTTTTACACTTTCGTTTCCATCATCATTAAGGCTAAATTTACTATTAACACATCAATAACTATTATCAACATATTAATGATAATTGTTATCTCAGTTATTATCACTATCAGCATAATCAAAATCATCACCAACACACAGTGTTGAAAATACAAACATCATCATCACCATGCCCACAAACAGAACTCAGTTTAACTTAAGAACCAGACCAATAGGAGTGTATGTTGCTGTGAGGAAGTGTAAATTTCTCTGATGAGAGGCAGTAGATTTAAAAAGATTCAAGAACACCCCTACCTGCTCCTTGTTGATGGGAACATTGCTACATGTAAAAGCTATGGTCTTGACACTTAAACAGAATTACAACTGCATATGTATGTATATCCGAACACACAGATATGTATCTACGACTATCCACAGATTGTTTATATGTATGTGTATACCTGTATGTACGTGTGTCTATGTGTATAATCGTGACACCCCAAAACTAACACAGAAGTAGATTACCCCTTCAACCAGCAAACATAGTCAAACAAGCATAAATAGATCCAATTTTAAAAAAATATACCAGTTTGTCTGATGATTGCAAAAGCATGAAATCCAGTGTCACAAACTCATATCCATACAACTGAAAATATATATATATATATATATATATATATACTACAATTATTTTTGGCAACATGCTAATTCGTGTTGAAATCCTCACAGGATTTAAACTTAAAGAAATGCAAATATATATATATATATATATATATATATATATAGCATTTTTATGACATAAGTATTTTTTATTTTAATCATGAAATTGTTTTTAAAATAGTGGTAGTATTTTGTATGTTAAATAATAAAACTTTGAATAAAAAAAAAAATTAATGAAAATTTATTGTAATAAGTTATGCACACTAGTAAAACTGACTTGACTTTGTACCTCCTTACCAGTTAGCACTTCTCCCAAAATTTGTTTTCAATTGGTCAATGCATGGCTATTTTAGAGGATACAATGGACAGACTGACAGAAGTCACAGAATTTTATATATAGATTTCTTACTGCTGCAATCGGCTATTTTAACCAAACTGTACTGCTTTGCCTCCATGACTAAGCTGGTAACAGTTTGCTTGGTTAAAAAAAAAAAGAAAAAAAAAGTGTTTTCTCCGATTAAGAAAAAAGGGATATAAATTCAATTCTGGACAGAAGTAAAACTTTTCTTCAGATGGACTTCTCAATCTAAGCCGGTTATTATCATTTAAGAGAAGAAAGAACAGTAACTGAAAAACATCCCCCACTAAAAATAAAGTTTATAGTAATAAGAGATAATGTCTGATAAAAAATCCTTTTTAAATGAATCATTCTGTCTCTATCACTTGTCAAAGTTTCTTAATTTTAATCTACACATTACATATGCACATTCAAAGTCCCACACAGAGAGTTTGTGATGGACAAAGAATCCGCTCCTTTTTTTATAATATAGATTCTCAAAGACTTTTTATATTTGTGGTGATTCAGCTTTGTCTATGTATATTCGTTGTATTTCTTTGGTGGCTTTTGAGTGTTTTGTCTTCACAGCCCCATCAACACAAAATGAAACTTTGATAATGGCATTTAAAAGCTGAATTTATTTTCAAATTCTCTCTGGAAACCAGGAAAAAAAAAAGACTGAATCATAGAAAAAAAAGTGAAGTCCTAATGAGCTTTCATTTGTTTTCGACCAAAATCATTTTTATTTTTTATTTTTTTTTTTAATTAATTCACTCCAAGCAAGGTGATAATGCCACTAAGATGCAAGGGGCTACTGAGATTGAAAGAGAAGGAAACAAGAGGTAAACCTCTACTCCAGTTCAAAAGACAGGCAAAAGGCAAACTTATCTACAACATACATACATACATACATACATACATATATATATATATATATATTTTTGTGTCGTTTGATAAATACATGTTTACTGTTTAAAATGAACATAGTTCTGATGGATAGGTAGCATAAAATGAACAGAACATTAACGGTGATCACAATGAAGTTAATCTTATTTCTTGGTGGCTTATATGTTTTTCAAGGTGCCAACTGTGTGTAAATGTGCCGCTATTGTTTCATTCTTGTACCATCAAATGTTTAACTTAATGTAGTACTATATATAGCTGTACATCGTAATTAAAATGATGGCCATAAAAATGAAGCACAGGTGGTAAGAAAAAGACTATAGTGATGTAAAGGAAAGATTAGTACAGGAAATTTTAGCATGTTTTCAGTCAAAAGCACATTTATTTGGAAATTCTTGCAAAAATCAAATAATTGTGAGATTTTGATAAAACTTTCAGGACTTATTCCAAATGAATCAAATTATTTTAGAATTTTTTTTTTAATATCTTGATAAAAATCTTTTTTTTTTTTTTTTTTTTTTCATTTATTAAACACATACTTACTTAATTTTATAAAATTTCAAGAAATTAAATTTCACACCAAAAATTGAAAATGACCAGTTCCTGGCATCTGATGTCTCCTCAGACCGAGCTCTAGCAGTTCAGTGGTGGAATAACTGGCTTGCAAAATTCAATACTTCAAAAACCAAACTAATAACATTTCAACATTGCTAAGCAGACTCTGAATTTTTCATTTCTTGCGATGTACAAGTGTTCTCTCAAAGAGTCTCCTTGACTTGAACATTCACTCCAGACCCCAAGTGGAATTCATACAATCCAAATCTAAAGATGTTGGAAAAATGTTTGGTTCCCTGTACTGCTCCAATAAGTACCTGACTCCTCTTGTTATTCTCTGCCTTTACAAGAGCCAGATCAAACTGAAAATGGAGTACTGCTGTCATATATGGGCAGGAGTTACCTAGTCTTCACTTTTCAGTCTTAAGAGAGTTCAAAAGTATCTATGCATCCTTGTGCAGGATGAATTATTTTCCACCATACAACCCCTTTTCACACACAAGAAACATTGCAAGCATCTACATTGGGTAGATTGCTCACCCATGCAATGGAAATGGGCTTGCTATAACTGAACAGTGCTAAATAAAAATAAAAACTAGATGATATCCCTAGACATGTGGAACAAGAACTGTCTACCCACCATAGATTAAATAAAGGGTTCAGTTCAGAATTCATTGTAGGTTACCCAGACTAATATACACCTGAGGATGGCTGGAAGACACAATGACCAAAAAGGTGTGATAAAAATAACAAAGATGAGGACAATAGTCCAAGTATAAATAATGTAAAAACTCCACACTTCAAAGAATCAGACAAGGAAAAATGTTGGAATTTGGTTGGTCTGTTCTACTCCTCCCATCATTTTCACCTGATCTTGAACCAACTAATTATAACCTTTTTTGATCATTGAAAAATGCTTTGATTGGGAAAATTTTTTTTCTAATGAAAACCAGGTTCAAATCTTTGTTGCTAAGTTCTTCGCGTCCAAACCTGGAGAATTTTACTCAAAAGGTATCGAAGTGGCAATGAGTCATTGCAAATAATGGTGAATTGAATAAAATGTAAATGTATTTCATTTTATGAACAATAAACAAAACAGAAATTATTTATGGCTCAACTTCATGTAGAATATGCAGAATATGATATAAGATTGTAGACAAATCGGCAAAGCTTTTGAGCATTTCATAAAATATCTCCATGAATAGAAACTTAGAATTGATAGGTTTGTTGACATTGGAAAGAGAAAAAGAAAAAAATTGAAATGTTTTTTGCATTTTCTTGTGCATCCTTCGATAAGTACGCACATGTGCACAGGTTTCTGCTTGGCTAAGCAGAGATTTCACTCTTGAATAATTTCATTTTGAACCCACCCGTAATGTCATATACATGCTATCTGTAACTACGTCTGTTTTATTAAGACATTTTAATATTGTAGCAAGAGATGCATTAGTATTTTTTGTCCGTCTTCATTTTTCTCTTTTCTCTTATTTTATTTCCTCTTGCTTTGTGCTTATTTTTTTACTTTATTTCTCTCTTTATTTTCTTTTCTTTTTCTTTTGTTACTTCTCTATTTCTCACTGTCTTAATTTCTTTTTCTATTTAATTTTTTCTTTATTTCTCTATTTGTTTTTCTCTGTCTTTCTTTTCTCTCTTTCTCTGTCTTTCTATTTATTTCTCACTTTCTCTATCTTTCACTCTCCTTCTCATTCTATTTCTCTCTCTTTATTGCTCACATTCTTTCTATTTTTCTCTATTCTATCTTTGTCTTTCTTACCCTTTATTTATTTTTCACTTTTTTTTTTATTTCTACTTCTCTTAACTTTCTTTGTTTCTCTCTCTCCTTATTTCATCTTTCTTTATCTCTCTTTTTTTTTTTCTTTCATTCTCTATTTCTTTCTCACTCACTTTATTTTTCTTTCTCTTAACATTCTTTTTCTTTCTCTCTGTATTTAGTCTTTCTTTTTTTAACTTTATTTCTTTTCTTTCTCCCTCTCTCTGTTTGTTTCTCTATTTCTCTTTCTTTCTTTGTCATATATAATAGTCACAGAAGCTTTTTTTTTTTTTTTTTTTTTTTTTAAGCTGACAATCTCTCGTGATTTGATCATTTGACTCTCTACCTTTTGTTCTTTTGGGAAATATATTTCAATAATTCAATAGCTCATCTCTATAGTTATCATTTGTTTGTATGCCTTTAATAGGGATTGAACAACTGATACATCAAAAGTGAAAAAACAGCAAAGATGACTTTTTTGATTTGTTTAAATCCCCAACAAGAAAATTTGACTCTAGTGCTAATTAGATCCATTTCTACTTTCTTTTTCTTTTTTTTAATCTTGTGCAAACTGCTGGAGCCATGGCTACATTTTTTTACCTTAGTTCAAATTGGACCCATGTCTACCTTCGTAACATTCCAATTGCATCCCTATCTACCTTCTCTAGTGCAAATTGAACCCATGTTTATCTTTTTTGGCTATTGTGCAAATTGTACCTGTATCTATCTTTTGACTAGTGCAAACTGGACTTTTACTTTATTGCAAATCAGTCGCCTTTATACCTTTTTGGACTCCAGTGCAAATTTAACCCATGTATAGCTTTTCAGGATTGTACAAATTGATCCCATATATACCATTTTGATGTGTGCAACTTAAACCGTTGAGAGGAAGGCCCCAAAACGGTGTTTAGGTCGGTGGTACGATCAATCCTTAAAAGATACCAACCAAGTAAAAGAAACATCCAGATCATTACAAGAAGATCTCCATAAGATAGATCTTTGTCCTCTAAAAGAAAAATACAAGGTATGGTGCTTAGAGCATGTGCTCATTCCAATGCTACTATGGCCCATACTTGTGTACGAATTTGGAATGAGTACAATTGAGTCAATGGAAAGGAAAATAAACAAATATATCCAAAAATGGTTGGGTTTGCCTCCAGGTTTGTCTGATATCGCATTGTACTGCAGACAAGCAAAACTAAAGTTACCATTTAAATCGATTGTGGAAGAGTATAAATCCGGAAAAATTAGACTTCAAATGATGTTGGATGATTCCAAGGATAAAGCAATAAAAGCTTTAAAGCCTACGTTAAAAACAGGGAGAAAGTGGAAGGTCAGAGAGACGATAACAAGTGCTAAAGACAATCTAACTTTCAATGAAGTCATCGGATACACTCAAGCAGGGAAACAAGGGTTAGGACTAAATGAAAGGCAATGGTGGTCGAAATCTGGTAAAGATCGCCATGTCATGGTCATCCAAAATGTGATGAAAGAAGAAGATAAAAAAAGACTCGTAAAAGGAGTACAACAATCCCAACAAGGCTAATGGACAAACTGGGAGGAGGCTCTTCAGAAATCTATTACTTGGAAGCACATTTGGCAGATGGCTCCACTTAGGTTGAGCTATTTAATACGTTCCATGTATGACCTGCTACCATCTAAGAACAATCTTGTTAAATGGAAGAAAGAGTGATCCCACTTGTCCCCTGTGTAAGGAAAAGCCACAGACATTAGAACATGTTCTTAGTTCCTGTAAAACAGCCCTTGTCAATGGCAGATATACATGGAGCACAATAGTGTTTTGGATGAGCTGGTCAAAATTATAAAGAAATATATGAAGTCTGAGTCATCTAATTCAGCCCAGAAATTTGTTGCAGAAGGAAAAAGATATGTCGGCTCTAAGCAAACAAGCAAATGTCATGCTATACCCGGAAAAAATCTCCTTAGTTCTGGTGGCATCTGGGAGGTATCTGCAGACCTTCCTGGTTGGCGTAATGATTACCCCAAAATAATATCAAGTAAAGGTCTGCAACCAGATATTGTTCTTCTGTCAAGGGTGAACCATAAAATCATCCTGGTTGAATTAGCAGTACCATATGAATGCCGGATGGAACAAAGCCACGATTATAAAACTAATAAATATGAAAATCTAAAGTCAGAGCTAATAAAGGAGGGGTATAATGCAATTGTTAGAGCAGTAGAAATTGGAGCAAGGGGTTTCGTTTCAGGCACTCTGTACCAATTTCTGGGCCAAATTGGAATCAAAGGGCGTAATAGGGCCAAAAGTATAAAACGCCTAATAGAAGTAACAGAAAATAGTTCTGTGTGGATATGGGAAAAGCGAAATACTCCGTGGAGTGTTTCAGCAAACATGACGGCAGGACATGACTGATCGTGAATGCGTAATGAGGTTCACGTTGCATTCTCAGAATGCGAGGTTTGCCGTTTTTCAGAATTTTCGTAAATTTAATTTTGCCGTTACACATTTGACTAGTTTATCTACAACACTTGTATCTTGTTATAATGGGGCCTCACATCAGTGAGGGGGGCGGTGTGCAACTGAAACTGTTGAGAGGAAGGCCCTGAAACGGTGCACATTATCTCCTGATGACCCCAGTTTAAAATTCGAGAGGAACACATAAAATTCATAGTTATATGCTGTAGTGAAGCTCGGTGGAAGTGTCATTGGCATGAGGAGCATTACACATTCAGCTCTCTTCGGGTGAGTTTCAATTACTTTCCAGTAATTTCCTTCTTTTTTTGAGGATTTATTGGAATTGTTGTTTGACCTAGCAGACTTACTATTTAGTAAATAGTTGTATTATCAATGAAAATACCTAGTTTAGAACTGATGACATTGGGAAGGTCATTGAAGATCAGAAACAATGTATCTGCAAAGATAGACTCCTGCATTAATATGAAATGGTGTAAAAGTGTAGCTGTTCAAGACCATCTTCATTACCTAATTTGTTAAGAATGATTGGATTAAGTCAAATATCCAGCCAGTGGCACTATAGCTGTTGAGATTATGAAGAAATCCGGCAAATAAAATTCTGTCAAATGCTTTTGAGATATCTTAAGTGAGAGTCTGAGCTTTGCCATTCTTATCTAAAGCCTGATAGACAAATTCTGTAATAATCATTAACACATTGGCAGTTGACCTAGAGAAATTAAAGCCATATTGTTTCTCTGAAAGAAGGCTGTGTGAAGTGAGATGCTTAACCACTTCAGAGTTTGGAGCTTCTAGTACTTTGTCAAAATGAGATAAATGACTAGGAGGGTACTAATTTGAAGAAATGATGCCATATTGAATTGCTGTACTTAAGCAGGTGAAAGATGATCCTTCATGATACTAGACACTTATCCTATGATATATCTTAAACTCCGTGTCATGTGTTTGGTTTGTTTTTGAGTTGCAGTATATGCTTTGAGAGAGTTGTGTTGTTTGCATATTTTTTCTTGTTAATTGATTTTTTTTTTTTGTAAATAGTTTATAACACTGTTGAAGATCCTTTCTATTCAATAAAAAACAGTATGGTTAAAGAAGGGAATAAAGAAAATGTTTGACATAACCAGGGCTGGCATGTAAAAGGAACTCCTCTTGGTCTTTCCTCTTAATAATAAAGATTTTAATAATAAAACTGTTTTAAGTTTCTTAAGTCATTTTTCTTCATGGTATGCTCATTTCTTAGTAAATCAGTTTCATTACTTAAATAAAACAAAGAATTATTTGATTAGAAAAACTTATTTGCTTACATGAATAAGATATATTATGGATATTATCATCTTAAGAAAAAAACGTTATGGACACTATTGTTTTAAGAAAAAAACGTTTTTGATGAATAATGATTTTTAGGATGTTGTAATGAAATGTCCCACACTTCCTATCACATATGTGGACTGACTATATCAGTAGATATCTCTCTCTCTCTCTATATATATATATAGTAAGCACAGAATATACCTGGCAGACTTGCTTTGGGAATTACAAGCCTGCTAACCGATTCCCTGTCTTACAGCAGTATATTCTCTTTTACAATAAACCTCTCTCTCTTTCATCTATGCCCGTATTGCTGTTCCTTTCACTCGAGTACCACCTTTGTCTGTTTTTAACCTTCTTTAAGGATACAACATAGAAGAATTGTTTTCATTTTTAAAAAAATTTAATTCAAGTAATTTATAAAATTTTAAATCTTTTAAATTTCTGTATTAATTTTTATCTGGTAGGTGATATCGTTATTAAATAAAAACTATATTTACTAATCATAAATATAAAATTTACTACAATTTAGCACCCCCCCCGTCCAGTATTTTAAAATACTGGGCAGGGTGGGGGTGCTGCACAAAACATTTTAAACATGCCAATAATTGTACATAATTAGGTTACAACAAAATTTGTGTTTTAAATGAATACTACCTTATTAAAATTGAGATGTAGTAGTGTGGGGGTTGGCGGAGATGAAACCCTTCTATTGGCCATAGACATGGGAAGCTATGATGTTGTGAGAATGAACTGATTAGAATATGTATTCTACACACATTAGCTAAGTATTTTTAAGAAAAAGATATGTGTGTCAGTAAATTAAGTAATATACATGGTACACGCTTGGGTGATCATGTATCTTTTGACACATGACTGACAAGGCAAAAGATTTTCCTGCAGTAGCTTGCCATTTCTTTCTATAATAGACTGGTTGCCAACCAAGGCTAAAGAACCCAGTATGTTCTACTATTCAACTGATAGCTGGGGGGAGAAGAGCTGGATTCATACCTTTCCCAGGGCTATTTGTGCATAAGTGAATCTAATGAGTGTACAGTGTCATAATTTTAAGAAAATACAAAGGAGAAAAAAAAAGTATAAAATCAGAAAAGAAATTATTAAAATTTTCAAAGAAATAAGATTTGAAATCAACATTAAAACAAACCAAAAAGTGGTAGACTGTGTGGAAAAACAATGTTTTGACTATGAAAACTAACACAGCTAGTGTTCTCTCAGTATCTCTTGTAATTTCCATGGAAATAAATATGAGGCATTACTTTTTTGGAGAATTGTCTGTGTCTCTGTGTATATGCGTGCGTGATATGAGATTACCCCACTTGTATTTTGAGGAACTTTTGCTAATGACCACTAGATTGCTGAAAGCAGTATAAAAGACAAGAGCACAAACTTTCTCTCCTTTCATTCTTCTTTATTGTCTTGTTTCCTCTCCAGGGGGCTTCTTAGTCTGCAGCAAACCACATGTCTTATTGTATACAACATGCAATTTTCAAATATCCTAAGCTGGTAACTATACCAAACCAACTCATCTCAAATTTAAATCTCTCAACATACCCCATAAAACTTTACATGCATATACATACCTCTTTTCATATACTGTTTAATTTTGTTATCTCTCTCTCTCTCTCTCTCTCTCTATATATATATATATATATATATATATATATATATATATATATATATAAAATTTATTCGAAAATTATATTAAAACATAAATGTTAGAAAAACACTACACAAACAAAAATTTTGTTTCAACACTTGTGGTGTGTTATCAAGTGATGGTGTTGAATAAAAACTTTTATTCTACATTCAACACCATCACTTGATAAGACACGAGAAGTGTTGAAACAAAATAGCTATTTTTGTAGTGAACTTATAACATATTTATGTTATAATTTTTGAATAAATTATATTTACTCTACTCTGTATTGAGCACACTTTTAAGAATATTATTTTTTGGTTATAGGAATTTATTCCATATACACCAATCCTATACTTGTGTGTGTGTGTATATATATATATATATATATATATATATATATATATACACACACACACACACTATTTACATTGTTTGGACTGTTGTCCTCATCTTTATTCCCATATTCACAATGTTTTGGCCATTGTACGCACAGGCTTTCTTCATGTGATAAATGTAAATAGTATAACTATTTTTTTCCTCCCCTCTGTCCCTCTTTCTCTTCCTCTATCTCCCTCTCCCTTTCTTTTTTCTTACCACCACTTTTTCTCCTCCCACTACAAGTACAATGGGTGTTTTAGATGAAATGGTGACTTGTTGCCTGAAGAAGCCATTTTCTGATATTTTACATAGTAATTTGTTCTACTTTTTTCTTTTTATGAAAACAGTATTGAGCGCTCTTTTAATTTATCCATTTTTTTTCTGGTGAAGAATATTCTTGCCAAAAATCAAATTTATAATTATATATATATTAAGAAATGGACAAAATCCGACAATTTATTTATTAAAGACATTTTTATGTTTAACGTTCTTTTTATAGATACAAGTATTTAAGTTTATAATAAACAGTATTAAATAACATTTACCGGCCTGAATGTCCAAGAAATTTTCATAGAAAATATTCGTCCTTTGACAGGATTCGAACCTGCATCCTATACGGAACCGTCATTTACACTGACGTGCCTGACGTGAGCATCTAATCAAATATTAGTATCCATTTAAAAAAATAAATTAAAAATCTGTTAGATCTAATCCATTCATCTTTTTAGAAAAATATGTGTCCTCTGGCAGAGGTTGAACCTGCAACCCCTAGGGGAAATTAGACCTGATATGCCTTAGACCAACTCGGCCACATAAGTTTCCTGATCAAACAAAGCCCTAATAGTGCTTTTGAACAAACATCGTCTTCCCAATTCATGAAATATACATATCTGCTCTGTTTGAATCCTAACTTAAGCAAAGACAGTTTTTTAGGAAATGTTTTAAATCTGACAGATTTTTAATTTATTTGTTTAAACATTATTTCTTTATATATATAATATAATATATATATATATATAATGTATATTTGTGTATATGTTATTTATTTGTTTAAACCTTATTTTTTTCATTATTATATTGCTCTGTTCTGACATTGAGCTTTCTGTTGATTTATATCCTACCTGGAATTATCCCTACTAATCATCAATTGAGATATATATATATATATATATATATATATATATAGTTAAGTAATGAAAACCTTTGTAATCCGTATGGATAATCCCAAGGAGAATGAAATCCAGAGAGATCAGTTAAATAGGTCAATGTCTGGTCCTTACCCACTTCCTCGCTATTAAATATTGTAATAAAAATAAATTTAAAATCATTCCTATTTTTCCCTTCCCTCTCTAATTTCGACCATGTCTGTCACCATATCTCCCTACTCTCTATAACACTTTACATTAAATTAATACTGCCCCTCAAAAGTGTATAAAAATATATGTAAATATAACTTCATTTTTTTTTTCACCCTTGGAAGTGTGGTCTGATGAGCCAGGGAAATAAATTATAACTAATAGATCCTTAAAGTTGTCTGTTTTCATTGTGTGTGTATATATATATATATATATATATATATATATATATATATATATATATATATAAGGAACAATTTTTGGGAAAAGATGTATGACAAAGTGGTGGAGAAAAGTTTTCATGTGATGCATTTCATCCTTTAAAACTTCTTCACACTAAATTTGTTATGTTGGTGTGATTACACATGTGCACAAATGAGAAATGGTAGGAATTCTAAATGTTTTATCTTTTGGCTACATAATCTAACAATTTTCATTTAGTTTCTTTTTGTTTTTGTTTCTATCACTTTTGTTATTAGATATCCCACGAAGTGATAATAGAGTTTGAGTTCAATACCCGGCTAAGGCAGTGGAGAACTTTCAGAGGGAAATTAACAGGAGATAACTGATATCCATTAAACATGACACGTGAAACTAGAACAGTCTACCCCAGTGAGTGAAATAAAGGGTTCAGTTCGACATTCCAACCACCTGAAGAAGGCAGGAGCGTACAACGGCTGAAATGTTGTAATATGGCGACAAAGGTGAGGACAATAGTCTGAATAATGTAAATAATGTACATAATACCTCATCTCAGAAATATAGACAGATATCAGAATTATGTTGATTGTTTGGGTAAAATATTTTGGAAGAGACCAGATTTGAGAAATTCCAGTAAAATACATACCATCACACCAGGTGATCCCCTTGGTAATACAAATTTATGTTCATAAAAATCATTATTACATATGAAATAGCATTGATTGGAGATGAAATGGAAGATTTCTTATTATTTTAGCAATTGATACTGAGATTTTTATCTTTGATTGTGTTACATGCTATTGTTTATTGAGATTGAAGCATTTTTCAACCAGGACGTTGGTATAAATGAATTTTGTATGTAGACAGGTCATGAGATTGTCAATCATATTTATTTCCCTCAGTTTTTCAACTAGGCTGCCAGAGTTTTTTGTAGGAGATGGGCTGATTGCTCCAAGGAGGCGGAGCGGGTTTAGAATTTTTGTTATGGCTTTCACCAGTTTGTAGTGGGTGATGTCTATAGCTGAGATGATGGGGCACATTGGGATACATGTTTTGTGGGTTTTAGGGTTTCCATAAAGTTTTGGTATTTTAGGGTGATACCATGATACACACACACACATTTTATAGTGGACATTGGAGTAAAGAGTCCATCATCAAATGGACTACTTATTCTTACTATTATAATTTCTATTTAAATGATGGATAATAGAAATCAGTCAATAAATATGAAATATATATATAATTTATTCGAAAATTATGACATAAATAGGCTATAAAATCACTACAAAAATAGCCATTTTGTTTCAACACTTCTAGTGTCTTATCAAGTGATGGTGTTCAGTGATTTTATAACATATTTGGTATAATTTTCAAATAAAGTATATTTGCTTTATTCTGTATTGAGCACTCTTTTAAGAATAGTATTTTTGGTTATTGGAAATTATTCCGTATATACCAATCCTATATTTGGGTGTATGTCTGTGTGTGTTTATATATATCTTTTACAGTGGACATTGGAGTAATATATATATATATATATATATACACACACACACACACAGAAGGTGCGATGGATAAATTGTCATCTAAATTATGCAAAAATGAAAATAACACTGATATCTCATTTTAACAGATATACTTATCAAAATTACACAAAAATATCTTTAGACACTAAAGAGTAAATTTATTCAATAAAATCGCCATTGCCTTCAACCACAGCCTCCAGATGACTTTGAAATTTTCTTGCATCTCTTCCAGATGGTTTCCTTGTTTAAGTTGGTGAGTGTTGCCTTAGTCTTTGCCTTCAGTTCATCTTTCGTGTTACAAGGAGTTTCGTTTGTCTCTCGCTCAACTGCGCCCCACACATAATAAACAAGTCTTGGGAGTAAGGTGCCCAGATGTAAGGGGTGATATGGTCACAGAGATTGATAAAATACAAAGAATAATCTGTAACATTATTGGTCCTGACTTGGCATCTCAGCCTCAGTAACCTAGCTTTCCTGTGCTTTTTCAATAAATATTTTCATAGTAATTGTTCTGATGAACTTCCCTCCATGATACCTAGACTTTATGAATTTAAGTGCAAGATATCCTCATTTTGCAGTTGAAATGGCAAGAGGTATCTGTAAGTTCTATGTTGATAGTTTCTTCACTTGCACTTCTCACCTGTGGAACTTTTTTCGACTTCTGTCTTTCCAGTCAACTTTGATCAGTCAATTTAAATGCAATGTTAGTTGTTACCTTCCATTTTCTTAATTCCTTTTATTGTTCTCTCTCCCTAATGTCTTTCTTTTTCTCATATTCTTTTATACTCAGTAACACTTTACATCTTTGTAGTTTTATTGCCAGTCAGTTTTGATCTTCAAAAATTTAAATGCAATCTCAATTGTTATCTGTATTCTTAATTCTTGTTCTTTTATTGTCCTCTCTCCTTAATAGTAGTTTTTCTCATATTCTCTAACACTCAGTAACCCCTAGCATCCTAGTGGCTTTATTGCCTTTGATCTTCAAAAATTTAAATGCAATCTCAATTATCCTCTGTCTTCTTAATTCTTGTTCTTTTATTGTTCTCTTCTTAATGTTTTTTTCCTCATATTCTCTCACACTCAGTAACTCCTTGCATGTTAGTGGCTTGTGTGAAATAAATGAAAAATGTAATTATTTTTGGTGTTAAATTCTTTACACTTTTGGGGTGCACCTTCTATGCTTATAATTCTCAAATATGCAAAGGAGAGCTTTTATAAAACTTTTCGTAGCTCAGGAAAAATACACTCATAAAATGGCTGCTTGCATTTTTTTCTTTTACATTAACTTTGACTGTTTCTGATTTCTGTGTGTAAATAGTCACAGTCAAAATGTAACCCCCCTCAACTCGCCCACAAATTGCTTTTCTTCTATCCAAATGTAACATCTAAGCATGATAAGGTTTAATAGCTATCAACCTGTCTGTGTAGTCTTTGATCTTTTCAGCCAGTCTCAGAGAACTGAAGAATATTTGCAAACTGTCAATAAAAACCAAGGAGAAAACTGACATTTATTACCTTAAAGCCATTTTGTGAGGTTTTTTGCACACTGTGAATCATTAAAGACAAAGATTATCACTGAACCTTTTTTTCCAGACATTTTAAAGCTTTATCTTTTGTCTTTTTAATTTCTCCATTGTCTTCTTTCTCCTCCTCATTCCTTTCCTCTTCCTCCTTCCATCACCTTCTTTCTTCCTCTTCTTCTTTCTTCCTCCTTTCTTCTCCTTCTTCTTTCTTCCTCCTTTCTTCTCCTTCTTCTTTCTTCCTCCTTTCTTCTCCTTCTTCTTTCTTCCTCCTTTCTTCTCCTTCTTCTTTCTTCCTCCTTTCTTCTCCTTCTTCTTTCTTCCTCCTTTCTTCTCCTTCTTCTTTCTTCCTCCTTTCTTCTCCTCCTTCTTTCTTTCTCCTTTCTTCTCCTCCTTCTTTCTCCTTTCTTCTCCTCCTTCTTTCTCCTTTCTTCTCCTCCTTCTTTCTCCTTTCTTCTTCTTCTTTCTTCCTCCTTTCTTCCTCCCTCCTTCTTCTTCTTTCTTCCTCCCTCCTTCTTCTTCTTTCTTCCTCCCTCCTTCTTCTTCTTTCTTCCTCCCTCCTTCTTCTTCTTTCTTCCTCCCTCCTTCTTCTTCTTTCTTCCTCCCTCCTTCTTCTTCTTCCTCCCTCCTTCTTCTTCTTTCTTCCTCCTTTCTTCTTTCTTCCTCCTTTCTTCTTCTTCTTTCTTCCTCCTTTCTTCTTCTTCTTTCTTCCTCCTTTCTTCCTCCCTCCTTCTTCTTCTTTCTTCCTCCCTCCTTCTTCTTCTTTCTTCCTCCTTCTTCTTCTTTCTTTCTTCTTTCTTCCTCCTTTCTTCTCCTTCTTTCTTCCTCCTTTCTTCTTCCTTTCTTCTTCTTCTTTCTTCCTCCTTTCTTCTCCTTCTTTCTTCCTCCGTTCTTCTCCTTCTTTCTTCCTCCGTTCTTCTCCTTCTTTCTTCCTCCGTTCTTCTTCCTTCCCCCTTTCTTCTTACTTGCTTCTTTCTTTATTTCTTGCTCCTTTCTTCCTTCTTTTCTTCTTTCTTCCTTCTTTTCTTCTTTCTTCCTCCTTTCTCCTTTTCTTCCCCCTTTTCTTCCTCCTTTCTCCTTTTTCCTTTCTTCCTCCTTCCTTTCTTTCTCCTTTCTTTCTCCTTTCATCTTCCTTTCTCCTTTCATCTTCCTTTCTTCTTTCATCTTCCTTTCTTCTTTCATCTTCCTTTCTTCTTTCATCTTCCTTCCTCCTTTCTTCTTTCTTCCTCCTTTCTTCTTTCTTCCTCCTTTCTTCCTTCCTTTCTCCTTTCTTTCTCCTTTTTTCTTTCTTTCATCTTCCTTTCTTCTTTCTTCCTCCTTTCTTTCTTCCTTCTGTCTTTCTTCCTCCTTTCTTCTTTCTTTCTTCTTTCTTTCTCCTTTCTTCCTCCTTTCTTCTTTCTTTCTCCTTTCTTCCTCCTTTCTTCTTTCTTCCTCCTTTCTTCTTTCTTTCCCCTTTCTTCTTTCTTCCCCCTTTCTTTCTTCCTCCTTTCTCCTTTCTTTCTTTCTCCTTCCTTTCTCCTTTCTTCTTCCTTTCTTCTTTCTTTCTTTCTTCCTCGTTTCTCCTTTCTTCCTCCTTTCCTTCTTCCTCCTTTCTTCTTTCTTTCTTTCTTTCTTCCTTTCTTCCTTTCTTTCTTTCTTCCTTTCTTTCTTTCTTCCTTTCTTTCTTTCTTCCTTTCTTCTTTCTTTCTTCCTTTCTTCTTTCTTTCTTCCTTTCTTCTTTCTTTCTTTCTTCCTTTCTTCTTTCTTTCTTCCTTTCTTCTTTCTTTCTTCTTTCTTTCTTCCTTTCTTCTTCCTTTCTTCTTCCTTTCTTCTTTCTTTCTTCTTTCTTTCTTCTTTCTTTCTTTCTTCCTTTCTTCTTTCTTTCTTTCTTCCTTTCTTCTTTCTTTCTTTCTTCCTTTCTTCTTTCTTTCTTTCTTCCTTTCTTCTTTCTTCCTTTCTTCCTTTCTTCTTTCTTCCTTTCTTTCTTTCTCCTTCTTTATTATATATTACCCCATTGCTTTCTGTTCTTTTCTCTGTATTTTTTCTTTTTCACCTTTTGTTTAAACAATACTGATTTCATTCTCTCTCCTCATATACTTCATGCATATTGCTGTCTCTATATTTTTTTTTCATTTGCATTTACTCTCCTTATCTATAACAATATACTCAGGTCTTCATGCTTAAATGACATGATCTGTCTGGACTGAGATATCCCATAATAGTGTCTCTCATATTCTACCACTGCATCTGGCTGATATTCATATCATTTCTCTTGCACTTTGAAGCCAATTTTATAGCATCCTTCCCAATGGATCCTCTTACCAATCCAATCATGTTGTTGCTTATACACTTTCTGTGTCAATTTGTGACATTCACTGAGATCTGGTTAAGTTTGCCCTCACATACTGCATTTGCTTTCTTTTGGGTATTTTTTTTTAACTTTGTCTTCATTGCATTCATTCTGATTGTATTTTATTTTTAGTCATATATATTGTTACTCATTTTTCTCCATCTTATTATTGCATTTTTAATAGGGTTAATATATCCTTTGACTGCTAAAGTAAACATAAGAAAATTTAAAATAAAGTAGTAATATGAATCCAAAACAAAGCAACTGAAGAGTGTATAGTGAAGTGAAAAGAAACAATATACAATAGAAAAAAAATAAAATGGTATAAAACTAGTAATAAAATAATAATAGCAAAAATGCTTCATCTAAAAAGAAGTAATAAAATGGTATAAAACTAGTAATAAAATAATAATAGTGAAAACACTTCAACAAAAAAAAGCAATAATAATAAAATGAATTAAATAAATAATAAAATAATAATTACTTCAACAAAAAACAATAAGTAGCTTCATGTAATGAGATTGAGTAAATCTTGTAAATGTCTTGAATCTATCTTATATATTTATAAGTCTACCATTTGTCCATGCTTTGAATACTGCTGCCATATCTGGTTTGGTGTTCCTGCTATATATTTAGAGATTCTTCATAAAATCATGAAGAATCTTGTTATGGAGTGGTTTCACAGTGGAGGCTTGTATTTGTACTAAGTCGGTCCTAAAATAGGTTCGACGTACAAAACGTTAGGAACTTGATATAATAGGTAATGATGCAGTAATCTAGTTGTGGTGGCTGATACTTTAATATCCGACTAACGGTCGTCTGACATCGACTGACTGACCAACTCCCTGAGCAACTCAGCGACTGCGACTACTCCTAATTATTATAGGTGGGAGAGTCTATTAACTATAGAATAGGTGTGTTCCACTATAACAAATCTGCAATATCAATGGTCCTGACTTGGCATCTCAGCTTCAGTCATTTTCCCACCACCATAATATAGCTTCCCTGCACCGTTTCTATAATTACTTTAATGGTAATTTTTCTAATGAATTTTTTCGATGGCATCTAGACTTTATGAATTTAAGTGCAGTACTAGACTGAGAACAAAGTCTCATCATTTTACTGTTGAATTGGACAGATGTAACAGTAAGTTTTATGCTAACAGTTTCTTTTCTCACCTGTGGGAGTCTCTTCTGGTTTCTTTCTTTCCAAACAATTTTCATCTTCTAAAATTTAAATGCAATGTTAACTGTTATCTATTGTCTTCAAGATTCCTTTTTTTTTTATTGTTCTCACTCCTTAATAATGTTCTTTTTCTTCTTCTATCACACTTAGTGACCTCTTATGTCTTAGTGGCTTTATTTCCTTGCTTGGGTGAAATGATTGAAAAAAGTTATTAATCATAATAAAAATACTTAAGGTATAAAGGATATAGTAAAAGTAATAATACAAGTGTAAATGCTTCTGAAAATTATAAGAATACCAAAAATCTCCATTGTAAAAAGAAAAATGGTTTAAAGCATCCCAAAAAAAAAAAAAAAATGGATCAAGACAATGACAACAGATTTGTGCTGTGCTTAAGGACAAGATTTCTGTGATCAAAACAATCAAGACAGGCTTCTGAAGCAGGGCATAAAATCATGTCAGAAACTGCTAGTTTGTTTCTGACTTTACATTGTTATCTTCAGCAGTCAGAGTTTGTCGACCTGCTGTATTGTGATAAAAAAGCAGCCATAAGTTTAGTGAGTAATAAGGAAAGTGCTTTATCATAAAAAAGTTTTCTTTAGGTATTTTTTTTATTCCTTTTTAATTTGTGTATACTTTTTCCTTTTTAAGATATTCTACTCTTTCAGCCATCTTGTCTCTCTTTTCATTCATTCTTTAAACTTATAATTTTTCATCCATTTCTTATTTTTATTATTTCTGCATTCATTTTTCTTTTTCATTCTCTCTCCCTTTGAAAATCTCTTCTTTTAGATATCTTGTCTCTTTATTTTCATTTATCCATTTTACTTATATTTTTTTTTCCATTAATGTATTTTTTCCTTCTTTCTCATAATAAACTTCTCTCTTTTCAGCCATCTTGTCTCTCTTCATTCATCCTTCATACTTACCTATTTTATGTCTTTTAACTGTATTTACCATCTTTATAGGCAGGAATCCAAGCTATAGACTGTGCTATTTATTTCATATGCACTTTCTAGAGAAAAAAATATTCAAGACATGCGTAAGATGGCAAAGATTGTTTTATGGTTCCAAGAGTTGTTCAGACAATTGATCAAATTCTTTTTTGATTTTTACCACATTTCTGTTAAATCACTTTCCAACACCCAGGGAAAGCCATAGAATTGTGGTAACAAGAAAAAAAAAAAGTTCAGTAGTTTGAAAAACTCTTGATTACGACTCTTTTTCTAAATTTTTAGAGGTTATCCTCCTTTTTGATTGTATACTTGATGAAGACCATAGAATTTTGGCAATAACAGAAGCGAAAAAAGAAAAAGAAGTTTACTTGTTTGAGCAGTTTTGGGAATGACATTATAATCATTTTTACCATTTTATGATATTTAATAAGTTTATTATATTTGTGCCAGACTAAAGTTATTAGATAAGTTAAACTAATTTTTATCTCAAATAATTTAACAGGTATCATGATATAAGTTCAACTTATTCAAATTAAAGAACCTTAGACATGTAACAGAAAGAGAATGTTTTATTCAATGCTCTTGTTCTTCATGTGTCTGTTCAATCTAAAATGGCAGCTCAGTCCCTTCAGGGTAAGCTGCCTCTTTTCTGGTTGAAGAGCTGTCAAGGGGAACAACTTGTGAAGATTAACAATATAATTAATGGGTAAAAATGCAGGCCAGAATTTGAATCGCTCTTCAAAGTAGGTGGAGGGTCTGTTTGACTTGAAAGTCATTTGGGATCAAAGTTTTTGCCACATCTGAAACACTGATCACAAATGAAAATATGCATCATCTGATCAACCAAGTTGGCGATGTGATGTAGCAATTTTTTTATCTTAACGTCTATTATAAACTAGTCCTGTTCTTAAATAGCCTTGTCAGATCGAGACTTTTATATGGATCCCATTTTGATTCCAAATCCATTCAGAAACATCTGAACTCTCAACTGTTTGAGCATTTATAAAGATAAATGGTGAAAAATAGTTTTGAGCCAGTGAAGCCTGTGGATTTTGGTAAATAAAGACCACAATTTTTTGACTCTTGTGGTCTGGTGCTACAGAACCACAAACAAAGAACTTTACCAAATAACAGAAACCACATCACTTGAAGACTTTCAAAAATAGCAACAACTAAAACGAATATAGCATGTAACTTGAAGAGAAAATAATAACATAATCAATATGTTGACATTCTACACTACTTCAAATAAAAGGTTAAGAAGGAAACCCTCATCAATACTGGAAAGAGCAATAACAGCTACTGGACTAGGAAAACTTATTTTCTTAAAAAATTGTTTTAAAAGAAAGATTTTATAAATTTCAACCGAAAGTAGTACTGGCTGCTTGTTCAATGAATGCTGAAAGTTTCCTTATAAGGAAACGGGTAATATTACCATTACCATATATTTTAAATAATTCAGGTTTAATGTCATAGATTATATAAATTGAGTCACTTGCATTAAAAAAAAAATATATCTGTCTTAAGTAAAGTTACTTTTTTTATCTTCTTGAGTTGAAGATTTCTGCTAGTTGTGTATCAACAGTTTCTTTGAAAAATTTGAGAAGCAAATTCTTAGAATTTGAACAAATTCTGCAAAGAAAAACTTTTTGTCACCTAACACATGGATTTTCCATTTTAGTGAAACAGAATTTTCACTTCTTGTATAGATTGATATATCAAACCTGAGGGACACAGCACAAAAGGTATAAATTAATTGGAGAAATGATTTGATGCCTTTGTTTATAGGCATTTAGCAAACTTGGCTAAGCTTGGTGTAAAGTCATATATGTGAGCCACTCAGTGTGGATTAAACTCTCTATAGCGGTAACAGCTTGTTAATTGTCTAATTATTGTCACATGATGAAGCAAATTTTACTTTTATAGAAACGTGATAAATATTGTGTATCTAGTGAAAATCGGATTGATAACCTATTGAAAGAGCTTACTTGTTTAGTTTTGTCTGTTACAAGGTTATCAGTTTTGGGTATCTAGTGCAAATTCAATTGATGGTTTACTTGAAGAGATTTTTAAGCACCTAGGCTAACTTAGTCTGGTACAAGGATACTTGTCTGGGGCCACAAATGTGAATCAATTTCACTAGAGTGGTAATTGTCTGCTAGATTAATTTGCAAATCATTATATTATGAAATCCTTACATTTATGCTCATAGGTATATACAAAGCTCAGTTTTACCTACCAGAGACAACCCTCATATTTGAGACCCTTTCTGAGAATTGAGCTCACTATTGTATTGATAATTTGCTTAGTTAGTTTACTATTCATGGTATGGTACTTCCTATATATCGACTTGTACCTTAGAATGCATGGCAAATTGCCTTCAGATATATATGATCTAACTCAAATGTTTTATCCAATTTTCCAAATTATCTTCAGTATCGGCTTTATAGCCAGTTTACCCAAACCTGCAACTGCAACAAAAGATTCATACAAACTCTTTCTGACAGGTTGACATTATCTTATCAATAGGGAATTTCCAAACATAGTTCAGACAGTTTTGCATTTGATTTATTTTGGATGAGTTTCTCTAGAAGTTAATTTGTATTTCCTGTTGAAATTGTCAGCTAAAAATTGCCATAAATTTTTTTTTTTTCTTTAAGCTGCGGAGATTACCTCCCCCCCCCCGCTCACGACCTTGTCTGCCAGGAGGCTGCTCGGTCATGCTGTTTCTGTCCTCTAAAAGGAAGGACCTAAACAAGAATATGGTAGTTACAGAAGACGTCTCATCGTCTCCTCAGAAATTTCTTTCCCCAGATGGCCAACTGCTAAACTTCAAACTCAGCTATATGATGCATGGCATACACATATTGTTTAACAGTAAATATATATAATGTTTTTCTTCCTTTTTCTGCTGTGTACACACAAGTATATTGTCTCTGTTCTTGAATTATGCTATTCTTTATATAAAAATAGTGGATGTGTGGGTAGTGTAATGGATAGCAGCTCTGAATGAGGAATCGGAGAGCTGAGTTCAAATTCCACTTGGGTTCATTGCATTCACTTATGAACAAATACTCTTCGAAAAAGTATGAATCCATCTACTCTCCTATCTATGTTTTAAATAGTAGGACTCGTAAAAGAAAATCATTAGTTTTTTAAAAAAAAGTGTTAATGCAATAGTCACTTACAAAGAAGAATTATTCGGTGCTACTATAGCATATCTACCAAGGCATTTTCAACCTACCATAAATGACGATGCACTCATTATTGCTGGAAAATGCTCAGGAAAAATGATGATCTGTTTACCGTTTTTTTTTTTTTTAATGACATCAAATCAGTTTACAAACTATTTAATGCTTTTTTAAATTTGTTGTATAAAAAATTGCTATTGATTTTTAATACATAACCAGTTCACTTCCTTTAACTTTAATCCTGACTCTTAACCCTAACAAATTTCATACTTCCTGCAGTTGGTAAATATCGTGCCATAGTAGAAATTGGACAGTAAATATCATACTGTAGTAGCACCATTTATTCTTATGATCCCAAAAATATGCATTGGCTTTAAATAAACCATAAAAAACAGATCAATCAACAATTATATAAAAATATATGTTATATTCTGCCACATGTTACATTCATTTAAAAATTTTGAATTAATTTTTCTTTGAAAGAATTCATCCTTATCAGCCGTAGCAAGTAGCATCTCCTCCTAGAACAAACTGGTAACCAACATCAACCTTGTCTAATGTAAAGTGTAACACATGCTAGCAACAAAGCTATGGAAGCAACTAAAGTATTGGTTCCTCAACCAAGTAAACCTAGAAGAAAAATAAATTGCAGTAGATCGTCTCATTTTATGACAAAAGACTTCCTGTCTGATTTGTAGTAGAAAGATGACATGTATTTGATGTGATTATCTCCCTTGGACATAATACACAGCGGAATCAGTTTTTGAATTAACACTTCATAGAAATTTAGACAATGAATAGAACTGTGATATGTTGCAATTGCTTTTATTTGATTTTTCTATGAGAAGATGCGAGGAGGATCAGATCATTTTGCATGTTCATGATCTTGTATGAAAATAGTTTTGCATAATTATGTATGAAAGTACACCTCAAAAAAATTTTCTTTCCTGAGATACCACATGAAACTTTTTTGGTTTTCATTTATGTAGGCTAAACAATATTTTTCAAGTTTTTTTTTTCATTAATCATAGTAATGTTGCCACATGTGTCCAATTGAAGTATTACTTTAATGTTATTCTTCTTAACTTTCACAAACATTCTGTTCTGGGACTGTTTTGAGATGTTAATACAACTTTTACTGCATTAAAATATCTTAGATTTTTTTCTTTGCTTTGATTTGCAATGATTTTATCTAGTTTTCCACATTGTTAACACTTTTTATTTTTGAATGAGCCATCCACCTTAAAATGAAATCCCCAGCAGCCATAACACTGGTTTGGTGCAGTCATTTTTTTTTTTTCTTATTTTTGCCTTTTGGTTGCACTGTATGCAATATCCTTTCCTTCAATTTTTGCACTATCATGCCTTAAATTTAGAATTCTTTGTCATTCTTTCGTCACTGTTTGGGAGATTGTGATGAACAGTCCCATAGAAGCAAGTTAGCCAGAATGGCTTGCATAGGAAAATAAGGGTCTTACCTTAACATACAGCACATGACATTGGCAAGTTTGCTCTGTGAAAATGGCATTACTCTCCCATCTAGCAATTCCAGCAATATGTGCTGTAATGAGGGTTTTTGTACAGTTTGGCATGCTTCCACTAATAGCAAGTTGTATGCCGATTGGTCGAACTGGAGGAGGCTATTTGTCTGGGTAACTGAGAATAAAAGTGAAGAATGCTGATTGGTTGGTCGACTGTAGTGTTGGCCTGATAAAAGAGGGCTGAAGCAGTGAAAATGGTACAACAAAAGATGGATTTACATTGTGAACATTCTTGTCTGATGTTCCAGTATTTGCAGAGTATGTTGTTATTCTTGTTCCATGATTTTTTAAGTCCTTCATATTGCATGTTTTTCAAATCCTTGATTGACATGAGTTAAAGAAAACCTTGCAATGTCAGAATTATTAATTTTTCAAATGTAAGTTTCAAATTCTTGTCACCGCTGTTATAATGCTCATCTAAGTTCTGGTTAATAATATTTCAAGGGAAATACTAAAATAAAAAATTAGTATCTGTCTATATTTCTGAGATGAGGTATTATGTACATTATTTACATTATTCAGACTATTGTCCTCATCTTTGTTGCCATGGCATGATAAAGGCATTAGTTAGATCCAGTGACAGGATCCAAAGAGGGTGAGTTCAATACCTGGTTAAGGTAGTGGAGGAGTAACAGGAGATAACTGATAACTGACACCCATTAAACATGGCACGTGGAACTAGAACAGTCTACGACATTCCAACCACCCGAAGAAGGCTGAAGCATACAACGGCTGAAATGCTGTAATAAATATGGTGATAAAGACGAGGACAATAGTCCAAATAATGTAAATAATGTACATAATACCTCATCTCAGAAATATAGACAGATACTGAAAGGTCAAAATGTTGTAAGATTGCAACAAAGATGAGGACAACAGTCCGAATAATGTAAATAATGTAAAAAATTAGTGAAGAAACTTATTAAAATACAATAATAGCAAATACTGTAGTTTGTGTGGCAATGCATCTGCCACACTTTGAAACTACATTGTGTCTCCTGTTCCTATGAATGGAACTACATCTCAGTATACTCACTGCAACCAATTTCTCATAGTCAAACATATCTTTATAGAATGTAAGAAGTACAAAAAAATATGTAGCAACTATTACCAAGCTTAACACGCTCTTCAAAAATGTACCTATTGCCCAAATGATAGGATATCTGAAGAAAATAAAATACTTCCAAATTATATAGAAAATAGAGCAAGCATGTTGAACCATACAACTTATATTTTAAAATAATCCTGAACTATATAACTTTTGAAAACAGTTTTAAAACCTCACAACCACTTGAAATGTTTTGTAATATCGCTGAATAAAAATTGAGTTTCGGCATTAAATATCACACAGACGTTGATATGCTGATAAAACAAATCAACAATCCATCCGCCTTATGAGTGGAATGTCCACTTATAGTGAATGGAACAGTCTATGTGCAATAATTTAGTGTAGTGAAGGTTGGTCATTTTTGTACGCAACAATATCTGTAATATATATATATATATATATATATATATATATATATTTCCATTAATGTATTTTTTCCTTCTTTCTCATAATAAACTTCTCTCTTTTCAGCCATCTTGTCTCTCTTCATTCATCCTTCATACTTACCTATTTTATGTCTTTTAACTGTATTTACCATCTTTATAGGCAGGAATCCAAGCTATAGACTGTGCTATTTATTTCATATGCACTTTCTAGAGAAAAAAATATTCAAGACATGCGTAAGATGGCAAAGATTGTTTTATGGTTCCAAGAGTTGTTCAGACAATTGATCAAATTCTTTTTTGATTTTTACCACATTTCTGTTAAATCACTTTCCAACACCCAGGGAAAGCCATAGAATTGTGGTAACAAGAAAAAAAAAAAGTTCAGTAGTTTGAAAAACTCTTGATTACGACTCTTTTTCTAAATTTTAGAGGTTTTATATATATATATATATATATATATATATATATATATATATATATATATATATATATATATATATATAATATATACATATATGAGAAAAAAACTATACTTAGCCAATGCATTTTGTCATCTGATGGACTTTGTCAAAGCAAATGACATTTGCCTTGATTAAGTCCATCACATGATGAAATACTTCAGCTAAGTATAGTTTTTCCTCTTATTTTTTTAAAATTTTTTTTTTTTATCCATTTTGTCTCTTCTACAGATATATTGGGTATAGATGTAACCCATTACAATTGCAGTCACTTTTTAACATTGACAGATGGGGGGGGGGCCCAATGCATTTCACCATAAGTTGCCCATTGATGTCATGATGAATCAACCATCATATGACAACTAAGATCTGTCTTTTATGAACACGGCCCACCAGTCAAAATATTAACCGACAATGCTCCAACCTTTTATGGCCAAGAATTTCGGATCTTTGCAGATGAATGGGGAGTGAGAGTGTGATACTGGTGTACCTACATCCCTGAGGGTAATGGTATAGCGGAGAAGTGCCACTGCACTGGAAAAAGAATTGCTGCCAGAACGCAGCGCTCTGTTCAAGACTGACACAACCTGACTCCCAAGGATGATGCAACACCATCAACTGCACCAGCAAATGGAATCTACTGGTACAAGCAACAGGTAAAAGGAATAGATATAGCACTATCACCTATTGAAAGTGTAGATGTTCTGTATCAAGTGGAAGACTGTGTCTTGCTTAAAACCCCAAATAGCCGATTTTCTCATATTTTCTACAGAGTATCTAGTGAGGATCAGATTTACTACTCAGTAGTGATGATCAAACATATTAGTCTTACTAGCCATTATCTCATACCCAGATAGTGCTATTACAGAAATAAATAAAACAACAAGGATGAGGATATTAATTTAAATGATTTATAGAATAGTTTTTACTCCTTGAAATAACTTTAAAAAACCCCAAAAGAAACCTGAATATATGATTATCGATTGAAAAGTTTATAGGCAGACCATGATATAAATGTATTAGGTTGGTGCAAAAATAATATCGTTTTTTGACGTTAAAAAATACGTCAAAAAACGATATTATTTTTGCACCAACCTAATAAGTAGATACATCAGTCAGGAGACTAAAAGACATTCAAGTGTACCAGAATACAGCAGCTGGCTAACTACGCTTTTGTTTTTTAGTTTAGCAACCAGTGTGTCTACTTTAATTTATTTCTTGGTCAGCCTATGAAATTTTCAGCCAAACCTGACTCTTGTATGTTGTTCTAATGGAGAATCAACTATGTGAACACTTAAATCTTTACAGCTAGAAATTATGGTTCCATGATGGAGTTTCTTGCATAGTAATTTCCAGTAAGAAACAAGAAGAGCAAATTTTGAAATAAATACATTTTGTGTATTTTAATCATTTCAGGTTTCATGAACTGCAAAGGAAGTTTAGCAAAGGTAAGAGGATATATTTTTTCACCAGATTTGTTTTTTTTCATACATTTCTAAGCTATAAGAAAAGAAGACATCTTTTATTTTGAACAGCTTCCTCTTCAACTAATGCTTTCACTAATCATATGAGAATTTCTAGCATTGAAGAAAAAAAAAAAATTACAGATGTGATATTTTGGAAATAATGAATTTCATAAAAATCAGTTCAAAAATTATTTCAGTTTTGCAAGGGAGGTAATTCATCAACTTTTTTTTTTTTTTTTTTGACATAAGAGAGAATTGCTGACAGAATTTTCATTAAATGTTAAAAGAATAAAAAGTAGTTTTACTTACAACATCAAGCCATAATGCATGTATTTTAGTAGAATGTATTTTGGTGTGATCATTGGAAGATATTCATTAACTTATCAATGCTCACAGTAAAATCTGATATTGATTATAAAAATTAGAATAAAAATCTAGTATTAGTAAAAGGTTTCTATCTGCAAAGGAATTATTAGCCACCATCTTCAGTTAATCCCTTCTTTATGCCATTATACCCAATGTATATTAGCGATCAGTCTAGGTGATTTCCTTTGTTTTAAATACCCTTAACAAATGTTGATTACCAAAATTAAAGTGATATTAATCACAGGTTTTAATTGTTCAGTGTAAAGGAGGCAGCAATTTTCTCTTTTTTTTGTACACTGGGGGTTGAGATGTGAAGACAGTCTTCTCTTCTTTGCACACCAGCTACAGCAATGTGTAGATGGTCTTCTCTTCTTTGCACACCTTCTATAACAATGTGTAGATGGTCTTCTCTTCTTTCCATGCCTGCAACAGCAATGTGAAGACGGTCTTCTCTTCACACCCACTCAGTAAGGTGAAGACGGTCTTCTCTTCACATCCACTCAGTAAGGTGAAGACGGTCTTCTCTTCACACCCACTACAGTAACGTGAAGACGGTCTTCTCTTCACACCCACTACAGTAACGTGAAGACGGTCTTCTCTTCACACCCACTACAGTAACGTGAAGACGGTCTTCTCTTCACACCCACTACAGTAACGTGAAGACGGTCTTCTCTTCACACCCACTACAGTAACGTGAAGACGGTCTTCTCTTCACACCCACTACAGTAACGTGAAGACGGTCTTCTCTTCACACCCACTACAGTAACGTGAAGACGGTCTTCTCTTCACACCCACTACAGTAACGTGAAGACGGTCTTCTCTTCACACCCACTACAGTAACGTGAAGACGGTCTTCTCTTCACACCCACTACAGTAACGTGAAGACGGTCTTCTCTTCACACCCACTACAGTAACGTGAAGACGGTCTTCTCTTCACACCCACTACAGTAACGTGAAGACGGTCTTCTCTTCACACCCACTACAGTAACGTGAAGACGGTCTTCTCTTCACACCCACTACAGTAACGTGAAGACGGTCTTCTCTTCACACCCACTACAGTAACGTGAAGACGGTCTTCTCTTCACACCCACTACAGTAACGTGAAGACGGTCTTCTCTTCACACCCACTACAGTAACGTGAAGACGGTCTTCTCTTCACACCCACTACAGTAACGTGAAGACGGTCTTCTCTTCACACCCACTACAGTAACGTGAAGACGGTCTTCTCTTCACACCCACTACAGTAACGTGAAGACGGTCTTCTCTTCACACCCACTACAGTAACGTGAAGACGGTCTTCTCTTCACACCCACTCAGTAACGTCAAGACGGTCTTCTCTCCACACCCACTCAGTAACGTCAAGACGGTCTTCTCTTCACACCCACGACAGTAACGGAAAACGGTCTTTTCTTCACACCCACTACAGCAATGTGAAGACAGTCTACTCTTTTTTCATACCTGCTACAGCAATATGAAATTAATCTTTTTGAAGTAAAAATCTTTTTTGACAATGTAACTTGATCTTTCACTCCAACATCTAATGACATGACTCTTATGCAAACACAAGAATTGCTCAATAATTCATGTCTTTTACAAGTACATTTGCAAACTTAATTTTGTAATCACCTATAAGTTAGTTAACTAGTATTTATTACAATTTCATGCACTAACATACATAATTTGCACAGGTAGACACTTTTAATTTGTGGAAATACTCTATATACTTGTGTATATGACAATTTCATATATAGTGTAACCTCTGAATTCTTTTCTGTTGTAAGGGACAGTGTGTTCATATGGGGTGGGGGGGTGAAACACCTAAATGATTGCTCTCCTAACAACTACAGGGGTAATAAGACAGAGAGGAGAAAGAGATGGGAGGTAACAAAAATAACACTGCCTCAGAATACACAGTAACTTGAGGAATAAAAATACCTATAAGACTGATTTCATAAGACACCATGTCTTGATGACTGCTGGTTTTCCTCTTGCTTTTATTGGTATGAGGCACCTTACAAAGATCTTACAAAGACCCAGATCTTGACCAACTGCACAGAGGCCTGTATCTAGACATGCTGAACTATCCTGCTGCTAATGGGAAAAATACAAATTTATCTGGTGTTGCCAAACATGTTTGCATGCAATCTGAGGCCTCTTTTGCCTCTGTACTGATGTGCATTCACAATATTTTGTATGAATTTTAACCCCACTAGAAAAAAATTTGCCTATATATAGCGTAAATGGTCACTGAAAATGCATGGTTTTTAATGTCTTCAAAAAAATTACCTCTCTATAATGTGATCCACATTTTTTTTGCATAAAAACTGATCATAAAAACTCTTGCATGAAGGTTAATATTGAACTATAACAAGAAAAAAAAATTATAAAAAAATTCTACTCTGTTATTGTTCAGCATATCTGGTTTTTATTTCACATGCAACCATTAACTTAGATGGCTAAAACACATAATGTAAGTTATCTTAGCAGTTGGTGCCAATCTTTCTACTTCAGCCTTCTATTTTCTTTTACCATCCTTGTCTAAATAAACTCAAGACAGCTATCAAGTAAGACCGTAAGTTACTTCTCTTTTCTATATCAGCTAATGTGTATATAGTTAATTGCTTGAATAAACTATTTTCACATTCAAGTTACATATATATGTAAAATGTTTTCTTATAAGAATATATACATTTCCTTTTCTGTTTTCTATGAACAGTATTACCATATCTTCATAATAGTTATGGTTTGTTGTGATGGAAAGGTAAATTTATTTCCACAAGCCATTCAAATTGAGACTTGAAATTGATCTTTTTTTCTCCCACTTACTGCTGAGACATGAAATTGATTTTTATTTTTCTATACCAGCAAAAATAATGTGAAGATGATGTTCTCTTTAGACCCTAGCTACAACAATTTGAAGATGAATCCTCTCCTTGAACTAAAACCTTTTGGCAATATCACTTGACTAGAATTTTTTGCAACACTCTCACATACTACAGTATTTAATATTGTTGAAGTTATTGCTCACATTTTTTGCCAAGGTTTACAAACTGTACATTTTGTTCAATTTTGCAAACCAATCAATGACATTTGGATCTGCTGATTTGTTTGGAAAAAAACAAAAACCTTACTTTGAGGTTTAATAATTTTAAAAATTCTTTAGGACTTCATGAAAAACAATATTTTTAAGAATGTTTTTTCCTTTTTAACAGCAAAGAATAAATTCTTAGGATTTCTTACTCTTGAGCATGCAACATGCACAAATATTTATTTCTGGAGCCCAATTCCCAAATTTTCAAGCATTTGACCTGGTGATTTGTTTATAATTCTTGCAAATGCAGGGTGAACTGGAAAGTGGATTCTTGTATATAAAAACTTATGTAAAAAACAATATTGCATTTTTTTTTTTTTTTTTTTTTATTAAATAAGTATCTGTTATTTTAATCATTAAATTGTTTTTAAAATAGAGGGAGTAATTTGTATGTTAAATAATAAAACTTCATTTTTCAAAAAAAATGAATGAAAATGTACTGTACTAAGCTTTGCACCCTAGTAAAACTAACTGTACTTTGTACCTCCTTACCTGTTTGCTCTTCTCCCATAAATTTGTTTTTGATTGGTCATTGTATATCTATTTTAGAGGATGTGATGGGCAGACCAATTAAAGTTAGAGAATTTTATAGATATATATTTCAATACAGGTTTAGAAATGGAAACTCTATCTACTAGTGTGACTCTTCTTAAACATGCATGGAAATTAGTAAACATTTTTATCTCCTACAAAATCATTTGTAAGTTTCATTTTATGATTACTAATAAGGTTAGTAGTGGAGTAATTGTTAGCAGCTCAGATTTGAGGAATTGAAGAGGTGAGTTTGAATTCCGGTTGAGTTCATTATATTCACTTATGTGCTAAGACCCTTGTGAAAGGCATGAATCTATCTCTTCTCGCCCAGATATGGGTAAAATAGCAGGACAGATTGGGTCTTACAGCCTTGGGTGGCAACCAGTCTAGGAGATGGAAACTGAATTCAAATGCCTGCTGCCTTTTAGGTCTTGCCTCTTTTGGCTTAGGCTAGAAGAAAGTAACTTCAAAAACAAATTCAACTTTGAGAGTAGGGGAGGGGTAACCTCAACATCCCCAGTGCAAAAGGAACCAGTGAGCCATTGCACTGTCCTGCATTGAATTTCATCCATGAACCACAATTGTGAGATGGACGCAGTGTTTCCTCAACCAGTGCCCCCTTTGGGCACAAACTTTTTGTCAATGCCCCCCCCTGTCAAATTAAATTTCAAATATTATAATGAATTCATCTTTCATAGCAAGATATCACTTAACTATTAGTGCAAAAATAATTTTAATATTGCTTTCATTTCTATTATAAATGCCAATGATTAAAATTTTAAAAGAAACATTTACTTGATAGCTTATCTCAATGTTTTCAATGCAATGGCCGACTTTAATGCTTACTGGCTAAGGCTCTTACTTTAGGTTCCATGCTTCTCGGAAGTAATTGTAAATCACCTGGTTTTGTAATTTCCAGGCGGTTTCTTTGTTTAGTAAGAAGTTCTGTAACTGCATTGAAACTACATTCAGCCATATCGGAAGTTGAAAAAGCAATGAAGAAAAGTTTGATAGCTTTCCACAGCACTTTCAGAAATTTCCTTTTCTAGCCAATATTGAATAATTTTTGAAAATCTGAAAAAAATGGATACATGCCCATCACCACCTGAGTATTAACCCCCCCCCATGAAATAAACAAACTCTGAGTGACCCCTTTCAACATAACAGAGCCCATAAGTGGGCACTATAACCCACTTTGGGAAACGCTGTGCTAACGGAATAAGATGAATGAATGAATAAAGTTTGTTAACTATGAGGGAGTCATGAAAAATTCCTGGCCTTACCAGGAAGACCTTAAAAATAAAAAAAAATCTAATCACTTATCAAATTTTGGGAATTGGATTCAATTAAGAATTTTTCAGCACCATCTCATACTTTTTATCTTACTAAGAGCATCTGTTAATTAATTAATTAATTAAATGGCAATTAATTAAATTACATAAAATGTTGTCATAACTAAAGCAACAATGTTATAAAAGGCATTATATAGTTGCAATGATATACGCATATTTTATTTTGCCTTTGTTAATGTGATGAATAATAGTCTTTTATTTTTTTTCTGCATTCTTATACTTTTCTCCTGAAAATCTGTTGAAAGCCAAACTTATCTTTTAATGCTGCTTCATGTAAAAAGATGACAAGAATTAATGATATATAATCTTGTATTAACAATAATTAAATAGATTCTATGTCAATGAATTTACAGGCTTATAATCATATATACGAAAGTGGATTAAGTTAATCTTTTTGCATGCTTGTAGATAATTTGTCTTTGCTTAACAAGAAAGGTAATTAATTATCTTTTTTGACATTCATATTATTCAGGATAAATTTTCTTCAGTTGAAAATTTCACATACATACATACATACATACATACATACATACATACACACACGTGTGTGTGTATATATATATATTATGTGTATGTATGTGTGTGTGTGTGTAATAAAATAAATTTTTAAGGTATGCTATATTTATGGGCTTAAGTCCTCAACATCAGGGATAGAACATATGTAAATATGAAAGTGTACATTTAAGTCAACACCCAGAAGTGACAGACTGTTTCATGCTAAATGCAATCAACTTCAATGCCCACTTATATATATATATATATATATATATATATATATATATATATATATATATATATATAAATGTAATGAGAACAAAAATAATATAAATTCTAAGCATTAATTTAAAAGAGGGCTTGATAGTAAGATTAAAGCAATAATTATTTATTATAATTTTTACATACAAAAACAACTTGCTCACTTATTTTTGTCTGTATGTAAAAATTATATATATAATGTTTTATATGTAGACAACTTTGTATCATGGCCTATATTAAAAAAAAATATTTCTGGTGAATTTGAATTTAGTGTAAGTCATATTCGATTGGTCAATCACACCAAAGCCCGCAAGCTTATTTTTTTAAAAGTATTCTGCTTTTGAAATTAAATTAATCTTTCACTCGCCAGTAGTTTAACATCACCTGAGGAGACACATTTATGGTGTTGAGACATAATTGCCATTATGTAGTAATTTTTAACGTTTTAATATCCTAAAATAATATTTAGCTCTACACTTTATTGATCCCTTTTTAAATTAAATGTTACATAAAATGGAATTACACTCCATTTGTTCTCATTTTACCTGGATATATATATATATATATATATATATAATTCTCTGTTACTGTAGTCTGGAAGAATTTATTTTATCTGTAACAAAATTAAATTCAATTCTGGAAGTCAAAATTAACTAATTAGATGTATTCATGTCATTAAAAGAAAAGATTAAATGTTATTAAATCTCTCTCTCATATATATATATATATATATATATTTTAATATTATAGTGGGTGTTTGTGTTGATACTGCTGTACACACTTATAATGTTTATACTAATGAGTCATGTTTAATTAAAAATCATTATATATATATATATATATATATATATATATATATATATATATATTTATGATTCTTGTTTAGTGAAAAATTGGTAACAACTAATAGCTGCCTAGTAGAACATTTGAACAAGAACAGAACTAACTTTTTCAATCTTATTGTTCTCTTCATGCAAATTTTTTTAAAAAGAACAAATGATAATAGAGACCAACATTTCCTGGTTTCAAAAGTTGAGAGAATTTGAATAGCTTAATCCTGTTATCTCTTCAATTACCCATTGTTCTTTGTGTCTCACCAGATATTTCACATTTTTATACCATAAGACATTAATAATGTCATTTTCTTTCAATTTCTCTTTCCTATGTGGAACCAATTTTGTACTGTGAAATTTTGAATAACACATTGTGGATATGTGTATGAATGTTTTGTTTTGTCTTTCAGATTAGAAATGTATTAATCACTAAAATCTTTAAAAAGATTTGCTAATTCAAAGGGAGACAACAGTAATAATATTTATTCTAAGACTGACAAGTGATTAGGAAATTACAAGAGATTTATGAAGTCTGATCAAAACATATGGTACTAGTGCTATGATAAGAATACTACAACATATATTAATTTGGCATTTGATCTCCTTTGAAGTAGTCCCTTTCTGAAGCTGCACACTTTATTCAGTGCCATTTCCATTGATAGAAGTATTCTTAGAACACCTTTTTTGGGGATAGCAAACAACTGCCACATTGTATTCTTTTGGATTTGCTCGGCATCTTGAAATCTTGTTCTTTTCAAAGTGGGATTTGATTTTTGACGAGGAAAATGTTGCAAGAAGTGAGATTGTGGAAATATAGTGGTTGTCAGAGCTGGGGAATATTGTGTTTGGCCCAAAACTACTTCACAAGCCATCGTCACTGATGGGACTTCTGTAGTGTGGTGAGACAACCACACTCTACACGCTTTCTTTCCATGCACTGCTATAAACAATGCAAGTGAGTGAGAATATTATAACTTTGTCTGCATGCACAGCAGAGTTCAAGGCCAATCAGTGCCAAGAACCTTCCCATGTGCTATTATTTTCTGTCAGGACTGGTAATATTGCTAATTCTTCTTTGAATTTTATCAAGGAGCTTAAGGCAAATAGCAGAGGCACCGGACCATATGTGGCAGGAATATTCTAAGCATGGACGAATGGTAGACTGATAGATATGTATGATAGATTCTGGAGAAAAAAAACAGTCTCGCACAACACAATGAAATGACTTTAGACATCAACAGAACTGTAAAAGTCAGACTTGAGAAAACAAAATTATATGAAAACAAGAAGCAGAAAAGTTTCTGAAAGCAGACTATATCTTGCGATACTCACTCACAAAATAAAGAAATAATTATTCTTATAACCTAAAATAAGTTTTGGCTTTAAATGACCCACAAAGAGTTAAGCCATAAAAAAAAACAAAACAAATTAAATCTTTCTTTAGCAGAGAGAGAAAGAGAGAGCATTTCCATTTATTAAAATCATGGAATCATTTTAGTTCAAATTTCAAATTTCTGCAATGAAGAGTTATTATTTACATTTGGACTAATATTCTCATCTTTGTTGTTATTATCACAATGTTTCCGTCATTGTGTCCTCTGGCCTTCTTCAAATAAGTCTAGATTTTGGCCAGTCATTTTTGTCTAGCACAAGATACATTTACACATTCCAAAATGAATACACTTAAATAAATGAAATCAAGTACAGAATAAACAAAATAAAATCAAGTAAAGGAACAATATATAAAAACTTCTTTGTCCTCTCCATCGCTGAACTTTGTCCACATTACCCAACCATTCAGCCAAAAGGAATCAGATATGGTATCTCAGAGATTCTTCTTCATGTACTGTGTCTCCCCAGGATGTAGACGATCATGGTTTTCCACAACTTCCTGTCCCTTGTAGCTCTTAATAAACTTTGTCTTGCAGTTATTTAAACCTTGTTCTGCCATGCATTTACTCAAACTCATTAAGTATGTTATGCATTGTTTTCCTCAGTCCTGTGACTATCAGATTTTCCAAGCCCTCCTTTCTCATTATATGCCCTAGAAACCTCAACTGTCTCTTCCTGATGTTAAGTAATAGTTTCCTTTTTGTCTTTGTTTTCTCCAAAACATTGGATCACATTATCTTCAGCATCCTTCTGTAGAACCATATTTCTGTTGCTTCAAGTCTCCTCTTTATCTTCAAGGAGATTGTTAAACACTTATTGCCATACAGGAGGACAGATATCACCAAACAATGTGGTACTTTGTTTCTAACGAAATAGTTTATCCAAATTTCACTTCCGTAACCATTTTTTTCCTCCTTCTTCCTCTATCAATCGCTTCTTTTAAATAAGTAAGTGTTTTTCTTTTGCACATGATGACCATTATTTTAATTTTTTCTTTGTTGTGCATATGATGACATATATGTACAAATAAGTCCAAAGATAGATCAGACTGTATAGACTAGTTTTTACTGCTCAGTTATAGCTCATTCAGTTTCCACTCAGTTTGTAGTACCCAGCCCTGGGGTTGAACTCAAAATTTCTATGCCAATAAATTCACAAATCAATGCTTAGTTCCACTAGGCTAAGAATGAAATTGCTGAAAATGATGATTTCTTTGCTATTTACTATTTTTTCTTTTAAAAAAAAAAAAAAAAAAAAAAAAAAAAAAAAGTAAAAAAGAAGACCTTCCCACCTTCCTTGCGGATATTAGGCTATCACGTATGAAGAAAGCTCTAGAAAAGATTGAGCTAAAACATAGTGAGCACAACAGGAGCAAAGAACTCAACCTTTTATTTGTCATTTATCTACATAGCTTATATAGCCACTGGTATAAAATACATTCTGAATTCTACTTGTGAGTGAAAGCCACCCCTAGACAAAGTTGTTAACCTCTTCAGTTTTCTCAAAACTCCACCCACATCCTTCTCAAGTGATGAAATGAGCGAACAAACATGCAGGGGTTAAGTTTCTGGGTCAAGTATAGAGCCACCACACACATCGACCAAGCTCAAATCTCAATAAATATAGATAAGCACATAAATGAATATAAGGCCTCTCTCTCTCTCTCTCACATATATATATATATATATATATATATATATATATATATATATATATAAAATATGAGTGTCTTAAGCAGGCATGTGACATAAACCTTCGTGAAGGGAGCTATTCTTTCTTTTACCGTGCACAGGCTTATAGACATAAAAGCAAACGTGATTTTTAAAAAAATGATTAAACTGTTTAAGATATTGGCACTCTGGGTAAAGAAATGTAGACGGTTCTATTTAGATGATTTTTATTCAGACTATTGTCCTCATCTTTGTTTTTATTATCACAATGTTTTGGCTTTGTGCTCTCAGATCTGAATAATATTCAGGGAATTTTGACCTGAACACTTTATTTAATCTAGAGAGTATATTGTTCTTATTTTGCTGTCATGTTTAGGGTTATCTCATCTTGTTCCTTGTAGTACAACTCATTTGTTGCTCATTCTGTTGTGATAATAACAGCAAAGATGAGGACATTAGTCTGACTGTAAATGATGATAATGCCTTATCCTTGAAATTCAACTAAAAATTTTTATAGAGAAAAAAAATCCCCAAATGATTTGACTCAAAGAGTTGTGACTTAAATACCTGGCTGCAGCAAAAGAAACAAAAACTCAAAGAGGTGGGTTACTAAAGGGTTTAACTGAAACTGAGATATCCAGAAAAGCCATGGCATGTGGAATTAGAACAATCTACACTCATAGACTAAATAAAGGCTTTGGTTTGAAATTCCAGTGTATATCACCTGAAGAAGGCCAGATTGTACAATGGCCAAAACATTGTGAATATAGTGATAAAGATGAGGAAAACAGTTTGAACAATGTAAATAGTGTAAATATAATATCTCAGAAATATAGGCAACTCTTGAAATGTATTACATTTAACTGATGCTTGATGACAATGGTAAAACCATTTCCTTCTAAAGAAATGTTTGGTATTCCTTGACCAAGCAGCCAGTGCTACTATCACTTGAAATTTATAAAATGTTTCTTTTAGAATAATTTAAAAAAAAATTAAGTTTGTTTATTCCAGTAACTTTATTGCTCTTTCCAGTATTGAAGGTGGTGGGGGTCCTTCCTATCCTTTTGTTTGGAGAAGTGTGGAAAGTCAACATCTTGATTGTATCATTTATCTTTGAGTTACATGTGATATCCATTTTAGTTGTTGCTGCTGTTGAAAGTCCTCAAGTTATGTTTTCACTGTTATTTGGTACAGTAGTTTGTAACTCTAGTGCCAGTCCATGAGGTTTGAAGAAGGATGTTTTTCCCTAAGACCTACAGGCTTCATTCAATCTAAGCCATTTTTAACCAGTGATCTAAGAAAGCAGTCATATACAGCTGAGATTCTTGAAAGAATTTGGTGCCATGCATGGCATCCATACATAAGTTTTAATATGTTGACACTATTTAAGATCATAACTCACATTAAGTTAATTGTCCTGGGTATGACGATAAACTATGTCCAGCAGCAAGGCCTCTGATCAGCAGGCTTTGAGGAGCATGGAACCACCTCTTAATTGCTGGTGTTCCCAGGTCCACCCTGACCCAGGGTGGTAGCACCTATTAGGGTCCCAGCTATGTGCAAATAGTTAACCCCAAAACTGGGGTAAAAACACTATAAAAGTCTAAAAATAGGTTTTAATACAAGAGATACTTTGTTTAAAAATTATTGCCGGCAATAAATTTTTGAGGAAAAAAAAACTATTACCAGCAATACATTTTTGAAAAAAAAAAAAAATTATTATTACCATCAATACATTTTTGAAGGAAAAATATTACCAGAAATAGATTTTTGATAAAACAAAATATTACCAGCAATAAAAATTTTGTTGGCATCACATAATCCATTGAGGTTCATATGCCGTAAAACAAACCAAACGATAAATTAATGTTTTGGTCATGTAACATCTTGCAGTGTTGCATGACACTACCCCAAGCCTGTTCTGTATTCAATTCCTTTATCACTTATACTTAATTTGTTATAGCAGATCCATATGCTGAGGTATCTGAAGTGTTTAGTATATACTAATTCCACATCATGAATTTTTATGATGGATTCAATGACTCATCACATCTTTCATTTCAGTTTCACTGGGGGTAACATTAGTCATGGGTTCAACTTCTTCTATAGATAATAATAGCCTGCCATGGCTTTTATTAAGTTGTTCAGAAAGTATTTGATTTTAGAATCAACTTTTAATCCTGAATTAATATATTTAAACAATGTTTAAATTGGTTTATACATTTTTGCCGTCAAGTTACATTGTTATTAATGCCTTTTAAATAAAACTGTAAAGGGTTGGATGCAAAGAAATCTTTGAATGCAGTTTCTGAATCTTCTTTGCAACAGAATGTCTTCTGCTTAAAAAATTGTTAATGTTTGAAAAAAAAAAAAAATGGTAGTGAGCAGAGATCAGAGAAATATGGTGGATGCCATAAAGTCAGTGAGCTTTTGTAGTGTCATCTTGGTAAAATGAGGTTGAGCATTGTCATGAAGCAGAATTGGTCCTCATCAATTAATCAGTATTGGTTGCATTTTGCTTCACTGAATGTGCATTTCATCCAGTTGTTGGCAGTAAAGCTCTGGTTAGATTCTAGAAAGCTGTAAAAGTGGATCACCAGACAGTCACCATAATTTTCTGTTGGTACAATTTCAGTTTTGGAAAGTGTTTGGGTCCTTTGTCATGATAAAACCTTTGAGCTGATCATTTATGATTGTCTTAAAATTACACAAATAGACTTCTCTGAAGCATTTGTAGACTCTTTCTTAACTGTTTGCTAAATGCTCACTGAGAATGGAAAATCTAGTGCTGACAAAAGACATATTAACTCACTGAAAAATAATGGTTAAATTATGTTGTTCTAATAAACTTATCTCGATAAAACTATATATCATGGCTGTCAATATCTTAAATATCTTTGGTCTAATAAACTTTTGAAACTGTTTCTTTTGTAATCTCTCTCTCTCTCTTTATATATATATATATATATATATATATATATATGAAGTAGTATAGTTTTAAGGTGTGCTATTTATGGAATAAAGTGCTCAGTATCAGAGATAGAATGTGTGTAAATATAAAAGTGAAGATGGAAGTCAACACTTAGAGGTGACAGTCTGTTTCATGCTAGATGCAATCATCAGGCCAGACGATTGTGTCCAGCATGAAACAGCCTGTTGCCTCTGTGTGTTGATTTCAATGTTCACTTATATATAAAATAAATTTAAAAAAATTAAAGATTTTGTGAATATTTCTAAATTCATTTCTTCAGACTGAAAATTTTTAATAAATGCTTATAAATGCTCCATAATTTAAATTTACAGCTCTATTGATTTGAACTTTCTTTGGATTAATATCCTCCTTGGAATTATTCCTACCAGTCACAAATTGGTACTAATATATATATATATAGAGAGAGAGAGACGCACACACACACAGGCATTCGTACCATGGGAGGGCAAACCATGGACAGTATGGCATCATGTGCGCCAGTCTTCACATCATGGATTGATTACAATTGACTAAGTTCCTTATGTAAAGCCAGCTTCTTCATGTTGCTTGTAACATGCAGATTCCCATTGTGCTTCAAGAACAAACTTAGATACAGTCTAAAAGTAAGCAACACCACTTTCATGACATGGATTGTATGAATGAAACAATATTTTATAAAATATTTTATACCTTTCATTTATAGCAGAGATTTTAAGACTTAACTCAAAACTTGACAATGAACACATGGGGCCCCATTGCCTGACAACACCAGATTGTTGGATTAGCATCTCATAAGAGACACAGATATAAATCATAATTCTGAACTGTTAAATCCTCATATATCATATTAACTCCTCAGAAACATACTGATTACACTGCTAAAATCTGCTTTTTTGATTGACAGTTTCATTAATACTTTGTTTTTACTTACATATATACTTAAGATAGGTAAAGTACTTATTAAACTCTCACAAAACACATTTATAATCCTATGTTGATTCCTATTAATCCAATGAGAATTTTACCGGAGTGAAGAAAATGTTGTTTGGTCTTTATGGTGATAAGAAATAAAGGCTAAGACTGAATCTTCAACAAGGTTACAATATATTTGTCATAAGTATAACATCTATCAAGTTTATGATGATTTTCTTATAGTCAGGGCATTGCAAAATCAGTTTTCTTTTTTTAGGCACTATATCCATTCAGGACGTAGGTGACAATAGCTTTTCACAAATTCCTTTCCTTTCTCGTCTGTGAATTGCTATACTGTCTTGGGAAAGACAATGGTGTGGTTTCCGCTTTCTTTTTCCACAGTTTGGAATTAAAAAGTTGTTTTTTTTTTTTTTTTTTTTTTTTTTTTTTTAAACTGTTCACCAATCAAGGTTATAGAATTGAGTCTACCTAGCTATTTAATCCATGGCTGGGTAGGGGGAAGAAGAGATGGGTTCTTGTCTTTCCCAAGGACATTAGTGCAAAAGTGAACATTCACAGTTCTTCTCTTATACTGGTTGCCACTCAAGGCTAGAGATACCCAGTCTACTTTACTATTTAAGCCATAGCTGGATTGGGAAAGAAGGGATTGGTTCATGCTTTTCCAAAGGATATTAGTATGAAAGTAAATGCAACAGACAAGGCAGGAATTTGAACTTGGCCTGCCAATTTCACTTTCTATGCTGCTAAGCTTTACACAATCTACACATTATTTGAGTAATAAAGACAATGAAAGCAAAAGCAAGAATATGTAAGAATAACATTTTCTTTGTAAGAAACAATATCTTTTATAATGATTTATAAAAAGATGTTATTTTTTTTCATATTGTATCCCAAATGAATTCTACTAATAACAAACATCGTTTTTGCTTACCCACCTAAGGCCAATGTACAGAGGATGATGGGGGCTATGCTGATTACAAAGGTATTCATAGTTAGGATAAAGATGATTTTGAACAAAAAAATTCCCAAAAATACGTCTCAAGATAAATCTTTCCAAAACAGAAACAATGACCTGGAATTGGAATGAAAGCAATGATTGTGAATACCCAGAATCCTTCATAAAAATTCAGAATTAGTAAATTCTAATCACTTTACATACTTTGGCATATGGATGAGTTATAATAACAAATTTAATATAAGAGATAAGGAAATTAAATGTAGGCTGTGCTAGGGGTAATTTTGCCCAACTTCCATGCAACACTTATCACACAGATGAAATGTTGCTTGCCTTTCACTACTCTATCACTCGCGCAGATATTCAGCTGAATTAAATTTCTTAGTTCCACCAGCTCAGACCTTCACAGCTAGGACCCACCATTCCATGTTCACAGTAGCAAACCATGCTCATTCCCTTCCGTGTTTCTTTGATAAGGAGCAAGCAAGCTATTTAAGAACAAGTCTTTAGTTTTTAGGTTAGAGTTTTTTATTTTATTTAGTGTAATTTCTGATCAGGTAGCCTTTTACCTCGATCGGAGAGGATGCTTTCTGATAACTATAATCTCAGTCAGGGTCACCCAATATATGTCCTACATGTTCTCATAATATGCATTTTTTACTTCCTTCTTCCCTGTCTCTTATAACAATCTTGCTCAATAACCTTCTACCGTAAGCTATTAAAAACAAAAACACTAACCTAATGTTGTAACCTAGGGAAAGTTACTGAATAGAATAATCACACAAAGGTGGTTTGGTTTGTTTTATGGTACATCGACCACAATGGGTTATTTAATGCCAAAAGTTTTTATTGCTGGTAATGTATTTTTTTTCTTGAAAAATGTATAGCTGGTAATAATTTTTCTTCAAAAAAATTATTGTTGTTAATAATATTTTATAAAGTATTTTTGGTATCAAACCTATTTTTACATGTTCATAGTTAAGCCCCAGCTGAGGTCAAAACACTATTTGCCCATAGCTGGGACCCTAACAGATGCTACAATCCTGGATCAGGATGAACCTGGGAATACCAGCAATTAAGAGATGGTTCCATGCCCCACAAAACCTCCTGATCAAAGGCCTTACTGTTGGACGTAGTTTATCATCATATCCAGGACAAATGAAAGTTGGTAATGCACGATAATACTTAGGACACGAACAGCACTTAAAAGATTCACCAGCAGTGCGTAGAAGAAGCAGTCAACTGCTAGAAGTGAATAAAGTGAATTCCGCAGTGAATCCTTAAATGCAAACTTGCAGACCCCCACATACAGTATTCACGTGAACGGGGCATACCCAATATTGTTTGTAGTTATGCTACAACACCTAAAAACTAGTCTTATTCTTAAATAGCGTCATCAGATCCAGAAACTCATATTGTTGCCATGCATGGTGCCAAAATTATTCAGAAATGTCGAAACTGTCATCTGTATTTCTGAGATAGATGATTAAAAATGGCTTTGAGTGAATGAAACCTCTAGGTCTTTGCAAGGACCATCCTTCTTTGAATCTTATGGACTGGTCTTACAGAATCACAAAGAACTGTACCAAATATAGGAACCACATCACTTTAGTGCTTTCAACAGCAGCAACAACTAAAATGAATAGCACATGGAACTGGAAGAGAAAATTATGATATTATGAAGATGATGATGTTCCACACTACTTCAAATAAAAGGTTAGGAAGGAAACTGATAATAAATACTGGAAAGAGTGATATTTGTTCCTGGATTTGAGAAATCTGTTTTCTTAAACTTTTAACAAAAAGATTTTATGACTTTCAACCAAAAGCAGCACTAACTACTTGGTCAATAAATGCCAAATGTTTCCTTATAAGGAAATGGCTAATATTACCACATAGATAATTATAGAGATTATAGCTACATTTTATGCAAGATTATCAATATTATTCTTGGTATTATATATATGATATTATAAAGATTTTAGATAGACTCTGTAATATACTGTAGTCATTATTATATATAGCAAAAGATCTTGGTTTATAGACAGGCTTTGTGCTGTACTATTGAAATTATTAAGCAGATAAAAAATATTATGTTTATAAATAGCTATAGATAGACTCTGTAACATTCTGTTGAGATTATTATACAGATAGAAAAAATTAATATTGAGTTTATGGGTAGTCTTTGAGTAGTTGTAGATGTAAAGTAATTTACTGATTTGTAGTTCACAGAGAAACAGCAAGTTTTCTTCATTAAGGTAGGAATTTATAAGGTAAATTCAGCTTCTCTTTTGACTAATAGCTATAAAATGCAAGTAAAGATGGGTCCTGTTGTTTAGGTGAAGGAATGGTAAGAGTCTGTAATCATTTTTTTAAATTCTGATTTCATGTCTAGAATCAGACTAACAGATTCACATGCTGACATCTTATTTTTGTTGTTTTATTTATTTATTTTTTTTTTTTTTTAAGCAATTCCCCACCAAGCAAGGCAGGAGTGCCACTAGTATGCAAGGGGCCACAGAGTGAAAGTAAGGGAACAGATTGGGTGTAGGAAAGAATAAAAAGAACAGAGGAGTATAAAAAGAAGAATGGGGGATCAAGGCAACAAAAGATATTGATTGACATTACATTTAAATTTTGGAAGATTATAGTTATCAGGAAAGCAAGTAAGAGGGAGGGAGTTCCAATGTCGGGAAGTGTGAGAGAAGAAGCTGTTGGAGTAGAAGAGACAGTTACATTTTAACTGTTTTGACAGTAAAAGGGTGGGACTGAAATGCCAACCTAATAGCATGCTTAAATTCATTCAGTCAGGGCACCAGTGAAAATAACTTGTCAGAACAGATGCCATGAAAATAGTACAGAAAAGACACATTATGTCGGTGGGAAAGTGACTGGAGTTGAGACCCCCAAGTCAGGACCGATCAAATTGCATATTCGTCTTTGGATTTTGTTGAGAACCTTGAGATAGACAGCGGGAGTGCCAGACCATATATGTCAACAGTATTCCATGCCTGAACAAATGGTAGATTTATAGATGTGAAGGATGGACTCAGATGTGAAAAACATGATACAGAGAATCAACTTTCTTTGCAGTAGATGCAGCAATTGATTCAATGTAGTTCTTCCACCTCAGGTCAGTGGTGAACACAAGACCAAGAAGGTACATGCTGATAGGAGTCAGGGACATTTCTTTATGGTGAGTAAATGATAGCAGTTTCATATTGGATGCATTAAAATTCTCAAGCCATTTCCTGCTCTAGTCAACCACAGATTGGAAGTTGTTTTTAAGAGCAATGGCCAGGTTAACTTTGTCAATAATGCCGGATTTACAGGTGTAAATGTTAGTGTCGTCTGTGTAGATGCCCGACTTGAGAACTGATGACATCAGGAAGATCATTGATGAAAATCAGAAAAGATCCCTGTAAAGACACATGGTGAGAAGAGAGAAAAATAGAGCCTCATTTTGGAATTTGGGGATTGAGATCAGTTGATCAGTTTCAGTTCCCTGTCTTTTATTTTTTTGTTATATATAATTTTAAATAAAAACGGACCACTTTAAGGTTCCATATAATAAATTACAATTTATTACATGGAACCTTAAAATGGTCTGTTTTTATTTAAATTATTTGCTCTGGTTTTACATTGAGCTCACTGGATTTTATCCTACTTGAGTCTACCCATAGGGATTACCTAGTTTTCCATAAACTAACTAATATATATATATATATATATATATAACGTCATCCACAGACAGACTGTTTTGCTGTTTCACAGCTCATCAGTGTGGCTAGACATCCGGTTGCCTCTAGCTAGGATCGAAACCTGACTGAATTATATATTCACAGACTGGGTGTATGGATGTAACAGCATAATTGTCCATCCCACAAAATGTTTAATATCTAAAAAGTTAGTTGAGTAACTGAGTTTCTTTTTCCCAGGTTTTCAGATAAGATGCTTAACCATTTTGACATCATTTGCCATAAGAATCACTCAAAAGCCCTTTGAGTTATTCAGCTAGAAAGCGAACAGGTTAAAATCATTTTGTGGCAGTCTCACTGTCTTCTCAACTGAGCAATGGTGAGAGGAAAAAATAATTTAGGCATTCAGTAATGATACCCACATTCATACTCTGGCAACCATCCAGAGAATAAGTTTTAAAAAGAGGGGAACGGTAGAGAAAACGACTGAATCAAGAGGTCACAAAAGCAAGAAGGATCATCATTTCAACTTAGAGCTAAAGAGAAAACTTAGAAAAGATCCAACTCAGTTCATAAGATGTTTGGCACACGAGAAAGGAGTTTGTTATGAGAGTCCAAAGAGCAGTGAAAAAAGATCTGAAAATGAAATTGTATGTGAAACCTGTGAGGCCCCTTGTTTCTCCAGGGCAGAAAGTTAGAAGGTTAGAGAGGGTGAAGATCATTGTGAATAAGGTGAAAAATGATCCTGAAATAATATATATTTGAACTTTATTTCAATCCGTCATGAACTCTGACCCTTAGCTATGATTAATTAATGATGAACATGTTATCTTCATTTATGATTGACTTCATCATGATTCTTCTGTTAAGCTTCGAGAGTAATTATACATTCTTATTGCTCAATGTAGAGTCCAATAGGGTTATAAAAACCTCAGAAAATTCCAGTAAGCTATATTTAATCATTTGTAAGATATTCAAAGCCTAAGATGGTTCAATGCTTAATCTGACAATTGGACAATTTTGCTTTTACACAATTTGGACAATTTTCCTGTTACATCCAGAATTTATTTATTTATTTATTTATTGTACATCCTCAGCCAGAAGTGATTATTCTAAGCAAAATAGTTGGCCTTTTTCCATTTGGAAAAGACAATGCATTTTCTGAGTATGTAGTTTTATGAATGAGATTGCTGCATACTACCGAGATTTATTATATCAATAAAAATACAATTATAGAGAATATATATATAGAGATTATTGATAAGCTGTTGGATTAGAGATAAGTCTATAAAGATTATCTCAAAGGTTATATGAATATCTTGTGTCAGACTATGAAGATTTTTTTCACAAGGATGAAATGTAGAGCATTCACTGAGGATTACCCCTATGACAGTCATAATTATATCTTTGACTAGATTACTCATAATTACTCTATGGTGAGATACCCAAGATTGTAAATATTAAAAATGAGTAAGTTATGATATGAAACTGAAGATCTTTTTTGTTTTTAATCTTCTTTTTATGACAACATTTTTTGGTCAATCAATATCCAAAACCTTCTTGCAGTATGCCAAAAAGCTTCATCACTACTGTTAATTCCTAGGAGCTAGAAGTGATCAGCTCCCAGCTGCTTCTCATCAACTGTAAAGAATCCCCGAGTTTTGGGCTGAGCCTTTTATAAAATAACAGATAGAAATATCAATTAGGATAATTACTATTTATTTTAATTAATTTAATATTAATATTTTCATATTTTGCTCCTTTTTTGATAGGGAGCTTCATCAAAATGAAGTCAAGCATCATAACAGTATCCTTTTTTTCTTTTATTTTTCTTTTTTTTTTTTTTTTTTTTTTTTTTTTTGCACAATTAAGGAAAGTGCCTGCATTCTTATAATCATGATAGTAAATATGTTGAAAGACATTTTCATCTCCTTTTTTAGAAGAGTTCCTTGATCTTTGCTCAAAGCAGTTTTTGTTACTATTGATTTGCCAGCAAATTTTAATATTTTATTTGTGGATATTGGCTTGAACGTATGGAACTGAAATTGCCAATGCCTGGGAAAAAAATGTTATAAATGTCTGATTAATGGAGAGTTGAACAATGATGGGTGGATTCAAACTTAGCAACCATCTCTAGGGATAAATAAGGAATAAAAATCATAAATTCTTTTAGTCAGAAGAGAGTGAGACAAAGAAAACTAGAGCAGCAAGAAAGTAAAAAGAAAGGTGTCAGAATATATGAGAAGAAAAGAGTAAAAAATTAAATTCAAAAAGAGAATAAATGAGAGAAAAACTAAAAGAAAATGGCAATGAGTTTATATATATATATATATATATATATATATATATATATATATATATATATAATAAGAAAATACGGTAAGATTTATTATCCGGTGTTCTTAGCAGTTATTTTTTAAGTAGATTTCTTTGAAAGTTTATTCCTATCATTTTTGACAATGGAATGAGGCTATATATTTTAAGTTTAATTTATAAATTTAGTTTCAGTTTTGAAACATGGAAATTTTCTGTGTTGCAATGGAATCATATTTTTAAAAAGAAATATATATATATATATATATATATATATATATATATATATATATATATATATATATATATATATTAGGTTGGTGCAAAAATAATTTCGTTTTCTCACATAGTAACATATGTTAGAAAACGAAATTATTTTTGCACCAACCTAATATATATATGAAAAGGATTAAATCTGACATATTCTTATTTTTTATTTATTTTATTGAAACTTTATTTTTGATGGATACTCATATTCAAGTAGAAGCTCTGTTTTTAATTAAACAGATTTTTTTATCCAACTACATCTACCAACCTGAATATTCAAGAAATCTTTTAATCCATTTCCTCCAGAACCATATTTTTGTGATGTCAACGGACACTCACTGCCACTTTTGTAATGTCAAGGAGTACTCGTCATCATGTTCATAATACTTGTTGTAGTAGAGACTTTGTAATTGCAAATATAACTATAGTAATGCTGTTGAACAATATTGGTGTCAGATGCCTTTGAATATCACTCGCATTAATAGTAATTGCTCGATAATACTCGCGTGAACAGTAATCCGTATAGGGATCCATATAGAGGAATAGTATAGTGAATAGAGTAGAGAATAGCAGTCCATATAGTAATAGAGGACAGAGTAGAAATAATGATCTGAATAGTATAGAGGATAGACTAGAAATAGTGATCATTAGTCATCGTGATACTTTCTATTTATGCGTTTCCTCTATGGTCACGTAATCCACTTAATTCAATAATGGGACTGCCTGTGTTTCCTCACTGGTGATCTATGTTCAAACTCAAGTGTCAGCAGCAACACTTTATTCCTAAATAACACACACACACACACACACACACACACACACACATGTGTATATATGTGTCTTACTCAGAATTATTGGATTTATTTTTAATCTGAAATTTTCATTACTTCAAATATTATCATACTTCATTTTTAAACAGATACCCCATTTTGTTTTTATTAAGTGGTATGTATTAGGTCTGTCAGCCTGAGCATTTGAGAAATTTTAGGAAAGAAAATGTGTTCCCCAGCAGGGATTGAACATTTATCTTACTTTGTAGGGACATCTTTACTAAGCTTTCTTGAATGGAATGTACAGGCAGCCAAGGATTATAAACTTAATGCACACTGTTTAATAAATAGAAATAGGGTGTTAATTTCAAATACAATGTATCCACTATAAGAATATTTGAAATTATATATATATATATATATATATATATATATATATATATATATATATATATGTGTGTGTGTGTTTGTGTTCATACCACAATAACAGTACAAAGAAATTGAGAAATATTAAATTTAACTCTGTTCTGAAGAGAGGTTACAGCTATACGTTTTTGAAACCATAATGTTGCCAGCTATACATTTTTGACTTTTAAAGTCACTCAAAATCATTTTCGGCATAAAGTGACCACTAAGGTTGAGATGCCGTTAAACAAAACAATCAATCGATCAAGAACATGAAGAAATTATTTGCAAAAACTGAACCAAAAATTATATTGGATTTTCTAAAAAGAATTGGTCTCTTATCAAAGATGTAGACTGATGTGTAAACAACATATCCTACCTTTTACCATTTTGCAAATAAATTGTCCTTATCAAATGGAAATTCTTGACTTAAACAAAAATACCTAGGATTATTTTGCAGTGTACAAGCAAATAAGCTCTAGCTTGCTAAAAATGTCCCATACAAAATAGGCATTTAAAATTCATATATTTGGCATATATATATAAACTGGATTTGGCATTAAATAACCCACAGTGGTTGATATGCCATAAAACCCAAACAAACTAAATATATATATATATCCAAGTGTAATGAGAACGAAAATTGTTCACCACCTAATGATATGCTTATATTAGGCTAAATAGATGAAACCACTCATTGGTACAGAGTTAAATCATATTAATTTCATTAATGATCTATGTCTTTTGTATTGAGCACTCTACTACATAGTCTGCTTGCCTGAAATGCCTTCTTATCAGCAAACCACTGAAAAACTAGCAATTTTGGCTTCAAAAACAGTCTTCCAAATTAGCACTAATATATATATATATATATATATATATATAAAAAGTAAAAGAAATAAAATAAGCCAAAAGAAAGGTGGAAAAGAGAATGAGTAAAAGTCATTTAGAGAGAGAGAGAGAGAGAGAGCACCTCTCTTGTATAGAGAGAGTAACCCATATATAGAACTGAATGTCTTTCTCACTATTTACATTATTCGGATTATTGTCCTCATCTTTGTTGCCATATTCATTATAACGTTTTAGCTGTTGTACTCTCCAGTCTTCTTCAGGTGATTGGAATGTCGAACTGAACCCTTTATTTCGCTCACTTGGGTAGATTGCTCTAATTCCACATGCCATGTTTAATGAATGTCAGTCATTAGTTATCTCCTGTTTATTCCCCTCTCCAAGTTCTCCACTGCCCTAACCGGGTATTGAACTCAGACTCTCTGGGTCCTTGAGGACACATGGCGCAATGGATAAAGGTGTTGGTTAGATCCAGTGACAGGACCCAAAGAGTGTGCTGAAATGTTGTAATAAATATGGTGACAAATATGAGGACAATAGTCCGAATAATGTAAATAGTGTATATAATATCTCATCTCAGAAATATAGACAGATACTGAATGTCTTTCTTTAAGCAAATATTTAGTCTCAATTCCTCTCAGCAAGCAACAAAAACCAAACTAACGAAAGCTAAAGAATATTAGTAAACAAGATGGGTATGTTGAGTTTCTGAAAATTGTTGGAATGTCTACAGGATGAGGGTTCAACAGCATGTTCTTCCCTTGATGCTTTCCTTGTGTTTGTGCATTCAATGGCTTTTAAGTCCAGTTTGAGATGCACGCAGCATTTCATATACAGGACAAGGAACAGTACCCTTTGTGAAGGCTTCAGAAATGTTAGTGGTGTTCAGTGTTCTACAGGGTGGTCCAAAAGTCTTGTTCCAAACTGTAGGAACTTGTGTCAGCCAACAAAAATAAAAAATATATTATGTAGGGGTGAAAAGACTTTTGGACCACCCTGTACTTTGTAATTTGTAAATATTCAATGCATGACCTCAAAAGTTAGAATGCCTTTTATTCATTCACTTGACATGATCAAAAAGCCCCTTCCTCAAAGGATGGCAAGGAGATGTCAGTAGAATTTAAGTTTTGCTTTAGTTTATCCTTGTACCACAACACACACACACACACACACATATATTGCTATTAACATATTGCTCTTCAACTGAATTGAGCTCTCTGGTCCACTGGTGTATTTTGTATAGAAAACGTCAAATTTTCCCTTTCTGTCTGCTGTGTGACAATAGCCTCGGGGTAGGATCGCTGACCGATGCCAAATCAGTCAGGTTTTGATCCTGGCTTGAAGCAATTGGGTGTCAAGTCACACTGAAGAGCTGTGATACAGTGAAACAGTCTGTCTGTGGATGACATATATATATATATATATATATATATATATAATGCATCCATATACATTTTTGGTATTTACACATTTCTGCATTACCAGAAGAGTTCACTACATAGAGATGAGCAAATTGCTTATCTTTATGACTTCTGGTGACTTAAAAAAAGAATTTTATATTCATTTTGATAAATAAGCAATTCACTCATTTTTATGCACAGGCATCCCTTGATTAATGCACATCTGATTAATGCATTTTTGATTAGTGCATTAACATTTTTATATACTAATTCGATTAGTGCATTAAAACATTATTCACTTCAGTATTTAATACTTATACTCAAAGCACTTTCTACACACTTTTACCTTAGTAAATTGTTTTCTATTTTGATTATAGTAGCATTTTTTTTATCTAATTCTCCCATATATATTGTTTAAAATTTGCAATATTTATAAGAGTACATAATATTGGAATTGGGGCATTTATAGATATAGTGTGACATAAAAGTCAGCAATACATGGTGACTGTCAATTTAACATTTCAATGTGATCCTCATTATTATTTAATATTAAACTATTCTATATGAATCAGCTACACAGTAATCAGAAACTCAAAAAATTCTAAAAATTGAATACATAGATACATGCCAATGAAAGCTGGTTGGTTGGTTGTTTTGTGGTATATCAACCTCAGTATGTCATTTAATGCCAACAATATTTTTGAAATAGATTCATAGGGTTGGTTTGGTTTAAAAGAAAAAAAAAAGGTGTGTATGTATACATATATATTTGAACCATTTTTCAATTACTCATATTTTTGAGTACAATCCAACTTCTTTTAGGAAATTTACAATTTTAGGAATTAAAATGGCCGGTAGGAAAATGCTTCTCTCAAAAGAATTCAAACACAAACATTTGTTTTACAACTAAAACATTGTCACAATGTTTAACTTGCAATCTATCAAACTAAATATCCATTGAAACACATCATCAACCACCACAAAGGGAAACCACAACATGAAATCAGAGCTTAGAGTTGATTTATAGCTTCAACTGAAGTTTTAATAGTTTTCACACTAAAAGTATTACTGCAAATAAACTTGTCAGCAAAAGATAACTTGCAGTCGCCATCATAATAAAAACTGCCAATCAAGAGTTATCTTGTGGTTGACAGTCAATGTGTTAACAACGATAACATGAAAGTGCTATACCACAAACTATAAAAATAACTACAAAGCACTGAGCATAAAACACAAGTAACTAAAGATCAACAAAATTAAACAAAATCTTGAAACTAACATGCCGAATATTTCCTTAAAAAAATAAAGACTAACTTCCACATGAATATGCAAAATGTGATAAAAGCCCACATGTGAAATGCAATATTTAAAAAAATCAAACTAATAACATAACAAACGTCTTTGGAAATGGTTATTGTTAGCCAAAAAGTACTTACACATGGGCAGTTTTATTTACAAATACAAAACAAAAATTAGAAATATTAGAGAGTAAATATTAGGTTGGTGCAAAAATATCGTTTTTTGACGTATTTTTAACGTCAAAAAATGATATTATTTTTGCACCAACCTAATATAAAAACTAGGAATTCTCATTGGTTTAAATCATACATGCACACACTGTGTGTGTGTGTGTGTAATATTATAGAAAATGTAGAAAATATTTGTCCTTTGAAAATAAATTTTTCTATGAAAATTTCTCGGACATTCATGCCGGTAAATGTTATTCAATACTGTTTATTATAAACAGAGCATTTACTTAGATACTTGTATCTATAAAAAAATGTCTTTAATAAATAAATTGTCGGACTTTGTCCATTTCTTAATGTATGACGTCATTTGTTTACATTTGATACGCCATGAGCAGTTATGAATGTACGAGATTCATGGAAGATTGAAGTTTATAAGCAGTAAATTCGACCTTGCCTATCGAATGCTCCTTTGTAGCCGAGTTGGTTAAGTCACGTCAGCGTAAATGACAGTTCCATATAGGATGCAGGTTCGAATCCTGTCAAAGGACGAATATTATCTATGAAAATTTCTCGGACATTCAGGCTGGTAAATGTTATTTAATACTGTTTATTATAAACAGAGCATTTACTTAAATACTTGTATCTATAAAAAGAACGTTTAACACAAAAATGTCTTTAATACATATATTAATATATATTGTATATATTAATATATATCATCATTATCAATACTATTCAGTTGTCCATTTTGTTTCAAATCTCCTAATGACAACTGTTAAGTTTTGATTTTAGCAATTATCAGTCTTCTTGTATGGTAGTGAATACTGGACAATCTTATTACAGATGAAGAAGAGACTTGAAGCAACAGAAATGTACTTCTACAGAAGGATGCTGAGATTACCATAGACTGAACATGTGAGCAATAACTAAGTTTTAGGGAAAATGGAAACAAAAAGGAGACTTACACACAGAATCAGAAAGAGTTGAAAATTATAGGGCACATGAGGAAAGAGTTTGGAAAATGTGAGGCTCTTTCTTTTTATGTGCCAGGATATAGGCGATCATGGCTCTCCACCTCCTCCTATTTCTTGTAGCTCTCAGCAAGTTCCTTCCCACTGCTCCCCCCAAGACCAAATTCTGGCATCCACCTGCTCAAGCTCATCAGTTATGTCACATGCTACTTTCCCTTGTCTCTCTTTCCCTCTGTTCAACCCATGAGTATCAGATTCTCCAGGCCCTCCTTTCTCATTATGTGTTCCAGAAACTTTAGCTGCCTCTTCCTGCTACTAAGGGGAAGAGGAAAGCAACTGTAACTTACCTAATAAGCTTGTGTAAAAGGATTGCAGAGCAAGCTTTAAGAGAGATAACAAAAAGACAAAATTTATTAAAAGCTACAAAGGGCAGGAAATTGTGGAGAGCAATGCTTATCCACACCCTGAAAGTACATGGTACATAGAAGTCACCATTTGGGGTAATATTTTAAATTAGGCTGTTTACAGAATCTGGGAAATGAAAGGAGGCAGAACTATATGGTATGAGCATTTTAAGGCTAAGGACATCAGTTTTCAGTTCTTCAGTGTGCTGTCTCTCATCAGGGCATGAACTATCATGTATCTCCACAACTTTTAATACCTTGACAATCTAAGCAATATTTGTCTCATTATTCCTCCACTCCCAGTTCTACCATCCTACTTGCACAAGTAGTTAGAGGGGAAACAGAAGCACCTTCTTGTATGTCCTGTGAGTGTCAAATTTACTAAGCTGTCTTTCCTCATTATGCAGCCTAGAAATTTCAATTATTTTTTTTTCTGATTCTAAGTATGTGTCCATTTTATTTCCATTATTCTTAAAATTTCCTCATTACTCACATGCTCAGTCTATAGTATTCTTGATGGAATCACATTTCTGCTGCCTATATATATATATATATATATATATATATATATATATAAAGGTGAACATTGACATCAACACCCAGCAGTGACAGTCTGTTTCATGCCCACATAATCATCAGGCTATATGTGTTATGCATTTTATTTCGCTCAGCTATTTATATGTACAGGTCAGTGATGCATTGTGAGTAGTCTATTGTATTGTTCTAATAGTTATTTTAGTGGGTGGTAATGTTTTATTAGGGACTATTGGGGAGAAATAATTGTGGATCTGCATGCAGTTTTTGGACTATTTATGGTGTTCTTCGTTAACTTTTATTTATTGTTGACTATTTTATTTGCTTATGTTTATGTGTGCGTTTGTGGTTTGTTAGTTGGTTTATTATTTACTTTATTTATTGGTTTGGATTAATTTATTTTTGTCTATCTTATTTTTTTTTTAGTTTTCAATTTTTAAGTAATGTAGTAAAAATTTATTTTCATGCCTGCATTTTAAGAGGAGTTCTGATCATTTATTTAGTAGTTTGTGTTGGTTTGGGAAGGGAAATATACCTATTTTCTCCTCCAGACAGTGTTTACAGTTTTGGTATTTATTGTTGTAGGCTGATGCTGTTTTCCTTATGATAATTTTGGTGTGATTTAGTTTTTGTTTTTGACCTCCTAGATATGTTTAAAAAGCATTGTGCTGTTCACGTAATTACTTTTTACAAAGAATGTCTTGTGTGCATAGTTTCTTTATTTTCAGGGTCCTTCATGGAAAATAAGGAAAGCATTCATTCATTGTGATTCTAGGTTTGAACAAGGTTTGTCCTCAGTAAAACCTACAGGCTATTTTTCATTCAGAATCATTTTTAATCATTTATCTTAGAAAGTGGCTATATGCAGCTGACAGTTTAGATATTTCTGAATGGGCTTTGTGCCAGGGATGACATCTATATGAAAGACTCGATTTGACAAGGCTATTTAAGAACACGACTTGTGTTATCAGGTTAATGTTTTGGCTTTGTAGCAATTTGCATTGTTGGGCAAATTGAATATTTATAAACAGCCATGATGAAACTGAGACAAAAATAAAGCAAACGCAATTATCAGCTGAAAGTACAACCAGTATTCTGACGTTTGGTCACTGAAATGGTGACTTTGGAGAAGTGAATCAGGTTGGGCACTTTTCGGTATTCTCTTGTATATATATTAAAATGAATCTTAATTTAAAAATTTATTAATCTATTTACAGTTTAATTCATTTAATATAATGTTTCTAGTATAGACATGTTGCAGCAATAACTGAAAATTCAGAAAATAAAAATAAACTATAATATAAAAAAATAAATTAAGACAAAATTCAATGTCTACTATTCCACCAGATGAATCTAATACAGTGGTTCCTAAATGGTGCACTGCACCTCATAGGTGCCACAGAAAAGGATAGCAGGTGAAGCAGAATGATTGAAAAAAAAAAAAAATTCATATGCCAAAAATAAACATGATTTCAAAATTTAAAATATTATTATGGATTACTTTTAGTTGCATGCATGAATCCGAGTATAAATAGTTATAAATAATTATTGCCTGATTTTATCAGGATGATATTTTTGCATTGTATCAAGTATTAAGAATAGGGTCTGCAAAAGGAAGGAGAGAGTTATCAATGTGTAGTGAACAATTACGTAAGAGTAAACAAGTCAGAGTGGCTTACATCTAGTGTAAAGGAAAATAATAACTTCCTTGCCTAGCAGCAATGTTTTGTTCCTTTGAAAATGGCATGAATCTTCCCTCACCTTAGTTATTCCAGAAGTTTATGATTCTGAAATATAGGCTTTTATACAGCTTAGGGCAGTTCAACCAATAGCAATCCGTGTACTGATTGGTCAGACTGGAGGATGAAGACAAAGCCAAGAATGCTGATTGGCTGTGGTTTTGACATAATGAAAAGGGTGCAGTGGTTTTTACACCAGTGACATGTGCACAAATTCGAGAATGGTGTCTTCAAAAGGAGCATTTGGTGTTCGGCGAGCAGTGTCTGAGAAACAGAACCTCATTTAACTACACAATGATAATGTTCCGACTTCAAATCTGTGGTTATCTTCCTTTAACCCTCTCTTGGTTTTTATTTTTAAATGTACTTTTTATCACATAAAATTTGGTAAGGCATGGGCAAATTTTTTTTTTTTTTTTTTTTTTGTATTATGCAGAATTTTATGTTCATCTTGATCAATAAGCAATTCTATCTATCAGACCAGTGGTTCCCAAATTTTTTTTCTATGGGCCGTATTTTTGGATTGACAATTTGCCCATGCCTCACCAAATTTTCAATCCAAAAATACGGCCAATAGAAAAAAAAGTTTGGGTCTGATAGATAGAATTGCTTATTGATCAAGATGAACATAAAATTCTGTTTTTTTTGTCATCACTAGAAACAGATAGGCAGCTCACTCATATCTATGTAGTGGATTCTTTCGGTGATGAAGAAAAAATATAAAAACATACACACATGTACGTACGTACATACATACATACATACGTACATATATATATAT
>OZ010597.1:32691642-32774142 GCA_963932145.1 Acanthosepion lycidas
TAATACAGAATAAATAATAGACGAGAGCTTTTTACCAAAATGAAATCTAAAAGAAACCGAATGAAATGAATGAATAGAAAGAAAAGAAAAAGGAATGAAAGTTTTAATCCGGAAAAATTGGAAATATAAAATAGTAAAAAACAAAAAAAATTATGAAAATGAATTCTAGATGAATTGAGAGAATGAAAAATACAAATGAGAAATCAATTAAAAGATAAAAAATGAAAGAGAAACTGAAGGGAGAGAAACTGTAAAAAAAAAAAAAAAAAAAAAAATATATTGAAAGCATAAGGATGAAAAAAGAATAACAAAGAAAAACAACCCTGCTTAGAATATCCAAAGAAGAATCAGCAATATTATTGGCCCTGATCTGTTGTCTTGGCTTCAGTGATTTTCTCACCATCATATGGTTGCCTCCCTTTGCCTTTTCTGACATAAATTGGAAAGACTATATTGAATTCATTGCTAGGTCAACTGTTAATTTTCTCTCCAGCATCTATCTTATATATTTATGTCTACCATTCGTCTAAGCTTAGAATATTGCTCCCACATATGGTCCGCTGCCCTTGCTATTTACCTTGATCTCCTTGATACGATCCAAAGAAGAATCAGCAATATTTTGGGTCCTGATCTGGTGGCGTGGCTTCAGTGACTTTCTCACCATCATATGGCAATCGTTATCTACTGTTCTCCTGATTACTCTTTCCTCTTCCTGCTCATTATTAATATTTCTGTTCCTAATTCTTCCACTCCTTGTGTCTTAGTGGCTTTACTGACTTGAATTGGGTGATACCAATTAAAAGATAAAAAACAGAAAAAGAAAGACTGAAGCAAGATCAGCTGAAGGGAAAAAAAAGAAAAAGAAATGACTGGAAGAGAAAGTGAAAAAAGAAAGATTCAAAATAAAGAAGTAATGGCTTGTAAAATAAAAGAATGAAAAGGAGTGGGGAAATCAAAACACAATATGAATAAAAAAAAAAATAGTTAATGAAGCTAGAATGAAAGAAAATAGATTAATATTAACCTTAGATAATACTTATATAAATTAAATATAAGAAAAGAAATAGAAAAACAAGAAGAAAGAAGAAAAGTCAAAAAAAAAAAAAAAAAAAAAAATGAACAGTGAAAAAGGCAAATCAGTAAAGAAACTTCAAAATTTTCTGAGGAAAAAGAAAAACAAAAAGAAAGTCTGAGAGAGAAATCAATAATGGAGAAGAAATGTGTTGTGATGAAAGAAAATCTAAAATCTAAATCATTAAATTCAGAAAAAAAAACAAAAAACAAAAAAACAAATGTTTCTCTGCAGTCGTTCTTTCTTTATCAGTTAGCTGAAGGTAATCATATATGTCAATAGGTTACAGTAGTAGGGTTCCCTGTTGGGGTTTGAACTCAGAATGATTTGCAAAGTAAATTTGCTATTTCTCTACAGTCATCAACATCAGAATTTGTGAAACCCACTTTAACACAAAGCCACAATAATAAACATATGCCATTAGAACTGTGATTGACTTTCAAAGACTTCCAGGATAAGTCTTTTAACCATCAACTGGACAATTTCTTTACAGATGACAAAAAGTTTTAGACCAACAGAAATATTCTTTGACAGATGGATTCTGAGAATACCATAGACAGATCACATGAGAAAGATGGAAGTTCTAAAGAATATGGAAACTAGAAAGGCATTCATGATTAAAACTATAAAGAGGCTGTTGAAATTTCTGGGATACATTATGATGAAGGATGGTTTGAAGAAATTAATGCACACAGGTAGTATTGAAGGTGGTGGGGTAATAGTGAACAATTTACCTAATTAGTTTGTGTGGCTGGATGACAGCAGGGAAAGAGATAGTAAAGGGTCAAGAGACAGGAAGTTATAGAAAGTCATGTTTGCCAATATCCTGAATGGACACTGGCAAAAAAAAGTGATGACAGTGGCTTGTACAGGTTTTTCAAATCAAGTGAAAAAATGTACAGGGTTTCCCCCAAAATTTGATATAATTTCACAGGTCAATAATTTTGGCAGTTCTTGTTGAAATAACCTCAACTTTTCACAGAATGTATAGAAACAGATCAAGATTTTATATTTAATGGAAGAGGTCAGTATATGCTTATCTCAATGAGAATCTGCCAGAGAGATGGATCGTGTGTGGGGGAGATGAAGACAGTTTTCAGATGAAATGGCTGCTGAAGTCACCAGACCTGTCCCCATGTGATTTCTTTTTATGGTTATATGTGAAGGGACTGGTCTATGCCCCCCTCTTCCTGCTAGCATTGATGAACTCAAGCATAGGATCACTTCCGCACTGGATAATGTTACTGGAGACGTGCTACAGTGTGTTTGGCAAGAGCTTAACTACCAACTTGATGTGTGCCATGTCACAGGTGGTGCACATATTGAACACTTACAAAATTAGTCCCATAATAAACTTATGATGTTCAACACCTAAACTGTTCAATTTTATTGAGCTAGACTTAGTAGTTTTCAAATGATGTCAAATTTTGTTTGGACACCATAATAATAAGTAAAATAATACGTAAAAAAAAAAAAAATAACTTCTTTAAGACTTCATTACTGATTTATAGCCTTTTACTCAAAACAATTATGTTTATGAGTGCAGCTCATTAAAGAGCAATTAATGAAATTGAACATAGAATAGGCTGTGTTAGGAGTACTTTAATCGAACATCCCAAATTGCTACAAAACCTAAACATTAACCTAAGAACTTGAGAGATCAGATCAAGACTTTCATATGGATGCCATGCATGGTGCCAAACACATTCAAAAATATCTAAACTGTCAGCTGTATACAATCACTTTCTCAGATCAATGATTAAAATAGCTTTGAGTGAGTCAAGCATGTAGGTCTCAGTGAGGACCATCCTTCTCAATCGTAAATAGCTTCATCAGATCAAGACTTTCATATGGATGCCATGTATAGTGCCAAACATTCAAAAATATCTAAACTGTCAGCTGTATACAATCACTTTCTCAGATCAATGATTAAAATAGCTTTGAGGGAGTCAAGCGCATCCTGGGTATGACGATAAACTACATCCGCGTCCTGGGTATGGCGATAAACTACATCCAACAGCAAGGTCTCAGATAATGTTTTCGAAAAAATAATGTTGCCAGCTATACATTTTTGAAACAATGTTGCCAGCTATATGTTTTTTGTAAAGGATAATGTTGCCATACGTTTTTTGCAAGAAATAATGTTGCCAGCTATATGTTTTTTGTAAGAAATAATGTTGCCAGCTATACGTTTTTAAAACAATAATGTTGCCAGCTATACATTTTTTATTCCATACAAAATAGACATTTAAAATTCATATAAACTGGATTTGGCATTAAATAACCCACAGTGGTTGATATGCCATAAAATCCAAACAAACAAACAAACAAGTGAGTCAAGCATGTAGGTCTCAGTGAGGACCATCCTTCTCAATCTTAAATAGCTTCATCAGATCAAGACTTTCATATGGATGCCATGCATGGTGCCAGACTTGTTCAGAAATATCTAAACTGTCTGCTGTATGGAACTGCTTTCTCAGATCCCTTGTTAAAACTGGCTTCGAATGAATGAGACAATCATCCAATTTCGAACCTCGTGGACTGGTGCTACATAATCACAAAGAATTTTATCAAATAACAGTAGCCACATCACTTGAAGATATCAACAGCAGTGACTGCTAAAATGGATATCACATGTATCTCTTAGAAAAAATAATGATATAATCAAGATGTCAACACTCCACACTACTTTAAAGGAAAGGTTAAGGATAAAGCCCCCGTTAATACTCGAAAGAGTGATAAAAATTTCTGGACTTGAAACTTAATTTTCTGAAAAACTGTTTTAATCAAAAGATTTTATAAATTTCAGCCAAAAGTAGCACTGTCTGCTTGGTCAATGAATACTAAAAGATTCCTTATAAAGAAACAGTTAATATTAGCATTTTTAACTAATGAGACTTAACTCTCAGCCAAGAATTCTCCCACACTGCAGATATTTAATCTCTTGACTTTTTATTCAGATGATAGATATTTGTGCAAAAGAATGTTACTCTTAAAAAAACTTACCTTTTTAGGTTGGCTTTCTTTAGCCTTTCTACTTACATCCAGAGAACCCCACCTAATAAAGTCACTCCCATTTTATTGGAACATTTCACAGATTTTGAGGCGAGAAAAAAAATGTATTGGTTAAAGTTCATTTGCCCCTTAAATGTAATCTTATCAAACTATGTGTTTGTAAAATTTGCAGTCTCCTCAGATGCATTGTCTGAAGTTCTAAGATGATCAATTAATCAGAATAATTTCGTAGTCTTTGTTGTTTTGATATTTGTTGTTTTTTCAAGGTCCATAAAGATTGCTGGATATGTTATACATCTGGTGAAATTTGGAGACCAAACCAGTTTAAACCTTATTATAAAAACAACAAAGATGAAGCTTTTGTGATAATGAATTATTGGCTCCTACTTATAGTAGTAGTAGATATACTATTAGTTTTTTTTTTTTTTAATCATTTCCCCACAAGTAAGGTTTTAATTCCACTAAGATGCAAGGGGTTACTGGAAGTAGAAGAGAATGAGAAAACCTTAGTGAAGGAAAGAGACAATAAAAGAACAGATTTCAGGAAGACAGAAGATGGCAATTGACATTGCATTAAAATCTTTTGATGATTATCGGGGGCAAGGAAGCAAGAAACCAGAAAAAAGTTCCACAGGCAAGAAGTGTGAGAAAAACTATTAGAATAGAACTTATGATTACGTCTATTTCAACAGTAAAATGATAAGACCTATTAGCCAATTCAGTCTACTTTATGTGGTTGAGATATCAAGGAGGGTAACTCATTAGAACAACTGCCTTGAAAATATTTATAGAAAAGATAGAGATAAGTTATGATATGCTGATAACATTACAGACCCTTTGTCTGGGTTTTGTTGAGAATCTTGTGATATATAGTCAGAGCACCAGACCAGATATGGCAGCAATATTCAATACATCGTACTAATGATAGATTTATAAATGTACAAGATGGATTTTGATGAATGTGAACCAACCTTCTTAGCAGCAATCTTATTCAATTGATTCAGTATGATCAGCCCACTTCAAGTCAGTAGAAAACATGATAACAAGGAGGCACAATGAGGTTCTCTCCTGGTGGTTAACATCAGCCATGCTGATGGAGAGCAACAATGGTTCCCTATGATGATTACAGAATAGCAGTTTCATTTTGGAGACTTCAGAATTTACAAGCCATTTCTTGTCCCAGTTAACAACTGAATGAAGGTTGTTTTTGAGAGCAGCTGTCAGTTTTTACATTTTAGATGTGAGTAAATAGTTAAACCATACCTAATTTGGAACTGATGATATCGGGAAGGTTGTTGAAGATAAGAAACAATTTAGCTCCAAGGATAGAGCTCTGTGGGACCCCCTACATTAATGTGAAATGGTCTGGAAGCATTAATCAAATTTCTTTATTAATGCATTGTCATGAATTTTTGACTCATTTTTCTTTAATCTTAGCCAGAGATCCATAAGCTATGTAACCAGTAAAGGTATCCTGATAGATAGGTTCATCTCTCATCCAGTTCACACTACTCATCAATTTTTTTTGAGCAGGAGTAGAGGTTGTCCCTTGCTTCTTGTTTTGATTTTCCAGTTCCTTCTAATGTCTACTTCAACTCTATACATCTAACATCTATGCCTGAACTCTGAAATTTTATTCACTAATTATGTTTTTTCCCCTCTTTTAGTAGGAGTAGATAGGTTCACACTCTTCGTCGGTCTTTTAAACAGGAGTAGAAATTTATTTGTTTCCTGTTCAGGATTAGGTTTCTGGTTCCTTAAGTCTTCTTAATCTCTTTCACTCCCACTGACACCTTGCATCTTAGTGGCATTATTGCCTTGCTTGGGATGAATTGAAAAATAAATATATAACAATTGGGAACCCAAACATACAGGATGGAAATTTAAATTTTGTTGAAGACTACTTCCTTATTTTGAATCCACACTTTTTGTGTAATGATCATAAAATCTAAAAATGACCCTGGTGTTGCAATAACAAGCAACAGAAGTAAGACAAAAATAAAACTTAATAAAAAAAAAATGAGTAATACTTCTAATAACTTAAAGCTATTATATCTACAACTACTACTAGGTGTAAACAAATAAGAAAATCAAATGAGAATGTAGCTATATCAGATTTGAGTTACAACTGCTGATGGATCTCTGTAGTATAATCAATATGCTGCTGTCCATTTCAAGAATGAGCTTACTCTCACAAGAGTCAGCTCAAACCAAAAATATCACTGAAGCTGCTCAATTCTCCTTTTCCAGCCTTGACAGAGTTCCAAATCATCTGCAAGTCCTTGTGGGTGATGAATTGTTTTCTACCATACAACTCCTTTCCAACAGATGATACATCCCAAAACTATTGCTACTCTTATTGTTATTTCTAGAATGGTAGAAGTCAGAAATTTTCTGGAGTGGTACAATTTTCTGACCATTTTTCTATTAGTTTTAGTGATGGATCATATATATTTTATATATGCTTTAGGTCTGGAGTGAACTTGAGTCTCAGTAAATATTGAAAGCAAGGAACCTCATTGAGAATACAATCAATCAGCATGACAGGAGAAAATTCCAGGTTTGCTGGTGATGAAACATTACTCGCTTAGAGTAATGTTTCAAATCTGCTCTGATGTTTGCAGTAAAAGTAGATGTGACTAGGTAGTTTTTAAATGATTCTGTGTAATGCAAATTTGAGATAAGTGTCATATATTGGGTAGAAATATGGATTTACCCATGCTATAAAATTCTACCTAAAAGTTCGGAGAATGTGACCAAGAAAAATAAAAAAAATAAATAATACCTACCAATTGTTTTTTTTTTTTCCCCACCATCTCCTCTGCCTTAGTCCTTTTGTAAGTCAACACTCTGGCACAAGGAGTACCTGCAAGAATTAGATATTTAGTTTGTGTGCTTTGTTCAAATCCCCTAAACATTTGAATAACACCAAAAGACTCTGTCTTCTATTTTATCCTTGTGGAGGTGGGGTAAATAAAATCCTTAAAGGTAGATTTTCCCTCCCTATAAATATTTTCTCATGCCAAGCAGCCACAGTCAATGTATGATTGGTTGAAAAAAAAAATTTCAGGGATTAATGAATTTTATTTTTAAATCAATATTATTTCTTATTACTTAAATGATATATTATAGTGGATGCACATTTTTGAGTAGAGGCCCTGTTTTTTTCTAAACAGCGTGAATTATGTCTACCAGCCCGTGTATTCGATAGACTTAAAAAAGAAAATGTGCTCTCCAGTCAATTTGAACTTGCATCCCCTCTTGCAAAGGAAACTATTTTCTGATCTGTCATATTGTTTTATGGAAAAAAAATCTCCTCAGAAAGTTTTGTAGCTTAAAAAGAAAATTTAGAATAATAGAAAATATTATTGTTGTTGTTGTTGTTATTATTAAAAAAAGAAAGAGAAAAACATAAATAATGGGAAAAAAAATCTGTCTATATCTTTTAAGTAATCTAACAATTGAATGGTCCATGGACGACATAAAAAGAAAACAAAATGCAGAAAATATAGCCAGACTAGAAGTAAACATTCAGAGTCTAAGCCATTGAGTAAAACAATATTTAAAAAAACAAAAAAGAGATCAATTCCTTCACCGCCTACACATTCATTCATATACACACACACACACACACACTTTTATGCTTACTCTCTACAATACCATCTTTTCCAAAATGATAACTTTAGAAATGGAAACAACTTTTTGGCAAAAGTCTGTAACTTGGAATGTGTTAATGAAAAGTGCATATATAAGTATTTAATTAATTTGGGCAGCAAACTTTCTTTCAAGAATGTTTCATTGAAAATGGCCAACACGGAAAAATTTAATCTTTCATTGAATATAAGTATTTATGTATGCCGGCTTAAATGCATAAAAATTGCTATTTAAATGAAAGTACTGTCTATATTCATGTATCATGTGACATTTGGAGACCTAATTTTGAAGCTAATTTTAAGGGGGTCACATCATACACAAAATATAAAATTAGCATATATACTGCTAGCCCTGGCAACACCATTGGCCAAACTATATATCCATTTACTGTAGTCAAATTAGCTTCAAAAATAGATTTTCAATGGTCACATGATTATATATGGTAAATCTTATTTATATTGTTTGCGACGATGTATTCTCGCCATTTAAATCATTCACCTCTATATTTGTTTTTTGTATGAATGATTCATGAATTTATAAATTATAATTGCACCTTTTAATTGAAATTAAAATAACTGATCCAACGTGCAATTCTCGGATAATAAGTGTGACATTACTGTAATTATTGAACAATATAGTTCATTCCATATTCACGGAAAATCTACCAGTGAAAAAGAATTCTCTTATTGCTATATTTGTACAAAAAAGCACAACCTTAAAATTTAAATTCAAACTCAGCATTGCAACCGCACGTTCCAAAACAATAATACATTTCTCATAGCATTTTTCGGATTACATGTCATTAATTCCCAAGTAGGCATCTATGCGGGTGACACTACAATTTACTCCTGCCTCAAAAACAAATCTAGTGTCGTTGACAAAACTAACCTGGCCATTCGTCTTGAAAAGGACCTCCAATCATTTGTGAAATGGGGCAGGAATTGGCTGGTTAACTTTAATGCCTCAAGAACAAAACAATATAGGTAAAAAAAGCTTTATATATATATATATATATATATATTTCCATGGATAAGTAATCCAATTAGATCCTAATAATATAAAATATTAAAAGTGATCCACAAAAGAGAGCCCAATATATTTATTATAGAGCATATAAATGAATTACATAAAAATGAAACTCAACTGTATCCTATTTTGATGGCCATTTCGCTAAAATAAAGAAAATAAACTTAAAAACTATTCTTTTTCATAACTTTAGTGATTGCATTTTCTTAATTTCTTTCTTTTTTTTATTTAAACAAGAGTTAATATTTTAAATATAGGTCATTGTTAATTTTAAACTGTTTTTAACTTCTGTCTAGACTTGTGTATGTTATGACATCCATTCCGCCACTCTCACTTGATGTCTCTTTTCCTTTTTCTCTATATCTCTCTATTAAATGCCATTTCCTTTATTTGTTATTTGCTCCTCTCCTTTCCACTCTTTTTTTTCTTCTTTCTTTCTTTCCTTTTTTAATTTTTATTTTAAAAAATTTTTTTTAAAAATATTGAAATTCATTTTTTTAACAAACGTTTTAGCATTGACAAGCCCCAGGAAGATTATCCTGGGTGTGGGGTCAAATAGCCATAAAAATGGAGTACAATTGATTTTCATTTTTGTGTAATTCATATATATATATATATATATATATATATATATAGCATTTACATGTTGGTATCATATATCTAGCAATGCCAAGGCCTGTATAGTCTCAACACTTCCCTTGACTTTCAATGCCTGCAATCAAAATTTCAATGTTTTAGCATCTTCATCTTTTTTCTCAACTCTCTAGCAATGAAGATTAGAAGGAAAAATGACAGTTGACATTTTGAAGAGGCCAAAATTTAAGTTTTCAGCAAAACAGGGGTCTGTTCCACAAAGTGAAAGTTCTTGTGGGTGGGAGGAAGTTCTCTGAATGGAACTCTCACATTTGGAACATCGAGAAAATTAGGATGATTCAACTCTGTAGAAATGGCAAGGCAAGTCCTAGGCGTAAAAGTTTGAACTCTTCCTAATCCAAAAATTTGATATTTGCTTTTTGGCTGTTTTTATTCACTTCACACTTAGATCTTAAGGTATGAATCCACTTCTCCCTGTGCTCTGTCCATCACATGATGTCTTTAAAAAATATTTCATCACAAGCAACTGATGATACTTGATGCAAATGAGATGAGCAAGAAACCACTTCCCTAGACAGTAATTATAGTAAAAAGCTGTTATACCCATTATTAACCTTGACAGACCACTTCCAGTAAAAGAAAAAAATGCTAACAGTAATAAGATATGTAATGATATAATTTAATAATATATGTAATATGATGTTGTTGAATGAAGTGGTGGTGTCTGAGAAGAGGCATTGTGTTAGAATTTGAATCATCTTAGAATAGAACACCTCCAAGATGTTAAATATCCAGTATCTCTTATTTTAGGAAAATGGTCATAAGAATCTATTTTATATATTTAGATACCATAGCCTGTAACATAGCGGACTGTGGATGTATCAGTGACACAGAAGTTAGCAGCATGGAAAGTGAATTTCGCAAGCCAAGTTCAAATTTCTGCCAAGCTTGTGGTGTTCGCTTTGTACTTGTATCTTGGTGAAAGCAATTTAAAAGAAGGACAACTTCTTAATTCAAAACCATGGAGGATACAAGAGAAAACTACTCCTCTAATTTATTAAGAATGTGAGATTTGTTAATGAGTGGACTCTTATTTGTAAAAACTACCTGTGAAATGGCTAGACAATAGTTGCTGTTTTGAACAAGCTCAATCTAAATTGGTGGAATGTTGAAAGAAGTAAAAGCAAGATGGTGGGCATCATCATCTGAGAATTTGAAATATCTGAAATCTATGGAAAATGTTTACAATTTAGATAAATTTTTACAAATGTAATTAGTATGGAAGACCTTGGATATAATAGATCATGTGGTGCTACAATGGAAACCATCTTGTTTTGTTATTTCAAGATTATTATTCTGGCTGCTTATACCAAGTATGATTCCCTGCTGGGGTGGTTAATCCCTGTTGCAAACACCTACTCAGACACATTTGCTTTTGTTCAAAACCTAGAGAGCCAATGTGATTTATACTGCAACTATGAGTCAGAGTTTCTGAGAAAGAGTAGTTAATATAGTGTGATCTTCAGGAATCTTCAATTTACCCCAAATAATGTAAAGTTACTTATTACAAATATTAATTCATCCCTAGAAGTTATAAATTTTAAATCAAAGTTTGTTTGATTTTTATTAAATTTTTGGAACTCTTTCAAAATTTATAAATTTTAAATCAAAATTTGTTTAGCTTGTCTTGCAATGACTTCAACCCTCAGAATGAAAAATTACCTAAAATCAGGGAATTATTCACATTTCATTAATGCAGATGATATTTGAGCTACTTACAAGGAATTTTTTACAATTAAAAAAAAAAAAAGAAAAAAAATCTGCTGTTTTTAGTTTGTTTATTGAGATGTACATGTACGAGGACCTCACATTTAGAAATAATATACCTGAGTTACCCACATTTGAAGCAATTGCAAAGGTCAGCCCAACTGAAGTGCAATGGAAGAATTTGCTATGAATTTTAGTAAATATAAATTCTTTTTATTTTGGGTTGAATTAACAAAAGATAAACCAACAGTTTGAACAAAGCCAGTACACTCAAACACTCGGTCACAATGACTAATGACTTTGTGCTAGCACAACTATTGATGGCTTCCAAACAGTTCCTCTACCCAATTTTATTCACAAGGTGTTGGTCAAACTGAGGTATAGTTTTCAGGCATTTCCTAATGTTTCCACATTTTGGGATTGTCTCCCCTGGCTGATGTCAATAAATAATCTTCATGGCAGTATATCATCAAATAACATTTTCAAACAATTTCTTCAAGGCTTTGCCAAGTTTATTTTTTATGAAAAAAATGTGTTAAATTCCCAGTTGGCCTTATGTTTTTCTGTTCTTAACATCCGAAGCTGGATTAGTAAAGCTATTTGCATGTTCTTCACATGAAAACAATAAGGAAATTAACAAGAGTTATATGAACTGATTTTATCAAATTCATTTTATTTTATTACTAACAGATCACAACATCTATCAGAGAGATGAAATTTAAATTTTTATTTTTGCATTATTCCAAGATTTTAACACAGCAAATAGCTATTAATTTTCACAACTGAGCACAAATAGTTATTAATTAAAAAAATTAATAATTAATGTACAATATTATCTATAACTATATGTACAAGAATAACTTTTTGATAAAAGTTAATAAAAAATAACAATAAATACATAAAAAATGCATATATTGTTGAAAATTCCTTTTTCCATAATATAGTTATTTATGCTGTTATAAACTTATTGCCTAAACAATAATCATACTGAATAAATTTTCTTCTAAACATTAAAGTATGCTTAATCACATCATGATTTGTAAACATTGTACATCTTTTTTTTTTTTTTTTAATTCTTAAAATGCTTGTCTGAGATGAAATATTAATTAGAATGGGTTTACTTCAGATAACTGAGAAATGTTTGGGTGATTTCAATTTTTCTCTTCATTTCATGTCCAGATAATCAAAGTGAATAAAATCAAAGAAGCTTTGCATATTGCTAATATACCCAGAAGATCTTACCAATATTGATTGGTTCTTGTTGAAAACACTTTGTACAATAAAATATGACATTGTGTACATATATCATTACTTACCAATCTAATGGATTTAGGAGCATTCATCTAAAGTTTAAAGAATATTGGTCTAAGGAACATTCATCTTAAGAGTATTGGTTTAAAAGAAACCTGTCTAAGGACATTTGTCTAAGTGTTATATTCCGTGATAAGGGAATAAACATGTAACACCAGGCGGATAATAGAAGAAAGGTTTATTGCACACAACTAGTACAATAAAATACGGTACAGGTCAATCTAGTAGTGAGTGTCACTAATTGGAAGGTTGGATGTGCTTGCGTCTTCTCTCTCTCACTCTTCCTCATGTCTCTCATAGACAGTTGACTTTATAGGTACTGACTACCTATAATGTAATCATTCATGGGGGTGACTGATTATTCCATTACATCACTAAGTAATACTCATCCAAGGACCATTGGTCTATAATAATACTTTTTAATAAATTAACACTTTATTTGTGTACAAAATATAAAATTTTATTGATATTCACTATATTACAGAATAATATTTAAAACACTTATGGCAGCATTAATCACTGATGATGCTTGTGGTTTATAAAGATTTATTGGCCTGCATTGTTTGTATGTTAACACAACCGACATTAGACCATAAGTCTCTAGATGAATATCTCTTAGACGTATATTATTTAAGTGAGTCTTCCTTAGATGAATGTCTGGATCCCCAATCTGACATATAGTATATTAACTCGTACATTCATATCTATCTCAGTCTCATCTCTCTCTTTCAGTGTGTTATCTATCTTTTTATTTATGTACTAGCAGCATGGCCTGGCATTGCCTGTGCTTGATTCAAAAATCGTACGACTCATACAGCAATCACTATCACTTAAAATATTTTTACCCTTCCTTGCCTTTAAAGGAGTCCCCTTTGCCGTGCTGATGTTGCTACATGCCTTACTTCTTGCCTATCTCACACTGCAAATTTTTTCTAAGCTCTATACTAAACATTAAATCTGTTACGAATAAAGAACTAAACAAAATGAACACAAAACGATCAGCTTTAAAAAAGGACTCGTAACTGGAAAAACTGAATGAAAAAAGAATGTTAACAACAAATACTTTTTCACACCCAACCCAGTTCTGCAGAATCAGAATCAACGTTGAGTTTAAGCAAGCGAATGAGCCAATTGGAGTAAAGTGCCATGCAGAGCTAAATTTTTCTCACTTGTGACGAATGCAGCTATCGATTTTTTTTGCATGCTAGCATGCTAGTTAACATTCATGTCAGTCAGCTGTTGGCTCTCATGCTGGCCAATAGAATCTTCCTGCCTATTCGTGACGGCCAACTATAGGCTCTCACTCTGGCCAGTAGAAAATGGCCGCAAACTACATGAAAACTGCTATAGAAGCATGAAAAAATTGATTATTTCCACTATCAATGGGAGTTGGGAAATGCAAAGTTGGTCTTGGCCTTCCTGCTAACTTGGAGCATATGCATGTAAATTTTGGTGCAAATCTGTTGAAAATTGCGTCCGTGCATTCGTTACACACACACACACATGCATCCTGCCTTTTATAGATAGAGATGTATCTAATTAATTCTGATCATGTCTTCTCTATAAACTAATGATATCGATCGAAATCTTTCTTCACATTCAAAAGAAGTTCAGATCCATGACAAGAAGACATCATGAACAAAAATAAATATGTGACGTCATTAATACCCATTTATACACACAAGAAATCATCCCCACCCACAATCATACGCCAATAAAAATGATGTCATATGAATAGACAGCTTTTCTTTTTAATCACTCAGTCTAGACATTTATTTGCCTATAATAATCACATGATTATTTTCTCTGAGAAATCATATGGAGAAGTCATTTTTGAAATAATTAAAAACAAAATTTTCACATAGCTTTGCATTCGATAAGAAAAAAAATTCTGCAATAAAAATGAGTAAAATTAATGGCACAATTTTAATACTATTTAAGAAGAAAAATTTTAAAAAGCTATCAAATTTAATTTTTTTTATTCAATATAAAAAAAATCAATCATTTTATCACAGATGGGCTCATGGCTGAATGGTTAGAATGTTAGCAACCTGGGTTCAAATCTTACAAGAAACAATCTGCCATAAAGGTTATTTATCAATATCAGCCTGGGGAGACAGTCCCAGCATTCTTGTGTCATTTAATATCTCCACACACACACACAATATATAATATATATATTATATTATATATATATATATATATATATATATATTATATATATTATATTATATATATATATATATATATTATATATATATATATATACACACACACACACAAACACAATTTGAGTTTGAAATATTGGTTTGTAGTTTTTTATGGCTTATCAACCTTTTGCATGTTATTTAAATTCACAAAGTATTTTCAAAATTTTAAGCCTTTTTTAGATTTAATATTAATTTACTGTTGCAAGTCTTACTCATTAACCCCGAACTAGAAGGTGAAGCGGTGGATTTATACCTTCCCTCAGGGTATTTGCGTGTAAATGAGTATATAACAAACCCAACGGGAATTGGAACTCTGCTCACTGATTTCAAATTTGGATCTGTTATCCATTCAGCACCTAGTATTCTTAAGGTGTCACCCATCTCATTACTGACCAGCCTTGTCTTTACTTAACTTCGGAGATTGTACAGAGAACATGATATGGCCTTAAGCTGAGTTTGAAATAAAAAGACATTAGAATACAATACCACACTCTTCCAATCTTGGCTGAGCAATAATGTTGGAAAGAAATAATTTTTAAAACTGAAACAATCAACTAATCGCAAGATTTTATTGAATTATTTTGGAATAAATAGAATTCTTTCTTGGTTTTTATTTATTTTTTAATTTTGACAAATGTTTTCAGATCTGTCATTGAATTCATAAAATATACATGTGCAGACGCAAACGTATATAAACATAATTAATTTGGATGAAATTGAAATGTACATCTGTGTCACAAGGACTAATTTCCCTTTCGGTCAAAAACCTGTGTGTAACAAGAAAAGAGTATAAGCCGAAATGTGTTGTTCTTTGAAGATATTTTGTACTATAGCATTTTAAAATGTACAAACAATTTAGATTAGAAATGTAATCATCTTTTCATCAGCTGTGCGACTGCTACCAAACTAATAATTCGAAAAGATATCAGCTGTACAAACATATTTGATTAACCCATTAACTGCCAAATTTTTTTAATGCGCATTTTTGGCCCAGACATGTGTCTTAGGAGTTTATTTATTCCTTATGTTTAATTTCAGTAGTTACCATTGTCATTTTTATAGAAACTAGAACGTCAAATATATATGTGTATAAAACATCAAAAAATAATATTGATTAGAAATAATAAAAAATACTTTTCAAAATAGTCATTATTTTTCTAATCGTGAAATGTAAAATTACAACAGAAAGTGTCTTCTTATGGCTAATAATAAAAACTTTAAAGGCTAAGTGTTGTAAAATATACCTCTTCAAATTTAATATATGTAAGCGATTCAATGTAAATACAAGGAATAACATGTACTGAGTTTAATTTTAACAGATCTTCAAATGGGGCTCATGGCAGGTAATGGGTTAAATGTCATATTCCATGTACTGGGATAAAATATTTTAATATTGTACCTGTTGACACAGGCCATTTCACATTCTGTAAACATCCAGTCTTTTATGCATTCATCTTTTTTTCTTTTTACTGTTTCAATTTTAACATGAGGTAAATTTGTAAGACAATTTGGAAAATTTCTATTTTGACATATTTTGCTGTTGAATCAGCTTCATCAGAAAAAGAATTTTATTCCAACAAAATTTATATTTACAGCATGATTGATGTTGAGCATATGAAAGCTGTATTTTTTACCTTTGACTTTACTGTTTTAGAAATTAAATTTTAACTAATTTCAAGTCAATTTTTGCCATCGTGTCTCAGATATCCAAAAATCTCAACAAGGCCTCATTTCTCAAACTTTGATGATGTTTGTCAAGTATACAAAAAGCAAAATATAAAATACACTGACATGTCACAAATACATTTAATTACCCATTTTTTATTTTTTAGATTTTAAACAGACCGATAAAGAGAAATGTAATTTTAAAATTTGTTTGGTGATGTTCCTTTCTTTTGTGTATTAGAAAAAGAACATTTTTGTATGAATTTGACTTGTGGGATTAAAATGAAATACTTTCAGTCAGATGAGTTCTTGAGTTGAATTTTACTTGTGTAGGAATAAAAGCCAAACTGAAAATAGTCTTTCATACTGTTATCAACTAGCAATTAAGTCAGTTTAAGTAATATTAGATTTCTCCTTACCATTGTAGTAAAGAGAGCACTTCTCAGCTAAAGCAAAATGGCATGACTGTCGACTTCTCTACTGTTTTGGATCACTCTGTGTATGACTATGAAGCGACCTTTTAAAAGATTGTCTTCCATAAGAAGGGATATATATATATATTGATCCAAGCAAGGCAGTAGTGCCACTAGCACACAAGGGGTTACTGAGAGTAAGAGTAGAGTGTTTGGGAAAAGGATAAAGAGAAGGACAGGGGTCAAGGCATCAGATGTCAACTGACATTACATTTGAATATTTGAAGATTATAGCTATTAGGGAAGCAAGTGATAAGAAGGAAGTTCCACTGAGGGGAGGTGCAAGATATGAAGCTGTTGGAGTAGAAGAGATGGCTACATTTAGTCATTTCAACATTGAAAGGGTGAGACCGAGATGTCAACCAGTGAATGTAGCTTGTTGGACTTTAATTTTTTCTAAAAACTTTCAATTGGTTCAATCTTTTAAAAATTTTATTTATTAATAGGATTGTTTAGGATTGTGTTTCTGGTTCCTTCTAAAATGTTTTTATTTTCTTTCACTTCCATTAGCCCCTTGCATCTTAGGGGCATTGTTGCCTTGCTTGGGGGTGAATTGATTAACAATAATAGTGCTATGAAATTTATATGAATGAAAGATTTTGTCAAAATAGGCAGGAAACTATTACATTAGTCTTATGATGGAATATACAATTTTACTGGAAGTTGGTATATGGTCATGAAAGCTAAAAAAATTACTTTGACAGCCACAGTTGAATGATAAAAAGCTAAATATATGAAAGCTAAGTTAAACATTGAGAAATATTGGATGTCAAAATTTATAGTTCAGTTCCTCTATATCTTTGACATTTCATTGTAAACTGTAATGGACTCTTTTTTTTTTTTCTTTTCTCCAACCCTTTTCATTTCTCTTTATAGACAAGATTGAGTCCATCAATAAAACTGTTGTCTGAAGTAGTTCCTTCTCAGAACAAAATGGGTCACTACGCGTCCATCTTGTCATTTCATTTGCCCATCCTTTTTTTTTTTTTTTTTAATCAAAATATGCTGGGAAATTCTGCATCAATCCAAGGAAAGTTGACTTGAAACATTCCATTTTAGAGAAGTTGACATTTCAGTTTGACTTGTGAATACAAGCAAACAATAAATTTTATATTTGTTACTATGTTCTTGAATATTACTAAAACAAAGAACAACAACAACAAAATAAAAAATAAGCAGTAGCTAAAATAAAAATAGTAACAGTAGTAAACACATGAGAAAGAAATCACAAAGAAAAACAGAAAATTACAGTCCCACATTCTTGTAATGTTTGCACTGGCTTTTAAGGAACTTATATACAGCAACCATTTTTAGAGAAAGGAAGGAAGAAAAGAAAGAAATGTAGAAAGGAAGGAAGAAAAGAAAGAAATGTAGAAAGGAAGGAAGAAAAGAAAGAAATGTAGAAAGGAAGGAAGAAAAGAAAGAAATATAGAAAGGAAGGAAGAAAAGAAAGAAATATAGAAAGGAAGGAAGAAAAGAAAGAAATAAAGGAAGGAAGGAAGGAAAGAAAGAAGGGGAAGAAATAAAGGGAATTAAAGAAGGGGAAGGAAGGATAGAAGAAGGTAAATTGTGGAATGAAACACAGGACCATTGTTACAAGGTGACCGCATTTAAAAAGTTACATGTCAATGTGCAATCATACACACTGGATACTATAAAATTACCATATATATATATTTTTGTTTTTTAAGAGGATGACTGAAGAAACAGACGTCATCTTCATGGGTGTCTCTTCGCAATCCTGAATTGGACTGATTTCTGTTTTGTTAATTTTATTTCTTGCCACCACATTCATTTCATCATCATCATCATCACTCTTTTTTTCTTTTTTTTTACCAATCTCTCTTAGTCTTGCTATCTCTTTTTGCATCTCTTTTTTTTTTATTTTATTTCTATCTAAATTTGATAGTTGATATATTAGCTAGCTAATCCTCATTTTCACAATAATTGCAATTTGGTCTGTTGTAATTAACTCCATCTTGTTTACTAGAATGCTGTAAGGTAGCATTGTTCAAGACTATAAAAGGACAAGGAGCCCTCTTCTTTTTTTCTCTTTTTTCTTTTTTACTCTAGGATGTAGTAGCAATAACAAAAGGACTCTTCCCTGTCGGAGAGACTCTCCCTGAGTGAATGAAATCTGTAGCGCTTAGCAAAGAATGCCCTTCTTTGAACCTCATAGATTGGCGCTACAGAATCAAAAACAAAGAACTGCACCAAATGACAGAAACCGCATCACTTGAGAATTTTCAACAGCAATAACTAAGATGGGCAGCACATGTAAATCAAAGAGAGAATTGCCATGTCCATAAAAAATAAGTATCAATTGATATTACATATAAGTATTATTATTATAGTCTCAAAAAAATAATTATAATTATCATTAATTCACATTAAAATCGCGTCGCAGCTCATGACGTTACACATGACCACGCGAGAATGAAAACAAGAAGTATTAAGTATGGGAAGCCATTGGTATAAACCAATGGCTTCTGTTATAAATTATAGGCATTTAAGAATATCTGTGGAGATTTTATAGTTTATTTTGTTCAGGTTAGGTTTCAACTGTCTTATGTATATAGCTTCAAGAATTTTTAATTTTTATTTATTGTTTTCATGTTTAAGTATAGTTGTGTTGTCAACAAGGATTTTCCAGAATTGGCAGGTATGATGTTTTAAATGCCTAAAAATGTTAGATTTATCATTTAAATGTAGAGTCAATCACCGTGAAAGCGGGTTTGTGGTGTGACAACATAAATATTATTTAATCCATTGGAGATACAATACTTCTTGTTTTCACTCTCACATGGTCATGTGCGACATCACAAGCTGCGATGCGATTTTTGCCTCCGCATCTCATATACACGCGTTTGTTGTTGCTTTGAAATTTTTCATGCTGCATGGGCGGACTATCAATGTTGTTTTGTCCATGTGTTGTTTGATATATTGAAATTGTCATCTTTGATAATGGCTTGTGTAAGGCGAAAGCTTAGATTGGATTTAAACATGTATCAATATGGTGTTTTCCTTTTGTCTTTCAATGATAATGTGATTAAGCTTATCAGACAATATGAAAGGAACTTACTTAAAATAAATAGACAAAACTTGTCTATATTATTTAATGAAATATGCATTATATAGATATATATATATATATATATCTCCAAGTAAAAGATTGGTGTATACAGAATAAATTCCAATAACCAAAAAAACTATTCTCAAAAGAGTGCTCAATACAGAGTAGAGCAACTATAATTTATTCAAAAATTATAACGTAAATATTGTGTTTGGTTGATTTGAAACTTTTAAAACTCTTTATTCAACACCATCACTTGATAAGACACCAGAAGTGTTGAAACAAATTGGTTATTTTTGTAGTGATTTTATAAAATATTTGTTATAATTTTCAAATATATATATATATATATATATATATATATAAAGCATGAGAAAGACTGCATGCATTTTACTTACTCTTTATCTTATTCTTCTGTTGGATTCTGATCTATATTTGATCCCAAACTTACAATTTTACTTAGTATTAACTGTCTCTGGTGTTTCCAAGACCACATAACAACCAGATAATAAATAATACTTGTTTTGTTCTCTCTATGTCTTAGCTTCTCATTTTTATGATTATTTTTGTATATGTAAATATTGGACAGTTGGTAATTATTTATTCAGTTATAACTCCCATACAGAGTGTTCGAAAGTTTGCTTTCTGTTACTCTCCTTTTATAAATGACCGATATATAAGTAAAGATTTCCTCTATAATTTGAAATTAGGTAAAGCAGCATAAGCAAATACCATTGATTTATATGGGACAATTTTTGAGCATTTCTCACTCCCCACTCACATAATCTTCTTTGATGTTTGCTTGCCTCGATGTCAATGGTTGAGGTTCATCGTCTGATGTGGAGAGGTTTGAAATACAACATTATGCTTGACTGCATAGCGTAATGTACTTTTCTATAACAAAGTGTAATTGTTATTATTATTGGCAGAACCCATGTAAATTCCACAGTATTTTTTTTTTAGCTTTTCACAATGATTTATCCCATCATGTCTTAATTTAAAAAGAAGTAAGAGGTTAAAAACAATAAAAATATTAAAAATTAACAAAGTTTTTCATTTCACTGAAGCTGACGTTAAATGCATACGAAGAGCGTTATCACCTATCTTCACTTTCTTTCTCTCATGAAAACCGAACAGTGTTTCTGATAGATATTTTTCTTCTGTCTTTTCTCACAATCAAAACAGAATGGTTCATTAACTTTCCAAAGTAATGACAGGGCATGAAATAAGTTGCTCACCACAAGACTAGTTTTTATGTAGAAACATAATACCTAAAGTTGAAAATGAATTTAAAGAAATGAAAAATCTTTCTTGCTGTATTTCAAAAATAATATTTGACTGGAAGGAGTTTTTTTTTTTTTTTTTTTTTTTTTGAAATCGCTAAAAATCACTGATTTTGGTGCCATCACAATATAATTCTCTTTATTAAAAAATCTTTCAAAAATAAAATATACTTTTCTAAAACTTTATTTGAGGAACATTAGTAGATTTAAAGTTTAATTAATCTGATTTGAAACAAATATTACTTACTTTTAGTTTAAAATATCACAGAAATATAAATTTTTAACATGGAGGTAGCTGTCTATTTTAGGTGTTCACAGCTTAACAGACAGAAATAATTTTTTTCTATGGTGGACATATCTGAAAAAATTACTTGAATATAATGTGAGCACCTTTTTTATATAATTTTTTAACTACCCAATAATCTTAAAAATTTAAGAAAATATTCTAATTAATCTAATATTTAATTTTAGGTACTTTAGCTTTAACTTTACTATAGTTATGGCTCTTATTTTCTGTTGTCATGTATGGACGTCTGTATTTACAAAAATCAACACTTATATACACACACATACACACAATGCTTTTTAAAATATTGGGGTTGGTGAATTGTAGTAAGCTTTTTCATTTATGATTAGTAAATGTTTTAATTTAATAACAATATCATCTATTTACTACAAATTAATACTGAATTTAAAAAAAATTTAAATTTAATAAATTATTCTAATTTTCCTTTATATCTCTTAGTAAAGTTGTTTAGCTATTATAAAATTTTTATTTTTACTACTTTTAAAATGTTAACCTTGAATAAATGTTTGTCAAGGTTATATTTTTACTATAAGTTCTTGGTTGGTTTTAACTGCTGTGCCAACTAAGATATACAAGTTTAACACTTTTTTACCCAAACCCTCTGGCCTTCATAAAAATACACTTCTCATAAAAGAAAGAAGTGTATTTTTATGAAAGCCAGACGGCTTGGGTAAAAAATTGTTACACTTGTATATTTTTTTTGCCTCAATGGTTAAAACCTGCTAAAATTGTGAAGGATCCATTTCCAGTTTATGGAAGATTATTTTTTTTCATACATACTGACCAATGAGAGACATGGTCTCAAGCACTAGTAAGAACACAAATGGGGGCTTTGTGAGCCTAAATTTCTGAATAAATAAGATATCATGTCAGTATTGAGGAGCGAATACTTATTGACAGCAAGGGGACAAGGCAAATCAACATCAAGGAGCAGAAGGCTTTTGACATCAAGAAGAGGTCATCAAGAAGGCACAAATGCAGAGAGACTAAAGAATTTTGAAGTTCATGTGAAAATTCTCTTGTGGTTGGACAACAAAGAATGAAAAGGAATTTAAAGAAATTTCCTGAAGCAATGTGTGAATTTAAAAGGGACTTTTCAAAAATTACTGTATCTTCCAGAAACGTTTGTGTGACAAGTAAAAGTTAGTGGTTTTTTTTTTGTTTTTTTTTTTGTTTTTTTTTTGTTTTTTTTTTTGTTTTTTTTTTTGTTTTTTTTTTTGTTTTTTTTTTTGTTTTTTTTTTGTTTTTTTTTTGTTTTTTTTTTTGTTTTTTTTTCTTAAAGATATTTGCACCTTTGTGTTACTACTGCCTTCTTGAATTTTTTTCTCTTTTTGTCTTTTTCAAAATCCTTGACTTTTCCCAAACTGTAATTTTTTTCCATTTCTCGATGGTAATCTTTTTTCAGAAATTGTTATCCTGCCTTAATAGGTACACAAAAGTAAATTTTTCTGCAAACTTTGTATTTGTACTTTTTTGTAATTGTGTAATAAATGTGTTTTCCTTTTGTTTTTCTTTGTTAGCTGCACCTATTATGACTTGCTTTTCCTGTTAGCTAGGTTTATTTTTGTTTGACACAAGAACTTAAACTTGGTAGGGAATAACATTTTTATACTATTTCTCCTAATAGCTGTTCAGCCAATCTTTTTCGACAAGCTTGTTTGGGTTAGTTTTGCACTGTTTTCCTCTGTCCCTGTGTCAAATTATGTAAACCCACTTTCCTCATTATATGCTCCAATGAAATTTCAACTTTCCTAAAATTTATTTAAATCAAGCAGCTGCTTGACCATTTTACAAAACAGAAAGAAAATAGAAATTACAAAAATATGTTACTTTTGTTGAAAAAGGCTTTTTATAATAGTAAGGAAACATTTAACATTCTTTGACTGAGCAGCCAGTGAAACTTATAAAATTTTTCTTTTGAAATGTTTTTTTGAGCTTTCTCAAGACAAGTAGAAATTATCGCTCTTTCTAGTATTGATGGGGGAGGGGGTTCCTTCATAAATTTTTGAAGAAAAAAAAATTATTACCAGAAATACATTTTTGAATGAAAAAATATTACCAGAAATAGTTTTGACAAAACAAAATATTACCAGGAAAAAAAAAAATTTTGTCAGCATTAAATAACCCATTGAAGTTGATATGCCGTAAAACAAACTAAACCAAACCAAAACCTTTTAATTGTGGCTGCTGTTGAAAGTCCCCAAGTGATATGACTTCTGTTATCTCATAAAGTTCTTTGTTTGTGATTCTGTAACGCCAGTCCACAAGGTTCAAAGAAGGATGGTCCTTGCTAAGATCTACAGATTTCGCTTGAAGTTATTTTTAACTATTGGTCTGAGAAAGTGGTTGTGTAGAGCTGACACTTAAGATATTTCCAAATGGGTATTCATTTAAAAGTCTGAATTTGATGAGATTAAGAACTTTGGGAAATCTAAACTTGTATCACCTAAGCCTTCTCTTTTTTCTTTTTTCATGGTTTGCTATTGGTCGAAAAATAACTTTTGTTTAATTATGATTGGTCGAACTCTGTATTTAAGTGTTGAGATCACAGTGTTGAAAATGCGCTTAGTGACTTGGCACCAGTTTACTTTGTTGAAATTCACCCGGCTAATTGAAGCTGGAAATGGATTGTAACAAAACAAGACGATTAAGATATTTATCTTAGTATAATTTGGGACACTGAAGTGACAACTTCCGGTTGTCTCTTAAAAAGGTTGTATGGATTTTCAGCATCTGTCTCTCTAGCTCTCATCCCTGCCTCTTCATCTTCACTTATCTTATGAACATCTGTGTTTGTTGTGTTCAGTGATGGAATAAAAATAGGAGCAAAATTCAAAAACATGAAACTCGTTAAAAATAACTTAAAAAAATCTCAAATAATCCCTGTGCAACATGTGCAAAGTTATGGTTGTGTGTATGTGTGTTTTACTAAAAAAAAAACAATTATAATAATTGTATGTATGGGCATTTTATTTCTATTTATGAATCTGCACCTCTGTGAATCTGCATATATGTGTTTGTGTACATAGAAAATGTTTGTGTTTACTACTGTTACTCTAATATTCCTTTTTGTGTATGAGAGAATGATGAACAGGTTGCATGTTGAGCTGTTTTATGACTTCTCGTTAACAAACCAAATTCTTCAATGGGAAAATATTCAGTTTTGCTTTCGAATAAAAGAAAAACACATTAATGCATAAAAAGAAAGGAAAAATATACAACTTTCAACTAACGAAGGAAAGAAAAGCCATCAGGCTTACACTAAAGCATGATCAAGTATTTAATAATCATTTTTTTTTTTTTTTTTTTTTTTCAACCAGAGTTGGGAAAGAACGGATCTATGGGGGGTTGTTATGTGGTGAAATGGATTATTATTAATTATTATATCATTATCACGTCTCTACATTTTCAGTTTCACATAGAATATGCTGTAGTTACATTTGTTTCAATAAATCTGTCACGCAAAAAATACTCCAATTTGGGTAAAGTACTCTCTGTATTTGATGGTTCATAAAACCCACTCCCACTGGTATTTAGATTTTTAAAAGTATTCTATATGTCATGGGTGATCATCTCTTGACACAACTCTGACATTCCTTGTTTCTGCCAGTTCTAACCTTCACAGCTACAACTCACCATGTCACTCACACTGTAGCAAACAACATCTCATTCCCTCTGTATTCCATTGGTGAGAAGTAGATTCCACTCAAAGAGCTTCTTCCTACGAACCACTGCTCTGTGGAACTGACTCCTAAGTGGATATTTGCCCCAATCACGACAATATCAACATGTTCTAGTCTAGGGTTAACCATTATCTGTAAAAACTACCTTGTCTGGCCTCCGGGCCTTGTACAGTTTGAACCTTATGGTAAAAATATTATTTTTCACCCTGAAACCTGTCTCTCCAGTAGAATGTGGCAAGCCTCTTGCTGCTCTATTGTTACTTTCACAGAAAGTGCTCAGACAAACTACACTCCTTGGTTCCAACAGTCCTAAACTTCACAGCCAGGATCTACCATGCCACTCACATTGTAGCAAATGACCCTCATTCCTTCTGTATTCTGTTGGTGAGAAGTAAGTTCCACTTGAACAGATTCTTCTCACAAACCACTTGCTCTGTGGAACCAACTCCCAAGAGAATGTTTCCCTGATCACTATAATTTTAACTTGTTTAAATCTAGGGTTAACCATTATCTTCCTCTCTTATTTGCATAAATTGACTATTAATGTAACTCTATCTTGAGTGGCTTCTGAGCCTTGTACAGGGTGAACCTTACTGTAAAAAAAAAAAAAAGAAAAAAAGAAAAAAAGTCCTGTTCAGCCAACAATTCACACAAGTTCATTTGTAGGTTATTTGCTGTTTTCCTCTCTTCCTATTGCCTTTTTAAACCCTGTCTTATGAATGTTGAAATTTGCAAGCCATCCTTCCTCATTTGGGTTCAAGAAGTTTCAGTTGTCTCTTTCTGAATCAGTGTCCTTTTTTGTTTCCATTTTCATCAAAACTTCATTACTTATGCACTCCATCCCTGGTATTCTCAGCATCCTTTTGTAGAACCATATTTATGCTGCTTCAAGTCTCTTCATTAGTTGCAAGGAGATTGTACAGCATTGGGTGCTATATAGGAGGACTAATATTATATAACAGTTCAGCAGTCATCTTTGTTTCTAACAAGTGTTTCTTAATACTTTGCTTAGCTTCAGGAAGGCAACTTTCACTATATCAATGCGTCTTTGGATTTCAGTGTTGCATATCTGTCCTCTGTTAAAACACTTCTCAAATATTTCAATTTTCATATTTGCTTGATGTTAGTATATCTCCAAATAGTAATTTGCATCATTGGTTGTTTCTTTTACTGACAACCATACATGCTGTTTTCTTATGATTAATGTTCAGTCCTTTTTTTTCTCACTTTCCTTCACTACCTTCCATAGGAGTTCCTGTTGTTTAATTTCTGTGTCTATTATCAACACTGTGTCATTTAAAGATCTTATATTGTCACACTTTCAGCTTTGTTCCACATCTAAGCTATGCTTAGAAAATCAACATATATTGGTTCACTTTGAAGTGGTGTAATGGCTAACAAGCTTGTCTCACTAGATCAATTATGACTGAATAGTGAGTCCAATCCTCACTGGATGCTCCACACATTGCCACATCTAAGCTATGCTTAAAAAATCATTAGGGCACCTTGACGTGGTGTAATGGTTAGCAAGCTTGTCTCGCTAGATCAATTATGACTGAATAGTTAGTTCAATCTCATACTTTTGTCCTTGCGCCACATCTAAGCTATGCTTAGAAAACCCCCATATCTCATGTTTTTAAGAGTGTGACTGCCAATAATGAACCCTGGTGGAATTCCTAATACTCTCAGGATTGCCTCACTGAAGAGATTGAATAAGTCTAGTAAGAAGACCTTTAATATTATGTAATAATTAACACAGTTAATCATACAGGTACCGATAGTCTATGTAGTCTGGGCAAGCAACTGATTTCGACCTACTTTCATGTGTGGTGTCTCTTCAGGATGTCAACATTCATGGCAATTTCCTGTTCCTTGTCACTCAGCAACATTTAACTCTTTGCCATCCCTCCTTGTCCCTACTCTGCTATCCATTAATACAAACTCAGTTTAGTAACTTTCTTGCTGTTTCTCTCTAGTCTTTCCTGTTGCATATCCTGTGTATATTAAATTTTTCAAACCTTTCTTCCTCATTATGTGTCCTCAAAATTTCAGCTGTCTCTAATTCCAAGAGAAAAATGTCCTTTTTGCTTCCATTTTCCTTGAAACTTCCTTGTTGCTCACATGTTCCATCCATGGTATTTTCAGTGTCCTTCTGTATAACCACATCACTTTTGCTCTATAGGAAATAAACCCTATATGCAATGCACTTACATATTCACATACATACCATATTAAAACATGGCCAAACTTTATTTTCTACCTGATAACAAACAATATTTACAAACCTGCCAAAAAGATTCCACAAAATAAGATACACTGTTTAAATCAAAGTGACTATTGGTTAGAAATTCACATCATATGAATTGCTTGACCAATCAGAAAACTAAAAACCTATTTTTCTACTTTCCTACTTTTGGGAAAAAATTCTTACAAAAACCCACTGATTTTGACTTTCAGAAGCAGTGAGATGTGACTGTCTCAAATCCATTCAAACACAAGAGAAAAAGTGGCTACATAGCTTTTTCCTTTCCCTGGTACATACTAAAAGAAACATGTGCTGGCAACTTCAAATGAACCATCTCCAACAGCTTGGATGGTTAGTGAATCTTCGCTGATAATCAGTCTTTTCTAATCCAGAGCTTTACCAGAGTCTTTAACTCAACTAAAGACCCCTTTTTCACTCTTTTGAATTTATGTACATATGTTTAAAAATACAAATGATTTATTTAACACATGCCTTATTTCCGTTGTTGTGCCAGGATCCCCACTCTGTATCTTAATTAATTTTTGGTACAGACGACTTTGTTTTAACATTGTTTCATATATGAGGCAAGGATATCATAAGTAGTATTTATTACCTATGAACCACCAATATGTCTTTCGGTACCTAGGTCCATTTTACAAGCCAGAGCCCCCACATGGTCCACCCGTGGGTTGTTGGAAAATTCCCCATATACAAGTATTATACTGACACTAACTCTTATTTTCTATAAATAGATGGATGGACTAACAGAAGTTGCACAATTTTATATATAGATAGATTCAAGGCCTGATATTATTGAGAGTCAGTTTTCACAAATTTTCGTGATGGAGCAGAAATATTAGCTAAAATGTCACAATGTCTAATTTGTTCAAGAGTATATTGATTTTTAGGCAAATATATTTTCAAAGATTCTTTCATGTTTTATTAAAATTCTTTGAAAATTAGGAAACTTTAACTCAACTAAAGACTATTTTTACTCCTTTTTTACTCTTTTGAATTCATGTATATATGTTTGTAAATACAAATGATTTATTTAACAGGCATGAGTGCCATGTTTTCTTTATTTTTATTTTATTATTGTTTGGAATTTAGACATTCGGATTTTTAATATAAAAAAACCAGGATGGCAGAATTTCCTACAGCTTCAAGAGTTCTCTTCATCTGTGCCATGTAGGAAAACTGATGCAACCTTTTCTTTGTTTCTAACAAATTTTTCCTCTCTTATCTAATATTTTGTTCAGCTTTTCAAAGGCATATTTTGCTATTTCATCATGTCTTCAGATTTCTGCATCACATTTTTCATTATCTGTTATAACACTTCCTAGATAGTTAATTTCTTTACTTGCTTGATTTTGACATCTCCAATTTGTAGCTTGCATCTCCAACTGCCTCTTTTGCTAACAACTATAGATTGTCTTCTTACAATTACCAGATAACTCAATTTCACATAGAAGACACGGGAAGTTTTATTTTTTATTTTTCTGGCAAAAAGAAATGGTGCTTTTTACATCATCAAAAATAGCACTTTATTATTTCTACATATCTACCTGAATGGTCACAGGCTCAAAGATTTATCGCTCATCATTCGGAAACAGATAGCATTTAGAATGATGATGTCATTATTATTATCACTGAGCAATAAAAAGCCAGAAAAAAAAAATGTTTAGTTTTTTTACTTTTCCTTTTGTCTTATTTTATTTGAAACTCCGCCACCATTCTCAAGGGTTTAAATGAGCTTTGGACATTGTAGCATCTCATAGAAGCCCCCCCCCCCCGGGCAAAAGTGATTTCCTCTTTGTTGGCCTCCCATCTTCCGAACCCAACCAACCCCAGTGCATTTGGTCCCTGAAATGGGGACGTATTTTTAGAGTCTGCTACATTTTTCACTAAATGACCATTGATTTGAGGTCAGCAAGATTCAGTATGAAATTCCAATTGTAAGTACTAAGAATTGTTTTTTTCATGATGTTGTCTGGATGTATTTTTTATTTTATTTTTATTTACAGACCTGTTTGGTTATTTTGTAAATTTAAAATTTTCATCATATAGGTGTACATATATTGCATGTAATCTGACTTACTTGGGGTCTTGGTAACTAGTGAAACTCTAATTGTTTGATAAAAAGTACTAAGTACTTCTTGATAAAAAGCCAGGAAAATGAAGAAGAAAAATTTTTTTTTTTTTCTTGTTTTCCTTTTGTCTTATTTTATTTTGAAATTCAAAGTCACCATTCTCAAGGGTTTAAATGAGGATTGGTCACTGTAGCATCTCCTAGAAATACTCCCCCCCCAACAAAATGTAAATATACAAAGCCCAATATACCTATGATGACCTGCCCCCAGTCACATCTCACTGCTTCTGAAAGTCAAAATCTGTGGGTTTTTGTAAGAATTTTTTCCCAAAAGTATGAAAGTAGAAAAATAGGTTTTTAGTTTTCTGATTGGTCAAGCAATTCATATGATGATGTGAATTTCTAACCAATAGTCACTTTGATTTAAACAGTGTATCTTATTTTGTGGAATCTTTTTGGCAGGTTTGTAAAGGGTGTACCAAATGCATACGTCACATCATACAAAACCTGTCATGATTTAGTGACAGGTTTTGATAAAAGTAACACTTACAGATAAGGCTCAATTAAAAATACCTTCCGGTTGGATAACTCAGTTCACTCAGGCATTCTTCAATTGAGGGTGGTCTTCTATCTAGATGTGACTCCCAAGTCACCTTGACTACCTCATCTTTCAGACTTTAAAAAGTAAAACAATTCTCTTGACACCTGGTAGTAATTCTCTCCCACTACTGAACAGAAATGCAGTTATTACACAAAATTTTGGTTAGAATATGTACGAGGGATAACATTTTTACTGTGTAAATAGGCTGGCTTAATCATTTGGCACTGAATTTGATTTTGTATTTAATTTTTACTACAAAACTACAAATGTAATATACCCAGTGAGGATCAAGTTCACTTCAGTCAGAATGATTTCCATGGCTAGTTTAACTACTACTCCACAAGGCCAGTATCTAATAAGTATTTCATGTGCTAGTACAGTGCCTACTACCTCTGAACCTCCTGATGGTGTGGGTGGGGAAGCCTGATTGGGGGTCCTGGGCAGTGCTTTGTAACCCTCACTATCTTATCAACACTTGTTTTTTTGTTTTTTTCTACCTACATTTATATATGGTACAAATTAAACTAAGCACAACTGACTATTAAAAGATGAAAACTTTTTGGATTTTGATGTCATTCTGGGGTCTTTTACTATTTTTTGTCCAAATCTACGAATTTGTTTTTTTTTTTTTTTTTTTTATACAATAGGTGAAATGCAACATTAGTTTTCTGTGCTCTGCCAGCCAGCTGCTTTGCTCTTTGATCTGAAACTAATTTGACACTAAGTGGCAAGAGTTGAAAAGAACTTTGTCTCAAAAAGATACAACTAAGAACCTTGACAGCATAAGCTCCACCAATCCACTCTGTGAAAATAGCACTTACAATGTTATGGCAGAATTTTAGGATAGGGGCCACACATCATTTTTTTTTTTTAATTTTTTTGCATTTGGATGTTAAAAAAAATGATGCCATCAAAAGATTTGATTCTTAGTCAAATGGCAATTTTCTTGCATTGATAGAATTGGTTGCAAAATATGACTCTGTCCTTAGCAAACACTTGATTAGGATCAAGACTTGTAAAATGTATAATCTTTATTTGAATAAAGATACTCAGAATGAGATTATCAGTCTTATCTCAAAAATGATTTTGTCAAGAATCTTTGTGATTTAAAAGGTGCAAAATTTTTTTTTTCTTAAGCAATTCATCTCAAGCAAGGCAGGTGTGCCATTAGCACTCAAGGAGTTAAAGAGGACTGAGAACATGAGTAAAATGTGTGTTTTAGGAAAGTATACAGAGAAGGATGGGGAACAAGATCAAGGTATCAGAAGAGGTCGATTGGCATTACACTTGAATATTTGAAGATTATAGTTATCAGGGAAGCATTTTGTAACATTAGACTGCACTCCTGACATTTTCTATTTAGAAAAAAATGTCTATAATTTTAAGACATGTTTGCTGTAAACTTTGAGAATGTGTAAAGATTTGTGGATCTTTCTTTGGTTTTTTCACTGTAGATGATACAATTGGAAAGGGATTGCTTGAGACTTTTTTAAATGATCTTTTTAAAAGGTTTGACATTGATTTATTACAGTGTTGTGCTCAAAGTTATGACAATGGTGCCAATATGGCAGGCAAGTACAAAAGTGTTCAGTCAAGGTTACTTGAGATAAATGAAAAGTCCTTATTTGTTCCATGCAATGTGCATACTTTGAATCTTGTTATGTCAGATAGTGCACGGTCATCGGTGGTTTCTGTTACATTCTTTGGTGTAGTTAATTGTTTATATGTATTATTTTCTGCCTCAACTTTTTGTTGGAAGATACTTTTAGAGAATGTGTCTATTTCTTTGAGAATACCGTGTAATAAAAGATGGGAATCACAAATCAGTGCTGTCAAATCATTATGTTTCATACTAAAACATTAGAAATGCTCTAACCAACCATCAAGAAAGGTCTTTAGAAAGGAGAGATGGTGCAAAGGCGACTGAAGCAGCATCACTGTTGGACTAGATTTATACTAGGGACTTTGTGCTTAGCATCATCATTTGGTACAATTTTCTGTTTCAGGTGAACAAAGTGAGTCAATTGTTACAATCTTCTGATGTTATAATGAGCTATACAATTGAAGTGATTTATGCAACTTGCAGTTATCTCCAAGATTATTATGAAAATGGTTATGCTGTAGTGGCATGGGACTTTGGGGTTAAAATGAACAGTTGGTTTACCCACACCAAAAAGGTTAATGGGGGTAGATAATGACAAGGAAACACGGGTTATTTTTAACAAAAAAAATAAGGAATTTATTTATGAATTTACTCATTTGAGGTTGTGTCAGTAGCTCATTTCAGGAAAATAAATCAGAAATTTTTAAAGTCAACAGTTTCAATAAATTGTCATGAAAAGGAAATGTTCATACAAGAGATTAAATAATGTGATACAAAATATTATTCAAAAATGTTTAACACAAAAGTAAGAAAGTTTGTTCATAGAAGGGGTGTACGGTTACATACATTTAAAAGTAGAGGAAGAGACATAGTTTGAAATATTTAGCTTTCTTCAATAATTGAAATAAAGTTTTTAGAAGTGCTAAGTGCTTGGTTAAGGTGGATAATTAGTGAGTAATTTGACACTTGGCAAAAATCCAAATGCTAGATGCATGAACAGAATGAAACTTTTCACATGGCTTCAGTCACTCTTGTTTGATTAATTTTTTTTTATTTTATATAAAAAAGGATTTAGCATAGGTTCACTATTTCCTTTTCTTTCTTTTTCTAGGCTCAATGTTTTCCTGTGAAAACAAAGTTTTCATTGGTTCCAGTCAAATATCTTTCCATCTTTTTCCTCAGCTCACCAAAATTTGAACAATCCTGGGTATGACGAAAAACTACATCCAACAGCAAGACATCTGATCAGGAGGCTTAATTGCTGATGTTCCCAGGTCCACCCTGACCTGGGATGGTAGCATCTGTTAGGGTCCCAGCTATGGGCAAATAGTTAACCCTGAAACTGAGGTAAAAAGCATTATAAAAGTATAAAAATAGGTTTTAATACCAGAAATACTTTGTAAAAAATTATTACCAGAAATAAATTTTTGAAGAAAAAAAAAATAATATTACCAGCTGTACGTTTTTGAAAAAATAATATTACCAGCTATACATTTTTGAGGAAAAAAATATTAACAGAAATAGATTTTTGACAAAACAAAAATATTGCCAGGAAAAATAAAAAAGTTGTCGACATTAAATGACCCACTGACGTTGATATGCTGTAAAACAAACCAAACCAAACCTAAATTTGAAGGGAGTGGGAAAAGAGTTATTAATTCATAACCATCACAATGCCTCGACTCTGTTGACAACATGTGAAATTGCAGAAGAAAATGATATTGTTGAAAGGTTTGACATACAAATGCATCACAAAAGTTATTTATTTCATATGAGTCTTGCAATGAAGTTCAAACAGCTGAAGAATGTTTATGTTGTAACTTTTTTTTTTTTTCTCTTGTGGACTAAGGTTTGCATTGAATTAATACTTGTTTTTTTAATTTATCCCAGTGGAACAGAATTTATGAATTCATTTAGAATTCAGATTCACTTTTGAATGCAGGGAAGAGTGGAAGCCTGAACGAACAGTGCAAACAATTCCCCACCCGCAAATGGGTGATGTTGAAGAATTATATTTTTCGAAATCATTTAGTTGATACTTACCCGAACTTGTACATTGCAGTATTGCTTACCACACCAGTGACTGTTGCAAGTACCGAAAGAAGTCTCAGCAAACTAAAACTTGTAAAAAAAAATCAACTGTGATCTACAATGAAAGATAAAAGCTTATCCAGATTAGCAATAATTTCCAGTGGAAATGAGTCTCTTTGATCCCTCGACTGTGATGAAGTCAAGAAAACATTTGCTCACACTAAATCTTGAAAAAACGCTACATGAAATTCACTAGTTTTTATCTATAATGTTGAATATGTTAAAATTATTCAACTTTTTCAGAAGAAAAATCTCAAATTGATGTTACAAATTGCCACAAAACATTGATTTCTTTAAGATGAAATTATTTGTTATGACATGTCTCTAATTTGTATTTAGATACAGTGTATTAATTTTCAATTTTTCTAGTTGAATTATTCACCTATATTGCATATGATTCATTATTGGACATAATTTTCTATGTTTCTGAGAAGAGGTATTATAATTATTTACACTATTTACAATGTTTGAACTGCTATCCTCATCTTTGTTGCCACATTAATCATCTTTCAGCCAATGTATGCTCCACCCTTCTTTAAGTGATTGGAATTTCAAACTGAACCCTTTGTCTGCCAGGTTAGACTGTTCTAGTTCTACATGCCATGCCTTTTCTGGATACCTCAGTATCAGTTATTTCCCTTTAACTCAACTCTCCAAGTTTTTGTTCACCTCTGTTATGGCCAGGTATTGAACTCACAACTCTTTTGGGTCAAGTCATTGGATCCAACAAACACTTTTATCTACTGGGCCATTTATTCCAATCACTTGAAGAAGGCTGGAGTGTACAATAGCTAAAAGATTGTGAATATGGCAACATAGATGAGGATAAGAGTTTGAATATTGTAAATAATGTACATAAATTAATTTATAATAAAATTTGTATTTTATATGGATATTACCTTATGAAAATTGAGATGTAGTAGAGTGTGGTCGCAATAAACATAGATTTATGGGTAGAGGGCACAAAAACCTTGCATCAACCCTAACATAGTTCTCAACCAGAGAGGAATTCCTGAGTTTTTATGTGACTGGTTTAGGGCCGCAGATCGGGTGATTCAAACTGAATATTGATCTTTAGAATCTTCAAAGTTGATCTTTGTCACTCTGAAATAGAATGAAAAGGGTATATCGGTTGTGAACTACGACACTAGTACTAAATATTTATTCATATGGCCATGTCATACAAAATTTTGAGTCAAGCTTGAGTTTAATGTGGGATTTCAGAAGCTATTTAAAAATTGCTCAAGCCCCCTCAGCACTTCACCTTTTGAGGACACCTCAGGAGTTGTGTAATAGCCTCAGCTACTGCCTGAAGTGGAGGTACTGCCTGAGGGATACCTGTTGGGGCTCAAGCTAATATTAATTTTGATACTTCACAGCCAAGGGATGGGTAAGGTAATATAAATGGAAATACTTTGAGGCTGTACTGATTTATAAAAAAAAAAAAAAAATGCCATGTCTCTTCATGATATAAGCGATCATGGTTCTCCACATCTTCTGTTTTTTTGTTTTTTTTAAATGATAGTGGAGTGATTTCCACTTGTTTTCTCAATAGTTTTGAGTTCAGTGTTCTCCTTCTTCAAGCCAAGAGAGTCCAGTCTACCATGTTGTTTAAACCATAACTAAGGCAGAAGGAAGCAGCTTCCCCTTTTTTGTGCTGATAGCTGTTATGCTATCCAAACACTTACACTTAATAAAAAGTATAGTTTCAATTTTGCTAATTGATTCACTATGTCATTTTTATGGTGTGTTTGGTTATTTTTTGGGCTATCATGACAGCTGCTATGGAAGAAAAATGATTCCTTTGTTGGGTCACTTTTGGTCCAACTTGGTGGGTGGAGCCAGTGATGTGCAGATGTTTGATGCCCAAGGCCAAGTTCTTGTAAAAACAGATAAACCATGAAATAAACATTTTATTCAAATTAAATTTAAACTAAAATTTTATTTCACTCTTTGATTGGATGCCCTCCCAATATGGATGCCCAGGGCCGTCACAAAAGCTACTTAGGTGGAGCAATGTCCAGGAGAACTATTATTGTTTCTATATGGTTTCTTTTTGCTCTAACTTGATGGAAGTAGGAAAGTCCAGAATGCTGGGTTTCAATGTTGGCAGTCGTGTGAAAAAGAGATAGTTCTTGAGATTGGCAGAAATGTCCTGTGACACTCAATGAATCCAGCCTGTCAGCTGGGTGTTATGCAAGGTAGTAGTGACTTTGTAATGGTATAAGGTGTGTTCTGTTAGAGTTTGCAAGTACTGCTATGGGTTACATAGCCTCACCAAAACCATAATTGGTTGAAGACATAGTCAATCAGGGAGAGCTTCCTCCAACAGAAATAAGTAGACCCAGGATTTAGATTTGGTAGTATATACATAAATGGATTGGAGACAAAAATTGTTTATGCCCCATCAGGACTTTCTCTTCTGAAGGAACATTGGGTGCATGATAATGACCCTATCTCCCTTGAGAGAGAAAGACGTAAAACCTAGGGGAGAGCTTAAACTGCACATAAACTGAATGAAATCTGCCACAATGCAATGTTTTAAATGGGAATCACATGTATACACAGGATTAGTAACCATGGCAGTTCTTTTTGGGATACCTCGGGCATCAGGTATTGATCCAGTGGAGAAAATGCAGATTGTTGGGACAGCTTTTTGGAATTAGATTTTGGTCAATTTGTGCATCCAATTGGAAACTTACTGATTATTCCTGATAGTAATTCATAATAACAGAGAGAAACACACAGAAATTTCAGATTCAATTAGAAAAAAAAATTTTATGTACCAACTTACTTATTCGAATGACATTGTATCATGTGTTAAGGTGTAATGGATACCAGCTTGGAATGAGAACTCAGAGAACCAAGTTCGAATTCTTTTTTTTTTTTTTTTTTTTTAAGCATTATGCCACTAGGATGCAGGGGTTTGCAGAAGATTTGGAGCGAGAGCAGATAGGAGTGGTAGAAGAAAGGATGAGGAGAGAGATAGTGGATAGATCAAGGTAACTGGAGATGTCGATTGACATTACATTTGAATAGTTGGAAATTATAGCTCTCAGGGAAACAATAATTGGGAAGGGTGTTCCACAGGCGAGAGGTGTGAGGTATGAAGCTATTGGAGTAGAAGAGATGGCTACATTTAAAAGTTTATACAGTGTAAGGGTGAGAGCGGGATGCCAGCCTCGTAGGGCGCTTGAATTCATGGAGTCTGGGAACCAGTGAAAGCAGCTCAGCGGAGCAATTACCATGAAAGTATTTGTAGAAAAGACAGAGAGAGGTGATGGCGCGTCTGTGAGATAGTGACTGCAGACGAGATGCCAGATTGTTTATTATATTCACTTATGCACAAATCAGCCACAGCCTCCAGACGACTTTGGAACCTCCTGCACTTCTTCTGGACAGTCTCTTTATATTGGTGAATGCTGCCATGATCCTTGCCTTCAGTTCATCTTTGGTTTTACAAGGAGTTTTGTTGGTCTCTTGCTCAACTGCATCCTACACATAATAATCAAAGGGGTTTCAGTCTGGTGAGTTAAGTGGCTAAATGTAAGGGGTGATATGGTTACAGAAATTGTCTGGCAGCCATGACTGGGTTTTCCTGCTTGTGTGGTATGGTTCTGTTGCCTCACATAGGGTCTTCCAGCAGCTACTCTCTTGACCGAAGGCAGCACTACCTCCTCAAATCATGTGATGTAGACCTCTGTGTTGAGTCTGTAATCAACATTAGACTCATCCACCTCTTTCTGAATCCTCTGCACTGTCCTTAGATTGACACCCAAACACTGAAATGTTTCTATTGACACTTCCAGCATAAATGCTAAGTAGTGCAGCATGCCCTTTCCAGGTTTTTGGTGGAGTGAATTGCATCATGGTGCTCTTTTTCTCACAGACTGCCCAACTGACCCCACTTATACTGTGCAGTTGATAAAACCGAAAAAAACAATGTGCATGTGTAAAATTAAAAAATATAAAATGGCGACATTTTACTAATTGCACCCTGTCTATGGCATATTTTACTAATTGCACCCTGTCTATGGCATATTTTACTCATTGCACCCTGTCTATGCCATATTTTACTCAAAATTGAAACAGCCCTTCAACTATGAGTCATGTCCTGACATTAAAACCACTTTTATTTCAATACAGCCTATACAGGCTTATAGCCTACAGCAGACACCCCCATACTGCCCACCATAAAAGTGCCACCTGGGGTGGACCACTGCCTCTACTCCACTCTAGCTATGCCACTGGCTTGAAACCTAGATTTCAACCACCCCATGATTAAATTTCTTTTTTCCTACCATGACAGATTTTTTGACGAAGAACAGCAAGGAGCTGGATGGGCTTTCAAATTTGATTTTGTTTGTTTTATGGCATATCAACCTCAATGGGTTATTTAATGCCTGCCAATAAGATTTTTGTTGCTGGTAATATTTATTTATTTATTTATTTTTCAAAAATGTATTGCTGGTAATAATCTATTACTGGCAATAATTTTTCCTTCAAAAATTTATGGCTGTTAATTTTTTTACAAAAAAATATTGCTGCTATTAAAATATATTTAACATTTTCATAGTGTTTTGACTCCTGTTTGGGGGTTAACTATTTGCCCATAGCCGGAACCCTAACAGGTACTACCACCCTGGGTCAGGGTGGACCTGGGAAGACCAGCAATTAAGAAGTGGTTCCACGCTCCTCAAAGTCTTGCTGTTGGATGTAGTTTATTATCATACCCAAGACGGACATGCTTTCAAATAATTAAAATTTGCCTCAACAAGTTGTAAGAGAAAATCATTAACAGATTCTCTTTTACAACACAGCCTGTGCAAGTGTATATGTATCTGTATGTATCAAATGCTTGTTTTTCATAATTTAGTCTTAATAATAACACAAAGATTTTAGCAATAAAATTTTGTTTTTATTATGTTTTGGATATTTTTTTTTCCATTCAGAATTAAGTTTCAGTTATCTCCTCCTTTCTTAAATTTCCTAAACATTAGGCTATCAATACCTCATAAAATCACCCACCTCCATGTTAAAAAAAAATGCTTTTCTGCAATATTTTAAACTAAAATAAGTAATATTTGGTTCACTTCAGATTAATTAATTATAATTAAATCCACTAATTAATTATACAATAATAATATAATCCACTAATTTTTCTCATATAATGTTTCAGAAAAGTATTTTATTTTTGAAATTTTTTTTTTCAGCACCTACTCTTGTGTGCACACATATATATATATATATATATATATATATATATATATATATATATATATATATATATATATATATATATATATATATATATATATATATATATAAGGAGGCATGGTGGAGTATTCGATAGCTGCTCGGATTGAGGAATCGGAGAGCCAAGTTCAAATTCCAGTCAAATCCATTACATTCACTTACATGCTGATACCCTTGGGAAAGGTATGAATCCTCTTCTCCCTCCAGCTATCAGTAAATAGCAGGACAGACTTGGTTCTATAGCCTTGGATGGTAACTGGTCTAGGAGAAGAACTCTGAATTCAAAACCTGCGGAGGGTCATTTGGGACCTTGTAGCATGTAGTGCATCAGATCTCTGTATTCAGCTCTTCAAAAAGTGTGGTTGGTTCTGCACAAAGCCTTCACCACAATCATATGTGCAGGTGTCTGGGCTGTTGGTTCCTAGGAACTGAGCTGCTTGACCCTCGAATACAATGGGAGAGTCATATGGCAGAACGATATATATATATATGAGACAAAGTTGAAAAGTTTATTAACAATGTGTTTTGCCAGAGAAGCTTATGCTCTCCTTGGCTTGGAAGACAGTGAATTGTGTTGTTAATAAAATTTACCATTTTATCTCATCATCTTTCCTTTTGTTTTGGATATTGTTACTTATATATTACTGATATATTTAACACACACACACATGCACACACACACATATATTAGGTTGGTGCAAAAATAATGTCGTTTTCTCACATAGTAACATATGTTAGAAAACGAAATTATTTTTGCACCAACCTAATATAATCTCAGGTGTTTTAAACAGCTAATACTGAAATATTAGGTTGGTGCAAAAATAATTTCGTTTTCTAACATATGTTAATATGTGAGAAAACGACATTATTTTTGCATCAACCTAATAATTTATAGTACATTTTTTCCCACTAAATTTATCATATGATTTAAAATTCAGTGTTTCTTAACCATTTTTATTTCAGAATAAACTTGTAGAAGAACTAAAACTCCCATTTTTAGCATTTCCCAGTTTTCAATTAAAGGGATTTATGAAGAAGCCACTATTTTTTTTTTTTTTTTTTTAGCGAGGCCAATAATGACTGATATAAATCCCTTGAGGAACGTAAAAGGGAAAGGATTATTTACACCTTTTAAAGATTAAAGAATTCAGCATCAAGTTTGAAATATCAAATAACAAAGAGTTGATGTCGACATGGAAACTGTTTCCTTTCCCTAGCCTTTTTAAATTAAATTAAATATATAAAAAAACTTTTGTCAACTTGAGGCACACAACTACCTTTCAGGACACATTAGTGCACCCTGAGATACCAGTTAAGAAAGGCTGCTTTAACCCATTAATATCCAACATAAAATCTGGTATTGAATATCAGAATAAAAAATCTGGTATGATTTTATATGTGCCATGTCTTTTTAGAATGTTGACAATCATGGATCTCCACAATTTCCTGTTCTTTGTAGCTCTTACTAAATTTTGTCTGTTTCTAAACCCTCTTCTGCCATCCATTTATAAAAAAGCTTATTAACTAGCTTCTAAGCCATTTTCCTTTGTCCCTCTTGCCTTCAGTATGTCCTGTGAGTGTCGAATTTTCCAAGCCCCCTTTCTTCATTATGGGGTGGTAGTACCAGCTAGGGGCAAATAGTGACCTCCCAACAAAAATAAAACACTATGAAAAAGACCAGCAATAAATTTTTATATATAAAAAAATTACTGACAATACATTTTTTGTAGTTGAAGGCATACAATTTTGTTCAAAATATATATAGTTGAAGTCATAAAATTATGTTCAAAATATGAAGATTTTGGCATTAAATAACCTATAGAAGTGTTGATATAATGCTAAATAAAATCCACCAACCAACTTTTCTCATGATGTGCCCTAGAAATTTCAACTATCTCTTTCTGATCCTACATATAAGTGTTCTTTTTATTTCCATTTTCTCTAAAACTTGTTGCTGGTTACATGGTCAGTTCATGGTATACTGTGTGTGTGTGTGTGTATATATATATATATATATATATATATATATATATATATAAAATAAAATAAAATTTTGTCCCTGTGATGTCAGTATTGTTAGTTTCGTTCTTGTTGAATTGGTGCTTCACTTGGATTGAACTCATCGACACTGGATAACAATAGCACATGTATAACCAATTCCTATATCGATTACACCCACCATCTCAAAATGACATTAGCAGTGTGTTTTTGGAGCTTTTATATTCAATGTAAGATGGTTTATCACATATCAGCCAATCAATGGTTACCTGATGATGACCAGAGGGTAATTGGTCGAAACGTGTCTATAATAACATCTATATCAACCAAAAAGAGGACAAAATAATGCAAGAATATTGACAATTATTCATCTCAGAAATGAAATGTTAAATTATCTTTTCTTATATACTACTTTGGCAACATGATTTAGCAACTGTTAGCAAAAGTTCTTTGTTAGGCAAGTAGGATAATCCCACACAACATGTATTCTTGTAATATTTTGCTCAGATTTATTAGTCGTATTTTTACCCACAAATGCCTGGCTTTGGTTATTTTGATGGAAATGGAAGGCAATAAAATTGCCGAAAACAGAAAGTATGTTACTGTATATTATATATATATATATATATATATATATATACACACACACTCACACACACACAGCTAATGTTCTGCTGCCATTGCTGTTGAAATCATTATCAAATGTAAATTCATCTATCTCCTCTGCCTCAAATTCAGCATCAGAGCCAATAATGGCCCTCAAGGTCTCTGAGGCTTCATAAGTCTGTTTTGTGTTTAATCATATCGAAATTTGATCATGTATCAATATGCAATTATAAATCCCTAATATCGAACTATATTGCCGCTACTGCTTTGGTTGATTTAATAATGTATACATCTTTATGGTCAGTTAGTAGTATTATGAGATTCAGTTGTAAACAAATGAATGTATTTCAATGGCCTGTCTAAAGTGGGTGAAATTATAGGGCACCATTTCTCTTGCCAGTCAGAATTTAGTGCAGGAAAAAATAATTTCTAGCCAATTTAATTTTACTGTGCCTAGTTCCTTCTTGGATCCATATCATCATATAAAAATGGACTTCAAAATAATCTCCTTTTTCTGTGAAGGATTCACAAATGTATATCTCTGCCAGCCAATGCTGAGAAGTGTCAGTTCTTTTAATCTCTGTCGGTTTATCACTAGAATCAAAGACATGTTTCCACCAGCCATTGCAGCAATTTCTTTATCTTCAGTTCATTAGCAAAAACTACTGTACATATCATTCTAACCTAAATAAAACCTGGCCTGGGTTTCATTAATTCTCGAGTCAGTCATGTCTCCTTGACCTATTCATGAATCTCTCCACAAACTTCAATCAAGTTGTTACAATGACACGCTGACCAAAACCTGGGTAATCTTGTAGTATATGCTCTATTACAATGTTACTATTGCAGTATGCAGTCTACCACTATACAAATAATATATATATATATACATATATATTAAAGACATTTTTATGTTTAACGTTCTTTTTATAGATACAAGTATTTAAGTAAATGCTCTGTTTATAATAAACAGTATTAAATAACATTTACCAGCCTGAATGTCCGAGAAATTTTCATAGAAAATATTCATCCTTTGACAGGATTCGAACCTGCATCCTATACGGAACCGTCATTTATGCTGACGTGCCTTAACCGACTCGGCCACAAAGGAGCGTTTGGTAGGCAAGGTTGAATTTACTGCTTATAAACTTCAATCTTCCATGAATCTCGTACATTCATAACTGCTCATGGTGTATCAAATGTAAACAAATGACGTCATACATTAAGAAATGGACAAAGTCCGACAATTTTTTTATTATAGACATTTTTATGTTTAACGTTCTTTTTATAGATACAAGAATTTAAGTAAATGCTCTGTTTATAATAAACAGTATTAAATAACATTTACCGGCCTGAATGTCCGAGAAATTTTCATAGAAAATATTCCTCCTTTAACAGGATTCAAACCTGCATCCTATACTGGTTAAATACTTGTATCTATAAAAAGAACGTTAAACATAAAAATGTCTTTAATAAATTGTCGGACTTTGTCCATTTCTTATATATATATATATATTAGTAGACCTAAAATACTGAGGTAGACCAAATGCTTTAGTAGCATCAAAAACTTGCTAAGCTCCCTTGTGCCTTTTCTATAAATACTTTTATAGTAATTATTCTGATGAACTTTCCTCACTCATTCTTATTTTTTATTTCTCACCTGTCACAGACAAATTGTCCATACGGGAACTAGTTAGGACTTCATAGATTACTTTGAGGTATTATGGTGGCTATAGTAAGAATGGTAAATAAGAATGTATTGTTTTGATATAAGAAATACTGTAGTATGTTTGGGTCAGTAATTGTGACTAAGTTTAAGATAAGACAGATTAAAGACGATCCACCACTTTTGGCTATGTGCCACATTTTTGTTTTTGCTAAATAAATATAACTTTTTGCTAATGGTACCTAGACTTTAGGAATTTAAGCAGAGTACTAGATTGGTGGCATGGTCTCATTCTTTTACAGTTAAAACGGCTAGCTGTAACTGTAAGTTTTATGCTAACAGTTTCTTCTATCACACTTCTTCTTTATGGAGCTCTTTTCCAGCTTCTGGCTTTCCATTAAAGTTTGATCTTCAAAAATTTAAATGCAATGTTAATTGTTATCTTTAGTCTTTTTAATTCCTGTTCTTTTATTGTTTGACTTAATAATGTTTTTCTTTTTTCATTTCACTGTTAGTAGCCCTCTTGTGTCATAGTGGCTTTATTGCTTTGCTTGGGGTGAAATGATTAAAAAAAAAATTTATGATTCCTTATTGTCCTTTTAAATCTACTTTTTTGTGAACTGTACATTTCAACAAAATGTTGAAAAGTTCTCGACCAGTCATATTTCCTAAAATGTGACCAAATTTCATAATTTAGTTACCCCCCCACCCAAAAAAAAACCTCTTGGTCAGGCTGAGAACTTTTCAGGAACCCTTTATATTTTTTTTATTCCATTTCTTTATTAGCAACATTTGCATTTCCATATTGGTAATATCCTCTGCATTATGTTAAAAAAAAACCATGACTTCAGAATGATTATGAGGCAGGACAAGATGAATAATCATCTTTTACGACTCCTGAATTATTGGTCCCACAGACAATATTTATAGTTCCCTTTGAGTTGGTAAATAATGACATAGCTGTAATTAAATGGACAACAATGACAGCATTTTGATAGAACAATTCAACATTATCATATACGATGAAAAAAAAAAACAAGTACTTTACAATCTGTCTATATTCCTAAGATGAGGTATTGTAACTATTTATACTGTTTACATTGTTCGGACTATTGTCCTAATCTTGGTCATATTCACAAAGTTTCGGACGTTGTATGCTCTAACTTTCTTCAGGTTTAAAATTCCGTCTATCACCTGAAGAATGAAGGAGCATACAACAGCAGAAACTTTGTTTTTACTATTGTCCTTATCTTTGACATATTCACAATGTAAATAGTGAGTACTTAACTGTTATGTAATATTGCTCCTGGTACTGTGTGCTGGGCAATCTCTCCACAGATGAAGAAAACACTTGAAGCAACAGAAATGTCATTCTACAGAAGGTTGCTGAGAATACCATGAAGTGAACATGTGAGCAATGACCAAATTTTAGAGAAAATGGGAACAAAAAGGACACTTATACATAATATCCAGAAAGAGATAACTGAAATTTTTTGGGCACATAAAGAAAGAAGACTTGGAAAATTTGACACTCACAGGATATGTTGACGATAATAGGAACAGAGAAAAGCAATGCCTGACTTACTCTTTCCAAGATTGAAATTGCCAAAGACTTAAGTTGTTAAATCGAAAAGAAAAAGAAAAAATTCATAAGACATTTAAACTTAATTCACATTTAAAATCAGTTGAAGTTGTTGGAACACACTATATAAAGGCAAGTAATCTTTAGGAATCTATTCTATTTATTTTATTTTCAATTTGAGAATGGAAACAAATCACTTTATAGTATCAAAAAGAATTACACTATTTTGATAATTTAATAGAAAACCTTTATTTATTAACATATTTCCAGATTGAAATTCTTATCTCATCATATTTCTTTTCAGAACTATGATAAAAATTTAAAAACTCTAGCGTCATGAGCTGTGTTATGGTTTCTTATCCACATTCAAATTGCTACAGTCCCATCGATCCAATGAAAGATCTATCAAATTTATGACTAGAAGTTTTGCCAAAATTAATTATGTTCATCTCAGTAAACCCTCCTTCAGCCTCTGCAGAAATTTTCTTTCCAAAAATCCCAAATGACTTTTCTGTCAGAGTAGTAAACCCATTCAAGCCACCTATGTAGAGATCACTGGAATAATAAGTATATTTGTTTTTTTAAGTAACTCCTTTATAAGCAACTGTTCTCAAATTTCAAACTTGTAATGGCGGTGACCTTACTGTTAACAAGAAAAAAAGTGCAAGTGACAAAACAACAAATGGAGATAAGACATGGTTAAGATAAGTTTTTATTTCTATGTGATTTACAAAGTTCAAGCGTTTCCTTCTTCTGGGGTATCTTAGATGAGTCGTGGGAGAATGAGAGCTATAACAAGGTAGGAATTGAGATAGACACACAAAGAAAATTAACATGCATATGTAGTCTAGTGAGATACACTTTGTGGAAGAAATATTCGACTAATTATCACATTGTAGTAGTAGTTGTGAGTTAATCTCTGTTGCTGTTGGTGGTCACATAAACCTTGTCTGACATGCTAATGCCAGCCTGGTTGGATCAGACTTTGTGGGTGAAATTAGCTTTATAATGAGTGAGTGGCTCTGTGTGGGCCTTTTTCTGGTTGGTCAGAAAATGTGTTATGACTCTAGTATTTTTGGATGATATTCCAGAAGTGTGCATGTGTGGAGCTGGACAAAGGTCTGTCGAAGTCATGAACTGTGGATATCAAAGTGAGCATTTCCATTTGGGTTAAAGAATTCAAGTATGACAAGAATGACAACTCTGAATTCTGGACAGTGAAGAAAGCAATGTAAACTACACCAATATATTTCCCAAGAACCTATGACAATAAGTCAGTAAGAGTAAGAAAAATAAGGAATCTTTGAGGAGCCGCCATGAAGAGATATAGTATTAAAAGATATAATGTTATTGTTCACTTATATGAATGCATTAATTTTAAAATGCATTATTACCAAATCTCACAAGCTACATGAATTCTTGTAGACAATATTCCTTAAAAATTTGCAATTACTGTCATGCATCTCCTAAATTCTGATGTTCCAATTTGATTTGACAGTCTGTGTGGGCACTCCATTCAATGGATTCACAAAATTCACTGAATGATAATTGGTTTTGATCAATACCATGGATATTTCAATTCAAAGGATCCCTTCTATGCAAAACCAGTTTAAGGGTGAGTTCAAGTCGTTCTGTTTAGTTTGGCCCGAGGTCACAGGTTTTAGGCCTTTGAACAAGTATTAAACTCACAACAGTGTTTATTTTTATTATTTGTTTTTTTTCTCCTGCATTCCTTTTTTTTTCTGTTCAAATAAACATGAACAAAGATGGAGTAATGTTTTAAAAGCAACAAAATTTTTTTTTATTAAAAATATATAATAATAAAAAAAGGCTTCATCTCAGAATCTTATGAACAATAAGACTATGCAACACACAAACACACACATATACAGTTACACACACACACACACACACACAAATAAATTCTAGTGGAAACAGATGCAACCTTGACATATAGACATCCAAGAACAAAACAAACTACTTATTAAACTTAGGTAGGTGCATAGATATTATTTGTTTTCATTTCATTCACTCTTCAACGTCTTCCAAATTTCCTGATGAAAAGTAAGATTTAAAAATAAATAAATGAATTACCCTGTGCCTGACTCAGAGCTTCAGGAATTATTTTGCTGTTTACGAAGATGCTGTCAAATGAAAGACTAAGTGAAAAAAAAAAAAAAAAATATGTTCAGTGAAAAATAGAAGAGGACATGTTTTTGCAGTTGTAAAGCAGACAGCGTTCTTGATTGGGGTGTTGGTGGAGTTGAAGAAAAACATGGACAAAGAGAAAAATAAAACGCCTTTGAAAAAAAAAAAAAAAAAAAAAAAAGCGAAAAGGAAAAAAGGGAATAGAAAAACAAAAGATAAGAGATGGAAGGAATGACAGGTAAGATGATTAGAGGAAGAGATGAAGTGGAAAGAAAAGAACAGAACAAATTAATGGCAGCAAGTGAGAACAATTTGAAGCCTAAGCTTTTTGATGGTTGGAAGAGCATGGACAATTTAAGTGAAAAGAAAAGATTAAAAAAACCCCAAAAAACCATAATATTTCTGCTCGTTATAAGATTTTTTTTAGAGGAGAAATAAAATTATGTAAAAAATATCACTATAAAACCTACCCTCCTTTTAAAAATAAATGAATAGGGAATTGTCCAATTTAGTGATTTCATGGTTATGTGGGTGCATATATTATTAACTTTATTCCATTCACTTTTTGACATTCTTGCAATTTATAAAAGTTAATAAAAATTACACTGATAACATTATAAATCTTCATTTCAATATCATAATGGTCTGATTTCTGTTTGTAGGCATGGTTATTTGCAATCCTAACAGTAAAAATAGCACAGTATAATGTAATTTTTGTTAAGAAATTATATTTAACTATTTAATGTAAAGAGTAAAACAATTTACCATCCATTACTGTGAGGTCTGCCTTCATGTTCTTGCTGATAGAAATGGTTCAGTTTTTTAATGTTTATGTGTTTGTTATAAAATCTTAAGAGAAAACTATCAATACAGAAAGATATAAAACTGTAAAATTACTAATTGCTGTATAAAGTAATGATACTATTTTTGTTAAAAAAATATTTTGCAAACATGAATCGTTGTGGCTGTAATAAGACCTTGTGTCAAAAGAATGGATTTTCCCATGACATCTCTTTTTTAACTACCAATTTTTGGCAATATTTTGGCAATTTATTTCTTTAAAAAGTGATTATTAGGATTGTAATAAAACAAATTTTTTTTTTTTTCTTGAGAATTTATTTATTAGATTGTTTATTTGCAGGAATAATTTTATATTTACGACATTCTAAAAACTAATACAATTAGAACTAATGCAATGCAGCATTTATCATTTGCCAATTTATCATGATATAAAAGAGGACATTTTTATTCACGAATTTATGAATATTTAATAAATTATTAAAATAAGTGGACTGTAAGGAAATTCTTATTTGCTATTTTATAAAGTTTGAATCAATTAACAATGAAACAATGTTTGCCAACCATTCTTATAAATAATATAATAGTGTAAATAAGCAATCTAATAAATAAATAGTGTTTATTATTTTTGTTGTCAATTCTCAGGAACAAAGAAAATGTGTACATTTACTTTCATATATTAAGGTTTTAATATAATTATAATCATTGCTTTTTAAAACAATAAACATTGCTGAAGAGTGAAGGTAGTTAACAAACATTGTAATGGGAAAAACAATTCTTTTGTCACTGTATCTTTTTGTGGGCATATTTATCCATGTTTGCCAAATATCTTTTTTTTTTTATATATACAACTTGTGAAAGTATGTGTGATACCATGCTCTTGTCAGTTGCCAACCAGGGAAGGTAACACAATTTTGGTGTCTAAGGTGGTACTACCACCCCTGGCACCACCAGCAACATTTGTCACTGGGCAAGGTATTGTTTTTCTATATGTGTCAGTCTCTTGCAATTTCTTTTTATAACTACAGCTGAGATTTTCAACATTGTGTTAAAATACACATTGCGCTCATAGCGACCATTATTAATGACATAGAATGAACGGTAAACAGATGTATTTCATATCGGAAGTAACATTGTGTTGCAAGCATGGTTTTATTTAACTGTATTTATTTTGGATCTTGACCAGATCCAATATGATGTCAATCTTCAAACGGAAGGAAATGATTGACTGTCCAAGGAATCTATAGCACCTGACCTCGATAGGCAATATATATGTTAATCCCTTTTCCATGCAGTGGAATCACAGCGATTCATAGAGGTTTTTCTTTAGTTCAAGTGCCTCCTTCCATGAAACCATCAATTCTACTAGGAGGACACACTTCCTTGAATCCGACCACACTACAATGTCAGGGTGTGTGTCTGTCTAAATAATGAGTACCAAAAATGGCAGAGATGTTCTAAAATCAACTAAAAATCTCCAACCATGGGATCCACTCAGTTGTGTTATGTTGGGAGTTATTTGGGTCTTTTGCACAGGGAGTTCACTTTATGAAAACAGATCTTAGGTTCTCTGAACATTACAGGCTGTCTGTTGGCTACTTCACACTGTGTACTAAGTCCATGACCACTTCCAGCACTTTGTTATGACACCACTTACGCATCTGCAGTGATTGTGGGCATGCATAGAGCACATGATGTAAAGTACCTTGATCAATTTGATATAATGCACATATATCAGTGTCAGTGTACCACCACAAATTGAGAGTCGGTCATATTTAGTTGGAGATCATAGGTAGATTGGTGCAGAAATGATACTGGCAATGGCTCCATTGCAATCATTGTATTCCATGATAGCTTCATTGGATCACTGTCCCTCGATGTAGTCCAAGCCTATTGTTTGGACTGTGAAAAAGCAGTAGCTGTTTGCTGCTCTTCCTAGAAATTCCTGATTTCATCAATCACCATGTCTCGTTTTCCCCTTTGAACCCTGTTTGGAAAACAAATGGTTGCTCATGCTTCCCAGGCCAGCTCGAGTGGTTTGTGTCACCTCCATAATCCCCTTTGTTCACAGGCTGGATTCTGCTTTTTAGGTGGCTTCTACTGTTGACCATTTAGTGCCAGTTTTGATATCTGGCTGTAACCTGTGGACAAGCTCATTGGTCAAGTCTTTCATGATCCTGTGAAGATGTACCTTCCCAACTTTGAACTCCTTCACCAATGAGGAGATGGGAAGTTGCAAATTTCTGGTATTGGTGTAGAGTCCTGCTGTGGAGAAGCATGGGTGAACTCCAAGCAACTTGCAATGGCCACAGAAGCAGGAGCAGCAAACCATGTTGAAAGTATTTATAGAAATGGTAAAGGGAAGCTACATTACAGCAGCAGAAAAGTGATTGAATCCAAGATGCCAGGTCAGGACGACTAATATTACTGATTCTTCTTTGGATTTTATCAAGAATCTCTAAATAAATATCAGGAACACCAGACCAGATGTGGCAGCAATATTCAAAGCAATGATGAATGGTAGATGTATAAATATGTAAAATTATCTGGCATAACACAGTGAACCAACTTTCCTCGTAGCAGACTTAGCAATTGATTCAATATAATGTTTCCACTTTATGTCAGCAGAAAACATTAGTCCAAGAAGGGTGCAGTGAGTTATTCTCTTTGAGGTTAGCCTCAGCCATGCTGATAGAAAGCAAAAAAGATCTCTAACATGATTAAAAGAGAGCACTTTTGTTTTGGAGGTGTTAAAATTAACAAGCAATTTCTTTCCATAATTGGCAACAGCAGATTGAAGGTCATTTTTGATATCAGCCACTAATCTTTCCAATTTTTAAATGTTAGCTCAAAAAGGTGAAATGAGTCACTCTGTTGGAGGTTAGTATCAGCCATGCTGATAGAAGGTAAAAAGGGTGCTCCAAGATGATTAAAAGAGAGCAGTTTTGTTTTGAAGGTGTTACAATTAACAAGCCATTCCTTGCCCCAGCTAACAACAGATTGTAAGTCATTTTTTTAGATCAGCTATCAATTTTACCTTACTGAAATGATCATACTTTCTATTAAGACAGGGGTAAATAATTTTGTCATCAGCATGGATACTGAGTTGAGAACTGATGAATTAAGTTATTTTGAAAGTTTTTCTGCATTACAATTACAAATGATGGACTCCTCCTGTCATACCAGTATCGCCTTATATAGTGAAACTTTCAGATCGAGCCTAAGTTAATAATTGTGATGCCCTATACACTTTTTGATTCATAGACTTATTGCTTGTTTAATATGTCAAATAGGTTGTGTGGGTGATGTAATGGTTATCAGCATGGAAAGTGCAATCAATGAGCAGAGTTCTAATCCCAACTGAGTCTGTTATGTTCACTTTACACTAATACTCTTGGGAAAGACATGGATTCATTTCTTCTTCTTCCCACCAGATATGGATTAAATAGCAGGATAGACTAGGCTTTCTAGCCTTGGGTAACAGCTAGTCTAGGTAGGAGGATAACTTTTAATTAAAAAATAACTGTGGAGAAGGTAACTACAAAAAAAAAATCGACTTACCCAAGATGTCATGGTAATTCATAGATGACAAAGAAAAAGAAGCTATGGAGTGCCATAATTATTTATGCCCTGATCTTTAATAGAAGTACCAGTGACTGATATTTTGATACTTGGGAGAAATGTCAGTCTTTCATTTCACTAATATCTAATCAATACTAATCATAACATTCAAATTTCAAATGTAAAATTCTTATTACACTAGAATTTCTTTAGAAATATTACAACATTTAAATTTAGAACTAGTTAAAATATTTTTGTTATCAATATATACTATATATGGGAGGCATGGTGGAGTGATACATATCAGAGCAGATTGAGGAATCGGAGAGCCGAGTTTGAATTCTAGTCAAATCCATTACATTCACTTATACTAATGGTAACATTCTTGGAAAAGCTATGAATCCTCTTCTCCTCCCAGCTATGGGTAAATAACAAGACAGACTGGGTTCCATAGCTTTTGTTACCAAGTAAATGGTTAAGTAATAACAAAAACCAGGTTTGTAGATATATTGTATATTAAGCAGTAAGTACACCAGAAGAGTATTGCACAACTAGTGCTCAATCTATTCTCTGTTCACTGTTCCCTGAACCTTCTCCCCTACTAAACTTATCGTAGATGGAAGAGTCTAACAGATTCTTAGAGGGAGGACACCACAACAATATCCTTGGATGGTAACTGGTCTACTGCAGAAAGAAATGGCAACCTACTGCAGGAAGAAAAATCTACCTCATCAGTCATGTATCAAAATATACATGATCGTCCACGCGTATATCACGCATGTCACATAACAGACTGATGTACTTACTAATGGGCATGTAGTCAAGTGATTGGAATGTTCACTTTCCAGGCTTGAATCTCAATGTTGTCAATTTATCAGGAAGGTGACTTCTTGATGTTATCAGTCTGGAGAGGCAATCCCAGCCTGCAGCACCTTTGGAAAGTTCCTGAAAACCATACCTTGGGTTGATCCAAGCCTTGTGGGTGAAATTGGGCACATAGAACTACTTGAATGTTTGTGCTAGCATGAAATCATAAGTCATTGTGACCGAGGGTTTCAGTTTACTGGCCTTGTTCAGACTGATGATCATGACAGATAATGTGGCCTTTCCCAGAAACAGTAACTAAGTTATACTCTGTATAGTTGCAGTATTAACCACAGGTGAGCTCTGTGGGTGTCGAACAAACACAAATGCATCTGAGCAAGCATTTGCAACAGTGATTGACTAGCTGCCCTAGTAGATGGGCATATTCAGATATGAGTGGCCAGCCACCACAATCCATTCTAATCTATACATACATATGCGTGCACACACACACACCCATATATATATATATATATATATATATATATATATATATATATATATATATATAACCACACACAGAAATTTTTTATTTTTTAAAATGTTTTTTCATATCACTATATTCATACAAAATCTATACACACACATATATGCACACACATACACAGACATTCACAAATATACAAGTTTTTTTTTTTATATACTTTTATCATTATTGCAAATTTCCTAGTTTCATAATATTTCGAATTTCTTTATTTGTTTCATTTTGAATTAGTTATAGATTCAATTCATTTCATTTAATTATTCTATATTACTGACTTTCAGAAAATATATATATAATGGATTTATTTTAAGCAGACATTATTTTTAACAAATCTGCATTAGGAATATAGAAAAATCTATATCCCATTGTAACCATATATTATTGAATAATTATATAACTTGCAAAAAGAACAACTATGATGAAGCAAGAGTAGAAAAAAATAAAACTGCCAAAATAATATGAACTGTTCCTTAAATGATCAATATTTGACTAATAATATTGTTTATAGACCCAACATACAATCTGATATAGTAAAAACAATTTACATTGGTTCAACTGAAACAGACAGGAAAAATATGTTTTACAACCACAAGCTAAGTTTACATAATATTAAATACAAAAATAATACTGCTCTCTCTAAATATTGCTGGCAAATAAGAGATAGTGCAATTGTATTAATAATTATGTGGGAAAGAATGGCTAGAACTAAATTTTAAAATTGTAAAAGTGAAAGGTGTAATCATTGCTTTCTAGAAAAACTGATCATTCTAAAAAATATAAATAACCCTAATTTATTTAACTAAAGAAATTAATAGTTAAATGTAGACATAAAAATAATCTACAAATCTACCATTTGTCCATACATTGAGTACTCTTGCCATATCTGGTCTGGTTCCCCAGCTGTTCATCTCAAGGTTCTCAACAAAATCCAAAAAAGGATCTGTAATGTAATCGATCATGACTTGATTTCTCAACTCCAGTCACTTTTTCACAGATGTTATGTGGCTTCCCTCTGTCTTTTCTACAAATATTTTCATGCCAGCTTTTTTCCTTGATGCCTCAACTACATAAATTTAAGCGTGCTACTAAACTAGTATCTAGGTTCAACCCTTTTACCATTGAAATAGTTAAATGTCATGGCTACTTCTACTCCAACAGCAGCTTCTTTACTTGTGCTTTTTGCCTGTGGAACTCCCTTCTGTTTCCTTGCTTCACTGATAACTAAAATCTTCAAAAATGTAAATGCAACATCAATCGCCATCTTCTGATGTTTAAACCCTGTTCATCTTTTATCCTTTCCTCATTCCCCCTATACACAGTTTTTTCTCTCACCTTCATTCTATGTAACCCTCTGCAAACCAGTGGCACTTTTGCCTTGCTTGGGATGAAATACTTTAAAAAAAAGCCTCTTCAAAAATATTGAACCAGGATGGTTTCAAATCAAGCCGTATATCCTATATATATATACATATAATAGCTGGCCACTCGTATTCAAGGATACCCGTCTACTAGAGTAGCTAGCCAATCCCTATTACAGATGCTTGCTCAGACACATTTGTATTTGTTCAACACCCACAGAGCCAACCTATGGTTTATACTGCAACTATACTGAACAGACCTTAGTTACAGTTTCTGGGAGAGAGTGTATTAACTAACGTGATCAACAATCTGAACAAGGCCAGCTCACTCAAATCCTCGGTCACAATGGCTTGTAGCTTCATGCTAGCACAGCTATCGATGGCCCCCAAGTGTTCTATCTACCCAATTTCACTCACAAGGCTTGGGTACACCCGTGATAGGGTTTTCAGATATATATACACACACATTTTTATGTACGTGTACATATATGTATATACAGGTATGTGCGCATATATATATATATATATATATATATTTATATTTGTTTATGGATAGTGTGAGTGTACATTTGTCTGTGCATGTATTTACATTTTTGTATGAATAAAATAGCAAACATATTAATATGGAGATAGATATTATAAATAAATTTTGTACACTTTTGTATATCTATATAAATGTGAATGTATATAATAGTGTATGTGGATATGTCATGATTTTTTAGGTGTACATTTGTATTATATTTAAAAGTAAATATTAGACGTGTATATTTGTATTTGAACATTTGTAAGTTTGTGTTTGTGTGTATATATATATATAATATATATATATATATATATATGGTGGACTCTCCCATCATATTTGACATATGAGGGTCAAGCAGCTCAGTTCCTAGGAACCGACAGCCCAGACACCAGCACATATAGTTTGATTATAGTGGTGAAGGCTTTGTGCAGAACCAACCACACTTTTTTGAAGGGCTGAATACAGAGACCTGGTGCACTACATGCCACAAGGTCCCCAAACGACCCTCCGCAGGTTTTGAATTCAGAGTTCTCCTTCTCTTAGACCAGTTTGCATCCAAGGCTATAGAACCCAATCTGTCCTGCTATTTACCCATAGCTGGAGGGATAAGAGGATTAATACCTTTCCCAAGGTTATTAGCATATAAGTAAATGTAATGGATTCAACTGGAATTCAAACTTGGCTCTCCGATTCCTCAATCTGAGCCGCTATCCACCGTGCCACCTAGGTGCATATATATATATATATATATATATATAAATTATTATTATTATTATTCCCCCACTTCCATAAATAAATGACTGCTCCACTATCATTACAGTACAATATAAATATCAATATTTAACTTCTGTCTTTTCACCTACATGGAAGTTAAATGAAGCTTTATTATTCAGGATATGAAAAAAGTAAATAACAAACACTTCAGATACCTCAATGTATGAATCAATTACAACAAATTAAGTATAGGGGAAAAGGAAATTGAAACTACCCCCAGGCTGTGCCAGAAGTAGTTTCATTCAATACTATAAATTGCTACAAAACCAAAAGATGTCTATCAGGATAGTTATTAAAATATATTCCAAATAAACCATTTTGGAAAAGTTACAGTGGACATCTATGTTTATTGTAACCATATTTATTTGTTTATTATGTGAAAAATTTTGTATCGGAATCAAAAACGAAGATTGGGTGTTGTACTATAAATTAGTTTAATAATTAAAAAAAATGATTGTCATTTACTTATAAAGTAATAGCCACAGAAAGTTTTACTAACTCTTATATAATCACTCAAGTAAATGGCCAATCTTTTTTTTTTTTCTTGGCAAGATCAACTTGCATTGTTAATTTACTGTTAAGTGGCCAACCAATTTACATGGCTGGCAGGTTTTTTCTTGGCACTAAACCCTGTAAATGGCCAAGGTTTATTGGCTTCAAAAATGTATCTAATAAAAGATGAATGATAAGGAAAAAAAGGCAGCCATTGAAATGATGAGAGATTTTAAAATAAATTTATCTTGATACTTTTCATATGAGACAATATGCTATGTAAAATGGAGATTGAATTTTATATATATATATATATATATATATATATACACACACACACACACACATGTATGTGCGTTATTTTTAATTTATTTTGTTTAAATGTTAGTATTTTTTTTTATCCAACTACATCTACCGGGCTGAATATTCAAGACATCTGGTTAGAAAGATATGTGTAGTCTAGCAGTTTTCGAACCTGCATCCCCTATATTTGACAAGGAGCTTCTACTTGAATATCGGTATCCATCAAAAATAATGTTTAAATGAAGTAAATGAAAAATAAATCTATTTCCAATATACACACACACTCACACACACACACACGTATATATATATATATATATATATATATATATATATATATACACACACACACACACAGGGTGTAATGGATAAATTGTCGTTTAAATTATGCAAAAATGAAAATAACATTACTATCTAATTTTAAAACATACATACCAATATTATATAGAAATATCTTGAAATACTAAAGAGTAAATTTATTCAATAAAATTGCCATTGACTTCAATCTCCTGCAACTCTTCTGGACAGTCTCCTTATTTAAGTTGGTGAATGTTACCATAATCCTTACCTTCAGTTCATCTTTGGTGTTACAAGGACTTTTGTTGGTCTCTTGTTCAACTGCACCCCACAAATAATGATCAATGAGGTTGCAGTCTGGGAAGTTAGGTGGCCAGATTTAAGGGGTGATGTGGCTGTAGAAATTGTTTGACAACCATCACTGGGTTCTCTGCTTGTGTGGCATGCTGCAAAGTCATGTTATCAGACATAGGCTATTCCAGCAGCCACCCACTTGACCCAGGGCAGCACTACTGCCTTAAGGCACTTGATGTAGGCCTCTGTGTTGAGTCTGAAGCCCTGTGGAAAAAATGAATGGAGGCAAACACTTTTGTAATCACACTCAGACTCATCCAACTCTTTCTGGGTCCTCTGCACTGTTCTCAGATTGACATCCAAACAGTCTTAAATACTTGTATTGTAGCTTTGAGTGAAAATGCCAAGCAGTACAGCATGCTGTTTCCAAATTTCTGGTGGAATCAATTGTGTCATGGTACTCTTTTTCTCACAGTACCCAAGTGACACTACTATACTGTGTAGTTGTCAAAATAAAAAAAAAAACAAAACATGTATGCGCAAAACTAAAATGATAAAATTTACCCATTGCACTCATATATAATATATATATATATATATAATTATTTTTTAAAAAATATGATTCCTTTGCTACCTAAGAGTTCTCATGTTTCAAAAATGAGAGCCAAAAACCTCAATATAATTATTAAAATTAAATTGAGTTAAAGTATCAAGCCCTGTTTTATCCTCAAGCAAAAATTTAGGAATCTCTTATGTAGCAAAGGAATCATATCTTTTTTTTAAATAATTATAATTTAAGCACAACTTCTGTATGGAGCACTGTTTTTTTAAAAACAAAAATACTAAAGAACTCCAGATTATTTACCTAACATGTTCTTTCCTATTTTTCTATCTATCTGCACACACACACACACATATATATATATATATATATATATATCAAATTTTCTACATTTATGGGGCAAGAGTGCTCAATATTGGTAATAAAATGTTTGTAGGTAGAAGGATGAAGGCATAGAAGTTAACATTGCATAGTCACTGGTAATTTCACATTTTAATCAGACTGTGTTCTGATGATTGCTTCAGGTAGGAAACTATGCTGTTTATTTCTCTCTCTTGATATATGTGGAGTTAATGGAGCAAACTGGAAAAGGTTTTTAATGACATGTTTTGTCAACTGTGTTAGGTACAGCTTCTCCAGGTGTATAAGAAAAATACTTTGGTATTTTTTAGGATAAAAGAAGCAATAAATTAAATTACCTTATCAGATTCACAAACCAGAGATCAGAAAGTCTTGTTTTTCTCACATATATATATATATATATATATATATATATATATATGAATCATTCATACAAAAAACAAATATAGAGGTTAATGATTTAAATTGCGAAAATACATCTTCGCAAACAATTTCAATAAGTTACACTAACCCCGAACCTGTATATGAATGATATGATCCCTGTTTATAAATTCCAGTTGCATAAGGTCTTTTTAATTTTTTACAAGCTTTCGTCTGTTCCTACAGTCATCCTCAGGTATGGAAGTAGATTTTGTTCTTGTTTTTACTTCTCGGTAATAAGAGGACAATGAAAATAGAGATGTAATCCGAAAAAATGCTATGAGAAATGTGTTATTATTTTGGAATGTGCGGTCGCAACACTGAGTTTGAATTTTAAATTTTAAGGTTCTGCGTTTTTGTACAAATATAGTAATACAAAAATTCTTTTGTACTGGTAGGTTTTCCATCAATGTGGCATGAACTATATTGAACAATATATATATATATATATATATATATATATTAGAGTAATTGATATCTGTATGATTTCAAAAGAGCCCACTCAGAGTAGATCTCTGTTTTTTCCTAACAAGTTTGTATGCCACATTTTGCTATTATAGCTTTTGTAATGATCGTTGATATTATGTATGGTCCTGGTCTTAAGTCTATTGGCAATATATATATATATATATATATGCACAAATAAAGAGAAAGAACAGACAGATTAAGAATCTGCCATTCTTAGCATTTACTTTTTTTTAAAAATGCTCAATACAATGTAGAGAAAATATAATTATAATATTTTACACCGCTACACAAAAATTTCCATGTTTCAGAACTTTAAGATTGTACCTCATCAGGCGATGTTAGGTAAACTTATGATGCAAATGATTTACTTGGGAAATCAAAACAATTTGGTGTCTCATTTGAGAGTTAAAAAGGAGCGGGTGGGGTTTGGGGGGAAACCAAGATTCTAAAATTAAAAACCCATTTGTGGGTATGTCTTGATTAGCCAATGAAAAAACAGACCAAAGCTAAAATAGAAAAATGAAAATAAGGTAAGACGGTAAGGGTAGGCGGGTGGGTTATTAATTCATGTCTAGGTAAGTTCACATATTAGACATGTCCAACAAAGACGACATATATTTATGAATATAAAGTTGATACTTTGAAGTAGACAGAGGGTTATATTTAACAAATGGTTAAAAATTTTATACTTCAAGACTAAAATAATGGATATGTAATTATATTGCGTAGATTTTTACAAAAAATTCTTTTAACAATATTTTAAGGTAAACATTATACAATGCCTACAAATTACTGTTAATTCATTTCTCTGATTTAGAACTTTATTTTTAGGAAACTTTATAATATGCAGCTTTTCATGTAAATATAGGGAACATGGGTCATTTAAGGACTTACAAATTCTGATTTTATACACACACACACACATATATATATATATATATATATATATATATCCAATTTTCTATACTGAACTCAAAATTGTGGATTAACTCTCTGAAAGTCATGCTTTATTTCTTTTAAGCAATTTTGATTATCTTGGTCATTATGAAGAATCTGGTATTTTCAGTGTATTAGAATTGATTTTATTGGTTATATCTTGGCATCAGTACAAAGTGACATCTTATCTAATGTTTAAATCAAGTTAGACTGCACCAGAAAAGAATGTATCAAATATTTATATGCACTATTTTATATGTGTATTAAATATTTTATATATACTTTAAAATATTATCTCCTGTGGTGAAAGATACATTTTTTTAATGTGGGTTGTCTCTTTGTATAATAATAGTATTTTGGCATTATCTGCTGTTTGTTTTATATTGATAGTTAAATCTTGGTTGTTTCTAATGTGATAATTTATATGTGCACAGTTTTTGTAAGTGACAAGTTAATCTACAAGTGAGTGTAGTGTATGTGTGGTCAATGTAAGAATATAATGGTGTTTTTGATTATTAATATTGGAGATGAAGTTCCCCAAAGGACATGAGAATTTGTAAAACAACAATGTTTTCATGTTGGGAAAAGTTTATAGGTCCTGAGATAGTGGTTATAATTAAGTTAGATGTTTCGGAATGATAAATATAAGCTATTTATTGGGATTATGAAGTGATATGTATCAGCAAATTATATTTTTAATGTCTTTTTCCTCTTGTTTATTGTTAAGGTGCATCTGGTTACAATATAATAATAATGTATTTATTTTTGTTTATATCAGGATAATTGCATGTGTTATTTTGAAAAAAAATCTTTAAGGCTAATTGTGCAGTGTAGACTAGCTTGATTTAAATGTTAAACATGACACCACTTTGGAATAATTTGAATCCTAACATTGTCAAAAAAAAAATTGCTATGATGTAACCAACAAAATCTTTTCTATGACTCTGACAACATCTGGTTTTTAGTAATGATTGAGATGGTTGAAAATACCAAAATAAAACCTGAATTTTGGAGAGTTTATACAGAATTTTAATCCTGATGTACAGCATCTTATTCAAAAATAGGAAAATGCAGTAAAAAAGATTAGGCAGTCAGTTGGATTTAAGAAAAAACTGGTTGAGATATAGTACTTGGGACAATAGACAATGTGAACAATTTTCACACATCCCCGCCAAATGGAAAATTTTATGAATACTAGAAAATCTCAATAAAAAAATTCATCAAATTTTCCTTGCCCATCATATTCAATGAAACATATTTTACAAAAAAGTTGCTGCTCAAATATACATATATATATATATATATATATATATATATATATATATATATATATGGACTCTTCTGTCAGTATAAACATATGAGGATCTGAACAAATGAACGAATCTGGGTAAACCACCAGAAAACCCACCCAAGTGATTTGATAAAGAGGTGTGGGCTTGTGCAGAACCATCCACACTTTTCGGAAATATTGATACACTCGCTCGGTGCAAATAAATGACACAGACGAAGCAGATAATAGACCTCAGGCTTTTCATGTAAGAGCTTTCCATCTCCAAGACCAGTCATGTTCTATAACACTAAAAAGCCTGGTCAGCCCTGGTAGGCACTATTTGCCCATAGCTGGGATCCTAACAGGTGCTACCACCCCGGGTCAGGGCAGACCTAGGAATAACAGCAATTAAAAGGTGGTTCCACGCTCTTCAAATCCTCTAATCTCCCAATCAGAAGACTTGCTGCCAGATGTAGTTTATCGTCATACCCAGTACAAATGTATGTATGTGTGTATGTATATATATATATATATATATATATATATATATATATATATATATATATTGTCTCATGGTGCAGCATAACCTGATTTTCAACATAGGTCAGAACTCACTTACATAAGAACCCATGAGTCTGCTTTAAGCTTGGGAGCTGTAATGAAGAGCAAAAATTTAAAACAATAAAAAATACAGATGAGAGATAGCAGATGTAGCACAATCCAATATGGCATATAGCCAATGAAAAAACAATGTCGTCATCCTCATATACTGCAGCATAAAGGTGTATACTAAGGAAGATAGTGCCATAACCATGAAATGCTGTATGTCGAGTCCAATGTAACCTGAGGAACTTCTGTATATACACAGGGTGCAATGGATAAATAAAATGGAAATAACGCTGACATCTCATTTTAACAGATATATTTACCAAAATTTCACAAAAATGATTTGAAATACAAAAGAGTAAATTTATTTAATAGAATTGTCATTGGCTTCAAATATGGCCTCCAGATGACTTCGGAATCTCTTGCATCTCTACTAAAAAGTCTCCATAATTAAGTTGGTGAATACTGACATAATCCTTGCCATCTTTGGTTTTACAAAGAGTTTTGTTGGCCTCTCGCTCAACTACACTCCATGCATAATAATGAAGGAGGTTGCAGTCTGTGGGTTAGGTGGCCAGATGTAACAGATGATGTGGTAGAAATTATTGGATAACCATGACTAGGTTCTCCTGCTTGTGTGGCATGGACCTGTTGCCAGACATACATCAGCCACCCTCTTGACCCAGGAAAGCACTACCTCCTCAAGTCACTTGATGTAGGCCTCTGTGTTGAGTCTGAGACTATGTGGGTAGATGAATGGAGGCATAAGGTCACCACTAGTGATCACTCCAAACACCTTCATCCAACTCTTTCCAAATTGTCTACACTGTCCTCAGTTTGACACCCAAACACTCTGAAATATTCACATTGGAGCTGCAGGTGTGAATGCCAAGCAGTACAGTATGGCATTTCCAAATTGTCATGGTTTACTTTTTCTCACAGACAGTACCCAACTGACCCTCCTCATACTGTGCAGTCATCAAAAGCAAAGAATGCGCTTGTTCAAAATTAAAAATATAAAATGGTGGCAATTTATATATTGCACCTGTATGTATGTAGTGTGTTTATGAGAACATAAATACATAAAAATTCACCTTTCTCCCTGTTGAACATCAATGACCTAGGGTTTAAAATCTCCAAGTAATACAAGACTGGTCTAACAACACTGATGAGGTGTCATACAGTGAAACAGTCTGTCTGTGGATGACTTTATATATTGGTTTGGTTTGTTTTGTTTTATGGCATATCAACCAAAATCAGTTATTTGATGCCGACAAAATTTCTTTTTTTTCTTTTCTTTTCAAAAATGTATAGCTGGAAATTTTTTCAGAAATGTATAGCTAGTAATAGTTTTTTTTTTTTTAAATGTATAGTTTGTTTTGTTTTGTGGCATATTAACCTCAATGGGTCATTTAATGCTGACAAGATTTTTATTTCTGGTAATATTTTCTTTTTTCAAATATTTATTGCTGATACTAAGTTTTTTTAAAAGTATTTCTGGTATTAAAATCTATTTTTACACTTTCATAGTGCTTTGAATCAGGTTGTGGGGTCAACTATTTGCCTATAGCTGGGACCCTAACAGGTGCTACCACCTCAGGTCAGGGTGGACCTGGGAACACCATTAATTAAGAAGGGGTTCCACACTCCTCAAAACCTCCTGATCAGAGGCCTTGCTGTTGGACGTAGTTTATCGTCTTATCCAGGACGCGGATGCAGTTTATTGTCATACCCAGGATGCTGACAAATATATATATATATATATATATATATATATATAATTTCATTGAATAATATAGAACTTTTGATCTCCTCTAAGATCATCCTCAGGGATGAATTGCAGCTGTGATCGTTTTAATGGTGATTTTTGAAAACATATATTATAATTAAAATTTTAAATTTATCCATTCTAGTTATGGTCTTTTCAAAAGCAAGCAATCAACACTGAACAAAATGTATTATGAGTGTAGCAGCAACATTTTAAAATGCATTTGACCAACATTTAATACCATTTTGCATGTCTATCTTTTCTGGTTAGCTCTTTTATATTGTGGATGCTTCTTTGAAAAAAAAATACTATAGATATAATGGATAAATTTAAAATTGTAAATTTCTTATTTTCCCCCAACAACATTTTGGTTATTGCAGCAGAATAATGCACTGTGTTATCAGTTCCCAATTGCCCAGAAATGATTTGAGAAACATTCTGGAAACGTCCGAAAAAGTAGTGATTGTGTTCACCCAACACAAGCATAACTGTGCATTTATAGGACATGGTAGAGAGGTTAATTCATATGCAAGATGCTGCACCTACAAATTTCAGGAATCTGTGAACCAGTGGCAAGTTTGAAAATTTCTCCAGATAGCTTCTAACTACTTGTGAAATCAATGCCATGTCACTTCATTGAACTAGAGGGGTTCTTACACAATACTACACACCAGTCCTATATCTTTTAGCATGTCAGTGTATATACTCATAATATATACTGATTTATACTTATAATATGTACTCATAATATATACTAATTTATACTTGTAATATACAGTCAGAATATGTTCTAATTGATACTAGTAATATGTATTCATATACTAATTTATATGAGTAATACATATTCATAATAGATACTAATTTTTAATAGTAAAATGAACTCATAATAGATAGTAATTTGTCCTATGACCATATGCTAATTTAGACTTTAGTATGTATTCATATACTAATTAGTCAAAGTAATATCTATTAATTTATATTAACATATTGACTGCTAGAGGTGAATTATGAACTCTGACTTCAAACATGAACTTTATACAAAGAAACTCTGGCAATAAAATGTTTTTTATGAGTTATTGTGGTTGGCAGTCAATGTGTTAATAATATTAGGTTGGTGCAAAAATAATGACGTAATTATGTCGTTTTTTGACCTAATACTATTTTATGCTAGTAATATGAACTTGTATTACATAAAAATTTATGCTAGGATGGGATCACCCAATGTCTGGCACCCATTGTCATACACTTTTCAAACTTCAATAATTGACATTGCCTTGTCACCAGCAACCTTGCTGATATGCTCTAACATTAAGTTAGAGTGAACAACTGCTACAGGTCAGGGTATTTCTATGACATCAAAGCATGGTGGCACTAACTACCATTCTTATTACCAGTATAAGTAAGAGGATATTATTAGTATATATTGTGTGAATTAGAGTATATTTTGAGTTCATATTACTGGTATAAATTTTTAAATACAATGCATAAATATTCCCCGTATATATCAAAACATGTTACTAGTTTCTAAAGTTACGAGTATGTTATATAGGAATAAAGTGTTGTTGCTGACACTGTAGTTTGAACATAGATCGCCAGTGAGCAAACACAGGCAATTCCATTTTGAATAAGTAGATCATGTGACAGTAAAGGAAATGTATATATGGGAATTAGTGTGGCATGGAATTGATCACCATATCTATTCTATTACTATATGGATCACTATTCTTCATACTATTCTCTATAGGGATTACTATTTGGTGGTTACTTTCAAGTGAATATTATTGAGCAAGTACTATTAGTGCAAATGTTATTTGAAGGCATCTGACATATTGTTCAACAGGATTACTATAGTTGTATCTGTGATTATAAAGTCTCTACTACAACAAGCATTATGAAAGTGACAACAAGTATTCATTGATATTACAGAAGTGTCAATGAGTGTTCATTGACATCACCAAAGAGTATAAATTAATTTATATTATTAGTTCATATTACCAGTATAAATTAGTATATACACAAGTAATATTATCAGTATATCTTTGATTATCAGCTTAAATATTGAAGGCACATTTTTCATTATACTGTTCTGCCAAACATAAAGTATATTAAAGTATATCGGTTGTTAACTGTGATTTAAATTATAAAAAAATATGATATATATGTATAAGATAGTAAAGAAAAATTAATTCTACATTTCTTGAAGAGAAAAAAAATGATTAGTATAGTAAGTTTGCTGAATTTGTTACCAGTTTTACAAACATGTTCAACTATTTGGATTTGTACTTAATAGTACGCATAATTTTAGTAGATTAAAAAATATAGATGTTGCTTAAAGGCACTGTCAGTCTCTGAGAGTTCAAGGCTACAAAATTAAACAAGCATTATATATATATATATATATATATATATATATATATATATATATATATATATGAACAGAAAAGAAAAAGACTCCCCCTTTCATTGTTCTTTACAAAATAAACCTGAAATCTTAAACCTAAAACCCAAGAAAAGAAAAGCCATTTTTTCCCCCTATCCCATGATGCTTTGTACCATGGAATGACAAGTGAAAACAATGTCAGGGTTAAGGTGGAGAGTATTAAGCAGTGAGTGAAAATAGGACAGGGGGAGGGTGTAGACAGATTCAGAAAGGAACTTTCTTACTCTTCTTTTATCTTTATAGATTACATTACAGACATTCTATGTCAACTGACACTGAACTGTTCCACCAGCAGATAATGGTATATTGGGTGTGGGAATTATGACTGTCACTCAAGGAGGAATATTGATAGTTAGAAGCAGAGATGTGCATATATATATATATATATATATATATATATATATATATATATATATATATTATATATATATTTTATATATTATATATTTTATATATTTTATATATATTATATATTTTATATATTATATATTATATTATATATTATATTATATATATGTGTGTGTACACACATGCACACACACACATGTGTATGTTTTGTAGTCAAATAATAAGATGGGTAGTAAATGTTCTCCAAAATAAGAGACATCTTGGCAAGAATTATAATTCTGTGCATGTGCCCAAGAGGGTTTTTATTAGATGTTGTTGCCTTTATCCTTGCTTATACAGGTCACTGGGGAATGTTCTGTCCATTGACTGGAGATCAGGTTGCATATGTTAAGTTTTGTGCCCTTTCATAGTAGCCAAAGCCAAGGCAACTGCCAAGTTTTAGTATTTTTGTCAGTGTAGCTTTCTCTTTGGTGAACTGCGTTATAGGCCTCAAGGTCTTCATCTACTCTGCTATTTGCCTTGTGGCCAAGGCAACAAAATTTCTGACCAGACTTCTTCTGTGAGAGGACTTCTCTCTCTCTTTACACACACACACACACACACACACACATATATATTATTATTATTATATATATATATATATATAAGTAATTATACTTGTCTGGAAAAACCTTAGATGTTTTGGCTTGTAAATGAACAAACCAATGCCCAAGGGAAAATAAAGGACAAAAAAAGAAAGAACTAAGACCATGAAATTGAGGTGAAAACAATCGACCAGAATCCAAGTTCAGAGTCCAAAGAAAAAAAAACCTCCAAAACGTGTAAAACAAAAGTAACTAAGTGCTCAATACACAAAGTAGAGCAAATCAAACAAAGAACCTAAAGAGTCAGGCAAACCTACCTAGGTTTCACCTACATGGATCGTCAGGGTACACTGGCCAAAGAGGTAAATTGGAACAGAATATATATATATATATATATATATATATATATATATATATATATATATATATATATATATATAGAGAGAGAGAGAGAGAGCTTACAACATGAAAACAACCATGACCATGTGACTAAAAAAAAAAAAAATAAAACAAATAAAGCAGTAACTCAACAACGAGGGTGGTGGGGAGGTTCATATTTATTCAATAACTAAAACAATAACAAATATAAAAAAAAAAAAAAGAGAGAAGAAAACCAAACCCTATTCTAGTAACCAGCATTTCCTATGTCTACACTTACTCAAGATTTCAGATTCTAGATTTAGCAAATTTTCTGTTTTTTTTTTTTTTTTTTTTTTTATACAAAGTGATGGCTAACTTTTCCTCTGCAAAGTGAAGAAAATTTATTACCCACTTTATACTTATGACATTTCTTTAATATTTCCCATTTCAAAATGGGGTCTTTATTATCGTCTTGTTTAATTTTCCATACATAAGTAGATAACGTTTTGCTATGCTTGTATTTTTCGTCATTAAAACTACTAAGGTGATTATAGTATCAGGCTTTAAAATTATTTTGGATAGATCCTATATAATACTTTGGGATTTTTATCAGTATTACTTAGTTTATCCTTATATACTTTTACTTGGTATACCACGCACTCTTGCTGGCACTTTCCCTGGAGGGGGCAGGCTTTCTTATTCCTACAATTACACTTGGGGTGGGGTCGTACATGGTTTGTCCTTAATTTTTCTCATATTGTATCTATTAAACTAGTTACATTGGGCATACAGCTATAGCTTAATATGACATAGTTTTATTAAAAATTTTATACAATGCATTATTTTGTAGGAAATTCTGTTTGAGTAGTCTAAAAAATACTTTGCCTATGTTGGTTTTCACCATTGAATTATAGTGGGCGTTAAACCATAATATTTTTCTATTTCTGGTTTTGTGTTTGTTTTGTGTTCTAGGGTCATCTTTTATATCAATATATTCTAATTCATTGTTCTGTCCATTATTCTTTAGAGCCTGTTCATAGATTATTTTAGTTTTGTTAAAAATATTATTATTCGATGAATTGGTGGACAATCTATGATTAATACCTTTAGGTATCTGCTTCAAGGTATGTGCTGGGTGATTAGAACTTACTGTTTTTTTTTTTATATTTGTTATTGATTAATTATGAATTAATCCCACGCCTCATTGTTGAGTTACTGTTTTATTTGTTTGTTTTTTTTTGTTTTTTTTTTTTTTAGTCACATGGTCATGGTTGTTTTTATGTTGTAAGCTATATATTCTGTTCCAATTTACCTCTTTGGTCAGCGTACCCTGATGATCTGCGTAGGTGAAACTTAGGTAGGTTTGCCTGGCTTTTTAGGTTCATTGTTATATATGTATATATATATATATATATATATACACAGACACAGATAAATAATTCAATCTATTTTTTTAATTCAACATATTTTTATTAGTTCAAACATTATTTTTAGTGGATACCTGTATTTGAGTAGATATTCAGTTTTATTTTAAACAGTACTTATTCCATCTATTGGACTGCACACTTGAGAAAACATAGAAGGACACTGTTTTCTCAAGTGTGTAGGCCGAAAGATGAAATGAATAAGGTTTAAAATAAAATGGAGCATATATGAGTATCCATTAAAAAACATTGTAAATAATCTATTTTTTGATCTATTTAGGGTATTGAGCACTCTTGGTTTTAACTTATTTCTCGCTGTTTTTTTTGTTTTTTTCTTTGTACCAGAGCTTTAAGGTACTGGAGGTTTGTGATGCTTTCTTCTTTTCCATTTTTTTCCTTGAATGTCAATTTATTTGAAAATTATGCTATCCAGGTTTTTTCACCCACCGAGTTTAAATAGATTTACATTTTATATATACTCGACTCTCCCGTCAAATCTGATGTATGAGGGTCAAGCAGATGAGTTCCCAGGAAACCGACAAACAGCACATGAGATTTGATTATAGTAGTGAAGGTTTCATGCAGGACCATCCACACATTTTGAAGGGCCAAATTCAGTGACCGGGTGCACTAAGTGTCACAAGGTCTCCAAACGAGCCTCCGCAGGTTTTGAATTCAGAGTTGTCCCTCTCCTAAACCAGTTGTCATCCAAGGCTATAGAACCCAGTCTGTCCTGCTATTTACCCATAGCTGGAGGGAGAAGAAGAGGATTCATACCTTTCCCAAGGATATTAGCACATAAGTGAATGTTATGGATTCGACTGGAATTCGAACTTGGCTCTGCGATTCCTCAATCCAAGCCGCTATCCATTACTCCACCATGCCTCCTCTCCTATTTTATATAATATATAATGTGTGTGTGCGTGTGTGAAAATAGCATTTTTTTTTTTCATTATTATTTTTTTGTGGGCCATCAACAGCTTTCTTTTAAAGTGTTTTTTAATCATCAACAACTTGTATTAAAGCTTTTATTTTAAAAATATTTAAATGAGATCACACTCATCTGCATAAGATAAGGAATTTGCAAATCATAGATAAAGAGTGAGAGTGTGGATAATGTCTAATTCTAGAAATGTTATATATGTTATATAGAGTATTCTTTCCATAAATAAACCAAAATTCTGATTTTCTCTCTATACACACACACACACACACACACATATATATATATATATATATATTAAAAAGAAGAGAGAAACCACAAATGCTTTTGGTTGTAACGTGAATTTTTATTTTTTTTTTTAATATTATGCTTTATTTTCCACATTTATTAATTATTTTTAATATGTGGAAATCTCCACCATTTGCCCGATGATGGTTGCAAGACTGGAAACTTGTGTAGCAAAATTATGGAAAATAAAGCATAAAATCCATGTTACAACCAAAAACATTTGTGGTTTCTCTCTTCTTTTTAATATACAACTTTTCTCTCATTGGAACTACTTTAACTTCTTCCTTTTATATATATATATATATATATATATATATATATATATATATATATATTTTTAATTTTGTGAATTGTTTGTTTTTGATTTTCTTGGCTGCACTGTATAGTAGGGTCAGTTGGGCACTGCCTGTAAGAAAAATGCACCTTGATGCAATTCACTCCACCAGAAATTTGAAAACTGCATGCTGTACAGCTTGGCTTTCATGCCAGAATCTCCAATATGAACATTTCAGAGTGTTTGGATGTTAATCTCAAAATTCTGGATGGAAATCTACAACTGTAAGCGCAAAATCTTCATCTAGGTCAGTGATTTACTTTCCAGCAAGATAATGATCCCAAACATGCATCTAAATCAGTGACTGTGTGGCTTCAGAAAAAGAAGATTGCAGTTCTGTGATAGCTTTCAATGATTCCTGACTTGAATCCTCTTGAAAATCTATGGCATGAATTGAAAGTACGAATAAATTGTTGGTCACCCAAAAACCTTTAAGAATTAGAATGAGTAATGGAAGAAATTCCCAGAAAAGACTTGTTCAAGTCTTATCAAAAACATTAGAAAATGATTGCAGCAAGTTATAAAGACTAGAGGCCATGCTATTATCTATTAATATTGTGAAAATTGTTCAATTTTTTCCATACAAATAATTTTTACAATTGTATATATGTGTGTGCTTGTATATATATATATATATATATATAAAAAATATTGCACATTGAGTGCTGGTGTTAATAAAGTAGTGCTCAATGTAGTATAACAGAGCTATAAACTATATATTAATAAATATACATATTTATCCTCACCAGTAGCACAACTCTGAGTTTCATGTCAAACATAATCTTGAAATGTTGAGTTAAGTCAGTCTTAACCTGAAGATTGTCATTTTACTAGTGAGAATATATATATATATATATATATATATATATATATATATATATATAATCCAAGTAGATGCTAGTAATACAAAATATTGAAATTGATCCACAAAAAGAGCTCAATGTATTATTACAGAGCAAATAATTAATAAATTAATTCTAATGGTTTCTTCATTTGCACTTCTCACTTGTGGAAATATCTTCCAGTGTTCTCATCAAGTCTGATGTCCAAAATTTAAATGTAACATCAGTAGTCATTATCTGTTTCCTTGCATTCTGTTATTTTCATTGTCCTTTCTTCCAAGCAACATTTTCTCAGTGGCTTTATTGCCTTGCTTGGGGTAAAATGATTAAAAAAAATAAAATAAAACATATTGAAGACAATATGGACAAAGGAAAGCAGCAAGTAAACCTACAAGTTTGTGTAAATGGTTGTCTAAACAAATGCTAACAGTTATGAAGGCCTGGAAATTGTGGAGATCCATGGTTGGTTACTGAAGGGACATGGCATCTAGAAGATGAAAAACTGAAGGATCTCTCTATCCCTCTCTTGCAATGCAACAAATGTATTTTAGCTATTCCTGCTGCAGTAGCTGATTTGAATTTACTCGCCCACAAAAAAAAAATGTTGGTTGGTTGTTTTTGTTTAATGGCATATCAACCTCTACGGGTTACTTAATGCCAAAATTTAAATTGTACACACATTTTTTTTTTCTGAGATAATAATGGTTTAGTGATACAAGTCTTACAAATTAACCCATAGCTGGCAGAGAAGAGATGGATTCATACTTCAAGCATCAGTCATAATTATGTACTGAAAGGAAACGTGAATGTAGAAACTTTCAGTACATTATTATAACTGATGCTCGCCAAGGAAGGTATAAGATTGTACAAATCTGGTGGAAAATTTCTCAAACTTGTTAGTATAATATATTATATATGAAACGAACACAGTAGGTAAATAGATAATGAAGAGAGCGAGATAGATAAATTGACAGATACATATGGAGAGTGTCAGAATGATAGATATGAAGAGAGTGCATAGATAGATAATGAATAAAGTCAGATGAAAATGTGATATAGCCCAATTTTGAAATTATTTTATTTTAATGTTCTCACAATTATCCAAACGGGTGATTTTTTTTTTTTTTTTTTTTTTTACGACTTATCAACACTTTGCAGGTTATTTGAAGCCAGAAATTATTTTTAGATTGTAAGATTTTTTTAGGTAATAATGATTTAGTGATACAAGTCTTACTAATTACACTTAGTGAGACAAGTCTTACTAATTACACTTAGTGAGACAAGTCTTACTAATTACACTTAGTGAGACAAGTCTTACTAATTACACTTAGTGAGACAAGTCTTACTAATTACACTTAGTGAGACAAGTCTTACTAATTACACTTAGTGAGACAAGTCTTACTAATTACACTTAGTGAGACAAGTCTTACTAATTACACTTAGTGAGACAAGTCTTACTAATTAATCCACACCTAAAAAGAGAAGAGGTGGTTTCATGACTAATCAGAATTTGATAAACAAACAAGAAATTATAATGTGGATATAAAGTCGGGTATAAATTCTATATTACAATTAATATATAAACTGATCCCTCACTTTGTGGTCATATTAGTTTCTCCACATTGACATTTAAGAGAATGTAAAGAAATCTAAAAGACAACCTTGTGCAGTTAATCAGTAGTTCATTGCTTGAGTCGTTTTCTACAGCTTACCAACACTTTACAGGTTTTTATTTAAAGCTCAAGACACCTACATCAAGAAAGACAAACATTTAAATACCTAGAAACATCCTTTTTGATTGTAAGAATATTTTTGAAGAATAATGATGGTTTAGTGATATGAGTCTTACTAATTAAAATTACTAATTAAATTACTGAAAGAAGAGGTGTAATCATACCTTTCCCAAGGGTATTCACACATAAGTAAATATCCTGAATGCAACTGAAATTGAAACTCGGCACTCTGATTAACAATTCTGAGACATTATTCATTACACCACCCCCACATCCAAGCTTACAGCACCTGATATTCCCAAGCAGTCACCCCTCTAGGTACTGACAAGGCTTGACATTCTTGAAAATTGTATGAACAATAAGCCAAATACAACATGTATTGAAATATTATGTTCCCAACATCTTGGCCAGTAAATGGCATGTACTAACATGAGCTAAACCGAAACGACATTTGCATAAATGTCACAAAGAATCCGGATGCCAGTGAGCAGAGATGATCCTTAAAGAACATTCTGATCTGCTGAATTTTATCTGGAGAGGCAAATAGCATTTCAATCTTGATCTTGACAGGCCTGAATACAGCAGCATTTTTTTTTTTTTTTTTTTTTGGCATGATCTACAACAACAGACAAGTTTGTATATTTGAGAATTATGTTAGAAATGTAAAAGCTGTACCCCAAAGGTTTAAGGCATTTAACAATAAAATTTTTTTTTTAATCATTTCAAGTCAAGCAAGGCAATAAGCAATGAAGATGCAAAGTGTTACTGAATGTGAGAGAATATAAAAAAAAAAAATTATTAAAATGTGAGAACAATAAATGAACAGGAATTAAGGCAACAGAATGACTGACATTGCATTTAAATTCTAAAAGGTCAAAGTTGAGTGGAAAACCAGAAGAGAGTTCCATAAGCAAAAAGTGTGAGAGAAGAAACTGTTAACATAGACCTTACAGTTACATCTAGCCATTTCAAATGTAAAATGATGAGACCTTACCACCAATCTTGTACTGTGCTTAAAGTTGCTCATAGATTTGGCAGTGGAGGAATTATGGTCCTGGGTGGTTTTAATGGCTGTGGGCTACTCTGTCTTGTTAATGGAACTTTGGAAGCACCCAAGTACCAAGAGCTGTTAGAACACAGTTTGATCTCAAAGCTACCAATAATTCAAAGGAGAAAGGAAAAAGATAACCTTTCAGCAAGACAAAGCAAGTTGTCATTTTACAGGTATAATTTTTACACACAAGTGACACTAGTTTATCTCTATTGAATTGACCTGCCTTGTCTGTACCATAAAAAAATATTTGGAGAATGATTACAAGAGATGTATATAATGGGAACACACAATATTTCACTCTTGAGGAGTTGAAACAGGCTATCATGACTGCATAGAAGAAAATTGCTCAGGCTATTCTCTCAAAATTGACAAACCATTGAGAGATGATGCTATTAAGATTTTGAAAGCAAAAGATGCAGCCATAAATTCTCAAGTTTTTGGTCAGTGTTTTCTTAATAAAAACTACAGGTTTTTTGTACTCTCTATAATAACTGGGCATCATTTTCATCTAAAATAAAACTTAAATTCACATTAATGCAGGAAATAAAGAAAAATAATTCAAAAGCATTTAATAAAAATCTTCGCTCCCTTTAAACAAATTTTGTAAAAATTGTCTAAAATGTATAAGAAGTCTATATAAGCATTAATAGATTTTTTTTTTAATGTGACATTATTTTTTTTTACTATAAATATATTTAATGGGAATACATATTTAAGTAGATATCCCTGAGTAAGACCAGCAGATATTAATTTTACCATATACAAACTATTGTCCTAATATTTGTTGTTATGACAACAGCTTAGTGGATTAAAATGTTGGTTCATGAAGTTAGTAACATAGTAATTGTGAGTTCAATCCTTGGGCCAGGTAGTGGAAACAGGGCAAGCAATAAATGATCAGTACTAAAATAAGAAACAGACATGATATCCCTAGATATGGGTAGTGGAATGTGAACAGCCTACCCTCATATATTCAATGAATGTTTTAGCTTGGAATTTGATAAAAACCTGATGAAGGCAGAAGGCACAACGGCTGAAATGTTGTGATAAGAACAACAAAAATGAAGACAATATTCTGTGTGTAAATAGTGTAAAAAAAATAACTTCTCATCCCAGAATATCAAGCAGAAATTAATTTCACTGTTTCAAAAAAAATATCTAATTAAACATGTGTACTCACTAAATATAATGTTCAGGTTCAATATTCTAAACTCTGTAAATGAGCAAACTCAGTGACAAGTCTTGTCATTCTGGTTTTGAAGGCAAAGGGTGCAATCATGAAATATTAAATTTTTGCTAATAATATCTTCTAATAAAACTTGTTGATTTTTGTATTGTCTTTATCATCATTATTGGACATTGGTTTTTCCTGTTTACATTAAAATTAAGAAATGTTCAAAATGATGAATAAAACAAAAAAAATTATGGCTATGTGGAAAATATTTAAGAAAATAACTGAAAAACATTTTTGAAAAATCTGGGATTTGCTTTTAAAAAAATGATACAAAATTTTTTAAAATTTGCAATGTTTTTATAATTTCTGAATGGAGTGCATAAAAATTAAAATCTCATAAATGCTCACTACACAGATGGTTATTTGAAATATATATATATATATATATATATATATATATATATATATATATATATATATATAAATAAAACCACTAGCATGGCCAAGTGGTTAGAACATTTGCTTTCTGACGTTAAGACCCAGGTTCAAATCTCGCCATGGTAAATTTGTCAGGAAGGAGACTACTTCATGTTATCGAACTGGATCAGGGTCAATCCCGGTGTGTTGCACCTTTAGAAAATGCTTGAAAACTGTACCATGAGTTGACCCTAGCGTTGTGAGTGAAATTGGGTAGACGGAACTTTTAGGTCATCGATAGCTGTGCTAGCATGAAGTCACATCATGGCCAAAGGTATTGGCCTTGTTCAAATTGTTGATCACACTAGATAACACGCTCTCTCACAGAAACTGTAACTAATGTCTGCTCAGCATAATATGTGGGTGTTGAGCAAACACAAATGTGCCTGAGCGAGCATTTGCAATAGGGATTGGCTAGCTGCCCTAGTAGATGGGTATTCTCGAATATGAGTGTCCAGCTATTATTATCATATCTATCTCTCTCTCTCTGTATATATATATATATATAATATATATATATATATATTCAAACAAGTTTCATTGAATAATATAACCATATTGTGTCTACTTATTTTTATACTGATCCTTTCTAGTTGTTTAATCAGTTTCATGATGTAAAGATGAAATTCATCAAGAAAGGTGCTCTAATGTTTTTTAACCCAAGTATTTTTTACCTTTTCTAAGGTCAATAAAATTTGCGTTCTGTTGTGATAGTAATTTTTATAGTTATTTTGAATTTAAAAATTTGTCATAGTTTTTAAAAAAAAAATATATGTGTGTGTGTGTGTGTGTGTGTGTGTTGGCTGAGTTTGTGTCAGAAATAGAAATTTAACTGTGAAAGCTAAAAAAAAAAATGTTGAAGGACTAATACAGAATTTATCTATTTCAATGTTTCAGTCAGATGAAAGGCATGAGACAGTGGGTCAGGGGAGGGTGAGAGGTATTTGTCTTAAAGGGAAGAAGTTTTATAAAATTAAACCTGAATATTATTATTATCATCATGAGTCATCAGTTGTACGTGCTGCAGCCATGTCAGGGTAGATTGTAACTAAAAATGCCTAAATTTCAAGGGTCAATAAGAAGACTTGAACTGAAATTAATAAATAAATAGATGTTTGGGCTATTTGACATTTAAATCGGGTAAGTTGTGTATTGTTGGTAGTAACCCTGCAATTACCTATAGGATTAGTAATAAGCATATTGCCAGTCTGGGAGCATCCATGGATATCCGAAAAAGAAAAAATAGAGAGCAGGGTGCACTGACACGGATGATGATTGGAGAAATAATCCAGACCTTGGATGACATTGAAGTGTCTGAACTGAAGCAGTCTGGGCTATGAAGAATGCATTCATCATCAACCTTACCTGAAGAATGTGCCTGATTGCATTTATAGGTGGATTCTTGATCTGGCAGAGAGATATCAAAGAGCGAATTGATGCCATCTTTGAGTGCTGATCTGCAGAAGATGAAAGGAAAAAGATGTCAAGAATGGCTGACTGTTGGGACAGCATGCAACATCCATTCCCAGAAGCAAAAGCACTCAGTATTCTGATGAAATAATCCCTTTAGTTTTTGGAGGAGATTAACAAAAAAAAGAAATTTCCTCAGAACCATTTCAAAGAGCTTGCCTTGAGAAGCAATAGAGAAATTTTTCATACTGTCATACATACAGAAGAAAAGACTGAATATTTGCAGGTTTCTCTCCAGAGTACAACTGAATAGAAGGAAAGACAGATTGTACATGCATGCACTTTTTGGCTGTGGATTTCCATTAGATTAATATATATATATATTCAAACAAGTTTCATTGAATAATATAACCATATTGTGTCTACTTATTTTTATACTGATCCTTTCTAGTTGTTTAATCAGTTTCATGATGTAAAGATGAAATTTATCAAGAAAGGTGCTCTAATTTTTTTTAACCCAAGTATTTTTTACCTTTTCTAAGGTCATCTTCAGGGATAAATTCGAAAGACAAACTTATAGTAACTGTGATAAAATTTGCGTTCTGTTGTGATAGTACTTTTTATAGTTATTTTGAATTTAAAAATTTATCTGTTATAAAATATATAATATATATATATATATGTGTGTGTGTGTGCGAGCAAGTGTGTGTATATATACATATTGTGTTTCATCAACACTACCATTATTAGTCAAACAAAGGCTTATTGATGAAATCTATATATAGGAGTGGACACCAATATCAACACTTAGTAGCAACAAGATCTTCCAGGCTTGAATGCAACATTCAGGCCATTTTACATATATATATATATATATATACATATACATACACACACACACACACACTACACTGCATTAAGATATGTACAAATAATAAAAATGTTTTTTATGTTACATACACTATATTTATATTGGCTAATGGGGTGACCGGGAATTGGTAGAAATGTAAAATGGCATTAAATGTTGCACTTTAATACGTTGTTACTGTATTTATAATAAATAATATTACAACAGAATGCAATATGAATGAATTATTAATATATATATATATATATATATATATATATATATACCGAGCATAACAGCAAAATGGTCCAAATAATCTCACAGCAAAATTGTTCAATTGTTAGATTAAGCTTTGAACCATTGTATCTTACTGGATTTCTACATTGTTTTTATAACACTATTGGACTATACTATGAGTGATAAGAATATATAATTACTCTCTAAGCTTAACAGAAGAATTGTGATGAATTCAATCATAAACAAGAATGATGTGTTTATCATTAATTAATCATGGCTAAAGATTAGAAGCTCATGAAGGATTGAAATATGTTCAAATATATATAAATTATTTCAGGATCATTTTCCAACTTACTCAAGATGATCTTCACCCTCTCTAACCTTCTGACTTTCTGCCCTGGTGTAACCAGTTGCTTCACATGATATCATTTTGAAGTCTTTTTTCACTGATTTTGGACTGTCATGGCTGAAACTCCTTCTCTCTAACATGTCTAATATTTTATAGATTGAGTTGGATCTTTTCTAATTGATCTCTTTTCTTTAAGTTGAAATGATGATCCATCTTCCTGTTGTTACTGCCTGATCTAGTTTTCCTCTCTACCATTCCCTCTTTTTAAAACTTATTCACCATTCTAAAGAAAAATGGGCTAATCCTCTTTGGGGATTGACTATAAAATGATGTTCAGACTCTTGCATGTTTTCTTTTTACTATATAAGAGATTATTATGGTAAATGGTGCTCATTAATCAGAGTGAAGGTCATCTTTCTTGGAGAAAGAAAAATCTCCAATATAAAATCTATGTCATGAAGCTATAACTTCCAGTTGGTATCTGGCACAATTAAACCCACCTGACTGAGGAGGAAAGCCTTCTTTAAAATCTGCTTGGGGTACGTCACCCTCTTTCAAGTGACCCTAGACTAGCAAGGAAGAGTAGGCTGGTTAAACAAACATGAAAATATCAAACTAAAATTTCCAAAACAATGAGCCCCAACTTTGGACCCTTGCCATATGATCACAATAATACATCAACAGCACTGAACAGATGTGTTAATGACAATCAGAGGATCGCTTCAGCTGGTGTGTTGCTTATGACCAGAGGAAATAAATGGAGCCAAGCTCTTTGGTGATGACTGTCACATGATCTACCATAGGCAGTGATAGGGAAAAGATAGGGATCCTGTATTGCAGCTGTATGCTAATGTAAAATTTCCATGTAAATTGTGATCATGTGTAAAGTAAGGATTTTACAAGCTAGTGTTTGAAACCAAGTGGTTAGTATAGTAAAGTAGTTAAGTCAATAAGTTGTTGAAGATCTACTTGTTATAAACCCCAAATATGTTTCCCCAAGTGCCAGCCTTCTCAAATACCAGGGGATGATTTCTGTTGATATATAAAAGATAAACAGGCTGACTGATAAGGTGACCTGCCTGGTGAGTGGAGGGACAAAGTTGTTTTTCTCGAGAAACAAATTAGAAAAAGAGATGAAGATAGTGGTAAGAAATAGAAAAAAAGTAGGTAGAATTAGAAAGGAATGATTTTGGAAAGTATTAAAAATTGGTGATGGTGCGAGGGGTGGACTGATAAAATTAGAAGCTGGTGGGGGGAAGAAACTGAAACAAAGAAACAGAAATGACATAAACTATCACATGAGGTTCATTTCCAATTAGAAGAATACTTTTTGCTCCTTTAAGGGGATTTATATGTTCCCCCCAAAAAGTTTCTGTTACAATATAACAATTTGTATTGAGTAAGGTTAGCTTAGTGTTGTAACCTAGGGAAGATTACTGAATAGAATAATCAAACAAAAGTTAGTAATGAATGATAATGCTTAGGACAAGAACAACACATATAAGATTCACCTGATGTGCATAGAAGAGGTAGTCAATTGCTAGAAGTGAATTCCACAATTAATCTCCAACTCTAGACCAACATACAATATTTACTACTGTATTTATATGAATAGGGATCTACCGATTAGCATCCATAGGTATGCTACAGCACTTAGTAAGAATATCAGTGGTCTCTTTTGGGATTGAAATTGTTCAGTATTTCACACTACAAATTCTTAACTCAAAACTTCCATTTGTCCCTCTTGTGGCTGAAGTTGTTCAATACCACAAAGCTTACATTATTTAAATTGTTTGGACTGTTGTCCTCATCTTTATTGTCATGTTCACAATGTTTTGGCCATTGTATACTCCAGCCTTCTTCAGGTGACAAAGGGTTCAGTTGGAAATTCCAATCACCTGAAGAAGGCTGGAGCATACAATGGCCAAAACACTGTAAATATGGCAATAAAGATGAACAATGTAAATAATTACAATACTCCATCTCAGAAATATAGAAAAATACCATAAAGCTTAGCTTAAAAACTACCATTGGTCTTTGTTGGGGGTGAAATTGTTGAATATTTCACACTTCAAAGCTTAGCTTAAAAACTACCATTGGTCTTTGTTGGGGGTGAAATTGTTGAATATTTCACACTTCAAAGCTTAGCTTAAAAACTACCATTGGTCTTTGTTGGGGGTGAAATTGTTGAATATTTCACACTTCAAAGCTTAGCTTAAAAACTACCATTGGTCTTTGTTGGGGGTGAAATTGTTGAATATTTCACACTTCAAAGCTTAGCTTAAAAACTACCATTGGTCTTTGTTGGGGGTGAAATTGTTGAATATTTCACACTTCAAAGCTTAGCTTAAAAACTACCATTGGTCTTTGTTGGGGGTGAAATTGTTGAATATTTCACACTTCAAAGCTTAGCTTAAAAACTACCATTGGTCTTTGTTGGGGGTGAAATTGTTGAATATTTCACACTTCAAAGCTTAGCTTAAAAACTACCATTGGTCTTTGTTGGGGGTGAAATTGTTGAATATTTCACACTTCAAAGCTTAGCTTAAAAACTACCATTGGTCTTTGTTGGGGGTGAAATTGTTGAATATTTCACACTTCAAAGCTTAGCTTAAAAACTACCATTGGTCTTTGTTGGGGGTGAAATTGTTGAATATTTCACACTTCAAAGCTTAGCTTAAAAACTACCATTGGTCTTTGTTGGGGGTGAAATTGTTGAATATTTCACACTTCAAAGCTTAGCTTAAAAACTACCATTGGTCTTTGTTGGGGGTGAAATTGTTGAATATTTCACACTTCAAAGCTTAGCTTAAAAACTACCATTGGTCTTTGTTGGGGGTGAAATTGTTGAATATTTCACACTTCAAAGCTTAGCTTAAAAACTACCATTGGTCTTTGTTGGGGGTGAAATTGTTGAATATTTCACACTTCAAAGCTTAGCTTAAAAACTACCATTGGTCTTTGTTGGGGGTGAAATTGTTGAATATTTCACACTTCAAAGCTTAGCTTAAAAATATCCATGGTCTTTCTTGAAGCTGTTGAGTATTTCATTGTCTGAAACTTGGTTTTAAAAATACCAGTGGTCTCTCTTGGGGATGAAATAGCTAAGTATACTCGACTATGATGCTTAGTATATTTATAGTCTTTCTTGGTGTTTTGAAATAGCTAAGTTTAATTTATAAAAAGATAGGAAATAAGCTTATGTAAATGCTTGCATAGGGCTATAACACCTTTATCAATATAGATATTAACTTAGCCGGTAAAAGTCCTCCACTTGTTGAAGTGTGTCCTCAGCACCATTAGCAGTACACCTAGATGTGTGTCCCTTTAATGGTTATGCAGTCATGTTTCACATGACAAAGTTTAGAAAATCCCATTGGTCACTCTTTTGGTTGAAATGTACTTCACACTATGAAGCTTATTAAAATAACAAGATATTAAAATGTTGTAAAATAAGGCAAGGGTGTGTTGAGTTTAGGAGGGGAAATACTTAACAGATTATTCTCTTAAACAGTTAAGGGGAGAACATGCAGAGAAAGAAAAGAGACAGGAGGAAACAAAATAAAACTGAGTAATTAGTAGTGAGAGGCCACTACCTCAGAAACCACAACACAGTGGCCAGCACACAACTTCCGGAATAAAATGAATCAAGGGAATGTCTTCACAAGACTGAATCTATGACCATAGAAAAGCAAGTCTTTCAAACTACCAACTGCTGTTTTACTGTCGCTTTTATTGACATGAAACAGTTGACAAAGACCCAAATCTGGACAAGTTGCAGAGAGGACTGTATCTGGACATGACAAGGTGTCCTGTTGCAAATGGGGAAAACCTAGATGGGATTATTTTTGACAGACATGTCTGCATGTGTCTTGATGGTCATTGGTGTCTCTTACACACACATACATAGTTTTTTTTTTTTTTTGTTGGAGCAGGACCAGGGTTAATCTTGCACAAAGCAAAGTGGGTCCTGTCTGACAGAGGATTTGTTATAATGATTTGAGGTAAGGTTTTACAGAGGATTTAAAAAAAATCTAAGGAGGGGCTAGGATTAGTCCAGAATTTAGTTCATTTATTTTATTTTATTTTTTTTTATTTTTTAGTTTTTTTAAATCATTTCACCCCAGGTAAAGCAATAAAGCCACTAAGACACAAGTGATTACTGAATGTGAAAGAATATGAGAAAAATAAAACCTTATTAAGGGGAGAGAACAATTAAAGAACGAAAGACAAAAGATAACAAAATTGCATTTCAATTTTTGAAGATCAAAGTTGATTGTAAAGCAAAAAGCCAAAGGAGAGTTACACAAGAGAGAAGTGTGAGAAAAACGGCTAGCATAGAACATGGTTACTTCTAGCCATTTCAACTGTAAAATGAGGATACCCTGGTGTCAATCTAGCAGTATGCTTAAATTTGTAGAATCTGGGTACCAATGAAGGAAACTTATCAGAACAGTTACCATGAAAATATTTATAGAAAAGGCACATTTAAATGAATGA
>OZ010597.1:32776642-33096683 GCA_963932145.1 Acanthosepion lycidas
ATCTCCAGAAAAGAAGTGATATGGTCTGTCTCTTTATTTATTCATTGTTGTGGCCTGTTTAGGGGCCAGAAAGAAAGACACAGAATCAAAGGTAGGCTGAACATGTGTATTGGAATAACAGATATATACAAAGCAAGAGTGTTAGTAATAAGCAGTTAGAAATGTATGTCCAAATGGTAGGTTAACACTGCATCTTCGTTACCCTACGACTATCCCCTAGGAAGTCTCGCAGTTAATATTTATGAGAGGAGGAAGAGTTCATTCTACTGTAGGAGGGTTTACCACAACATTTATTTATTGTATTTTTACAATTTTCAAATAAAGTGTTGAGTATTGGGTTAAAATTGTCGATAAACTGTACTAATGTAAAAAGCTCATCAGAACAATACCATGAAAATATTTATAGAAGAGATAAAAGAAAGCTATGTCATGGTGGTGAGAAAGTGACTGCAGCTAAGATGTCAGGTTAGGACTGATAATGATGCAGATTATTTTTGGGATCTTTTCAAGAATTAAAATTTACAAACCATTTCTTGTCCCAGGTTATTTTTTAGATCAGCAGAGACACCTAGTCAGTGACTGATGAAGGTCATTGAGGAAAACAGCCCATTGGGACACCCACATAAATGCAAAAAGATCTATCGAGGTGGTGTAATGGTTAGTAAGCTTGTCTGGCTAGAACAATTATGACTTAGTGAATTCGATCCTCACTGGGTGCCCCATATTTTCGGCCTTGTGCCACATCTAAGCTACGCTTGGAAAATCACTACTTCAGGTGTTTAGTATTCGGCATGGGCGCCTTGAAGGGTGTAATGGTTACCAAGTTTGTCTGGCTAGAACAATTATGACTGAGTAGTGAGTTCGATCCTCACTGGGTGCCCCATACTTTTGACTTTGTGCCACATCTAAGCTATGCTTAGAAAATCACTATGATGTGGCACTACAAATATGACAAAATTATGTGTCTGTTGAGCAGAGCAGCCTCTCTAAGTGCTCTGAAAGAGTTTGGACTCCTTACTATCAGTTAGATGCAGCAACCAGAAAACTGACAACCCAGTACTCTCAAAATGTAAATCTGCAGCCACTGATGAGTCAGATCACAAAAAAAGTTAAGAGTTACTTTCCTTAAGACTTTGGAATATGGAACTGACAAAAACATGTAAAACAGGAAACAAGGGATAAAGCTCTACTCCTGTTCAATAAACATGGATGAAGTGTGGGACGGGTGAGAGGCAAACCTATATATTTTACCCTTAAGGGTTAAACAGTAGGACATGTATCTAGAAAAATCATTGTTATTCTCAAAAAAAATTGTTAATGCTTTATTTCAGTCAGGTGCCATACATGATATACACTTAGGCGATTATGTATCTCTCGATACATGACTGACGAGGCAGATTTTTTTTTTTCACAGTAGGTTGCCATTTCTTTTTACAGTAGACCAGTTGTTTGGTCTGTCCTGCTACTTACTCATAGCTGGTGGAGAGGATTCATACCTTTCCCAAGGGTATTAGCATGTAAGTGAATGTAATGGATGCCACTGGAATTTGAACTCAGCTCTCTGATTCCTAAATCCGAACTGCTATCCATTACTCCACCGTGCTTTATTTACTTGTAAAAAAAAAATTAAGAATTATTCTTAATATCCAAAATATGTTTTGGCTTTAAATAACCCACAAACAGTTAATAAGTCATTAAAAAAATCAGTCAGTTTTTATAATAATTAGTTTAAAATTTGGTTTCTCATTAATATGGTATTATGTCAGATCAAATAGTTTTATATTATTGTCAAGTTGGTTATGCACTTGGTAACCGTTATATATAAGGCTAGTCAAGTTGGTCATGCAAACCAGTTCTCTAGTCTAGGTATAGTTGATACCCATTATTAAATAGTGTAGCATGGATACCTACTTTTGACCGATTAGGTAGTAAACTATTTTTACTAACTATTACTATTGTAGTAAGTTCAAGCTTCATTGGTGCTCCACTATTGTGGCTAAAATATGTTTAATATTATTTATCAGTGTAAGAGCAAAATATTGTATTTATGGATAGAGATTAGTGATTGAATGTCAAAATATTTCAGGTTCTATTCCAGAGTTCAGATATTGTTATAGTGGAACACCCCTATTCTATTGTTAATAGACTCTCCCACCTATAATAAGTAGGAGTAGTAGCAGTCGCTCGTGGAGTTGGTCAGTCAGTCGATGTCGGACGACTGTTAGTCGGATATTAAAGTATCAGCCACCACAACTAGATTACTGCATCATTACCTATTATATAAAGTTCCTAACGTTTTGTATGTCAAACCTATTTTAGGACGAACTTAGTACAAATACAAGCCTCGACTGTGAAACCACTCTACAACAGATATATTTGAAAATACTTGGTTGCTTGAAATGTGATATTAGTTCAAAAGTGAATGATGGTATAATTCGATAGAGACCACTTACCAGTATTATTGTTTTGATTTTATATTGAAGGTATAAACTGAAACCACTTAATATTCTTAAGCAAGGGTAGGTTGGAGAATAGAAATTCTAATAAACAATGGTTTGTTGTTTTTGTTTAGCAGCATATCAACATCTCTATGAGTTATTTAATGCTGAAATCTAAATATTTTGTATGCCATTTTATTTATATACTTTTTTTGGAGGGAGATAGTGATACAAGTCTTATTAATTAACCCATAGCTTGGGGAGGAGAAGAAGTAGATTCATACCTTTCCTACAGTTATTTGCATGTAAGTGAATATAATGAAACCAAACTGGAATTGGAACCCAGCTCTCTGATTAACAATTCTGAGCTGTCATTTATTACACCACCTGCACATCTAATCTTACAGCACCTGGTATTCCCATAATAAAGAATGGATAAGGGAATTATTAATATATTTAAAAAAAGGACAGGTGTGTTTTATTTGTGTCCAGGAATCACAAATAACACAAGAGAAGGAAAAGAACATCTATGCTGATGTCTGTAGATGTTGGAGATGAACCATAACAGTTGTCCCAATTGCCTACACTTATAACTTTATCCTATTCACCATTCCCAAATTCTACGTGCACATCTTTTACCAACATAGCATACTTTAATTCCCAACTTCTACATTATTTTTTGTTCACCTCCAAGTTCAGCTGGGGCAGGGGGAAATACCCTGGGTGGTAGGCCACAAAGTTCTTCCAGATTCTCAGTTTCTTGACACCCAGGCCTGTTGCGATGAAGGCAAAATTAATTTCTGTTTAATTAATTGCTTCCATCTTTATTCCCTGAAATTGACACATGCCACACCTATGTTCATGTACATAAAGGGTGTAATGGATAAATTGTTATCTAAATTATGCAAAAATGAAAATAACATTGACATCTCATTTTAACAGATATATTTACCAAAATTACGCAAAAATATTTTAAAATACTAAAGAGTAAATTTATTAAATAAAATTGCTATTGGCTTCAACCATGGCCTTCAGATGACTTTTGGATCTCTTGCAACACTTCTAGATGGTCTCCTTGTTTAAGTTGGTGAATGCTGCTATAATCCTTGCCTTCAGTTCATCTTTGGTGTTACAAAGAGTTTTGTTGGTCTCTAGGTCAACTGTACCCCATACATAATAAACAAGAGTTTGCAGTCTGGGCAGTAAGGTGGCTGGATGTAAGCGGTGATGTGTTGCACAAATTGTCTGACACACATGACTGAGTTTTTCTGCCTTTGCAGCATAGTGCAGAGTCCTGTTGCTAGATATAGTGTCTTCTATCAGCCACCCTCTTGATCCAGGGCAGCACTACCTCCTCAAAGTATTTGATGTAGGCCTCCATGTTGAGTCTGAGGCCCAGTGGGAAGATGAATGGAGGCATAACATCACCATCACTAGTAATCACTCCAAATACCGTGATGTTGACTGGATATTTAGTTTTCATCATTCGCAGTATATCTTTTGGGGACACGACATGCCATTGGTTGTTCTGTGTGTTTGCATCTTATCCTGGCAGAAATTTTTCTCACCTAAGAAAAACCAAAGCATGTTCAGTTTGAGGGAATCCTTCAGTTTGTTCAAAAGCTTCACAGCATGGTCTTTGCTCTTGTCTTTCATGGCTTGGGATAAAAATTGATCCTTACTCATCTCATATGAGAAATACCAAATGTCTTCATGCGTTACATGCCTGATAAGAAACTCAGACACTCCTGTGTTCCTGGTTATGGACCTTATTGACTTGAAGGAATCATTGTCAATCATGGCCTAGATCTCACCAACAAATTCAAGGGTTCTTTTCTTATCAGAGTGAGTTTTCCAAGTTGCCATACCATTAGACTTCTCCAACTCTTTCCGAATCCTCTGCACTGTTCACAGATTGACACCCAAACACTCTGAAATGTTCATATTGGTGCTTCCGGTATGAATGCCAAGCAATACAGCATGCTGTTTCCAAATTTCTGGTGGGGTTAATTGCATCATGGTACCCTTTTTCTCACAGTGCCCAACTGATGCTTGCTAAAGATCAAAAACAAATAATATGCATGCATGAAATTAAAGATTTAAAATAGTGATGATTTACCCATTACACCCTGTACTTCTTCATCTCTGTGCCCTGTCCCTTCAGGACGTAGACGATCATGACTCTTCACAACATCCTATCCTTTGTAGGTTTTAGTAAGGTTTACTTTTTCACTATCCCTCCCACTCCTTATTCTGCCATCTATTTGCAAGATAGGTTACTTTCTTCTTCTCTCCCTTTTGTCTTCAATATGTCTTGTGTGAGTCAAATTCTCCAAGTCCTTTTTCTCATTATTTGTCCTCAAACTTTCTAGTTTCTTTTTTTTCGATTCTACATATGAGCATCTTTTTAGTTTGCAGTTTTCTTGAAACATCCTTGTTATTTGCATGTTCCTGCCATTATATTCTCAATATCCTTCTGTAGATCCACATTTCTGTTGCCTCAAGTTTCTTTATCATCTGTGAGGAGATTGTCCAGCATTCACATATATATATATATATATATATATATATATAGGAGGACTGATATTATATAGTTCAGCAAATTTTTTTTTTTAGTTTCTAATGAAAGTGTCCTGTTTCATAATACTTTGTCAAACCTTGGGAAGATATCTTTTGCTATTCCAATCTCCCTTCAGATTTCAGTGTCACGTTTTCTTTCATCTGTTAAAATACTTCTCAGATATTTAAAGTTTTGTAAAAATATTTTAAGTGTTTGAAAATTCTTTCAGTTTGTTATCTGAAGCAATCATAACAGTCATAAAATGTCTAAAATATATTTGAAATATCCTTATTAAAGTCTATCATTCAATAATTTCAACAAGTGAGCTCATTCTTTTTGTTACTTATACCCCCCCCCCCCAACCACCACCGATGTCTCAGCTGATCAATTCTTGTTTCTCTTTTTCTGGTTTTGCAAATTGAATGGTATGTTATTGTTTTTTTTTTTTTTTCTGTCTTGCACTACCGGGGGGAAGACTGTCTCCTGCTATCCTTTACCTTTTCGAGAGCCAGATCTGGTCGAAAATAGAGTGCTTCTGCCATATATTGGCAGGAGCTGCCCAATTTTCACTTTCCAGTCTTGATAGTCTAAAAGTGTCTCTGTGGCTTTAAATTATTTCTCACTCAACAACCCCTTTCCCACTGGTTGAATGTCTCAAAACACTCACTGCTTGATCACTTTTTCCATGAAACATATTCAGACAAACTACATTTCTTCATTACACCAGTTGTAAAGTTTGTGGCTAAGACTCTGTATGCCATGTTCATCATAGCAAATCACCCTCATTCCCTTTGTATTGTAATGCTCAGATAAGTTTATTGTTCTCGTCAATAATATTCCAAGGAAAACACTGGAACAAAAGATTAGTGAAGAAACTGTTTAATCACATTGATTAATAATACAATAATAGCAAATGCTGCAGTTAGTGCAGCAATGTGTACAACCTACTTTGCAACTCCTGCTCCTATGAGAAGACAAGTCTATGTTCAACCATTGATGTAGCAAAGGTCAGTCATCTTTCTGTGTAACAAGTTCCACTCCAGCAGCTTCTTCCTATGAATTGCTGCTTTGAGGAACTGACTCCTAAGAGGATGCTTCCCCGATTACTACAATCTTAGCCTTAAATCTAAAGTTAACTGTTATCTTCCTATAAGATGTATCTCTTACTCTGTAGCTCTCTACTTCAAGTGTCTTGAGCCTTGTACAGAGTGAAAAAAAAAAATAGACACTACATCTGAAGAAGGCAATGTTTTGGTTGAAACAGTAGAATATAGCATAAATAACAAAAAGAATGAGTTAATTCCTTCCCCGCCAAAGAAAAAAAACTTTGATAATCAGTCTTCTGAAAATTATAGACAATACAATGGATCAAGTTTCAAACTATGACAATGCATAGTATTTGCCTTCAGACTATTGTCCTCATCTTTGTTGTTATTATCATGACATTTCAGCTGTTGTGCTTGTTGGCCTTCATCAGGTGTCTGTTGATCTGGGTCACCTTCAGGGAATTTTGAATTGAACTGTTTATTTAATTGACAAAGGTAGATTGTCATTTAGCTAGGGATATCTCTTCTTGTTCTTTATTTACTACTGCTCAGTTATTGTTCGCCCTGAGTTTAAGTCTGTGCTGTATAGCCCAGGGATTGAACTCACAATTACTAATAACAGCAACAATGATGAGAAATGAAAATGTTCTGAATGTAAATAATATAAATAATGATAATAACAACAAAGATAAGGATAACAGTCAGAATATAAATAATGTAAATAGTGATAACTCCTCACCCAAGAAATTCATACAGAAGGAATAGTGCTGTCAATTTTTGGCATAGTTGCTGAAACATTGTGATAATAACAACAAAGATGAGGATAACAATCAGAGGGTAAATAATGTAAACAGTGACAACTATTCATCCCAGAATTTAAGGTAGAAACAATACATAGTACTTAATAAAATTATTCTAAGATGCAAAAGCACATCTAAAAATTATCTAAGACAAAATATTTATCATTATTCTTGTCAAGACAAACAGTGGATATAACAGCCACTTTGATTTTACTATTTAAAGAGATTAGATAATTATGGGAGAGAGTAAATTGACTGTACATTCATTCATTTTCTATTTTCTGTCTTTATCCTTGTGGTTTAGCTGTGATAAAAAAATGGGCAATGCTACAAGGAGAGCTAGGTTCGTGCTTTTCCAAGAGCATTAATATGAAACTATCTAATTTGAACTTGTTTTGCAGATTCTTTCCCCTGAACTGTTAGCATTTACACCACCCAACACTTCCACCTGTAAGAAGTTGCTACTTTTAATAGCCCTGTTCTCTCAGTAACATTTGCATGAATTCCTGTCCACTGACAATCCCTTTCCTCCTGATTTTCTATAGTAAAATTATTAGTCATGCATTTGCAGTATCCATATAAAAACCCTATCTTTCAGTAACTTTCATTAATCCCTAACCCTTTACAATCCCCTTCTATAGTAAATTTATTTGCATTGCTTTTTGACAGTAAAATTCTTAGTGATATATTTATATTATACATTGTAAAATCATTTGCTATAATTATCATACATTTTTAAAGTAAAATAATTAACAATGTACTTTACATTATAGATATAAAAGTCTTATTCTACTTGAAATGCTTGCATTAATTTCTGACATTCCTCTTTTCCTGTTTTTCAATCTACAAAACACATACTGACATATGTTAATAAGAACAGTCCGACTCTTAGCCATGTCAGAGTGCTTTTTGCAATGTTGAGATGTGTAGCATGACACTTTCAAGGAGACAGCCTGACTTGTCCAGAGTCAGGTCGGAGTTGCTGTTTGAGATAACATAATGCAAAACCTGAAATCGGCAATGAGGACAGTGCATCACTGAAGACCACCCTTGATGCATCTAAAATATATTATGCAACTACAAATTGTGTACAGAAACTAAAAAAAAAAAATCCCGAAATTCAGTTTTTATCTCATTAATGCCAGCCATAAAATATAGTATTAATTATAAAATTTAAAATAAAAATCCAGTATTAATTAGATTACCAATTATAGGTTTATAAAAATATCTGGCATTAATTATAGGTTTTAAAAATATGGTATAATTGGTTTCTATTTATAAACTATTACTGTCTGCTAATCCTATTTTGGGGATAGTTAATCTTAGTGGGTTAACCATCAAATTTAGTTCTTTAATGCTGGAAATATTTAATTTTTGGTATGTTACTTCTGCAGATTCAAATCAGCCTTATTTCCTCCATGTTTGAAATGTAAGAGGTCTACCCTCCTATTTAACCCATAGCTGGTGGGAGGAATAGATGGATTTATGTTTTTACTGAGCAAAAGTGTAAAAGTGAATGAAACAGACAAGGTTGGAATTTGAACTCAGCTTGCTGATTTCTGTCCTTGTGCCAATATTTGTTAGACAATTCACATGGGAGTAAGGCTCTGAAATATTGGGTTTTCTTTTGGAGTTTTCTTCTCTGTGGCTGATGACAAGCTGTCTGTAGAGGTCTGATACCACTTTCAGTGTGTGTTCTAATACTATGGTTGCCCTGGCGAGATTGAAACTCAGATACTGAAATTTCTTTATATGTAATTATTATAGTAAATGAAAGTTTTTATGTACTTGTTTAATAACAAATTATATAAAAGTACTTTTTCCTGAGGAATTTTTAGCCACGGTCAAACAGGCATGTGCTTTGGTCATACATGTGAGTCTAACCCTGAATATAAACTTATATTAACCCAACTGAATCTGTACTTCCTTTTTTTCAATTAAGTTTCCTTTTATTTTTTCTCTCTATTTTTGTATCTCTCCTCTTCCTTCCCTTACATTTATTGCTGTTTTTCTTACCTCTCTTTCTTTTTCAGTCTCAAACCTTTTCTTAGTTCTCTCTCTTTTCCCCTTCTCTCTGTCTCTGATATTTTTTCCTTATCTATCTCTCTGTCATTCTTCACCTATTTCTTTCTTTCACTTCCTCCTTTTCTCTTGACGCTTTCTTCTTTTTATTTCTAGTTTTTTTTTTCTTTTTCCTCTTTCTCAATTTTCCCCACTTCTTTCCTTTTTAATCCTCCATTTCTTCTCATTTCTTTCTTTTTCTTAGATTTGTCTTTCTTTTTCTCAATACTGTTACTCTGTTTGTATTTCTTTCTCTACCCTTTTCTCTTTCCTCATTTTTCTTTTCTCTTCCTTCTTTTCCTCTCTCTTTAAAACTTTCTTTTCTCTTGTCTCTTTCTTTCATATTTCATTTATTCTTTCCTTCCCACCTCTCTATCAACACTTGTATTTCTTTCCCCTTTTTTCTCTTCTTTCTTCATCTCACTTTTTAAAATTCTTTCTGTTCCCTTGTCTCTCCCTTTATATTTAATGTTTTCCTTCCTTCCCACCTCTCTATCAACTTTTTTTTCTCTTATTTCTTTTCTTTTTTTTCTCTTTCACTTTCTTCTTTCCTTTCCTTCTTCATTTTTTCCTCTATTATTTTTCATATTCTTTCAGTACCATTTTTTTCAAGGACAAACTTTGCACATTAACATACCAAACCCAGCTGTGAAAAAACTCTGTAGAATGTTAAATGTTGCATGCCCTGCCCCCAACAACCAACACGTGCTCTTGTGTGCCACCCTACACTATTACCCACATTCTCTAGACTAACCAGTCAACATTAGTTTTATAAAAGAAAGAACTACTCCTTGTTCTTTTTTTGTTTTTATTTCTTGTTGATTTGTACTCAGTGCTGCATGCATCCCTTTTTTTTAATTTGTTACATTTTTTCTTTTCCTTTTTATTTCTCTCAGGGTGGGGTACAGCTGGGGGGTCACAAGGATGAGGATTTGTGAATTTGATGGAGTAATTGTGAGAGGGGCAGTGATGGTAGTATTTTGACTACCGTTTTTGGTTCTGGCATATTAATGACCTATATATCTATTTCAGTGTGCTTGTATCTATCTATCTATCTATATATCTATCTATCTATCTATCTTTCTGATTATCTCAGTCTGTTTTTATCTATCTATGTTTGGTTATATCTAACTGTTTGGTTACATCTACCTATTTCTTTATCTCTCTCTCTAATCATATAAGTTCATATCTAGCTATCTCTTGATATCTCTCTATTTATTCATATCTATCTATATCTATCAATCTATCTGTTTATATCTATCCATATCTATTCATATCTATCTGTTTATATCTATCCATATCTATTCATATCTACCTGTTTATATCTGTGTATCTATTCATATCTATCTATTTATCTATCTCTCTCTAATCATGTAAGTTCATATCTAGCTATCTCTTAATATCTCTCTGTTCATATCTATCTATATCTATCAATCTATCTGTTTTTATCTATATATCTATTCATATCTATCTGTCTATCTATCTCTATCTGTTCATATCTCTATCTATATATCTATATCTATCCCTGTTCATCTCTCTCTCTCTGTCCATGTATGTTCATATATATTTATCACTTTTCCTAACTTGTTCAGTCAATTTCTATTGTCTTTAGCCAATTCCTATTTATCAACCTCTATCTGTTAATGTGTATTAATTTCAATAGGTTTGTATCTATCTTGATTTTTAATCTATATATTTATCTTTATTTTGGTCTGTTTATATTTATCAATCCAATTATGTTTATATATATCTCTTTAATTCTGTTTGTTTCTTTTCTCTCCTTTTGGCCATTCGTTTCTTTTCTCTCCTTTTGGCCATTCGTTTCTTTTCTCTCTTTTTGGCCATTTGTTTCTTTTCTCTCCTTTTGGCCATTCGTTTCTTTTCTCTCATTTTGGCCATTCGTTTCTTTTCTCTCTTTTTGGCCATTTGTTTCTTTTCTCTCCTTTTGGCCATTCGTTTCTTTTCTCTCCTTTTGGCCATTCGTTTCTTTTCTCTCCTTTTGGCCATTCGTTTCTTTTCTCTCCTTTTGGCCATTTGTTTCTTTTCTCTCTTTTTCTATTATTTTTTCATAACTTTTCTCTTATCTTTCCTGCTCTTTCTTTTCTGTCTGGTGCTCCTGTTATATATCTAGAGATCTTTGATAAAATCCATCTTAAAATCAGCAATATTATTAGTCCTGATTTGGCATTTCAGCTTCAGTCATGTCCATTGCCATAAAGTTAGTTGCCTTTCTGTGCCTTTTCTATAAATGCTATCATGGTAATTGTTTGGGTGACATCCTTGCTAAGGTACCTAGACCTTAGGTGCAGTACTCAATTTGCAGCAAGGTCTCATCATTTTACAGTTGAAATGGCTAGATCTAACTGCATTTTCTCTGCTCAGTTTCTTTTCTTGCACTTCTCACTTGTGGGACTCTGTTCCAGCTCCATGCTTTCCAGTTAACTTTAATTTTGGAATGTCAATCACTATCTACTGTTTTCCTGATTATTCTCCTTAGTAATGTTTTTGTTTTTTAATACTTCCACACCTAGTAACCCCTTGTGTCTTAATGGCTTTACTACCTTGCTTGGGGTGAATTTGATTAAAAAGATTTTTCTTTCCTTTCATTCTTTCTTCTTTTTTTCTTTTAATTTATCAGTTCTTTTCTCTTGTTCATTTCTTCCTTCTTTCCTTCTCTTCAAAGTAAAGAATGACACCATTTTATTTTCTTATCAGGAGGAATTCTTGAAGAAGAAAAAGTCTATTCTTTGGTACCCATCCCTATCTGCACCAAGTTCAAGTCCAAGTCAAATGTTGCCTTTTTTCCTACCAGAATAGAAATCAAAGACCACAAACACTCAAAAAATGTTCTCTACATATAGCAGAACTGTGAAATAACATTTAGAAAAAATACTTTCTCAAAAATGAAGTTTTACACAAAATAGAGATAAATTGTTTACAAAAGTTTTTCCTGTAAAAATTTGGTACAGATATCTGAATGAATGGTCAATTGTAATAAGCTTTTCTTTAAAAGTTTTTATAATTTTGACAAATCATGGCTGCTATGAATACAACCATAATTATTTCACAATGAAGTTACTTTTAATGATGTGATTCTATTGAAAATATTCAATTATATTATAAAATAACTAAATTTCCATTTTAGCGTTTACATTGTATAATGCCGAAACAAGACAGTCATGGTCAGTACCAAAAAGAATCTTTATATGTATTAAGTTCTCTGATTTTCGAAGATGAAACAATGTCTTTGTTAATTTTGAGTCTTTTAGTCTTGTCATGGAAGAAATAAGTCTTTGAATCGTGTTGATCAAAAGGCAAATGGAAAGAAAAGTAAAAAGTAAAGAAAAAAACAAAAAGAAAATATAATGAAACAAAAAGGCAAAAATAGAAAAATAAATAAAATGTAAAATTTAGAAATTCAATGAGAAAAGAAAAAACAAAAAGACAAATTAAAAATATTAGAAAATGCAAAGAGACAGAAAAACAACAAAAAAGAAAAAGTTTTAACAAAAAGTGGGAAGAAGAAAAATAACAAAATAAAGAAAATAAAAAATTTAGAAATAATTTTTAGCAGAGAAAATTTAAAGAATGATAAAAAGAGAAATAAAACACCATGAAAAATAAAGATAAACAAAGCAAAAGAAATATAAAACGAAATAAAAAAGTAAAGAAAAAGTGATGTAAATGAAAGCAATTAAAGAAAAAGTATAAAAAAAAAGTAAAAAAATCACTAAGAAAAAAGAAATACAAATACAAAAGATAAAAAAAGAAAAATGAAAAGAAAAAGCAAAGAACAAAACAAAAAGAAAGAAAATAGAAAAAAATAAAAAATAAAGATAAAAACAGCAAAGAAAAGCAAAATGAATGAAAAAGAATATAAAAAAGGCATATTTCTCTGTTTGAATTGTGAAAGGGAAAAAAAGAAAGGAAAATAGAAAGAAGAGAATAAAGAAAATAAAAAGGATGAGGTAAAAGTGGGGAGAAAGAAAGAAGAAAAAAAAAATATACCAAAGAATTACATGTGTGTGGTGGTGGTGGTGGGGGGGGATAATGAGGATCCCAAAATCTGAAATAAGAAAAGAACAGACAAGCAATGTCCATGATTTGGTTTGAAAAGAAAAATGAACAAAAATGTCTGTGAAAAAGCATCACAAATTTATTTCTTGGAACTGGGCAGTTGAACCATAGGTTTGCAAGAAAGGAAAGAGTGGATAACTGAGCCCTAAACTTGCAAGAGAGGAAAGGGTGGTTAAACAAGCCCTAAAATTGCAAGAGAGGGGAGAGTGCATAAATGAGCCCTAAACTTGAGGAATGAGGGTGAAAACTAATTGGAAAAAGAAAATAGGATCCTTTTACCAATTTCGTTTCATTTATTTCTTTAACAAATAAATTAAAAAAAAAACAAAAAAAAAACTACACCACTTGAAGACTTCCAATGGCAGCAGCAAAAAAAAATCCATAGCACATGTAACCAGAAAGGAAAATAAGGACATGATCAAGATGTTAACTTTTCACATGACCTTAAACAGAAAGTTTTGGATGAAATTCCTATCAATACTGGAAAGAATGATAACAATTAGTGAACTTGAAAAGTCTCATTTTCTGAAAAACTGTTTTAATAAAAAGATTTTATAAATTTCAACTGACAGTAATGCTCACTGGTTAATGAATATCAAATGTTTTATGTATGGAAACTGCTAATCTCACCATAATCTTTATGGGTTATATCAGGTTTTATCATTTTTGATCATCATACTTCAGCCTTTCCATAATTTACCAAGCCCCAAACTTGCAAGAGATGAGAGGGTGGGTAACAGAGCCCTAAACATGAGAAAGAAGATAGGGTAGGTAACCAAGCCCTAAACTTGCAAGAGAAGTGAGGGTGGGTAATCGAGACCTAATATTACAAGAAATGAGAGTGGGGGTAACTAAGCCCTAAATTTCAGGAATGAGGAATGGTTAGTGTATGGTGAGGGGTGAGTAGAAAATAAAACATGATTGTTTTACAATTTTGGTTTCACTTTCAACAGAAGACTTGTAAATCTCAACAAGGAAAAGTTGAGCAGGAAAACGATTTTAAAAAGAATACAGGGAAAGTGGAATCAGAAGAAACACAATTTTAGGTATTTGAAAATACCATCACTCAGATTTGAACTGTGTTCAGACATTTTACAGTAAGGAGAAAAATGTTATAAATTTCCATATTATTAGTAATCATTTGGTATTTACACTATTTACATTATTTGGACTATTGTCCTCTCTTTATTATCATATTCACAACATTTCGGCTCTTGTACGCTCCCGCCTTCTTCAGGTGATATACATTGGAATTTCAAACTGAACCCTTTATTTCATCCACCGGGGTAGATTTTTCTAGTTCCACATGCCATGCCTTTTCTGGATACCTCAGTTTCAGTTATTCAGTTGAAATTTATAAAATCATAAGTTTTTTGCAAAATAGGCTTCTCAAGTTCATTTTTTAAATTTTTTTTTTTTTTTTAGTTTCTTTCCTAGTTAAAAAAAAAAACAAAAAAAACTTGGAGAGTTGAGTTACTGAAGGGAGATAATGGAAACTTAGATATCTAGAAAAGGCATGGCATGTGGAACTAGAATAATCTACCCCAGTGGACTAAATAAAGGGTTTGGTTCAAAATGCTAACGTATATCACCTGAAGAAGCCCAGAGCGTACAAACACTGAAATATGACAATAAAGATGAGGACAACAGTTTGAACAAGGTAAATAATAATGTAAATAGTTACAAAACCTCATCTCAGAAATATAGACAGATATACTGAATGTATCATTCACCTGAGGAAGATCAAAGAATGTGCCAGTGAAAATATTGTCATAAAAATCAGCAACAATGAGGATGTTAGTCTAAATAAATCATGGAATCAAAATGAATAGATATAAATATGTAGATATAAAAGTCCATAAAAACAAAGCTCAATTAAAACAAAAAAAAAAAAATGATTAAACCGAAATAACAGAACTGTTCTAAATTTGTTTTGAACAGAATACAGAACTTTTGCTGTTCACAATGAATGGGTGCTCGCTCAGAGAGGCCCTGTGCCTTTTGGGACTTAAACTCAACTGAAACCTCAAGTGGAACTTGTACATATGATCTATCACTAAAGATGCTGGAAAAATGGTTGGTTCCCTGTACCACTCCAGTACATACCTTGACACCCTATAAAATCCTCTATCTTTGCAAGAGCCAGATCATGTCAAAAATGGAGTACTGCTGCCATATTTGGGCAGGAGCTGCTCAGTCTTCACTTTCCAGACATGATAGAGTCCAAATGTGGGTGATGAATTATTTTCCACCCTACAATCTCTTTCCCACAGACAAAATTAAATGATTATTGAATGTAGTTAAAGAGACTTTATTGGCAGAAATGCTAACACTTAGGTGAATTGCTTTCTCATTTTCTTGGGTCTAGTCAAGCACTTTTTAAAACAATGTTTTTTAATGCCCGTTTGTAGGAGAGACTTTGTAAATCACAGATACAACAATAGTAACGCCTTCAAACAATACTTGGCAAGATGCCGCTAATTCCTATATATATATATATTTTTCCTTTACCCGTCAACTGATCTAATTATTTCAAGATGAGGTCAACTGTGCTTGCTCTCTGGCAATCCATGTTCAAACCCAAATATCAGCAGTGACATTTTATTTCTATATGACATTATGGGTTACAACCCAAAATACTGAGGTCATGCAAAATTAAATTCAAACACTTGAATTTCAGTTTATATGTTACTTCATAAATGCACAATGTCTAACATGATGCACCATGCAAGCACTGCAGTAATAAAATGCACATGCAGCACCCTTGTGACTAGTGTAGTGACAATGTATTTTCAGTGCAGTTGGTTAATATCTGGGGTTGCAAAAAATCTTGTGATGAAAATGAGTTTCATATCTAAAATGGAGTGCAGAAATAATATCAACTAATTTTTTTTACATTGTAATTTGTAATAGAGTTTTCTATTTACAAACATGAAATCTGTGAAATCCTCAGTACAGAGATTTAAATTTCAATAAATCTGTGAAATTTTCAAACAAAATTAAAATTTAATTTATTGAATTTCTTAAATTTTGATCAATAGCAGCTTCTTTTGAATGAGTTTTTTACAAGTAAATACAGCTAAGCATTCTACTTTTTATTGTTTTTATTGGATCAGATTTAAAAAAATACCACTTTATTCATTTGCAACAAAAAAGAATGAAAGTTGCAGAAAAGATGAATTCTAAAGGATTTTTAATGCTAAATTAAAAAATTAAAACTAACTCATTGCATTTTGTTTAGGAATTCAAGGAAATTGATAACTTTGATTTTAAATTGAGTTGAAATTATTTGTGTCACTCCTTAATATATCTTGTGATGAAAAATGGGGTCATGAATGAAAAAAGGTTAAGAAGCACTGGTCTAGTCAAATGACATTTTTTTAGAAATTTAGTTGTCTTTTATAACTGGAGTTCATCTTATATCCAACTGACTCGTATTTAAAATATCTGAAAGCTTATACACAAGTATATTCTTAGCAATTTAACTGGTTTTTCTATTCTAGAAATGTAGCATTACTTTTAAAACAATCTGATAAAATATGAGTGAAATCAGTAAATTATTTCTGAAACCAAATTGAGCATCTACAAATATCAAATAAATATAAATAAATGAAATATATAAATATATATAAAATATGAATATGATATAAATATATTGTTATAGAGTAATTTCACAGTGGAGGCTTGTATTTCACTAAGTCGGTCCTAAAAAAGGTTCGACGTACAAAATGTTAGGAACTTGATATAATAGTTAATGACGCAGCAATCTAGTTGTGGTGGTTGATACTTTAATGTCTGACATCGACTGACTCACTGAGCTCACTGGCGACTGCTACTACTACTACTTATTATATGTGGGAGAGTCTATTAACAATAGAATAGGTATGTTCCAGTATAACATATATAAAATATGATATAAATATTATATAAAATATAAATGATATAAATATGATATAAATATATAAAATATAAATAAGTATGAAAAAAATAAAAAAATAATCTGCATTTAGAAAAATTTGAAGTTTCTTTGTGAACAAAGCTTGTCAAGGTATTGAGTCAGCTGTTGCATACAGCAGGTATCTGTTTCCTGCCAGTTTCATTCTTCAGGTTTTTTTTGTCATTTATTATGGAAAGGTTGAAATACGGATGATAACAAAATCTAAAATCTGATCTAATCCATAATGATAATGTTAAAATTAGCCGTTTCCATACAGAAAACATTTGACATTCGTCAACCAAGAGTTAACATTACCCTCAGATGAAATTTATAAAATAATTGAAACAGTTTTCCAGAAAATGAGACTTTAATCCAATAACTATTTTTACTCTTTCTAGTATTGGTGGTAATTTCCTCTCAAAGCTTTTGTTTAAGGTTGTGTAGAAAATTAAACATTTTGATAATTTCATTATTTTCTGTGCTATCTAATTTTTTTTTCTGTTGCCGCTGTTGGAAGTCTTCAAGTGATGTTGTTTTTATTTGGTAAAGCTCTTTGTGATTTTGTATCACCAATTTATCAAATCTGATGTAGGATTGTCTTCTTGATACATACTTTATATTTTATTAACATATTTCTTGCTTGATTTTGTATGCGTTCTTTCTGCCACAAACGTTGGTAGTGTGCAAAGATAACATCTTGCTTATATCATTATTTTCTTTTCTTTTTTCACATGCTATCCATTTTTGCTGTTACTGCTGTTGAAAGTTTTCAAGGGGTTTTTTTTTGGTTTTTTTGTTATTTAGTACAAATCTTATGATTTTATAATGCCAGTCTATAGGGTTTGATGAAGCATTGGCTTCTTTAATACCTAAGGGATTCATTTGCTTGATATCATTTTTAATCATTGATCTTAAGAAAACAATTGTATATAGCTGAGAGTTTAGAATATTTCTGAACAAGTTGAATAGAATAAATATTATCCATGTTAGAATCTAGATCTGTTATTTTAGAATATGACTGGAGTTTTCAGGTTAGCATTTAAGTTGTGCAGCATCTTCTGCTACTGGACAAATGTACCCCTAGTGCAACCTATCCTGTGTTCCATTTCATTATTTCCTACACTAAATATAGTTTCTGTACGATCACCAACGTTAAGCAACATCAAGCCTGGTCAGTTCCTAGATGGGTGATCACTTCAGAATATCAGGTGCTGTACGGTATTGTAGTGGATAATGCCACAGAATTGTTAATTGGAGAGTCAAGTTCCAATTTGTTATATTCACTTACATGCAAATACCCTTGGGAAAGGTATGAATTTACCATTTCAACCCTATCTATTAGTGAATTAATAAGACTTGTATCACTAAATCTCCCCCTAAAAAAATTCTTACAATCTAAAAATATTTTCTGGCTTTAAATAACCTGCAAAGGATTGATAAGCCATAGAAAATGAATCAATCAATTAAATACGGATTAGCTATGCAGGCATGTCTTTTAGATTTATTTACATTCCCTGGAATGTAAGTATATAGAAATTACCATTGCCACAAAGTGAGGTGTCAATTTATATATTGATTGCAATATAGAATTGATCCCCCAATTTATATTCACATTTTTATTTCTTGTTTGTTTATCAAATTCTGATTAGGTTAGAATCCACTTCTACTCCCCCCAGATATGGGTTAATTAGTATGACTTGTATCGCTAAATCATTATTATCTCTCCCTAAAAATTCTTGCAGTCTAAATATATTTTCTGGCTTTAAATAACCTGCAAAGAGTTGATAAGCCATAGAAAATGAATCAATCAATCTGTACTAAATTTAACAAAGCAATCACTTATTTTATATTCTTTATTTCATATAAGACCAGAATGGGAATGGATAATAAAAAGTTATTTTTCAAAATGAATATTCAAATTAGTGAACCAAGAACCACAAAGTTGGACCTGATATAAGACACATGTAGTAATAATAATAAAAATACATTTATCTGTTATCAATGTTTATGTAAGATTTGCATTTGTGGATTGATAACCTACTTTATCAACATAGTTACTTAGTTTTCATGTTTTCAGGCAGGCACACACAAAGATTTAATTAATTCAATAAATATAGCCTAATTATGAACTTTGATCTTTCCACAGACAGGAAATTAAACATTTCTGTTTTACACTCTATTCTGAGTGTATCGCATTTCAAACTTCTGAAGACATTAATTTTATCGAAGCCTTATAAAATACAAATATGAATAAAGTACATGGAATTTTAATAGGCAATAGATAACAAAAATTTATTATATCATTGCTGTAATATTTATTTGCAATAGTAGAGGATCTTGGAAGAAAGCATGTAAACAGGTTTTTTGGGGGGGCAGGGGATTCTACCCTAAATGTAATATATTTTTCTAAGCTTATACAAAAATCTGCTATTTAGAGAAACTCCTGCAGTTGCTTTCAGCATTCATTATTATTATCTTTGTATTTTCATCTGTTAAAGAAACTTTATTTAATTTTGAGAAAAGAAGGTATATTTGCAAAATATAAAAATAGAAGTATCTAAGAATAACTTTGAAGCATTCTAATTTGATTGGATAGTGGTGTGGGAGAGAGCGACTTTTATTCCAATGATATACTGAAACAAAAATATCTTTGAGAAAAGCTTACTGTCACTAATTATTTATTACCTTTACTTTTAAAAAATATGACAGTCATTAATTATTTTTTAAAATGGTGATAGCCATTAATTTAAAAAAAAAAAGGTGATGTCATTAAATTTTTTATAAAAAGGTGTTGTCATTAAATTTTTTATAAAATGGTGATAGTCATTAAATTTTTTATCAAAAAGTGATAGTCATTTTTTTTAAAAAAGCTGGTAGTTATTAAAAAAAAAAGGTTGCAGTTACTAATTTACATCTCTCTATGGCAACAATTTTTATCACCTTTTTATTAAAAAACAGGTGATAAAAATTATGCAATCATTAATAACAGATGATAAAAAAGTCATTAACAGGACAAAAAGATTAATTTATGTCTTAATTGGACACCATTTTTTATCACCATTTTTAATATTAATCTCACATAAATATGTAGATATACTTTTTGGAGTTTAGAAATTATGAACCAATCAAATGATGATTGAATTCAAAATCTCACTCCCATGAATACTTTTCCTGCTAAGGTAAAATAATCTCACTCCCATGAATACTTTTCCTGCTAAGGTAAAATAAATAAAAAACTTAGTTGTCACTGTCTCTTGAGTCATTACCACGGGCATGTATATGTATATTTTTCATTAAAGGTAGTGTTGGAGAATATAATTAAATTTATATGTATCAGATCAATGTGAGGCAAATAAATGACGAAGTGGAAAAAATTCTGTGAAAATTTAATTCTCTAGAAGTATTTTCTTGTTCTTTTCTGGAAATTGAGCTTTTCTGGAAGTGTTGCAAAATACTTTAATCATTCTTATTGCTATTATTATTACACTTAGAAAAGAGTGTGATTTAAGAAAAGAAAAAACAGTGTTTAAAAATATTTTGTCATGGTGTCTTTTTGTCTTAAAGTTATGCTTAAAAATTGCAGGCAAGTATAAAAATTATAAAAAGTACATGTCTTTGTGCAAACATCATTTGTCTTGAGAAAAACAGTTGTATTAGTTATCAATGTGACAAATGAGATGCAGCTTAAACAAGAGTAACATAATGGAGATTTTCATTTTGAAATATTCCGTCAGTTGACCAGCTAGTAAAAGCAACTAATCAGACAGTCTTGTATAAATCCTATGTAACTATCTTATTATTTTGTTCATTCCCACAAGGTGGGATATTAGTAAATCCTTAGTAATAAATAGTGGTGAAATAGGACCAAAAAATTCTAACCTACCTATGGCTAAAGGCCATGATGTTTCACCTGACTAGTCAGAGCCACCATTTACAATTTAGGTAAAGCGCATGCATGGTTTTAAAAATATTATTAATTTTCATGCATGGTCAAAAATTTGAATAAAAGGGGAGCTGTACAGATGAGCAGAACAAAGAATCAACAGAACTTGACCCATGCTCGACCAGGCTCATTGCAGCTATCAACTACATAAATATTATTATGGTTGTAGCATAATGATAATGGGGTATATCGCCATTCACATAAATAGAGTAGTAAATACTGTATGTTGGTTTGCAGCTGGAGATTCATTGTGGAATTCACTTGACTCACTTCTAGCAGTTGATTACTTCTTCTATATGCCGCTGGTGAATCTTATATGTGTTCTTCTTGTACTAAGTATTATCATTCATTACTAACCTTCATGTTATTCTGTTCAGTAACTTTCCCTAAGTTACAATTATTAACAAGAGCAGTAAAATAAAATTGTCCTCAATAAATAACTGTTTTAAAATAATATTTAAATGATTCCAGATATTTTTAAATTATTCTAAAAATTTTATTTTAAAATGCTTCCTTTTGAATTGATGGTATTTTAATAAAAAAAATGCCATACCCACCACCACCCAGTAGAGGGTAAGATGCACCAGCCCTGTTTCTTATTACTATAAACATTATTTTTAGTGTGTACACTTATTTGTGTTACAATCTCTGGTTTATATTTTTATAAATAAAAGAAAAAACAGGGATAGCAACTCAAATTCTTCTTTTCTTTCTTTCTATGTGCCATGTCCTTTCAGGACATAGGCAATCATGGCTCTCCAAGTCCTTCTATCCCTTGCAGCTCTCAACAAGTTCCTTCCCTCTGCTTCCTCCCCCAGACCATGTTCAATCATTCACTTGCTTAAGCCCACCAGGTATGTAATGCATTTTTTCCCTTGTCTCTCTCTCCCTCTATTTGACCCGTGAGTATCAGATTCTCCAGGTCCTCCTCCCTCATTATGTTTCCTGGAAACTTCAGCTGCCTCTTCCTAATCTTAAGCATAAGCCTCCTCTTTGTTTGCATCCTCTCTAAGACCTCATCATTGTTTATGATATCTTCAGCATCCTTCTGTAGAACCACATCTCCATCACCTTGAGACTCTTCTTCATCTTTGAGGAGACCATCCAACATTCGCTGCCATAATGGAGGACAGATGTCACGTAACAGCTCAGTATTCTTTTCTTTGTTACCAAAGAAATCCTCCTGTCTTGCAATACTCTGCCCAGCTTTTGGAATGCATCCATGACCATTCCCATATGTCTATGGATCTCAGTATCGCATTTCATCCCCAAGCAAGTCAATAAAGTCACTAAAACGTAATGGGTTACTGAGTGTTAGTGGGTAATATGAAGAAAAAAACACTATTAAGGAGAGAGAACAGTAAAAGAACACAAGATGATGATTGACACTGTATTTAAATTTTGAAGATCAAAGTTGACTGGGAAGCAAGAAGCCAAAAGTGACTTCCACAAGCAAGAAGTGTGATAGAAGAAACTCTTAGCATAGAACTTATGCTTATGTCCTGCCATTCAGCTGTAAAATGAGACTATGCAGCCAACTGCACTCAAATTCATAAAATTTAGGTACCATAGAAAAAAGTTCATCAGAACAAATACCATGAAAGTATTTATATAAAAGGCACTGGGAAACTACAGCGGTGGCAAAGTGACTGAAGCTGAGATGCCATATTATTGGTCCTGACCTGGCATACTGATCTTTCCTCTGTCCCTCTTGCTGTCAATATGTCTTGGGAGTGTCAAATTTTCTAAACCATCTTTCCCTCTTAGTTAACCAGTGCAGATTGTTGGTTGGTTGATTTTTATATATGTTAACCTTTGTTGAATTATTTAACATTAAATCTTGTATGGATCACCTAGTGAGGATCAAACTCACTACTCAGTAGTAATGGTCAACCAGATTAACCTCACTAAACATTACCCGTGCCAATTGTTGGTTGGTTGGTTGGTTGGTTGTACAACAGGGCAATCATTGTTGCATTATTTAATATCAATTTTTTTATGAGGCACCCAATGAAGATCAGCTTCACTATTCATTAGTAATGGTTAACCAGATTAATCTCACACCATACTTGAAGACTTTGAAGACAGTAACTATCTAAATAGATTTTAACTTTGTCGTGTGGTAGACCATGACCAGATTGGTAATGGATGCCTTCTTCTTCTCCTCCTCCTCCTAATCTTTTATTTATTCACTCTTCTTACAGCTTCTAATTTATCAACCACCACTCTTTTCAACCTCTTTGCATTCCTTTTCTCTTCAGTATCTCTCTTTCTATATCACTTTTTTTCAACTACTACTATTTCTCCCTCTTTCTCTTATCTTTGTTGATATCTTTTCTTCATCTGTCCCTTCTTTTCTTTCTCCCCTTCCCACTTTCTTTCTTCTCTTTCTTGATCCTATTTTTATTTTCTTTCTCTTTAATCTTCTACTTCCTCCCTATTCTTACAACTACTCATTTCCCTCCCTCCCTCCTCTCTGTAACTTCTTAGTATTTCTTCCTATGCCAACCCCATGTCTTAACTCATCTCTCCTTACAACAGGCATTTGTGGAAACCCAAATGTAATCATGTCCCCCACTTATTCTGTTCTATCATCTTTGTTTTTACTAGACTTCTGCTTAATAACTTCCTCATTTTACAGGTCCCACTCTTAACAATTTTTTCCCTATTTTTGTTGAATCCCTGAGAGATTTTCAAAACTAGAAACCAAGAATTTCTAGTCTATAAGACTAGTTTAGTTTTAAAATTTGGTTGTTTTTTAGTTGATTGGCAAGGAGGAGTTCTTCTTTTTTATTTTTTTTTAGTTGGATGGGGGCAGCTAATTATCAAAGCCAATTTTGTAACTGAAAACTAAAACATAAAAAAAATTTGAGTCAAAGAACAGCTGATATTGTTGTACATATATATTTACTGCTAAAAAATTAGGGGTAAGAAGAGAAAGGGAAAGATACACTTGGGAAACATGCATTTAGAAAGAAAGTTAGTGAAGTAGAAAAAAAAGTAATACATGCACATACTTAGAGTGTTTGAGGAAGTGAAAAAGAGAAATACACCCTTTAAAAAAGACGTCCTCAAGAAGAGAGAATAAGATGCAGATAAGAAATGGAATGGGTCAGAAAGTGATAGATATTTGGAAAAGAACAAAGAGTGAGAGAAAGAAAGAGAGAGGTAGATTCAGAAAAAAATGATAAGGGAAAGAAAGAGGCAGATTTAAAATAAATAGTTTCAGGAAGAGAGATAGAAGAAGAAAATGAGAGCTAGATTTAGAAAAAATGGCAAGAAGAGAGAGAAAGAAAGGGAGAGGTAGATTCAGAAAAGATGGCACGAAGAGAAAGAGAGAAAAAAGAGAGGTAGATTCAGAAATAATGTCAAGAAGAGAAAGAAAGAGAGGCAGATACAAAATAAATAGCCTCAGGAAGAGAGGTAGAAAAAGGCAAGTAAGATTTAGAAAAAATGGCAAAAGAGAGAATGAGAAAGGTAGATTAAAAAAATGGTGAGAAAACAGAATGAAAAAGAGAGGTAGATTCAGAAAAATGGTGAGAAAAGAGAGAAAGAGAGGCAGATTCAGAATAAGTAAGATCAGGAAGAGAGAGAAAGAAAACAAGAGCTAAATTCAGAAAAATGGCAAGTGGATAGAGAGAAAGAAAAAGAGAGGTAGATTCAGAAAAAATAGCCTCTGGAAGAGAGTGGAAGAAAAAGAAAATTACATTCAGAAAAAATAATCTCAAGAAAAAAAATGGCAAGGAGAGAAAGAAAGAGATAAAAATGGTAGCTTCAAAAAATTTTAAGGGAAGAGAAAGAGAAGCAAAAGAGAGGTAAATTCATAAAAAATTGCAGAGAGAAAGAAAAAGGAAGGTACTTTCAGAAAAATGACTTTAAGAACAGAGATAAAGACAAAGAGAGGTAGATTTGCAAAAAATAGCTTCAAGAAGAAGGGGAAATAATTAGATTCAGAAAAATAGCTACAAGAATAGAGAAAGAAAGAAAAAGAGAGGTAGTTTCAGGAAAAAATAGTCTCAAGAAGAGTTATATATATTGAAAATTATGGAAGAGAAAAAGAAATACTTAACACCAGAGAGAGACAGTTGAAATTTCTAGGTCACATAATGAAGAAAGGGGGTTTGGAAAATTTGATCTTCACAGGATATATTGAAGGCAAGAGGGACAGAGGAAAACAGAACATAACTTAATTAACATGCTTGTGTAAATGAATTGAAGAACAGGGTTTAGGAGGGATAATAATATTTACTAAGAGCTACAAAATGCAGGAAATTGTGGATATCCATGATCGCCCATGTCCTGAAGGAAGATGGCACATGACAATGACAGATGACTAGAGAGAGATGGTTTATTTGAAAAAAATAATGTAACTTTGAAAAAGGAAAATATGCTTGGAAATTCTTGTAAATTTAATGAGAGAAAAAAGTAAAAAAAAAAAAAGTTTAAAATGAAGAAACAAAACCAAATTTGGGAAGAAAGAGACAGAAAGAAAGAAAGATGCATTTTATTTATATTTTAAACACAAACACAGAATTTTGAAAAAAAAATGGAGAGAAGAATTTCACAAATGTGTTTACCTATTCAAAGAGAAAAACTATACACACACACACACACACACACACACATATATAAGAATCGAGCTCTCCTAGATTCTAACGTCTTTTGTATAGTAAAGACGTTAAAATTTCCCTTAATCTCTGCCATGCAACAAGAGCTTGGGGGTGGAATCTCTGACTGATACCAAATCTGATGTCTGGCCACACTGATGAGCTGTGATACTGCAAAACAGTCTGTCTGTGGATGACATACATACATACAGACATACATACATATATATATATATATATATATATATATATATATATATATATATATATATATATAAAAGGTTAATGGTCAGAGTTGAGTCCGACCAGGAAACAGTAGTATTAAAAAGTGCTCGATACACGTGTGAAAATGAAATAAAAATAACATGTAGAGCTTTTTAACTTACGAGATCAGTTGAATTCGCTACCTTGGTTTCAACCTTATGGTATCCTTAGGTGATTTTTATTAATTAATTTTTAAAGAGAGATATAAAATATAACTTAAAGTCATGGACAGCAGTAATATATGAATATTATTTTACTTGTGTGTGTGTGTATATATATATATATATATATATATATCTTTTCCATGTATAAACAACCTTTAAATCTCCAAAACCACCCTTAAAAATTCAGGGTCATCTTATCCAGTGTAATCCGGATATAAGAGAGTTGTTGGGACCGGAGAAGAAGTCTCTTATATCAGGGTTTGGTCTATTTTATATACATTAACACAGGCTCTAATTTGGGACCAGAGAAAATCTCTCTTATATCCGGGTTACACTGTACTACAATTCTAAGGAAGAAACCTTAAATTCTGAGTGATATTTTTAGGCTAACCTCAGCCTCGGTGCAATAACCAATAACATACATGAAACAATTCACATTATCAAATAAACTGCTAATAAAACCATTTCTACCTTATATATTACTGGTATAACCTCATAATAAATTATGGATTCAAAGCATAATTCCATATCAATGAAATCAACTTGTGTCCATGCGAGATCATCTGAGAAAATGTAATCATTGAGTTATGATTGCATTCACAGCAGCCTTTATCTTTTGCTAAACTTTCAATAAAAGTGGAATGTACTATTATCGTACATTATCAGCAATATTTTGTGATTGTCGATGAAGTATAAGTATTAAGTATACCGGGCTGTTTCGTAACTGTTTAGATATAGGAAAAGAACAGGAAGAAAAGGAAGAATCAGTATTCACAAGAGATTTCATGATGAAATGTAAACAAAACAATAGTTTCCCTTTCAGGGGACGTGTCAGAAAAACATGATATAGAATTGGTTTTGTCATTTTGTTTGTTTTGAATTTCTAAGGATATAATAAAAATCAATTCCAATAACATAATCTTTATATAATCAATAAGCAGTCATCTTATAATACAGGTATAGGATAAATTCATGAAAATTAACTGTATTTTTTGACTTATCTAAAGCTTGCCTTATACACGGAAAGATATGGTGTGTATATATATATATATATATATATATATATATATATATATATATATATATATATATATAATTTTAATTGGATATACCCCAAGCAAGGCAGTAAATCCATTAACACTTAAAAGTTACTTGGTGTGAAAGAATTATAAAATAGAAACATTACTAAGCAGTGATAACAACAGGAGAATAATCAAGAAGGAAGTAAATAAGGATTGACAGGGCATTTAAATTTTTGAAGAGGAAAGTTTACTGGAAAGCATGAAGCTGAAAGAGAATTCCATGAGTGAAAAGTGCAAAAAAAAAAAAAAAAAGAAAAGAAATAAACCTGTTAGGATAGAATTTACAGTTATATTTAGTAATTTCAACTGTAAAAGGATATGTCTCAATTTAATTTTTAAAAATCAAAGAACTGTGAAATGGTAAAGTTAGTCTAAATAAATATTTTAAAGAGCTCCAGTTGCATTTTCAACTTCTCTTTCCTATATATATATATATATATATATATATATATATATATAATTTAATTAGAAAACGGACAATCTTAACTCTAGAACACTAACCATCAATTAAAGTTACACCACTACTAACCATGGGTATATCATACCGGATTTCGAAAATATCAAAAAAAAAATATTAAATATAAATCTTTATTTGAAATATTTTACATGCAGGCACTTCAAACTTTGTACTTTGAGTTAACATTAATAGGAACTGAAAAATATTATTTAGGTAAGAAAATCAGGTACTGAAAACTGTAATTAAAAATAGGAAAATTTGCGCTGGGTACTATATACCCGTGGTTAGGGTTCTAGGGTGAAGTTTGTGTGTTTTCTAATTAAATTGAATTAATAATTGCTCTGGTTTGACATTGAACTCTCTGGATTACATCCACCTTGGGATTATTCATACAGATTACCAAACTTTTCATTACCTAACTATATATATATTTTTTTTAAAATATATAATTATTTTAAAAAAAATATTTATAACATAAATATGTTATAAAATCACTACAAAAATAGCCATCTTGTTTCAACACCCTCGGTGTCTTATCAAGTGACGACGTTGAATGTTGTATTGAGCACTCTTTTAAGAATAGTAATTGTTGGTTATTGGAATTTATTTCATATACACCAATCATATACTTGGAGATATATATATATATATATATATATATATATATATATATATATATATATATAAGAAATAACATTTGGGTTATTTTTATATTTTTTTTATTGACATGTGGGAGAAAAATAAAATTGTTTCGGAAATCAAAAAATTTTCAGTTGCTCTGGAAATCTTCATCAGTATTTGATATTGAACTAGACTAAATTTCCAATCCAGCAAATGTTAAGCTAATTACATTAATGCAAGAATCACTAGTTCCACACACACACACACACACATATATATATAGTCATCCACAGACAAACTCTTTCACTGTATCACAGCTCATCAGTGTGGCAAGACATCTAATTGCTTCAGGCTGGGACCGAAACTCAACCGATTTGGTATTAATCAGAGATTCTAACCCTTAGGCCGTCAATGCCTGGCAGAGAGAAAGGCAAATTTTTGCATATTTATTTTTTCATAAACTCACCAGTCATTCAGAGAACTCAATCTGCTAGAAGAGTCTTGCATTATCAGCAGTAATAGTGACTGTTTACAAATTCATTCCTTACTCCCCACAGTGCTCGACCAATTAAATTATTTTATCAAGAGCCAATATCATCCACAGACTGTTTTGCTGTTTCACAGCACATCACTGTGACTAAACATCCGATTACTTCAGGCCAGGACTGAAACCTGACCGATTTGGTATCAGTCAGATATTCTAACCCTTAGTCCATCAATGCCTGGAAGAGATAAAGGTGAATTTTTGCGTATTTATTTTTTCACGACTAGTGATTCGAGCTGTGCCTTGCTTGTGTTGAAGTGTTTTTTTTTTTTGTTTTTTTTTTACTCTGTCTGGATAGCCTAGGTGTTGGGCACTTTAATTTACTTTTTAGGCAGGTCTTTGTCTAACATTTAAGTGATAAAATCTGTCATATTAATGAATAAAAAATCCACTATTTCTTCAGAAATTTTACATATACACACACACACACACACACTGCATATCTTCATTGAAACATGTTTCATTGAATAATTTTGATATCAGATCTATTTAATCAGTTTCTTAATGTTAAGATGAAATTCATCAAGTAAGGTGCTGTAGTTTTTTTCTAACGTAAGTACTTTCGATCTCCTCCAGGATCATCATCAGTGGTAAATTACAAAGACAAAATTATAGGAACTTACCTTGATGAATTTCATCTTAACACCAAGAAACTGATTAGAGAACTGGACAGGATCAGTATGAAAATAAATAGACATAATATGTATATATTATTCAATGAAACACACACACACATATATATATATATATATATATATATATATATATATATTGTGTGTGTATATATATATATATATATAAACATAGAACATTAGGCAGCATATAATTTATATACAAAGAAATAATCACACATAGAATCAATCAGCAATATTAATTCTAATAATTAATGATTGATTCTATGTGTGATTATTTCTTTGTATATATATATATATATATATATATATATATATATATATATATATTCAAATTTATAACATATGCAGTTATAAGATCACTGCAAAACAACATGCATATGTTATAAATTTGAATAAATATTATTAGCACTACTCGGTAATAAGAACTTTTTAAGAATGGTGTTTTTGGTTATTGGAATATTATTCCATGTGTACCAACCCTGTACTTGTGTGTGTGTGTATATATATATATATATATATATATATATAATGTAGTAAAATCCATAATGAAAGAGAAAGTTCCTGTTTTTTAGAAAATGGACAGAAAAGAAATGATGACTAATGTATTAGCTGATTCAGCTCATTCCCAGCTATGTATACCATTCTCCTTTCAGAAACCTGTATAACACAAGTGAGTCTAATATGTTTTTTATACATGAGGATGTTCTCTAATTTTTCCTTGTTGCTTAATGAAATCTATAAAGTCCCATCTTCATGTCTGTGAGTTTTATATCAGCTGATTCAAACAAATGCAGATTTCATCCTAAGCAAGTCCCAAAAGCCACTAAAATGCAAAGAGTTACTGATACCTTCTGCTAGAATTCACAGTCTAATGCTTTTGCCAAAGGATACAGAAATTTACTTTATAAACTATTTTATATCATATGAGTATAGTAGCTGTTAAAATGGTAGGATTATATACTTATTGGACAGCATTTCAGTTTCGGATCAGAATATCTGTGTACTCTACCTTTAATTAAAATGCCACTCCTTATCCCTCTTTCTCAAATCAGGATCAGAGAGTAAAATCTTGGCATTCTGTTAAAAATGTTACGTATCCACACACACACACACATATATAGTTGACACTTCTGTTGATTTCAATGGCCTAATTATATAATTCTTAGAACCCCCAACTACTTACAGATATATATATATATATATATATATATACACACACACACACACACACACATACACATATATATATATATACATTCATATACACACACACACACATATATATATACATACGCACACACACATATATATATATACATATATACACACATACACACACACACACATATATATATATATATATAAAACAATGAATCATTCATACAAAAAGTAAATTAGTAAAGTTAATGAGATAAAATGGCGAATTCAAACGCTATCAAAATTTTAAAGATGCATTCACCCACTAGCCACTCAATGAATGTTCAGTCAGTAAGTTATCTGCTATGCGTGATACATGCTTAGGCAATCATGTATCTTTTGATACATGACTGATGAGGCAGATTTTTTCCCCAACAGTAGGTTGCCATTTCTTTGTATGGTGGACCAGTTACCATCCAAGGCTATAGAACCCAGTCTGTCCTGCTATTTACCCATAGCAGGGAGGGGAAGAAGAGGATTCATACCTTTCCCAAGTGTATTAGCATGTAAGTGAATGTAATGGATCTGATTGGCTCTCCGATTTCTCAATTCGAGCTGCTATCCATTACTTCACCATGCCTTCTCATTGATGAATGTTATGATCTGTGCTTTTTAAAATTATAAACTTCCTTAAATATGCAAGTACTTTCAACGGTTCTCCAGTCATCATCAGGCATTGAAACTGTTTTCTTTTGGTAAAATTCAAGTAGTATCCAAGACAAAAAAATATAATGCAATCAAAATATATTTTTTTCAAGTGTGTTATTGATAAGATAGAAACTTGTGGAGCATGCAGTCACAATGCTATGGTTGATTTTTTGAAAATTTAAGTGTGAGCGTTTTTTACTAATATGGCAATTTAAGAATTTTTTTTGTAGGCATTTATAAGTCAATGGGGCAAGAACTAAATAGTTCAATAAGTAGAGCAATGTCTCAGTTGTTTTCCTGAAATTTTGCATGTCGGATCAGTTCTTTTAAATCGAATATGTGGTGCAGTTTAATTTATATTACAATGATTCATTCATACAAAAAGTAAATTAACAAAGACCTAATACAGTTCCTAATTTTAAAAAACAAGGATCAAACATTCCTTGAGTGGTTAGTGGGTTAATGCATTTTTAAAATTTAGTTAGGAAAGTGAGTTCACTATTTTATATCATTAACTTTACTAATTTACTTTTTGTATGAATGATTCATTGTAATATAAATTAAACTGCACCACATACATACATACATATATATATATATATATATATATAATATAATATATATATAATATAATATAATATATATATATATATCATTTGATTATTGTGATTGAAGGTTTGCGCACAATTAGTCACACTTTTTGATAACAGAGAAATGGTGCAGTCTTTTGTACCCATTAAGTACCCAAACACACACACATTTTGAGAATTAGTAACAAAGCTCGATAATTAATCTTAATCTTTTTTCCCAACCATGTGGCAATGTAGACTCTTCACTCACAAATACTCTAGATTTTCTTTTTTTCTCTTTTTAAGTGTGTGTTTATTTCAGAGGTACCATAATCCAATGCTTCTTACTATAAGCCATTGTTCAGCCATATAGATTTTTCATGGCAATAAATGTATAACTCCACAACAGTAAGTATATATATAAATAAAAAGAAAAACAGACCACTTTAAGGCTCCATTATAATAGTTTATTTCACCAGAGACCTTTTAAAGTATTCTGGATCTTCAGATATCACTTTCAAACAGTGAATTTCAACATTTGAAAGTGATATCTGAAGATCCAGAATACTTTAAAAGGTCTCTGGTGAAATAAACTATTACAATGGAGCCTTAAAGTGGTCTGTTTATTCTTCAAATTATTAGCTCTGAATTTACATTGAGCTCTCAGGATTCATCCTCCTTGGGATTATGCATACGGATTACCAAGTTTTTCATTACTTTATATATATATATATATATATATATGGTTGAGTGTTACATAATTCCTGCTTTTGTTTATCAACAAGCGATTTTGTTCATTTTGCTGAAAGCGTATGGAACGCAAACACCCAGGTTGCTGAGTTTTCCTATCTTTTCTAAGTGTCAACATATGGTAGTTGCTGATTTCTTTAATTCTTATAATACTTTGCCATGCATTGCTTTCCACTAATGACTTTCAAGCTTTGTCAACAAAGTCCAATAAACACCTCAGTTTTAGCTCATTTTTCATCTACAGTTCTCCAGAATTAAATTTTGCAAACCAATTTCTGCTTGCCAGTTAGATATAACTCCTTGATTATAAACACTATGTATTTTTAGATGTTTCCATAGAGTTATTCTCTTGCTTGAAATCCTATAATGTTATGTGGCATAAATTCACTTTCAAATCCTCTACCAATGAGGTTAAGAAATTTATTCTTTAATTCACTGTGTATGCTGCCACTGTTGTGCAAAATGTAAGGTAGGTTACTGTACTTCAAATTTATTAACTTATCAACACATATAATAATTACATACACACACATACGCATATATATATATATATAATAATAAAAAGGCTTAAACACTAATATTCCATGGTTATAAATTATTACATTGGAATTGTAATTACGACCCAATTCATCAGACCTACAAATTTAAAAAGAAATTGGAGTTATTTTTTCCGATTTCTTTTTGAATTTGTAGGTCTGATGAAATGGATCGTAATTACGATTCCAATGTAATAATTTATAACCATGGAATATTAGTGTTTAAGCCTTTTTATTATATTCTTACTCTGTCCTGGACATCGAATTCTACCTGGATTCTATCCTCTTGGAATTATTTTATATATATATATATATATATATATATATATATATGTGTGTGTGTATATTGACCACTAATATTATATATATATATATATATATATACACATACACAAGTATTTATTTTGCCATTTGAGCATTAATTTAAAAGCAATGACTTATTTAAAGAAGAAATAAAAAAAAATATGGAATACGCCTATATTTTAAAAAACTTTAGAAAACCCCAGAATATTCAGGAAAATGAATCTAAATAGAAGTCCTGTCTCTGACACCAGTAATAATATTGTTACATTATCTTTTCACACTCAGAGCCAAAAGACAGAGTAAAGAAAAGAAACTTATTATGAAAAGAAGAAATAACCATGACATCCTACACATGCACGCATACAAGGAAGAAATCAACCTAACACTAATAAAAAAACACATGAATTATTTTTCTTTCAACTTAATATACAAACAATAAAAATGAGAAAATTGACAGACAATTGCTGATACCTCCTGACAAGTGGCCGAAATGATTACAGAGATTCATCTTTAGTCAAGGTGCTGAATATAAATAGCATCAATCAGCTAGCTAAGTGACAAATTTTATATTTGCATTGATCCTCTTTCTGTCTCTCTCTACACACACACACACACACACACACACACATATATATATATATATATATATATATAAGTTTGAAGAAATTTTTTCTTTTTTTGAGGAGGGTAGGATTTTAGAGTAATCATATATATTAGGTTGGTGCAAAAATAATGACGTAATAATGTTTTTTAACGTCAAATAACGACATTATTACGTCATTATTTTTGCACCAACCTAATAGTAATTCATAGAGTCCAGAATAATCTTCAACAGAATGCATAAAGCATGGACAGTCATTTCATCCTATTTGGGACTCATCAGCACTGTGCATCTGTTACCGAGAATTGAACCTGGACCATTTCGATACAACAAAAATGTCATACCATATATAAATTTGCAAATTAGCTAGATGCAAGCTCCTTAGATTGAACCCAAACCAGTTGCTTAATCATGTTAGTCACAAAGGAGTTATCTCCCCTTGTTTATGGAAATTTCCTAAGCTAAGCTAAATATGGCACAAGGCCAAATGAAGAAAAATGGAAGGAGGAAGATTAAGTTGCCCCAGTCTTCCAAATAGGGGAGGGCCTGTTAATGTCTTGAAAGTCAAATTTTAAAATCTTAGCTTTTTACTGATGCAGTAGAAAGTAAAGAACCTTTTCAGCCTCTTTATTTATCATGTAAAGTATATCACAAGGTTACATTGGGAATAAAATAGATTATAGACAAGATATCTTTATCAGATGAGCAATGACCATACCCTTTCAAAAAAAAAAAAAAAAAAAAAGGCAAGGCTTGTTTGGCAGTGAGTAAAAAGGTCAAGTTGACAGTGTGGGGAGTGGTAAAGAAGTGGAAAAGATCTACCTACCAACCATCAGCCCTGGAGCTGATAAATAAAGAAAAAGATAATAATAATAATAATAATAAAGAAACTGTAGAAGTATTAGGAGTATCTCATTAGAGTCAGGGGTTTGTGTGGGCTTGGCTTGCTTAGGAGAGAATGAAGATTAGGGAGAGGCCCAGGCTCGGCAGGGTGGGTGGGTTGGTGGTGATGCTGAGAAGTCTGCTGAGTTATGAGGATGTAAGTGGATTCCTTTGGGAAAAGTGAGGATTTGATGAATGAATAGAGAGTCAGAGAAAGCATTCTTGCCAGACAGCATCAGTCATTCAGGTTTCACTCATTCCGTCAGACTTATGGACTTGTCAGATACAATGCCATCATTCCTTGTGTTAGTCAGATTCTCATCAGACTGCTACCAACCCAAGTCCAGTTCACATTCTGAAATTATAAGGAGTACATATATATATATATATATATATATATATATATATTTAAGCAGCAATCCTTCATTTATATATGTTTCATTAAAGCCAACAGATAAGATACTGTGATTAAGCTTTTTATTTAATCTTTCTTGTGTTCGAACAAGTGTTTTCTTTTCTCGACACAGTGTGTAGAAACTATCCAAATGTTTTGTAATTGCAAGCGCTTTCGGCTATACTTTTAATCATTATCAAAGGTGATTTCATTTTTACTTTTTAGCTGTGTGTATAGGTTGTGTGAATGCTGCTAGAGTTATAGGGATGCTTTATTTTCTGAACACAGCACATTGTGGCCGTGTTTGTAGTTAATATTATTCAGTGTTGGCTTTTTCCTTTTTATTATTGAGGCTTCCGTTATTTTTATTTTTACATGTGGATGAGGTTATTATGTTTGTGTTTTGTACTAGCAGGTTTTAAATGGAGTCTGTTAAGTTTGTGTGTGTGTTTAAATGGGTTCTAATGGAGCTGTGGTTAGATAGGTGTAATGTGAGGCATCTGGATAGGTATGTAGTATTGTGGCCAATGTAATTATTTATGAATTCAGTTTGATCAATAACATAGTTCCTTAAGGGGCATTAAAAAACAAAAATAAAATCATATTTGTTCGAACACAAGAAAAATTCAATAAAAAGCTTAGTCACAGTACCTTGTCTGTCATCTTTAATGAAATATATATATATTCACACGCACACCAAAATCTTAACATGCATTGTGATATTTATAGCTAATTAAATTATTAAGAGACAGGAAAATTTCCCTAGAAACAAAAAAAAGAGCATTAAACTGCTATGTAATATCAGTCTGCCTATGTGATAGGAAAGGTTGAACAGATCTCACAGATGAAGCAGTGGCTTGAAGTGACCAAAATGTGGTTCTATAGAAGGATGCTGAGAATACCATGGACTAGACATGTGAGCAATGAGGTAGTTTTAGAGAAAATGGAAGAGTAAAAGGATACTAACACATATCATCTGAGAGAAAGATGAAATTTTCTTCAGCACATAATGAGGAAAGAGGGTTGTGGAGTGAGTAGCCATGGTCGAATGCAAAATAAAGAACAGAATTGTCCAAGTTTGCAATAAAAAGAAAAAAAGCAACAAGGCAAAAATGAAATATCATCAAGCAAGCAAGCAAACAATATATGCAAGGCAAATTAACGGGTAAGAAGGCAAAATGTTCACAAACTAAGAATTGGTGTCGATATACAAAAGCAACAAACTGCAAACTGGCCTATTTTATTAGCTAAGAAAAAAATCCCAGCGTAGATTTGTGTTTCTGCCTTTAAAAGGGGAGGGGAAAGTTTTTCTGCAGTCATTCCTAATGATTGAAATCAACAAGGATTTTGAGAATTTGACATTTGCAAGACATATTGAAGGTAGAAACAGAGAAGACAGATGTAAACAGTATATAACGTGCCTAATGAGCTTGTGTAAATGGATGGTAGAACAGGCTTTAGAAGATCTTGGACAAAGAGATACTTTGCTAAGGACTACAAAGGATTAGAAATTGTGGAGAACCATAATCACCCACATTCTCAAAGAATACAGCACATAGATGAAGAAGAAATATATATACTACAGTTCAAAAATTTGAGACCAACTCCAGATTAGCATAGGATGAACTTGACAGAAAAGTAAAAAAAAAAATAAATGAAAAAGAGCTATTTATCATTGAAAAAAGAATGGAAAACTTATGCTTTGAAAAAACTTTTGCAACAAATGCCAAAAATTAGTGCTGCAGTAATAGAGGCTAAAGGAGGATATTTTGATGAGAGCAAAATTTAATCATAAAACGTTATTTTTCTTTTTATTATTGTTGTGGAGTGGTTTCACAGTGGAGGCTTGTATTTGTACTAGGTTGGTCCTAAAATAGGTTTGACATACAAAATGTTAGGAACTTGATATAATAGGTAATGATGCAGAGTAATCTAGTTGTGGTCGCTGATACTTTAGTATTCGACTAACTGTTGTCCGACATCGACTGACTCACCGACTGGCTGACATTACTCTTACTACTCCTACTTATTATAGGTGGGAGAGTCTATTAACGATAGAATAGGGGTGTTTCACTATAACAGTCAATAAAATTTACAATAAAGAGTCACATCTCACTTTTTTCTTTTTTTAACTATATATAATAATTTTCTGTGAGATTTAAACAAAAATTGGATGGTAGGAAAAATAGATTTCCACTTGAATCCATTCCTGCTGACAGCTAACGTGGAAAGCAGAACAACGCTTCGCTTGGGACTCTGTTTCCTGCATACTGTAAACAACAGTACTATCGCTCTTTCTCTGGAACAGGGGTATAACTTTCACCAGCCTCAAAGAATGAAACTGCCCCGAAACAAAAAGTCAGCTCTTTTTATTCTTCCTCTGTCTCAGACTGAGAACTGAGATCTCTTGCTTGTGTTAGCCTTGTTCTTGCCAATAACACATGTGCTGTGTCACTTCAATATTGATTTGCCAAAGTTCGCCTTGCAGGTTTATGATGTGTACAAGTACATGTACAGAAAATTTACCTTCTCTTGCTTTGGTGAGTTATGTCTCCACCACATTTTCTCTTATTTAAAGTACAAAACAATTACTATTTGGGCCAACTTAAAAAATTACCAAGGGTGGTCTCTAAATTATTTTGTGTGTATATATATATATATATATATATATATATATATATATATATATATATATATTTCAATTTCAATAAAGGTGCAATTAATTTACAAATTCATGAATCATTCATACAAAAAACAAATACTGTTCCTACAGACATCCTCAGGTATGGAAATAGATTTTGTTCTTGTTTTTACTCTCAGTAATAAGAGGACAACGAAAATAGAGATGTAATCCGAAAAAACAGACGAAAGCTTGTAAAAGTAATAAGACCATATGCAATTGAAATTTATAAAACAAGGATTTTTTCATTCATAAACAGGTTCAGGTTTTTTGTATATTATTTGAATTGTTCGCAATGATGGTTTCTCACCAATTAACCTTTGTATCTGATGGTTTCTCACCAATTAACCTTTGTATCTGTTTTTTGTATGAATGATTCATGAATTTATTTATATATATATATATATATTATTGCCATATCACATTGAAACACTAGTTTTTGTTTTGATCACTGAAATTAAGCCATATTGAGCCTGGTTAGTACCTAGATGGGTGACCACTTGGTGCTGTGAGCTTGGATGCATGGGTAGCATAATGGATAATGGCTGGAAATCAGAAATTGGAGAGCCTTGTTTGAATTCCAGTAGAGTTTGTTAGATTCACTTATATCCAAATTTCTCCTTAGAAAGTTATGAATCTATTTCTTCTCTCACCCAGATATGGTTAAATAGCAGCCAAAACTGGGTCCTTTCACCTCTGCTGACAAATAATCTGGGAGAAGGAGAACTCTGAATTCAAACTAGCCTCTAGAACAGTGGTTTGCAAACTTTTTTTCTCTGGGCCACATTTTCAGAATTAAAATTTGCCTGTGCCTCACCAAATTTATGTGATAAAAAGTACATTTAAAACTGAAAAAAAAAAAACAGTGAGAAGGTCAAAGGGAAATAATCATGGATTCAAAGTCAGAACATTATCATTGATAACACTCTCCTTCAATTTGCAGACTCTAGTTACTACATTCTTAATACTTGATATAATGCAAAAATATCACAATGATAAAATTTGGCAATAATTATTTACAACTATTTATATAGGGATTTATGACAAGTAATCCATAATAATATTTTAAATTTGAAATCATATTTATTTTTGGCATATGAATTTTTTGAAACTGTTTCTAAATCTTTGTCTTTCAATCATTCTGCCTCACCTGCTATCCTCTTCTACTGAAGCTATGAGGCATGCCACACCATCTGGGAACCACTGCTGCAGAAATTTGGCAAAGAACTGATGAGCTTCTTATAGGAGCTAATGGCCAACGTGCAGGTAGATGGGAAACTCTTACTCAAAAAACCTGTAATTGTAGCATCATCTGACATGTGGCAAACTGTGTACCCATACAGGATGTGGTGCTATGATAAAAAGAGAGTATATTGCAGGGCACAGGCATTTGACCACTTTAAACAATTCATTTGTGCAGGTTGTTCAGAGAAAAAACTTATAATTTACTGAATCTTATCCATTGCTCTTGATGCGGGAATCCATCCCCACCAACATATATATTACTTCAAACATTATTTTTATTTCTGAGATGAGGTATTATGTACACTATTTACATTACTCAAACTTTTGTCCTCATCTTTGTCACCATATTTATTACAATGTTTTGGCTGTTGTACGCTCTGGCCTGGAATTCCGATTGGAATGTCAAATTGAACCCTTTATTTCGCTCACTGGGGTAGACTGTTCTAGTTCCACGTGCCATGTCTAATGGAAGTCAGTTATCAATTGTCACATGGCACAGTGGATAAAGGCGTTAGTTAGATCCAGTGACAGGACCCAAAGAGCATGAGTTCAATACCTGGTTAAGGTGGTGGAAAACTTAGAGAGGGAATTAAGCAGGAGATAATAGTCTGATTAATGTAAATAGGAGGGCCAATATTATATAACAGTCCAGCAAGCTTTTCTTTGTTTCTAGTGAAGTTTTCTTGTTTCCTAATACTTTGCTTAGCTTTTTTTGTTTTTTTGTAAGGCAATTCACCCCAAGCAAGGCGGGAGTGCCACTAGCATGCAAGGGGGTTACAGAGGATTGAGAACAAGAGTAAAGAGGCATGTTTGGAGAAAGAATACAGAGAAGGATGAGGAACAAGCTCAGGGTGTCAGATGTTGATTGACATTACACTTGAATATTTGAAGATTATAGTCATTGGGGAAGCAAGTAAGGGAGTTCCACAGATGGGAAGTGTGGGAGAAGAAGCTGTTTGAGTAGAAGAGATGGTTACATTTAACCATTTTGACATTGATATGGTGGCACCGAGATGCCAACCTGGTAGCTCACTTAAATTCATGTCCGAGAGCCAGCGAAAGTAACTTGTTGGAACAGTTGCTGTGAAAATACTTGTAGAAGAGTTGGAGGAAGGCTGTGGCATGTCTGCGGGATAGCAATTGTAGACTAGATGCCAGAAGGCAACTTTCAATATTCCAATGTGCCTTCAGATTTCGGTGTCGCATTTTCACTAGAATCATATGCACCCAAATAAAATGAATTTTTGCTTATCACCAGTGAATATTAGGTCTGAGAAGGAACGTTACCAACCCAAGTCCAGCTCACATCCTGAAATTATAAGGAGTAAATATGCACACACACATACAAATATATTCATGCTTTTCTTAGGGTCATTAATGTTAAGTGAACATAAATAGCTTATTTGTGGACCCACCAACTACATAACTGTAAAAAAATTTTTTTCACTCTATACCACAACTCCCCAGATGTCAAGGTTGACAACAGTTTTAACAGCCTTTTGATGATACTTGAGCAGATAGGGAGTCATGAGGAAGTAATTTACACAAGTGCGTACTCACCTACTCTTTCCTTATCACCAGTGACGAGAGTTTTTTTTATTAAAGTATCTGGTAAAAAGATAAAATACAAGGAGTAGTGGGTTCACCTACTCTTTCCTTATCACCAGTGACGAGAGTTTTTTTTATTAAAGTATCTGGTAAAAAGATAAAATACAAGGAGTAGTGGGTTCATGCCTTTTTAGTGTAAAGTCAGCATAAACAGCTTTTATCATTTTCTTGTTTGTGTAGAGAAATTCTATACCAATCACACAATCACACTACATAACAATGCAAGTATAACTTTCTGTACTCTGTCTGTGAGAATTCCATGTTAATTCTCCTTAATACTTGGAACCAGCATTTAAGCTAAAAAGAAAACCCTGAATTTTGGATGTTGATAATTGATAGTCTCTCTCCTCAGGTAAGCTGTTTGTTACCAGTAGAGGCTACAGATCAGTTGAATATTTTTCCCATAGTATTATTACAGGTTACTTGAAGATCTTTCCTCATAGTTCAAGTAGGTCTTTGTGTTACACACTATCAAATAAAACATAAGCAAAAGCAGACATATACATATCTATTGCAGTTTGTTGATATCTACTGGCCAAATCATGTTGTACCTTGTCATGTGTAATGGTGTTATAGAGGATCATCTGGGTTTGAGTGTTGTTGAATTAGAAACACGTGCTGTTTATTCTTGCTAGAAGGTCCAACTACAAGAACAATGGCAGACTGAAGTTGTGTCCAACCAAAGATGTAAAGAAAACAAAAAAAGAAGACAGATATATACATGTCAACAAATATATGTATTAAACAACAAATTTACAAGTGACAAAGACATCAACATTTGTGTTTGTGTGTGAACGTAAAGAGTTTGTATTTTGGTGAATGTTCGTATGTACGTGTATGTGTGTTTCATGGCGTTTTCCCACAAGTGGGCAAAACGCTGATCTGTACAAGAGATCACATTTTTAAATGTGTCCGCTGAAATGCAAAGTGAAAAAGAAAACGAGACAAGAAGTTGCCCAGTATTTATAGTGTAGGGAGAGCGACCCCTAGTGAACAATTACGGAATTAAGGAGGAGATAACACTGAGCAGTGTGTTCATTTCTCACTGGGTGCCCCAAACAAAATTCCACATTAAGTAACCCAACAAGAGTTGACCTGTTATAATATCAACCAACCTACCTCATTTTGGGGGTAATAGTTAGCAAGTCTACTCTGGTTGATTATTACTACTGAGTGGTGAGTTCAATCCTTACTGCATGCACTATACAAAATTTGATGTTAAATAAACCAACAACGCTTGATGGGTCATAAAATCAGCAAAATTCACTAACCCAACCCTCATTGTTTCAATCTGTTTTATTACTTAAACATTATTTTTAGTGGATACTCATATTTGAGTAGACGCGCCATTTATTTATCAAACAGTATTTATTTTTGTCTGCCAGCCTGAATATTTGAGAAATTTTCTTAGAAAATTATGTGTTCTCCAGCTGGATTTGAACTTGCATTCCGCTAGGGAAAACTGTCATCAGATTTGACATGCTTTGACATCTCACCTATGGAGAGTGTCAATGCCCAAGCAAAGGGTGAATAGTGCCTTTAAACACAGATCTTTCTCCAACTCACAAAATAAACATATCTGCTCAGTTTCCTATCCCAATGTAAAAGCAATTTCTAATAAAAATTTCTTGAATATTTGTACCAGTAGACAAAAATAGTGTTTAATAAATAAATGGAGTGTCTGCTCAAATAAGAGTATCCACTAAAAATAATGTTTAAGTAATAAAAATCTGTTGGATTAATAAACAAAAAAATTTCTTTTCTTTTCTTTAGATATATATCATAATTTTCTGCAGGATACAGAATTTTATTATAGCAATAAAAACGGTGAGACTTATTTTACTTTTCATGATTAAAAAGAAAAGCAAAAAATAAAACAAACACAGCTGACCGATTTTACTCTCACTTGACAGAGCTGGATCGAGGGATTATATATTGCAATGAAAATAAAACATAAAAATGATATGTAATATTAATGAAAGCGCAATACAATTTAAATTGAAATCACGTTAAGTCCTAACAGACACTCCCTCTGTTTACAGAGGGAGGGCTGTCTGGACTGAATATAAATTGTTTCCAACACCTTTATCTGCAATATAGAGCGAGCATGACTTAAGATGGTAGATGAGTCAATGCTAAAGTTAGCGACACAATTTGAGTTTTTAATAAGATGCTCTGTGGTGGAGGAACCATGTGTGTTGTTTCGAATGTCCTTTAGTTGGGATGTTCCATTTCTGATTTTTCTAGGTATATTCTGCTGTATTCTAGCATCTAAACACTGGGTTGTTCTACCTATGTAGTTGGCACTGTAACTACATTTAAAATGATAAAGAACATTATCAATATGTCGGTGTAGAACATCCTTTCAGGAAGATGTCAAAACAGATTTAGTAGAAAACACATGCACACTAGAAGAGAAATAACAATGCTCTACTGCAGAGGTAACTTGTTTGGCAAATTTTTCACTTATTGTGCCCAGTTAAGTCAAATGAAAAAAAATTGGGCATTTATTAGCCATACTAGGTTTAATTTCAGAAAAATCAGATATTTTCTAACTGATAACTGACCTAATCACATCTATAGGATACCCAGTATCAGGTAGTTTTACTGATCTTTTTTATTTCTTCATCTAATTTTGATTTTGAACAAATCATTAGGGCTCTATGTGTTAGGGTCCCACTTAAATTAATTTTCTGCTTGTTAGGGCAAAATGCATCCCACCAAATATATAAACCAGTAAATGTTGGTTTACGGTAAATCGATGTAAGGTAACATTAAGGAGTTTTGGTTACCAATATATCTAAGAATGATAAAGTGGAATTATTTTCTGTTTCCAATGTGTATTTTACTGATGGATGCATATTGTTAAGTAAGGAAAAAATGTATTTGCCTCTATTGGTCAAAGAGGCAAAATGTATCATCTACGTAACAGTAGTAGACTAATGGTTTCATGGTACCAGATAACAATTAGTCTTCATAGAAATCTACAAAAATATTCACCATGGTCGTTCTGAAAACTGAGCCCATCACGACCCACATGTATTTGCCTATACATTACTAAATTCAACTGATGTGACAGAAAATCTCATTAGGTCTACAAAAATATTGTCAGGAATGGCAAGAAGAGGAGATACCTGTCTACAATACAGAAAATCTGTGCAGATATCAGTAGTATCCAACATAGGGACACAAGTAAAATGGTTACTAATATGATAGGAACACATAAATTTATTAGTAACATTAGATTGTTGCATACATTTTGCAAAAGAGAATGAATCTTTTATACATTTACTGTAGTGTTCCAATACAGGTGGTAATAGTGTAGCAATTCATTTAGCAACCTTATGTTGAACTGATCCCACCATAGAAAGAATGGATCTTAATGGAATATCTGCCTTATGGGTTTTTCATAACCCATATAAGCACGAACAGATAGAGCCAGAAAGTCTAGTCTCACTGGCTATATCAGAAGGGAGGACACTAATTTTTAACCAGTTCATTAATTGTTTTTCAAATTTAGTTTCCAAAGTAGCTGTTGAATCATGGTTATCAACAGGACTTGAATTAAATTATTTTTATTCGAATAATATTCATGTATTTGTAAAATATTTTTCATCTCATGCGCCATGTCCATTCAGGATTTTGGCAGCCATAACTTCTTATCCTTTGTAGCTCATTATGTAGGTTACATATTCTTTCCATGTTTCGTCTTAAGCCCTGTGAGTATAAAATTTTCCAAACCTTATTTCTTCATTATGTGTCTCAAATATTTCACTTGTCCCTTTCTGATTCTAAGTGTCCTTTTTGTATCTATTTTCTTTAAAACTTCCTCATTGCACACATGTTCCATCCATAGTATTTTCAACTACATGGTATTAATTTTTGTCTAAACCTATTTCTCTATCTAAGTGATTTTGTCTGCAATTGTATGGCTTTGTCTCTAAGCTTAATCTTGTCTCTCCATTCTGTTGAAATCTCACTAGCTCTCAGATCATCTGTCTCTGTCGATCTCATCCTGTTATATAATTTCTTCTGTTATCTTTATATAGTTGTTCCTGGTTACCTATTTCAGCCTGCCTAAGTAGCTGATTCACATATCAGCTCTATATGAGACTGTTCTTTCCTTTATCTGTCTACCTCTCCATCCCAGCTGTCTCTCACATTTTGTGATGTGGATTCTTCTGTTACCTTTGAATAGATGTCCCTGGTCATTAGTCTCAGCTTCTCTAAATAGCCTATTCATGTCTTTCTACATTATTCGGACTGTTGTCCTAATCTTTGCCGCCATATTTATCACAGCGTTTTGGCCGTTGTACATTCCTGCCTTCTTCAGGTGGTTGGAATTTCAAACTGAACCCTTTATTTCGATCACTGGGGTAGACTGTAGACTGTTCAAGTTCCATGTGTCATGTTTGATGGATGTCAGTTATCAGTTATCTCCTGCTAATTTTCCCTCTGAGGACACATGGCACATGGAACTAGAACAGTCCACCCCAGTGATCGAAATAAAGGGTTCAGTTCGAAATTCCAACCACCTGAAGAAGGCCGGAGTGTACAACGGCCGAAATGCTGTGATAAATATGGCGACAAAGATGAGGACAATAGTCCAAATAATGTAAATACTGTATATAATACCTCATCTCAGAAATATAGACAGACTCATGTCTTTCTCTCTTATCAATCTCAGTCTGTGTACTTACTATCCCTATGTCTCTGCTGAAAATGTTCATATGGATATACAATAATATCTGAAAAAAAGTGAAGAGACAGTAGAAAAGTGTTTTGACTACACATTTCACTTATTATAGTAGGGAGTCATCAAGCTGGAATGATTAACAAACTTCTATATACATCTTTCTTGCCGATCCTATGAAGCCCTTCGTAAACAAATTTCCAAAGAATTAATGGATTTTATTATTAATCGAACATTATTTCTTATTACTAGAAATGCTATATTTTAGTGGATACACATATTTGAGTAGAGATCTGTAATTTTTTTTGTTTCAAACAGTATGCATTGGCCTATTTCAGTCAGTCTGGCTTAATGATTGAAGCAGTTGTCTCCTGGGAGTCCTGGGTATGATGATAAACTACATCCAGCAGTAAGGTCTCTGATCGGGTTTTGTGTAGTGTGGAACCACTTCTTGTTGTTGTTCCAAGGTCTACCTTGATTTGGTGTGTTAGCACCTGTTAGGGTCCCAGCTATGGGCAAATAGTGAACCTCTAAACAAAAAAAAAATGCTATGAAAGTATAAAAATACATTTTTAAAGTAAAAATACCAGCAATACATTTTTATAGAAAAAAAATTACCAAAAATACATATTTATAGTAAAATGACCAACAATACATTTTATTTGTGGTCAAAGACATACAATTGCATTCAAATTATTTAGATTTTGGCATTCAATAAACTGTAGAGGTTGATATGCCACTAAACAAAATCAACCAAACAACCAACATGAAAAAACTCTTTCATGATATTAATCCATATAATATACATTTTCTTAAAGAAGTCAAACTGTATTCCAAAATATAACTTCAACAAAACTATAACATAAAACACATGTCACTACCTCTATTAATTATTTCCACTCAAACATTTATATGAACAAAAGCTGAGTATCATTTACCATGTATTCAATTGTGAAAGCAGAATAATATATATATTTTTATCATTTCAAAGCTTCCAAGAAAATTAAATGACTCATAAGGAGTTGATGTGTTGTTAAACAAATCAATCATGCATCCCCTGGTGAAATTAATTAGTGTTTATGTCTAGACAAGAGACAGGCTATTCAATATTTTTTTTCAAAATAAAAAGTCACCCTTTCATAGGTTTGTGCTTCAAAATCTTCCTCTGTAAAATTTACTAGAGTTTATTAAATGTCATATCGATGTGGTGTAAATACTTCTCCATATCTCTCAGTATGCAGGTTAGAAAACGGAAAGACATTCCTTTTGGCACTTTAATATTTAGCACTCTGCATCATTTAGAATTATTACTTCCCCTATTACTGTATATGGGATCTCCTCAAAATAGAGTGTTTTATATGTTAGTTCTCTATATTTTAAATTGCAGTATGCTCTCAATTTCAATCAAGATTGTTTTAGCTGTTGTCATAGAAGGTTATGACTATACAACCAAGAAATTCACATTCAACTTGCATTGGCAGGACTAGCATTTTGCTTGGCAAAAATAGTCACCTACAGAGTGTTAAAGATTTAATCTTGGACATAGGAATAACTTTAATTATTAAGATATTTTTTTATTAAGAGATTTTGGTTTCTGACATTGCCTGGAATAAAGGACTAGAGAGCTAACATGAAATTCACTACAAAGATCATATGCACCCAAATTAAATGAACGTTTATTTACCAGCTGTGAGTGAGGATGCTGATACTTTATGTATTTTCTAAATTGCTTTGTTTCCAATGAGAACAGAAAACAAGCAAAATGTTTTCAGGCTATAAATTTAATAAATTAGAAATTTGTCTACCATTGCTGTGAAACATTTTGTAGTGGTAACACTGCATTGTGACAGATAATTTTTATAATGGGAAGAGAATAATTGTACTTTTTCTTTGTATGCTGGCTAAATACATGAAGACAGAACAAATTTTAAAGCAGCTATATCCCTTAGACCAAAAAGAAGATAGAGAAAAAAAAACGGACAAAACCATCAACAAATTAAACCATCTTCGCAAGTTTGAAAAGGTGGATGAGATTCAGATAGATTTTGATTCTTCCTTCCAACAGAATAGAAAAGATTTTCAACAAGAGATAAACTGTATCTTTAGAAGTAAACATTCAGTTTTTTAAGAAATGAATTTAACATAAGGAAAATAATTTTGATACAATATGTACTAATTATTTGAAAGAGAAATTAAAAGATATGTGAAAACTTATTTTTTGTAAAGTTTAAAAATTGGATTATCAGTATCTCAGGGTTCATTAATAAGGATTTGTGTTTGTGCTGACATTTTGGTGGATGTAAGTTTTTTTAAACAAAAAGTGGGTGGATGACTTCATTGAATTGTTTCATCTTTGATAGGAACAGAAAAGCTAATGAAAAGCAAAATATTATGTAGCATTGCTGTGAAACAGATTGTGGTGGTAACACTGCATTATGACATAAAAATTAATGTTAGAATGAGAATTGATTTTTTAGCTTAAAAGAAAGTTTTTCCTTTTGAAAAACTAGTTCTCGTTGGATCACCTGATTGAAGCATTGTCAAGCCCAGTCAGTACTTAGATAGGGGATCATTTGGGAACACCAGGTACTGTAAGCAACCTCCTATAATCTGCTAATTTCCAATTCACCTAAATTGCATTTAATGACTACTGCTATTATTTTTATATTATAACTCACCAGACATGAAAAGATTAAAAATCTTAACTTTGAATTAGGTTTTGTTTAAACCAAAGTTAATTGTAAAAAATGGAAAGGGAAAAAAAATGCTAATCTTAAACTCTTAAGCTAACCCATGCCCTTAACCCATAAAACCAACAAAAATCATTAATTACAACTAAAAAAGAAAGATATTTTTTGAGCAAAAAATGAACTTTCTTACTAATTTCTCTTTTCAGAAAATTAATTTAAAATCAAATACTCACATTATTATTGTTATTAAATAACCCACAAACTGTTGATAGCCATAAAACAAAATAAATTCTGTTGAAAATTGAACCTGTGTGAGTACTTAATTTTAAATTAATTTTCTGAAAAGAGGAATTAGTAAGAAAGTTAATTTTTTGCTAAAAAATATTTTTTTTTTTTTTTCATTTGTAATTAATGCTTTTTGTTGGTTTTATTCGTAAGGGCATGGGTTAGCTTAACTGTTTAAAATTAGCATTTTTTTTCCTTTTCATTTTTTGAAATTGACTTTGGTTTAAACAAAAACTAATTCAAAGTTAAGATTTTTAATCTTTTCATGTCTGGTGAGTTATCTAAAAATAATAGCAGTAGTCATTAAATGCAAATTAAGTTAATTAAGTGGACCAAGTGGTTCCTTAAATTCTTGAAATTACAGATTCATGCATTTTCAGCAAAATAAAAAGAAAATGTTTCTCTAAGTGGGGAAAATCCATATTTATTCATATTGCAAATACTCTTACTCTGAAGAATTCTGTGTGGGTAAACTCAAAACATTCCAATTGACACTTCCAACCAGATATTTTTTCCAATGATTTTTAACAAAATGACAAATTTGTATTTTTTTCTTATAATTTGAAAAGTGCAGTAAATGTTTTAGATGTTTGTAATTTGGGGGTGGTAAGAAACAAAATCTCTATATTGAATTTTTTTAGATATTTTTCTTTTTTTTTTAAATTTTGTGTAATGATATGCAAATTAGCATAGCTAAGTTATAGAGAATATATAAGTGCCCAAGCAGTAAGGGGAGGGTCAAAATATGATATCTGAGATAATGACTACCCTAGACTGAGAAAATACAAAGCAAATCACATTTCATAACAGTTTTTAGTCATTTACATTTCATAATTCATAAGAAGATCAAACACACACACACACACACGTGTGTGTGTGTGTGTATTTGGGTAGCAATCCCTCTTATACAGGTTTCATTGAAGACGACTGACAAGGCACTGTCATTAAGCTTTTTATTATATTTTACCTGCATTAATATAAGTGATTTCTTTTTTGAACATATGGTGTGTAAGAACCTATCTGAACATCAAGAATTTGTTGTTTTTTTTGGGGTTTTTTTTTTTGTGTGAATATGTCAGTCAGTTATGTACCATGTGTGATACATGCTTAGGCAATCATGTATTTTTCGATACATAACTGACGAGGCAGATTTTTTTTTTCCCCGCAGTAAGTTGCCATTTCTTTCTGTGGTAGACCAGTTACCATCCAAGGCTATAGAACTCGGTCAGTCTTGCTATTTATCCATAGCTGGGGGAAAAGAGGAGGATTCACACCTTTCCCAAGGGTATTAGCATGTAAGTGAATGTAATGGATTTGACTGGAATTCAAACTTGGCTCTTCGATTTCTCAATGCGAGCTATTATCCATTACTCTACTATAGATTATTTTTATTATATCAATAAGAATTTTTAAATTTCAGAACGCAGTATATTGTGGTTGTTTTAACAATAAAAAAAGAAGATACCAGCTCTCAATAAGAACATGACCACAATGTGCAAAATGTGATTTGGAAATTAAAATATTCCTCCTGCTATAAAAAAAAAAAAAAAAGAAATCAATGTATTCAGGCAAACACAAAAACATCCTTGATGGTGGTTAATAGATTAGCCAAAAGCACTTGGATCCACAGATCATTTGAACAGGTTTTATACTTTCTATGTCCGAAACTGAAACCGCTTATATAATGAAAAAATTTAACTCCAGTTCCTTGTCAATCACAAAACATCTGCCTAATAAATTTGAGTTCTTTTGATAGACTAACAAATTATAAGAGTCCCAGTCTATTTCATTTTTTCTAGACTATGGCCTGCACATTTACAGTTATGAAGAGATGGTAGTGATCATTTAAACATTCCATAGCACATTTCAAACTAATCTATCAATAAAAAAAACAATGACCCTGTTTTCCCTCCTGAGGCCAAGTTACTAATGATGAGGTGGGAGCTATGCTGATGACATAAGTATTCATAATTAAGATAAGACTGATTTTGAACAGAAAATGGACATTGTCTATCAAGTGTTCCAAGAAACAGGATTCAATATAGAACTTTCCTAAACAGAAACAATGATCTGGAATTGGAATGAAAGCAATGATGGCACCTGTCATGAAGCCATCATAAAAATTCAGAATGTGGAATTAGTAAATACTAAACACTTCAAATACCTTGGTGTATGGATCAGTAATAGTAAATTTAGTATAGGAGACAATCATGACTCTTCACAACTTTCTCTCTTGTGTGGCTCTAAGCAGTTTTTTCCCGCTTTGCTAAGGCCCCCCGTTCACTGTTTTGCCATCCATTCACACAAACCCATCAGATAAGTAGCTCACTGCCATCCCCTGTCTCTCTTGCCCTCAGTCCATACTGCGAGGGTTAAGTTTTCCAAGCCCTCTTTCCTCATAATGTGTCCAAGGAATTTCAACAGTTTTTTCCTGGTTTTAAGTCTTTTTTCTGTTATTTCCTTTAAACCTTCTTTGTTGCTTATTCATTCTGTCCATGGAATTTTCCGTATCCTCTTGAACATAGAATAGGTGGTGTTAGGAGTAGTTTTGCCCAACACTGCAAATATTTATAAAATCAAAATATTAACCAGAAAACTATTAAATAACCCTGTCAAATCAAAACTTTCATATGGATGTTGTACAATGATTTCAAACCTGTTCAGAAATATCTCAACTATCAGCCACTTTCTAAGATAAATGATTAAAAATGGTTTTGAGCTATTGAAACCACTGAATCTTAACAAAGACCATATTTCAAACCTTGTAGACTGGCACTACAGAATTACAAGCCTAGAACTGTACCGATTAACAGAAACTATATCACTTGAGAACTTTCAACAGCTGCAACAACTAAAATGGATATCACATGTAACTTGAATGGAAAATACTGACATAATGAAGATGCTGAAATTCTGGGCTTAAGAAGAGAAAATAATGACAATCAAGATGTTGACATTCCACACTACTTCAAATAAAAGGTTAGTAAGGAAACCCCCATCAATACTGGAAAGGGCAATAACAGCTACTTGACATGAGAAACCTGTTTTACTTAAAAATTGTTTTAAGAGAAAGATTTTATAAATTTCAACTGAAAACAGTACTGGCTGCCTGATCAATGATTACCAAATGTTTCCTTGTAAGGAAATGGCTAATCCAATTACAGGATTGAAAAAAAGCTGAGTGAATTATTATCATTTCCAATTCCAAATAAATTCCAAGTTTTTCTTTATAAGGGAATGGCTAATATTATCATTACCATTCAGAGACTCAATTAGAGGATTGCAAAAATGCTGAGTGAATTATTATCATTTGCCAAGCAGTGCTGGCTACTTGATCTTCATTGTCTATTGTCATTCATGGACAGTTATAGATAGATAACATGATTTTTATTTGTTGAATAAACTTTTAAAGCATATCTAGAATGATTACTTTGCTATTAAAAAAGCATAAGAAGAAATATAGGTCTCAATAGTGTAAGTCATGTGTCTTGCCTACACCAAACTTTTTATACAAATTGATAGGATACAAAACCGGATGTTACAAAGCAAATTTTTCCCCTCATTCAGATTTTCACATTATCTAAAATATAACAGTAGCTTTATCAGATATAACATTTATTGATAAAATAGCTCTTGTGAATTGCAAAAGATTGTTAAAGTTTTTAGTTCTGATATTCAGACAATCTAAAATGATTATTGTGTCTATATTTCTGAGATGAGGTATTATGTACAGTATTTACATTATGCGGACTATTGTCCTCATCTTTGTCGCCATATTTATCACAACATTTCGGCCGTTGTACGCTCTGGCCTTCTTCAGGTGGTTGGAATTTCGAACTGAACCCTTTATTTCAATCACTGGGGTAGACTGTTCTAGTTCCACGTACCATGTTTGATGGATGCCAGTTATCAGTTATCTCCTGCTAATTTTCCCTCTGAAAGTTCTCCACTGCCTTAACCGGGTATTGAACTCACACTCTTTGGGTCTGTCACTGGATCTAACCAATGACTTTATCCACTGTGCCATGTGTCATCAAGGACTTTCAGAGGGAAAATTAGCAGGAGATAACTGATAACTGACATCCATCAAACATGGCACGTGGAACTAGAACAGTCTACCCCAGTGATTGAAATAAAGGGTTCAGTTCGAAATTCCAACCACCTGAAGAAGGCCGGAGTGTACAACGGCCGAAAAGTTGTGATAAATATGGCGACAAAGATGAGGACAATAGTCCGCATAATGTAAATACTGTATAAAATGATTATTATGTGCTTTGCTGTTTTAAACCAGCATGCTGGTCTTGATTGTTATAGACACAATGCATTGAAGAGTGGTTGTGCAGGTAGAGACATCAAAATCATGCATAGCGGATCATATATGAAAGGAAAAGTGTAGTCATTAACTCTCTTAGAATGAAATGGTAATAAAAATTACATTGGAAGATAAGACAACTGAAAGATTCAGCACACATGTTAAGCATTGACACCTAGCATAGAGATGAATACCATTTGGGAAGCTCTGATCAAGTAGGAAAAAACAACAAAATATACAACCATATACAGTTCTACAACCTGATTATAGTCATTAGGTTTAAGATTTAAGAATTTCAACAAGAAGTTCAGAAGATTGAGATGAGACACGTGGCAGAGTGGATTAAAAACTTGGCTGAAGTGTTAGTTAAAATATATTGGGTTGCCTAGCATTTATGATTTCTTGGTGTAGGAGAAAATCAAGTCTTCCTTGAGAAAAGAATTTGTGCTATCTGTCAAAAGAGGAAAATACTAATGGTCACATCATGTTGAAACACTGGTTCCCATATGAGCACTGAAGTTAAGCAACATTGAGCCTGGTCAGTACCTAGATGGGTGACTGCTTAGAAATACAAGGTGCTGTAAGACTGGATGTGCAAGTGGTGTAATGGTTCAGAAGTGTTAATTGGAGAGCTGATTTTCCAATTCCAGTTGAGTTTGTTATGTTTATATACACACACATACTCTTGGGAAAGGTATGAAGCCACCTTTTCTCCCCCCAGTTATGGGTTAAATAATAAGACTTGTATCACTAAATCATTATTATTTCCTCTTTCCAAAAAATGTTTACAATCTAGAAAGGTTTCTGGTTTTAAATAACCTGATAAGATGTAAAAAATGAATCAATAAAAAAAGAAAAGCAGAGTCAAGATTGGGTTTGTTTGTGCTTCCATACCAGTCTTGACCAATTGCAACCTTTCTTACATCAGTAAAAGAAGACCATTTTGGATGATTGACAAGAGACACTTAGATTTTGTGGGTCAAAAAGGTACTTGTGTGTTGAGTTGTGGATATGGAGTTTTAACCCTTTTGATTGATTCCAGTGAACTTTCTCATGTTGGACTTTCTATACTGATTAATGACCTTTGGAATTATGACACTGGACTTAAAATTCTTGTATTTGAACCACTCAGTTGTTATTTTCTACAACTGAAAATGCATGTACAGCAGATGAAACCAACAAGTAGCATAAAGGTGGATGAGTATTGATAACACCTTAGCATGAAAAGCAGAAGGCGAACAAGTTACCCCACAAGCTTCCCCCATACAGTTTGGTTACAAATTCCATAAAGGTTACTGATTATGAAAATAGACTGCTGAAGAAAGATCAAAGGTACAACTGCTGAAACTTTGTGAATAACAACTAAGATGCACATGGTGGACTGAATAACAAAGTCTATAAAATTAATAATTCCTCATTTCAGTATAAAATGCATGCAAAACTTGAGTTATTATTTTTTGTCCAAATTTCTGGGATGAGGAGTTATCATTATTTGAACTGTTCATGTTCAGATCATTGTCCTTATCTTTATTGTCCCAACTTTTTGGCCATCCTGGATATGACAATAAACTACATCCACGTCCTGGGTAAGATGATAAACTACGTCCAACAGCAAGGCCTCTGAGCAGGGGTGCTTTGAGGAGCATGGAACCACCTCTTAATTGTTGGTGTTCCCAGGTCCTCCCTGACACGGGGTGGTAGCACCTGTTAGGGACCCAGCTATGAGTAAATAGGTAACCCCCAAACTGAGGTCAAAACACTATGAAAGTGTAAAAATAGATTTTAATATCAGAAATACTTTGTAAAACTTATTACCAGCAATAAATTTTTGAAGATAAATTATTATTAGCAATACATTTTTGAAAAAATAATATTACCACCAATAAAAATTTTGTTGGCATTAAATAACCCATTGAGGTTGATATACTGTAAAACAAAACAAGCAACTTTTAGTTGTTGTGCCCTCATGCCTTCCTCAAGTGTATATCAATCTGGAGAGTTAGATGTCTGAAAGAAGCAGTGCATATGCTAGGCTATGAGAATCCCCTTAGTGGGCCTAGCATAGAAATAAATACAATATGGTAGCCACTAACAAAGAAAGAAAGACAAATGACAACATGTCTGCAAACACAATAGTAGCAGCAGTGAAAACATGACACCTAGCAACAACAATTGCAACATGATTATTAACAGCCAGGTTAAGTTTAAAATTCTAAGTTTACTAGAGAAAATTGTCCTATGGGACAATGGTCAATGGCCTAGTGGATAAAATCATTGGTTTGTAAATTTGATGACACAGTGGATGTGAGTTCAATCTCTGGGTCTGGTAGTGTGTACTTGCACCCAGTGGAAATAGGCAATAACTGAACAGTATTATATAAAACAAGAACAGTGGAAAATCAGCAGTGGAAGCTAAATAAAATAAAGGATACAGTTCAGAATTCCCAGTAGGTTACTCAGATTGATATACACCTGAAAAAGGCCAGAGGACAGAATGACCGAAATGTTGTGATAACAACAAAAAAATGAGGACAATAGTCCGAATATAAATTGTATAAATATTGTGTTATTATTCTCTAAATCATTCTATTTGCATTATTATTATAATATTTTTGTTATTGTTATCACGATTCAGCCATTATGCCCTCTAACTTGCATCAGGGGTATGCCAATCTGGGTAACCTACAGGGAATTTTTAACTGAACTTTATTTAGTCTACTGTCTATATCTAGTGATATCTGGTTTTTACTGCTGGATCTGTAAACACTGCCTGACTCAGAGATTGAACTTATAATTACTATGTCACTAATGCTTTAATCCACTAAGCTATTCTCATGGGAAAAATCTGTTCTATAGCCTTTTTAGAAATCTTATCAACTTGACCCACGTGACTTATCTCCACCAAAGGGAGATAAGCATTTTCTGTATCCTTACAACACTATTTCAGCCAATCTTTTCTATAGCCTTTTAAAAAATATTATAAGCTTAAAAAGAGAATGTATGCATCAGGTCATCATAGATTTCAACATAAGCTGGATCTCTTTGTTTAGAAAGGAAACTGAATATAGACAATAGCCTTGTGTTTGTAAATGTTGGTTCCAGTACTGATTGAAGAAACTCATTAGGCCAAACCTCCCAATAGTGCATTTAATACCCACAATTTTTTTTATTTTTTTTATTCAGTTTCCTCTTCACTCCTTTCCTTGCTAAAGAAAGAGATCCACTATCTGTCTATATTTCTGAGATGAGGTATTGTAATTATTTACATTATTTACACTGTTCGGACTGTTGTCCTCGTCTTTACTGCCGTATTCACAATATTTTGGCTATTGTATGCTCTGGCCTTTTTCAGGATCTGTCTATATTTCTGAGATGAGGTATTGTAATTATTTACATTATTTAAACTGTTGTCCTCATCTTTATTCCCATATTCATGACATTTCGGCTGTTGTACAGTCTGGCCTTCTTCAGGATCTGTCTATATTTCTGAAATGAGGTATTGTAATTATTTACATTGTTCGGACTGTTGTTCTCCTCTTTGATGCCATATTCTTTCTTTTTTATTTTTGTATCATTTTCATCTTTCTTCTCCTCATTATCCACAAAACATACATTTATTCCGTTTCCTTATGAAGAAAGCATTAGTATGTCCTGGGTAAGACAATAAACTACATTTGACAGCAAGTTCTCTGATCTGGAGGTTTTGAAGAGCGTGGAACCACCTCTTAATTGCTGGTGTACCCAGGTCCAACCTGACTTAGGTGGGTAGCACCTGTTATGGTCCCAGCTACAGGCAAATAAACCCCCAAACTGGGGTAAAAAAAACTATGAAAGTGTAAAAATAGGTTTTAACACCGGCAATATATTTTTGGAAAAAATTATTACCAGAAATATATTTTAGAAGATGGAAAATAACAGCAATACATTTTTGAACAAAAAATTATTACCAGTAACAAAAATCTTGTCGTCATTAAATAACCCATGGAGGTTGATATGCCATAAAAGAAACCAAATCAAGGCTTTAGTATGGATCAGACAAACTGTGATCTGAACAAAAAAAAGAGTTGGATAGTCTAAACTGCATTCAGAATGAGAATGTGGGAATGTTTGGACATTTTGTTGCATTGCAGCTCAGACCAGACTCCAGGTTCGTTGACAGGATGCAGTTTCTACCAGTCAAATGCTTGTGGCTTAAAAAAATCACCCTTCTGGCAAGTGAAGAATAAAACAATTTCTAGCAGTAGACTAGATTTTATTCTTGGGTTGTAAACTACTGCTATAAGTAATTGATATAGAGATGGGGGGAAAGTGCACAGTTCAGCAGGTGTCCTCCCTGTCCATTCTGTGAGGCCTGCTTCATTCCTTCTGTGTGCCTTTTTGTGGGGATGGTCAGTTTTTATAGAAAACAATTTTCTTTGTCTTGTCATCTTCAGCTAAAAAAGTAATTCATCTTCCTTCTACGACTTTCTCTTTCTCTCTGAGCCTCTTGCTATGTACTTTGAAGTTCACTCCACTTACTGATAATCATCAGTGGAAAGTAAATGTTTGTATCCATTTTTGCGAAAACCCTCCCCACCCTTTTTCAATTTAGTAAGACATCAGCTGACTCATATTGCTACAGTTTTATAGTAAATATTTATGGGCTCCTAGAACATTTGTACTTCAATCAATATTGGTGAACCCATGTGAGTCCAGGTAAAAAACAATGTTACACAAAACATGGAATTTAAAACAAACGACAATTAATGCAAGTTATTAACAAAAGGAATTAGATGTACACAATTGAAATCAAAGGAAAAAGACATTAAAACTAGGTATAAGAATGTGCTTGTTTGTGTGTGTTTGTGAAACAAGTGGGTATGATACATGTGTGTATGTGTGTGGGAATTCAGTCAACAGAAGACCAAGGACGTGAACATGCCTAGCAGCAGCAGCATTCTTTATCTAAGTTTGACTACATCTGGATGCAAGAGGAAAAAGAGAAAGAGAATATGTTTGATTTTTTTGTAGACTTAAATAACACCACCTACCAGGTGTTTTTTTTTTTTTTTTTTTTTTTTTTAATCATTTCACCCCAAGCAAGGCGGGAATGCCACTAGTATGCAGGGGATTACAGAAAGTGAAAGAGAGAGAAAAGGTTGGGTAGAGGGAGATTGAGGAAAGGATAAAAGATGAACGGGATTCAAGAAGACAGAAGAGAGTGGTTAATGTTGCATTTAAATTTTTGAAGATCGTAGTTATCAGGGAAGCAAATAAATGAGAGGGAGTTCCACAGGTGGGAAGTGTGAGAAAATAAACTGTTGGAGTAGAAGTGGCAGTTACATTTAACTATTCCAATGGTAAAAGGGTGGGAACTAGATGCTAATCTAGTAGCATGGTTAAATTCATGTAGTTGGGACATCAGGAAAAAAAAGCTTCTTAAAGCAGTTGCCATGACAATATTTGAAGAAAAGACAGGGAAATCATCTCACAATGTTGAAAAAGTGACTGAAGTTGAGATGCCAAATCAAGATCAATTCAATCCTTCTTTCAATTCTGTCAAGAACCTCATGATGAACAGCAGGAGCCCCAGAGCACATACGACAACAGTATTCAATGCACAGACAAATGGTAGATTTGTAAATGTGCAAGATGGACTCCGACAAGAAAAATTTCTTTAGCAGAACCACATAAGTTAACTCATAAGGATGACATCTAAAAATTATAGAAGGGATTTTTTCAGCTTAAACTTTTCTTTTTTTTTTTTTCACCTTGCCATTTCCAATATATTTTTCTTTTTCTTTGTCCTTTGCAGAATGAGAGAATTGCTCTTCTCAAAATTATAGAAAGTATTTTCATCCAGTTTCAACTCTTTTTGCTGCTTTCTTTTTATCTTTCTTGCTATTTTCAAGCATTATTCCTCATCTTTATACTCCCCCCTTACATGGATTCTTCTGTCTTTATGATTGCCCACATAAAGAAGGCTGGAGAATGGATCTGTCAAACAGTGAACTGAATAAAAGCAACAAAAAAAAGATGAATATTAATAATCAAAACAACACTTACAATGAAAAATGACTTATCTCAAAATGACAGTCTATCATGTTTCTCACACACACACACACACACACACACACAATATTTAATATGCATTAACTCCCACTGTCAGGAATTGAACTTTGGTGATATTTTCTACACCAATGTCAACTAGTATAAACCATATACAATAAGTCACTTTTGATTGTTGATATTCTTTTGGCAGTGCACAGAAGAAATGCTTCCAAATAAATCTCTGGTGACATTAAAGAGATACAAGCTTGTATACTTGTATTATTTATAAATATGAAAATAATAAAAATCAAAAAGTAGCATTGAAAAATACAGAATAAAAATGTCTTTATTGATACAATCAGAAAAAAAAAATCAATGCCAGTTGCTGACTGCTACAGAGTGTTAAAAGTGTCTAACAAAGAGCCATTGACAGCCATCTAGGTTATCTCCCTTTTTTTGAGAAAAAGTGCAGAATCACTGTTAAACTGATCTGAGCCTGTCCCATATTGGTCTCATGAAAAGTGGAAGGCCTTCTTGAAGCTTCTTTCGCAAAGATGACAAAATATTTAAAACCATATAAGACTTCTTTCTTTCATTTACATTTTGTATAATAAATTTAACATAGGAGAAATGGAAATGGACTATAAAATAGGCTTTGCTTGGGGTAGTTTCCCCCAACCCTGCAAATTACTACAAAACCAAAAGATTAACCTGAAAAAATGAGCCATGTTCTTAAATAGCCTCATCAGGTTGAGAATTTCATATGGGTGTCATGCATGCAGCCAAATCTGTTTAGAAATATATCTAAACTGTCAGCTGTATATAACTGCTTTCTAAGATTAATGATTAAAAATGGCTTTGAGTGAAGGAAGTCTGTAGGTTTTAATGAAGAGCACACTTATTTGAACTTTGTAGACTGGGACTATAGAATCAAACACAAAGAATTGTAGCAGATGATAGAAACAATATCACTTGAGAACTTTCAACTGAAGCAACGGCTAAAATGGATAATACATGTAATTCTAAGAGAAAAGTATGCAGTTCGATAAAAATAATGTTTAATTAAAAAACAGAGCTTCTATTAGGTTGGTGCAAAAATAATGACGTAATAATGTCGTTTTTTGACGTTAAAAAATATGTCAAAAAACAACATTATTACGTCATTATTTTTGCACCAACCTAATATTTGAATATGAATATCCATCAAAAATAACACTTAAACAAAATAAATTAAAAATTTATATATATATATATATATATATATATAATAAAATATTGTTTTAAGGTATGCAATATCTATGAGCTAAAGTATCAGGGACAGAGCTTATGACAGTGGACATTGAAGTCAACACCCACAGGCGACAGTCTGTTCCATGCTAAACGTAATCATCAGCATGAAACAGACTGTTGCTTCTGGGTGTTGGCTTCAATGTCCACTTTCATATTTTTATAAATGCTCTGTCCCTGATATTTGTTTTCTGCAACAAGTTAATTGGTGAGGAGAAGTCATTATAAATGAGTGAATTGAATATATTGAATTTAGTATAGTATATAATTCATTTTATTTTTTTACTAGGATCTGTGGTGGATATATTTTTAGGCTATTTTTATCCTGTCTATAATTAGAAAGTATTTGTGATATAAAAGATTAATATATTTAGGATTATTTGAAGAAGTATTATATTCTATTTGCTTTATATTAAAATTTCTGATAGAACATCTTATTTGTTAATCAACGATATGACTAGGAAGTTATTATTAATAAAATTTTGTTTTATATTTTTTAGTTCACTGTAGAAAATCTGTTTTGTGGATGAGTTAATTTTTGCACGTTTTATTATATATATATACACACACACACACTTTTTATATGGTGTTCATGAGATTTGCCTTGGTGTTCATGGAAATGCTAGGATGTTTTAGAAGAGGAACAAGTTGGTAATTGACTGCATTGGCTTTCTGACATCTGGTCTCAATTTCTCTGTCTACTTTGCCGTTTTCAGTAAATATGCTGCCCAGATATTTGAATTCATTCATTTCCTTTAGCTGGGTACCATTGATGTTAATGTCCAGTCATGGCCTCGGTCTTACTGACACTGATCTTCATGTTGAATTTCTCGCAGTTTGACTTGAGTTGGTCAGTGTGTTCCTGCAGCTGGATCATCAATGCCATTTTCCTACCAACACTGACATACCAGTGCCAGACATGGCCCCTAACACAAAACCCTTGAGAGGAAACTGATCACTTGTGAGATGAAATGCCTGAGGAAAGCAGTGAACAAGACCAGGCAAGACAAGATCAAGAATGAGGCAATAAGAGATATGGTAGGAGCAGTACAAATCATACAACACATCGAATGACAAAAGATGAAGTGGTTCGGTCACCTCACTCATATGCCTATCAAATAACCAGACTTACAAGCATACACCCTCAGGTACTCTGGCTGGAGAGAGAGAGGTAGACCAAGAAGATGTTGGAGTGACTCAGTGACACTCTCAGAGCCCATGAGATATCTCTCCTCCTGGCCACTCGCCTTGCCGCTTACAGATGACTGTGTCTCCCCGCGATGCCTAACAGCACAAGCAGAAGAACAAACTAAATTAACTACATTTTTATATATATATATATATATATACACACACACACACACATTTTTTATATGGTGTTGAGGAGATTTGCCTTGGTATTCATGCTAGGATGTAAGTACTAGTCTGACTGTTAAGATGATTGTCTTATGATAGTTAACATGTTCTAGTCAGAAACTGACCAGTTTGTAAACTATTTACATTGTTCTGACTATTGTCCTCATCTTTGTTGCCATATTTATAACAATGTTTTGGCCGTTGTATGCTTCTGCCTTCTTTAGGTGGTTGGAATATCGAACTGAACCCTTTATTGCACTCGCTGGGCTTGACTGTTCTAGTTCCACATGCCATGTCTAATGGATATCAGTTATCCATGTATAAGGGCATTGGTTAGATCCAGTGACAAGACCCAAAGAGTGTGAGTTCAATACCTGGTTACGGTTGTGGAGAACTTGGAGAGGGGAATTAACAGGAGATAACTGATAACTGACATCCATTAGACATGGCATGTGGAACTAGAACAGTTTACGCCAGTGAGTGAAATAAAGGGTTTGGTTCAACATTCCAACCATCTGAAGAAGACTGTAGCATACAACGGCTGAAACATTGTGATAAATATGGCGACAAAGATGAGGACAATAGTCAGAATAATGTAAATAGTTTACAAACTGGTCAGTTTGTGACTAGAACATGTTAACTATCATAAGACAATCATCTTAACAGTCAGACTAATACTTACAAAATAAATATTAAATTAAGAAAAATAATAATTAAAGCAAGTAATAGTCTGAATAATGTAAATACTGGAGATAATACCTCATCTCAGAAATATAGACAGATAGCCTCATCAGATCTCGACTTTCATATATATGGCATACATGACATTTGACTCTTTCAGAAATGTCTAAATAATGTCTGAATAATGTAAATAGTGATGAAGCTATTTATGAACATTTCTCAATTTTTCAGGTCAGTATTTGAGTTTTGTGGTAATTTACAATGTTGAGAAAACGTACTCTGATTGTAACTTCTCCTCTGTTCAATTTCCTTATTTCCTGTACTTAATTTGTTATAACTGATACAGATAATGACGTATTTGTAGTGTTTATAGTTTATCCATTCAACATTCAGAATATTTGAGGCTTCTTAAGTGCACTAGCTGTTGTTACTGTAGTACTGATGGAAATTTCCTACCAAAATTTTGTTTAAGGTCATGTGGAAAGTTAACATCTTCGAGTTTCATTTTTGTTTTTGCTGCTGTTGGAAGTCTTCAAGTGATGTTGTTTTTGTTATTTGGTAAATAACTTAGTGATTTTGTAGCACCAGTTTATCACAGCTGATGAAAGATTGTCTTCTTTATATATGTATTATATTTTACTAATGTGTTTCTTGTTCGATTTAGCGTGTTCTATCTGCCACATAAATTGGTAATGTGGAAAGTTAATATTTGGATTATATCATTATTTTCTCTTCTTCTGAAACAGGCTATCCATTTTTGTTGTTGCTACTGTTGGAAGTCTACTTGATAAAGCTCTTTTTATGACTTTATCATGCCAGTGTATAGGGTCTGATGAAGGATTGTCTTCTTTAAAACCTAAAAGATTCATTTGCTTGACACCATTTCTAATCATTGATCTGAGAAAACAGTTGTATATAGCTGAGAGATTAGACATTTCTGAAGAAGTTGGATGCAATGAATAATATCCATCTTAAAATCTAGATCTGATGAGGCTAATCAATATTTAGGATTTAATAAAATCATGCTCAGCATCACCTTTCATGAGAGGAAAAGCAACACCTACATTTGACAGCAGACTTGAGTGAAGGATATAATCAAGACCATCAAGAAGGAAAAACATAGATGGATAGGCTATATCTCTCATCTTGGAAAAAAAGGTGGACTATTAGAGAAACAGAGTGGGCACCAAGTTAGTGGAAAGGAACTAGAGGGCAACTAAAAGATAGATGGTGAGATAATCTAACCCAATACCTCAGCCCCACATGACCCAGTATGGACAAAGATAGGAAATGGTGGAAGTCATCAAAATAGGGGTTCCTCCAACAGAAGTCAGAAGAACCCAGTGAAAGCTATCCTTCAGTTTCCTTATCTCCTATACTGAATTTGTTATAATTGAAGGAAACATAAAAGTCCAATCCGTCTAAAAAGTCAATATAAATTTAGAACAATAATGCCAGCAATAACAAGAATAATGTTGCTGATATTAACTATTTTTAAGAAGATATTTTTTTATTGAAATTCTAAGAATTCCATAACAAATATTCCCTCTAAAATCTGCAAGCTAAAAAATAACGAGAGAGAGAGACAGACAGTTAGAAAACAAGTGCCATGTTCTTGGCCCAAACTTAAAGAGCAGCATGTCCTTGGTTCTATTTTTGGCAGAAAGTCAATTTCAGTGCCAGAGAAACATGGCCATAAATCTGTGCTCAGTCAACAGACCAAAATTACATTTGATTTCTGTTCAGCAATTTCATTGAGCTGGTGCCAAAATCTTGTATATACCATTATTTTCTTATGACTACAATCATCACCATCCTTATTATTATGATGTTAACTTTCTTCTTCTTCTTATATATATAACACACACACAAACACATATATATATCATTTATACATAGATATATCATATAAATATATTTTATATATCAATATCATATATGTATATTATGTAGAATGGATAGTTTATTTAATAAAATAGAGGAAAAATGAAAAGATACCAATATAATCAGTACAATAAATATATATTAAATAGCAATGATTTGACAAAAATGAAGCATAGAAAGGTTTTATATATATATATATATATATATAGTAACATGCAGAGCTTCTGAATTTTAAAAATTTAGGAGATCAGCCAAACACATTACCTTGGTTTCAAACTTTCAACAATATCCTCAGACAGTTTGGGCCAAATGATTTCCTAACGCTTTATTATTTATATATAAATACACAATATGAAGTGTAATAGAAGGGGAAGAGAAAAGCAGAAGTATTGAAATGGTACTGGAGAGGGAGTAAATAAACTGTACATACTTTCATCCTGATTTGTACAAAATATATATATATATATATATATATATATATATATATATATATGAAATGGACAAGTCCAACAATTATTTTAATATATTTTCTGTTTATATGTTATTTTTATAGATAAAAATATTTAAGTGAATGCTCTGTTTATAATAAACAATATTAACAACATTTACTGGCCTGAATGATCAAGAAATTTTATAGAAAATTAGTGTCCTCCAACCTGTATCCTACACAGAACCAACTGTCATGCTATAGCATTTAGTGACAGAGGAAGCATCTGGTTAGCAAATCAAATTACTGTTTTTAAACAAAAATAAATATTTCCCAAGATTTTTCACAAACTTATAGCATATCTTAACATAAACAAATGACATCGTACATTATGAAATAGACTGTCGGACAGTTATTTTATATTTTCTGTTTAGTCCATTTGTATAATATTTTACACGCACACGCATATATATTATCTATATCTATAATTCTCAAAATGTGTGTATGTATATATATATATATATATATATATATATATATATATATATATATATATATATATATATATGTGTGTGTGTGTGAGATCAGAAGTTGTTTATGTGTTTCCACAGTTTTCATATTTTTTTGTTTGATAGATAATTCTTCAGTGTCAGTTTTGAGTCCAGATTGTTGACAACAATGGCTCTCCACTACTTCCTGTTCATTATAACTCCCAGCAACGTTTTACTATTTACTATCTGTTCTTGGATATATATATCTTTCCTAAAAACTTTAATAAAAATAAATAGTTTAAATTATTGCATCATATTATTTATTATTATACCGTTCCATTTTCAGGGCTGCTCCCCATTCAAATTGTTACCCCTCCCATTTGGGGATGTGCCTCAGTTGCACTCAAATGCTGTTACTAACATTGATTTTTGGGTGGGCTGACTTTAAACTTAAACTGCTCCAGTTGAATGGCAAAAAGTCCCAGTAATGAAACACCTGGTCAAAGACAGGTTATACTGCTAGTATATATATATATATATATATATATAAGGTGATTTTATCAATAGACCTCACAACACTTTATTTTAAAAAAATATTTAAACAAATACACAACATTGGGTGTGACAGAAAGGAAGGAGGAGGATGTGAAGGAGGAAGGTGATGAAAAGAGGGAAGAGAAGAAAAGCACAGGTATTATAAATATATCGGTGGGAGGGTTAATTGAAATGTATATTTTGTTTTATTATCTTGCCTCATATGTTTTTTTTGCTTGATGTGTGTGTGTGTGTGTTTTTTTTGTCCAGCCTCATATGTTAATTGATAAAAATCACCTGAGGATACTGTAAGTTTGAAACCAAGGTCGCAGATTCAACTGATCTCCTGATTTTTAAAGTGTATATACATACATATTTGAAATTATATATATATATATATATATATATATATATATATATAATGTCAAAAAAAGTTTCGTTGACTCATCTGGTTGACCGATTCAAGAGTTAGATTTTGAACCACCCATCTGGTCTAGATTATAAATCTATTGTACTGAATTTATTAACAAATGTCATATTTATATTCTTGGGAAAGAACAAATGTGACTTCTAACTTTCAAATTTGACATGCTGGAGTCTCAAAATAAAATGTCAAGCTTCAACATGCTGAGAATATCAGAAAATCAAGAACATAACTTCCTGAAACAAGACTGCAGATCTCATACAAACACTAACATTTTAATTCTTTCAAACAATGGCCCAGAGGATTAAAGTGTTGGTAACAATAATTTTGAGTTCCATCCTTGTGCCTGATAGTACAGATATACTGAGACTTAGTAGAAATAAGCAAGGCCTCTGATCTGGAGGTTTTGAGGAGCGTGGAACCACCTCTTAATTGCTGGTGTTCCCAGGTCCACCTTGACCCGGGGTGGTAGCACCTGTTAGGGTCCCAGCTATGGGCAAATAGTGAACTCCTAGTTTTCCAAGTTTTACTCACGTCCTGGGTATGATGATAAACTACATCCACATCCTGGGTATGATGATAAACTACATCCACATCCTGGGTACGGCGATAAACTGCATCCAACAGCAAGGTCTCAGATAATGTTTTCAGAAAAATAATGTTGCCAGCTCTAAGTTTTTGAAACAGTAATGTTGCCAGCTATACGTTTTTTCGTAAAGGAATAATGTTGCCAGCTATACATTTTTTATTCCATACAAAATAGGCATTTAAAATTCATAAAAACTGGATTTGGCATTAAATAACCCACAGTGGTTGATATGCCATAAAACCCAAACAAACAAACATTAGTAGAAATAAAATCAATAACTAAATAATTAAGCAAGACATGGACAGCAAAATTAGAACAAGCTGTCCCTATAGATTAAATAAAGTGTTCAGTTTGAAATTCCTTGAAGGTTGGTTGGCTTGACAGATACCTGATGAAGCTCAGAAGGCAAAATGTTTGAAACATTTCTTAACAACAAAGATGAGGACATTTGTCTGACTATAATAATGTTATTAATATTAATTTGTCACCCCAGAAATTCTGGAAGACAAGAAAATTATCTTGGATATTGTGAAGTAGGGTTAGAATGAAGGAAAATACTGTTTATCCTTGTCAACAGGGACAGAAAACCATCACATTAAATTATATTTACTCCATGAGCAGAAGTCGTCATCTGTGTGCTGTTCTCTCATAGTTTGATAGTCTGTCTTTCAGTGAGTAAAGAGAATTAACAGTGCTTGTCTCCTTACCAAATAACATCTAACAGGTCAATCTTATTTTTTTTTTATTTAGTTGAACTAGCTTGGACATTCATAAGTATCATGCCAATCACCACTGTTCTGTATCATGGACAGACGGTCATTAGGGTGGGGCATTCTATGTCACAGTTATTCAATATAAGTGGGTGCTGGATGACTAACCCATCTTGCACCATGGTTAGGTGTCCAGAGCAGTAAATCACTCACAAGTTTTTGTTTTGCTCACCAGCAAAGTGAATTCTGCTTTCACATAAGATTGTAGAAATATCAGAGATGGATCTATAGAGTTGTGATTTAGTTGGATATTGTCTCCAAGAGATGTTTAGCTCTCAGCATTCGATTTCCAGATTACATCCATTTTATTCAAAGCATCCCAGGCTTTAGCTATGTGAATTTTTACATCCTTTCCAGTAGGATTTATTTCATTTCATAGGTATGTAAACAAATCAATATATTTTATTGATTCTCCTCAGACAGTTTGTATTGAGACTTACTCGCAGATTATGAATTTGGTTTTTGAGACATTGACATAGAGTCCAGCATCATTAGCAGCATTCTCCTAGATGATGTAGGAGAACTGTTGCATTGGTAATGGTGTGTACAGTGGTAGCTAGATCATCTATATAGCCAATATCAGACAACTTTTCTGCAGGATATTGAGTTGAGAATCTTGTTGATACAGTAAAACCTAGATGATGATAGGAATAAATTGTTTAAACCATTGGAATGCAAATGGCAGTCAGGCATAGATGGCACTACATGATAAACAGGTGAATAAAAAAAAGAGATATTTGAACATGTAGGTCTGTAAATATCAGCATTTCAGGTTTTCACTTCATCCTTAATATCATAAAAGAATTTGAAATTATTGTTTCATTGCAATTGATTGAATCCAGAATATCCTACAACATTTAACAGAGAATAATAATCCTGTTTCTTATAAATTGAGTGAGTAGAGCTTTATAGAAGATAATTAACTTCAAAGGAATAGGGAGATTTTATTTGTCATGTCCCTTCACGATGTGGAGGATTATGGTTCTCCACAACTTCCTGACTTCTGTTTCTCTAGGTCTTGACCATATGCCATCCCTCTTAATCCTTGTTTTGGTATCCATTCACTCAAACTTGTTAAATAGATTACTTTCTGTTTCCCTTTGCTTCATTTGCTTTCAGTATGTCCCCTTATTGTTAAGTCATGGCTTACCACAATTTTTTGTCTTTTGTTTCTCTATAAGTAACTTTTGACTACTTACCATCTATTCACCCAAACATGTCAAGTAGGTTACACTGTTTTCCTTTACTTCTCTTGTCTTCAGTATATCCTCTGAGTGTTAAATCATGGCTGTCCACAACTTCTGTGTTTTGTTTCTCTAAATAACTTTTGACTATTTACCATCCACCATAATCTGAACCTGCAGATTTGTAAATATCACATAGCATTTCAGATTTTCACTACATCATACTTACTATAAAACCCAGGTTGTGTTTGTGTGTGTGTCTGTACGTTTATATATTGGATCGGATTTCCTGCATTTTTCAACCGATTTCAACAAAACTTCACAGGACTACATAAAATTACTGTGCGGTGGTCCTGACAGCACCAAAAATGGGAAAAACACAATTGTTTTTGCATGAAATCAATTTGAAAACATGATTAAGAGGCATCGCTGTCAAGAGAATGAAAGGGGGACAACTCATATCGAGTTATACTTATTATAAAACACAGGTTGTTTGTGTGTGTGTGTGTTCGTTTATATATGGGATCAGATTTCCTATATTTTTCAACTGATTTCAACAAAACTTCACTTTTTTTTTTGGCAGGTAGTGTCTCTTATTGTCTTGCACACTTTTTCTTTATTTTGACATTCAGAATGCTTTAAAAATTCCATTTACAAGACAATTGTTTATAATAAAATTCTATTCAATCGGTAGACTCATAATGATTGAAAACAATGTTTTTGTTTGAGTTTGGGTTTGACCAATTCGTAAAAAAAAAAAAAGATAAAACTAATTAAGACATGCATGTCCGTCAAATTTAAACAATAATCTTTGTCAATTTTATTTTTAAGTCTTTATGATGGTCGATACTTGATCTATCTCTTACTGTTACATCCCCGGGCAATGCCGGGCTCTAGTGCTAGTCCTTAATATCATGCAAGAATCTGAAATTATTGTACATTTCAGTTGATTGAATGGAGAATATCCTACAACATTTAACAGTGTATAATAGTTTCTTATAAATTGTGTGAGCAGTACTTTGTAGATAGGGATAGGGAGATCTTCTTTTGTGTTTCATGTCCCTTTATGGTGCAGGTGATTAAGGCTCTCCACAACTTCCTGTCTTCTGTTTCTACAAGGTTTTAACTGTATACTATTCCTCTTTGTCATTGTTCTGGTATCTTCACTCAAACTTGTTAAATAGATTACTTTCTGTTTTCCTTTGCTTTTCTTGCTTTCAGTATGTCCTCTGAGTGTTAAGTCATGGCTCTCCACAATTTCCTGTCTTTTGTTTCTCTATAATTAACTTTGACTACTTACCATCCTCCTTAGTCTTTGTTCTTGCATCCATTTCCTCAAACTGGTTAAGTAGGTTACTCACGGTTTCTTCCTGCTTCTCTTGCTTTCTGCATGTCTTGTGAGTATTATATTTTCCAAACCTTCTTTCCTCAGTAGGCTAGTAAAGTTTTAACAGAAGTAATAGAGAGGGAAACTATATAACTGGGTGCTGAAAAGTTTTCACCCTGAACCTCTCTCTAAATAACCAGGTTTCTTGTTTTTGGAATGGCTGCATGGTTGGGACAAGAACTTTTCAGCACCCACTTGTAGATAGTATTGGGTTGTATGGTACTAATAGCAAAGAAGAATCATGGTACAAGACATATCAAGATTTTAAGCTTGTGGATAATATAAAATTGTATAAAAAAAGACTTTGAATTTCTGTTGATTACGGAATGAAGAATATCCTATAATGTTTAACATTTTACCCTGTAGCAATTATATCTGATTAGCATAGTCAGATTGTATATCTATGAAAAGGATTTGAAAATTTTGTAAACAAGAATCTTTTTTTCTCTTCTTCCAAAAGGTGAATATTTTCTTTATAAACCTTGTTTATTTATCTTTACAATGTAAACACATGGTAGATTATTGGTGTTAGCTAACCTGTCTTTAAGCACAAATGTTGAAAAATAAAAAAAATCAAGGCAGATAAAAATATTAATGTCTTCCTGCAGTCACAGAAGAATTAAAGTGTGAATCTTGCATGACAACAGATAAGATAAGTAAGACTTAAAACTTGCCTGTATAAAACTTGAGGATAGCTCTCTTATCATAGACATGACAACTAGCAATATGTTTGCCTTGTTGAATCAAGTCTTACTGATCGCCAATCTTGTATCAAGGATACAACATGTGTCCAAGCAACACTTGAATAATAGTTATTTATTTCCATTAAGTTTTTTAAGGAGTCAAAACAACATTGCATTCCTAACAAATATCTAATTATTTAATTTCGACCAATTGTCTTTCCAGCCAGCATCGAGTGACAGACTAATTATCACCAGTTATTTCCCTTTCTGATCAAATTTCTCTAACTCTGAAAAATTTTCCCCTCTGTATTAGTCTTGACTTATGTTACCATCATAGTTTTTTCTTTTCTACTCACTAACCATCTTCAGATAACATTCTAATAAAATCCAAGTAGTCATCTGTTAGGGTGAATGGAGTTACCTACCTATGATATCAGTCACTTAGGCGATCATGCATCTTTTGATACATGACTGATGCGGCAGATTTTTTCTTGCAATAGGTTGGCATTTCTTTCTGCAGTAGACCAATTGCCATCCAAGGCTATAGAACCTGGTCTATCCTGCTATTTACCCATAGCTTATGGGGAGAATAAGAGGATTCATACCTTTCCCAAGGGTATTAACACATAAGTGAATGTAATGGATTCAACTAGAATTCGAACTTGGCTCTCTGATTCCTTAATCTGAGCCGCTATTCATTACTCCACTGTGCATCCTCCCCTATCATATGGAGATGTTATAAATAAGATTACCACGAGGGAATGAGAGAAACATTATTGATTAAAAATGAAGAAAGAAAGGTGTGACAAGAGTTATTAGGCGAGTGTAGTTGCTCTAAACTGAAGCCTTAAAGTAAGTGAAAAAAAAAGAATGTATTTGTGGATTATTCAATGCAATTTAAACCCATGTACTCTGACTTGGGAGGCATGGTGAAGTAATGGATAGCAGCTCAGATTGAAGAATCAGAGAGCCAAGTTCAAATTCCAGTCAAATCCATTACATTCACTTACATGCTGATAGCCTTGGGAAAGGTATGAATCCTCTTCTTCTCCACCCGGCTATGGGTAAATAGCAGGGCAGACTGGGTTATATAGCCTTGGATGGCAACTGATCTTCTGCAAAAAGAAATGGCAACCTGCTGCAGGAAAAAAATGTGCCTTGTCAGTCATGTATCAAAAGATACATGATTGCCTAAGCGTGTATCACGCATGGCACATAAGTGAACTCTGAATTGAATAATCCACACTAACATCCATTAATAAATTTTTATGTGATGATATACAGCGTAACCCGGATATAAGAGAGATTTTCTCTGTTCCCAAATTAGAGCCTGTGTTAATGTATATATAATAGACGAAACCCGGATATAAGAGACTTCTTCTCCAGTCCCGACAACTCTCTTATATCTGGGTTACACTGTATTATTTAATTTTTTTCTATTAATACCCTCATCATCATTAACTGTTATATCAACCATTTTCTCCCTACTTTCAGTAACCAGAGTAGAAAACTAGTTTTTCCCCAGTTATTCAGTTAGCTATTATCTTTCTTTCCCCCAGCTATGGATAAAATAGCAGGATAAACTCAGCTTTCTAGACTTGAATGGCAGCCAGCCTCAAAGAAGAAAAACTCTAAATTTCAAACATTGCAGAAGGCAATGAGAAATCACACCACTATCTTTCCTAAGATAGCATAGAATTTCATAGATAATAAAGAAAAAAGAATTTGTGAAAAGTCCTGATTATATATTATTATATACATCCTAAAGGAACATAGTATTTAAAAAAAAATAGTTTTCTGATAAGTTTTCTATTTCTTTTCAGATGCCATGTTCCTTCAAAAGATGAACAATCATGGCCGTCCACAGATTCCTTATCTTTAATATCTGTAAACTATGCTCCCCAGCTATGGGTTAAATAGTAGGGGAGCATAGTTATTCCTACAATCCAAAATAGGCTTTGGTTTTAAATGACCCACAACATTTTAATAAGCAGCAAAAACAAACAATCATTTAATCAGTCAGCAATTAATCATTCCATCTGTATTCCAGTTGTAAGAAGGATGTACAACTCTGCAATTCCCAAGAACTGCTGCTTTGTGGAACAGACACCTGCATGGAGGATTCTCTGAACATGAGTCAACTTATTAAAGAGTCAATTCTCATCTATCCTCCATATCCTCATAATCTTCACTTCCTGCTTCCTCCTCTAACATTTATATCCAACACCTCATTTACTAACCTTCTACCTTGAGTGGCTCTTTGGCTTTGTATTGGGTGAATTTTAGATTAAAAAAAAATAAAATTTAACACGGTTTAACTGTGGAATGATAGGTAGGTGAGAATGATAGGAACATAGTATTTTCAGGGTGGCAGTTATCCTGTTTTTGTCAGGTTACAGTAGCAAGGGTATATTCAGAATATATGGCATGTGAAAACTGCAGGCACCCACAGGTGATGCAAGAATAACATGCTCTTTATGCTGCGTGTGAAAGGTAAGGAAGGATATTCAGTACTAAGTAAATTATTTTTATTTTTTGATGTACTTTCTGAATCTATCTGTAAAGATTTCTTTTTATTTAAACACTGTGGTTGCATGGGTGTACTTTTCATGGAATTTATTCATTATGGATGACATGTAAAGAGGAGGTCAAATAAAATGATACTGGGAAAGAGAACAGAATAAAAGGAAAAAAAGTGAGAACAGAATGAAAAAAGGGGAAAGAAGATAGAATATACAGAGAGAAAGAGATAAGTTACCCAAGTGGAGATTGGGAAGAAGCTAGAGAGTATGTAGTGAGAAGAAAGTGTTGAAAAGAATGATATGATAAATAAGGAATTGCAGAAAAAGAGAGTATAGATGACAAAATAAGAAAAGAGAAAAGGAGGTAGAAAGAGAGAATTTTGAAAAGCATTCCTGTCCCTGGAAGAATGAAAGGAAGAAGAAATAATCATCAGAAAGTAAAAGAAAATGAAGATAGTGAAAGAAAGAGTTAAAAAGAAGTTTAAAATAAATGGAGAAAAAGAGAGTATAAATGATGAAAGGAAGAAGAAAGTCAAAATTGTTTACTTCTCTTTCTTAATAGTCTTCCTAAAAGGTCTACGAAGATAATTAAAAAACAAATTAGGTGAAGTTCATTTAATTAAAATAAAAAGTAATTTGTTCATATCATTCATTAGTTCACAAGATTACAAACTTTACCAATGAGATGTTAAAAATCATGGGAGAGAGAGCTTAGAATTATTATCACATACAAATTGTATAAAGCTTGCTTGTTGCTTCATAGAAACTTATACGTAAAAAAATAAAGGATGCCTCACAATCAAAGCATCATTTTCACAAATGAAAACCCAAATCAATATCAATAAATTATAATTAATTTGTCATTCTCCATCATTTTCATTGTTTCAAGTGCAAAGCACTATACAGAAAATCTGCAAATAACATGTGCACAGATATGAACGATATCTTCATCTCTAGAGCAGGTCCTTTAGAATTGGTATGATTATGGCTTTTCACAACTTCTGATTCTTCTTAGCTCTAAACAAGGTTTGTCCTCTTACTACACACTCCTTGTCCTGTGCATGATGATAAACTACATCTGGCAGCAAGGCATCTGACCAAGAGGTTTTAAGGAGCATGGAACCACATCTTAATTGCTGTTTGTTCCCAGGTCCACCTTGACTCAGAGTAGTAGCAGCTGTGAGGGCATAACTATAGGCAAATAGTGAACCCCCAAAATGTGGTCAAAATAGTATGAAATTATATAAAATACGAGCAATATATTTTCATAGTAAAACAATAACCAGCAATACATTTTTGTAAAAGAAATTACTAATGCTCCAAAGGAATTAAATTTTGGTGTTAAATGACCCATAAGGATGTTGATATGTTGCTAAACAAAAAGAAACTATCCACAGAACAGTATTTGTTCTGCAATCCATTTACAAAAGTTAGCTAGGTAGGTAATTTGCTGCTTACTTTTGAGTTCAATACATCCTATGAGTGTTGAATTCTCTAAGCACTCTTTTCTCTTTGTGTCCAAGAAATTTCAACTAATATCAGCTTAATGATTAAAGCAGTTGTCTCCTGTGAAAGTAATTAGTGTCTAGACAAAAATCAGGAAATTTAATATTAATTTTTAAATAAAATAAAAAAAAAAGTCACTGGCAATTTCAGAGGTTGGTTCTGCAAGATTTTCTTTCTTTTGTGAAAAGTCACTAAATTTGATTAATTTGAACTCATATCAAAATGGTATAAATATTTCTCTATATTGCCGAGTATATATAAAAAAAGAAATTCCTTTTGCCACTTTAATCTTGAATGTAGGAAAGAAAAAGAATTGATCTTTAATTTGTAGGAGTTTCTGGTTTTGGGCATTGCCTGGAATAAAAATCCAGGGATGTGACATGAAGTGTGGCAAAAAGATTATCATCTTCTTATATATGCCGTGTCACTTTCAGAATATAGGTGATCATGGTTCTCCACAACTTCCTATCTTTCATCATCCATTCCACTCCCTGTTCTGCTGTCTATTAACACAGTCTTCTTAGGAAGGTTACTTTCCTATTATCAGATGCAGCAATTGATTCAATATAATATAATAATTATAATGATTCAATATAAATTTTCCACCTCATGTTAATGGAAAATGTGAACCCAAGAAGATGCAATAAAAGAATTGCTGAACATATCCTGGCATCTATTTAAAAGGGTTAATTCAATAATTTGCATAAGTTTACCAACACACCCAAGTTTGGAATTGCAGAACACCTTAAAAAAAATGAGTTTGTGCATCATCTTTCTGAAAAGACCTGTTTTCTATTTTTTGCAGGTCCCATTTCAAGTACCATCAAAAAGTCATTGAGAGATATCATTAATATATAGCATGTCTTGAATATGTCAAGCTGGTGGAACTTATCCAACCACAGCCAATGTTGTTCTCCAACTTGGTTCACCTAGCTCCTGAATGCATGTCCATTGATTGGTATGAGAGAACCCTCTGCCCTGGCTCTAGACTTCAATCTAGAAAACCTTCTTCCTAGTGACACCATGTCATCACCACACTGGCTGTATATGTAGCTATGGAGCTCAGTCTGCTCCATTGTGCTATATGGCCATTCAACCAACAGGAAGGTATATCTGTCCTTTGACATTTTTTTTTTTTTTTTTAATCTTATTAGGTGTCCAGTGACCCTGCTCAACATAAAAGTCTAGTAGGTAACCAGTTTAATCTCTGATGACCTAACCATAAGGCTGGTAGTACTGGGTTACATGGTTACAGTATCACTGATAGAATAACCTGACACAATCACAATTAGTATATCACCAAATTCACAAGCTAGCGCATTAATCCTCTTGGCTATTGTGGGATAATAAATATTAGAGACTCAGGTTCCATGGAGACAAGTCGAGCAATAATCAAGCAGTACTAAAAAGAACAAATTAATTCAAGACAAGAACAGAATAATGAGAAAACTCTACCACTGTACATTAAATAAAGTGTCCAGTTTGAAATTCTCTGATGGTTACTTGAATTGACAGATGTCTGAAGAAGGCCCATTGAGCACAAAGATTCAGTCATGTGTAGCATGTTTTGGGCAAGCAGACCCATCCTTCTCCAGGTCAAACCATCGTTGATGTTCTACAACTTGAAAACTTGCTCTAATCATGTTGAGTTCAACCAAGGAAGTACTCTGCCTAATGATGCCAATGATGCCAATGTCACCACCATGTTGGTTGCATATATAGCTATGGAGCTCAGTTTACCCCATTGTGCTAAATGAGCAAATGACCTGACTAGAAGGTACATCTGCCATTTAACAGGTCTCATTTTTAATCCTGTTGGGTGTTCAACAACCCTCCTCCCCATAAAAGTTTAGTTGCTGATGACCCGACCATGCAGCAGGTAGCACTGAGTTACAGTTACAGTAGCAATTATTATATCACTAAATTCTTTAGGCAGCACGTTAATCCTCTCAGCTATTATCTTGTGGGATAATAAGTATTACAACTCAGAGGTTTCATCATTAGTTCCATGGCCTGATGTGGTCGAAGGGACAATGCACAACTGAACACCTGGCCAATTTCATCCACATATTTGGGTTGAAAACCAATGAGACATTCATTCATGTTGTAATGGAATGTCCTGCACTCCTTATCACCTATGTAGACTATATCAGTAGCTATATATAGTGAGCAAAGGATATACCTTCAGGGGCTTGCTTTGGGAATTACTACACTACCGCCCGATTCCCTGTCTTTCAGTAGTGTATTATCTTTTACAACAAACCTCTCTTCTTTCATCTACACACGTTGCTTTTCTTTCACTTGAGTACCACCTTTGTCTGTTTGTAACCTCTTTAAGGATATGACAATTCATGTGTAGCATGTCTTGAGCAAGTAGATCTGGTAAAGCCCATCTCTCTCCAGGTCAAGCTGAATCAAATTTCTTCCAACTTGAAGGTTCACCTTGCTCATAAATACATAGCCATTGATTTGAATGGAGAAACCCTTCATTCTGACATCAATTTAAGAAACCCTCTACACAGTAATTCTGCATTATCACTACACTCGCTGCATTCATAGCTATAGAGCCCAGTCTAACCCATTGTGCTAGATAACTGTTGGCCTTATCTGCTCTTTGATAGAACTTGTTTTAATCTTACTGGATGTCCAGACATCCTCCTCACCAGAAAAGCCTGGTTGAGGAACCAGTTTAATCATTGATGACCTGACTATGCAGAAGGTAGTACTCGGTTACTGGATACCAGTAAAGTGACCTGGCATATTTACTGTAGCCCGTCTTAATTCATGTACATGCTAACAGTATTATTATCATCAGTATTTTTCAGCTGTATCTTTTCTTTCATATTTTATAATGGCAGATATAGGAAAACAATTTATAAATTTTTATATATCAAGAACAACTCTATCATCCGTAATAATTGCCACAAAGCATACATAGGAGAAACTTTAAAAAAAAGATTATATGAACTCAAAAGGGATCTTTTACAAAACGATACACTCGATGCATTAGTTTCTGAATGTAGTGAGTTTGACCATAATTTTAATTTAAAAAAGGCTACTCTAATTAAGGGAGCAATTTACTAAGATGAAAATGCATAGAAAGTGCTTTAATTGAAAGATCTTTCTTGACAGATCTATTATCACATTGTGGGATATTTAATTACAAAAGTGATGGAAACATTAACAAAAAGAAAAATAAGCCAAATGAAACTGTCTAGTTGATATGCCCAAAACATATTTAAAAAAAAAAAAGAAATAATTTTAATTTAAGTTTAAAATTCTCAGCATCCCCTCTTCTTAATTTGCATGTGTAGTCAAAACAACATAAACATCACTTTAGTCTGAAGTCCTAAATGATGAAACGTATCACACAAAAACTTCTTTTTACTTTGTCTTCATCTTCCCCAAAATAATGGCAGATAGAAGTATTGAGAGTTTGTCAATTTAAACTGGACATGAAAACTGCTCACAAAATTTGGGAAGTCGAAGGGAATGTAAAACTGACTCTATTGTCTTAAATAGATAAAGCATTTTAAGAATGGTGACTTCTAACTTGAAATGAAGCTCAAAAGTTATTTACATTATTTAAATGCAAACTATTGTCATCATCTTTTTTGTTGTTATCACAACTGTGGTTGAGCCCTCCAGCCTTTATGAATGGATAGGGGCTTAAAGTCATATCACATTAAAACACCAATTCTCATATGATCACTGAAGTTAAGTAATGTTGAGCCTGCTCTGTATCTAGATGAGTGACTACTTGGGAATGCCAGATGCTCCTGGAGCATCTCTCATGTGTGTGTTCAGACATGTGTGGAAATTAAAAGAAAGAAAATAACAAACATCCAATTGTAAACTGGAAAATATTTTAAAAAGCCAAACTATACAGCAATTGTAGTGATAACTGCAAACTCTGCCAGGAGGAAAAGTTAACAATAATATTTCCAGACCCCAAAAAATTACTGAATGAAAGATCAGAAATAATGATACGATGCATACACACAAAAAAAGTTCCTTTTTAAGTTTGTACAAACCAGGATGAAAGTATGTACATTTTATTTACTCCCCCAACCCAATACAGTTTTAATACTTTTGCTTTTTTCTTCCCCCTTCTATTACACTTCATGTTGTGTGTTTATTTATAAATAATAAAATGTTAGAAAATCACTTGGCCTACAACGCCTGATAATTCTGAAAGGTAGTGTGATTGGCTGATCTCCTAATTTTTTAAACTTAATAGCTCTGCATCTTAGATTTTTATTTTCTTCATACATATATTGAGCACTTATTAATACCACTGCTTCCTGGTCTAATTCAACTCTGACCAATAACTGTTATATATATATATATATGCACACACACACACCAGGATATGTTAAGTATTAGGTCTAACCGGATTTAAAAATCAGACCAAATGATACTTCTTGTTCTATGTGCCGTGTCCCTTCAGGACATGGCAATGTTGGCTCTCCACAACTTCCTATACTTAGTAGCTCTTAGAAGTGTTTATCTTTTTACTATCCCCCACTCCCTGTTCTGTCATCATAAGCTTGTTAAGTAGGTTATTTGCTGTTTCCCTCTGTCTCTCTCACCTTTAATATAGCCTCTCAGTGTCAAATTCTTCAACCTCTCTTTCCTCAGAGTATGGATTCTCTAAAGTTAAGCAATGTTGATGTTGGTCAGTACCTACAGGAGTGACTGCTTGTGAGTGCAAAATGCTGTAAACTTGGATGTGCAGGTGGTGTAATGGATAACAGATGGAATCGGAAATTGTAGAGCTGATTTCTAATTCCAGTTGAGTTTTGTTAATGCAAATACCCTTGGAAAAGGTATGAATCCACCTTCTCCCACCAGCTATGAGTTAATTTGTAGAACTTGTATCTCTAAATCATTATGATCTTCAAAAGATTTCTACAATCTAATCATATTTTCTGACTTTACATAACCTGCAAAAAGTTGATAAGCTTTAAAAAAATAAATGAATTTATCAAGAATGCAGATGCAAATCTGAGAAGAATCAAATATCTATTTTTCAATTAGTTTGTGTTGGAGGCACAACCTTTTGTTAGCAAGACATCTCAGTCTAGGCTGTTTGTTAATAATTTCTATCTGAATTTCTGTGACATTATTTGAATTTGAACTGTTGTGTTATCTTCATTTTTGTTGTTGTTATCACCTGACGAAGGCAATAGGGAATGATGTTTTAGCCAGTGTGCTGCCTATCCACAAAGACAACAACAAGGATGTAAATAGTGTAAATAATTTAAGAAGAAAGAAATAGTGTAAATAATTAATTTAAGAAGAAAGAAATAGTGTAAATAATTAATTTCATTAAGAGAAAGAAGTAAAAAAAAAAAACTGAGAAAGCAGCTCAAATACAAAAGCATATAAATACTAAAAATATATGAATAAAAGGTTCTTACAACATTTCCCCTTCCCTGGTAGATCTCCCATGTGGGATATTTAATAACAAAAGTAATAAAACATAAACAAAAAGATACTAAATAAAATCAGTTAGACCAGGGACAGACTTTCACCTACTGAGGCCACAGGCTATATGAAATTTGAGGCCGTTCTTTAAAAAAGATTTGGGTAAAAAAAGTTAAAATAATTATGCATGATTATTATTTATTTATTAATGATATATAATTAAGGATTATATAATTTTTAATGATTTAGCATTAAAAAATAAACACTAATGATAAAATAAAAACATATTTAAAATAAATGTGGCCCCATGGGTGTGGGGGGGGGGGACTAAGCTATAGCTTATTTAGCCTATAGGTAATCTAGCACTGGGTTATACCCAAAACATATATTAAAAAACAGGTTAAAAATTTAAATTTCAAATTTTTAGTGTCCTTCTTTCCTTTGGCCACTTGTGTCATTGCATCAATTTAAAAATACTAAAAATGTTTATATTAGGTTGGTGCAAAAATAATGTCGTTTTCTCATATAGTAACATATGTGAGAAAACGACATTATTTTTGCACCAACCTAATAGTAATAATAAAATTATGTCAGATAAAAAAATCCATTCAAAAATTAATGTATATCTGTTCTAATCTAAATCTGTTTATCATATTGTTTTTATTCATCTATTTGTCAGTCTGTACATGTATATTTATTATTGTTCATATCTATTTTACTATATATCTATCAATTTATTTATCTTCAGAGCTATCAGTTTAAGTTGTTTTATATCCATGTTTATGTATAGATATATAAAGGGAAAAACATAAGAATGACGTAGATTTAAGGACTGATGTACTTACAAAAAACCCAGAAGTGTTATATAGATTTTTACAACTGATGTACTTACAAGAATCCAGAAGTGTGACATGAATTTAACAACTTATGTAGTTACGATCTGTATAAATAAATGAGATTAATTTTGATTTTATTTTGTTTTTGTATTACAGATGAATCTTTTATAACAATTGACATACTTTCTTTTTTTTTTTTTTTTTTTTTTACTTGATGTCAGATTATGCAGCCAAATGCTTATTGATTTGATTTGATGAGTCAACAATGACCTTAAAAAAACAGAACAGTAACATAGATTTTACAACTGATGTAGTTATAAAAAAAAACAACAGAAGTGTGACATAGATTTAACATTTGACAGTTTAAATCTTATATACTTATTTTTCTGTCACAAATGTAAAAAAGGAAATTATATTGGAGAAAGAGGCACTGAATTCTGTCTTCAGTTCAATAACCATAAAATACCCATAAGAGACAACAACAACAAATATATATATTTTGTAAAATTTGATCTGAAGAGATGAACATCTGAGTTCACAAAATAAATTATCACCTGAATGGATTTTTAAGGATTCTGTTTTCATTATATTTATATATATATGATGAAATATAGTCTTAAGGTGTGCTATATTTATGGAATAAAGTGCTCAATATCAGAGATAGAGTGTGTGTAAATGTAAAAGTGAACATAGAAGTCAATACTTATTTTTCTCTGCTATTTATAAATAGCCGAGAAAAAAATAAGTGTTGACTTCTATGTTCACTTTATATATATATATATATATATATATATATAGAGAGAGAGAGAGAGAGAGATCATTACAAGCAAGGCAGGAATGCAACTAGTATGCAGGTGGTTAAAGAGAGTGAAGAAGAGAGAAAAGACTGGGTATAATTGGGAACTGATGAAAGGATAAAAGCTGAATGGTGTACAAGAAGATAAAAGATGGTGATTGATGTTGCATTTAAATTTTTGAAGATTGTAGTTATCAGGGAAGAAAGGGAAGGGAGTTCCACAGGGAGAAAGTGTGAGAAAAGAAACTGTTGGAGTAAAAGTGATGGTTAAATTTACCTAATTCAACAGTAAAAGGGTGGGGACCTAGATGCCAATCTAGTAACGCATTTAAACTCGCGTAGTTCGAGCATCATGGAAAAAAGCTTGTCAGAGTAGTGTCCATGAAAACATTTGTAGAAAAGACAAAGAGAAGTTACATTATGTCAGTGAGAAAGTGACAGATGTCGAGATGCCAAGCCAGGCTCGATTACATTGCAGATCCTTCTTTGGATTTTGCTAAGAACCTTGAGACGAGTAGCAGGAGCATCTGACCAGAGATGGCAACAGTATACAATACACAGTCAAATGGTAAATTTGTAAATGTGCACGATGGACTCTGACAAGAAAAATCTTCTGGCACAACACAGTGACCCAATTTTCCTTGCAGTAAATGCAGCTATTGATTCAATGTAGTTGTTCCTATTCAAGTCAGTTAAAAAGTGTGAGACCAAGAAGGCACAGTGCATTGCTCTCCATGAGTCTAGCATCAGATATGCTGATGGTGGGAAGGAAAATTTCTTTAAGGTGGTTAAATGAGAGCAGTTTCATTTTGGAGGTATTAAAATTTACGAGCCATTTCCTGTCCCAGTTAACCACTGGTTGGAGGTTCCTTTCAAGAGCCGTGACCACATTAACTTTGTCAACTCTGATGGATTTGCTATTGAGAGGGGGAGTAAATGGTAGTGACATCAGCATAAATGCCTACATGGAACTGATGACATCAGGAAGATAATTGATGAAGATTAGAAATAACATAGAACCCAGGATAGAGCCACGGGTGGGGGAACCTGCATTCATGTTAAATGATCTGAAAGTGAGCCTGTTCAAAACTACCTTCATTTCAAAATTTGTTAGGATTGAGATATATATATATATATATATATATATATATATATATATATACACACACACACACAGTATTTATCAGAAAGTGCGCAGTGATAGAGCTAACATATCATTTGTCTGATGATCACAAAAGCATGAAACACAGCGTCACAAATTCATATCTATACAAATAAGTAATATATATATATATATATATATATATATATATATATATATATATATATATATATATATGCAGAAATATTCAGAAGAGAAAAACACCATGTTATAGGGACTAATAGTTATTCCCAGACTTTGGCTGATGATTACTTCATTGCAAAAAACTTTAATAACAAAAAAAGAGCTATTAAAAAATAGTTCTTAATAGATTTTTACATATTATTCTTGGAATATATTTTTCCAGTTCTTATATGAATATATAATATTATGTAGTAATTCTTGAGTGGCCCCTGTTTATTACCTAATAACAAGAGGAAACAATCCCTTATGTCCAGTAGAATTATATATTGTTATGAGTTTAATACTAGTTTACACATGTTGTCAAAAATGATGGAACATTTAGTTCTTACTAATATTAGAAGGATATGAATCTGCTCCTCCTCCTCGTCCTGAGTATAGTGATAAATTACATTCAGCCACAAGGCCTCTGATTGGAAGATTGGAGGTTTTGAGGAGCCTGGAACAACTTCTTATTTGTTGTTTCTCCAAGGTCTACTTAGACCCAGGGTGGTAACACTTGTTAGGGTCCTGGCTATGGGCAAATAGTGAACCTTCTAAACAAAAACACTATGAAAGTATAAAAATAGATTTTAATAGTAAAAATACCTGCAATACCTTTTTTATCTAAAAAACGACCAACAATACATATTGTGAAATAACCAACAATACATTTTATCTGTAGTTGAAGGTATGCATTTACATTCAAAATATGTTTAGTTGAAGCCATAAAACTGTTCAAATTTAGATTTCAGTATTAAATAACCCAGAGAGATGTTCATGTGCTGCTAAACAAGATCAAATAACCTATATGAATGAATTCTCTCATGACATTAATCCATACAATATCCTATAATTTCTTTGCATATCACTACCTCTTGTAATCATATCCACACAAACTTGCTAATGCACAAAAGCTGAATATCATCTACCATGTATTCAATTGTGAAATCAGAATAACATATTTTTATTAGAGTCTGTCTATATTTCTGAGATGAGGTATTATGTACAGTATTTACATTATTCGGACCATTGTCCTCATCTTTGTCACCATATTTATCACAACGTTTTGACCGTTGTACTCTCTGGCCTTCTTCAGGTAGTTGGAATTTCGAACTGAACCCTTTATTTCGATCACTGGGGTAGACTGTTCTAGTTCCACGGACCATGTTTGATGGATGTCAGTTATCAGTTATCTCCTGCTAATTTTTTCTCTGAAAGTTTTCCACTGCCTTAACCGGGTATTGAACTCACACTCTTTGGGTCTGTCACTGGATCTAACCAATGTCTTTATCCACCGTGCCATGTGGAACTAGAACAGTCTACCCCAGTGATTGAAATAAAGGGTTCAGTTCGAAATTCCAACCACCTGAAGAAGGCCAGAGTGTACAACGGCCGAAATGTTGTGATAAATATGGCGACAAAGATGAGGACAATGGTCCGAATAATGTAAATACTGTATATTTTTATTACTTCAAATCTCACAAAATGATTAAATTTTGTCATTAAATGACCCATAAGCAGTTGATATGCCATTAAACAAATCAACTGAGCAAAAATTCATTTTCCTCCCAGCTGTAGGACAGACTGGGGTCTTCAACCTTGGTTGGCAACCAGCCTAACAGAGGGACAAATTTAAAACCTGTGATTGAAGCTATCATCTGTTATCTTTAGCTTTCTTGTCACTGGTTTATGGTGACTGATGTTCAGGGAGTGGTCTTCATGATGTACAAGTCTCTATTACTCTAATTTCTCTAAGTTACATGTACGCATAAGAAAATAATCAAGCTTGAAATTGAGTCGACAACCATCTTTGACATAAGCTTGCATATGTGAGAGGAGTTTAGCTGGATTTTGATTTGGAATGTTCAATGCTAACTAGTTATATGTAAGAGGAAGTTGCTGTGCAACATGTGGTATTTTTTATGGTGGGGTGGGAATCTCGAGGGTTTCCCCAGGTGTCAGACATTCTCTCTCGGCCAATGATCAGGATATACCTATTGTATATATCTACTGACAATAGAAAATAAAAACAATTTCTCTCATCAGTATTAAGAAAAGTGGGGTCATAAAATTTTAAAAAGTGGCTAATCAAAAAAAGTTTTGCTATTATAAAAGATACACATAACTCATGTTTTGAATATTTGCTAAAAATTGTAATATTAGGATAAGTTAATACTGATTTATTTGAACTGGTTTGAAGACCAATTTGATGTCATAGTCAAACTATATCAACTTCTACATCATCTGCTCTTCTCAGGTTGGATTTGGCAACATTCTTGGAATTTTGAACAAAGCCTTTTATTTTAATCAATGTTGGTAAACATTTTTCTTTTTAATGTCCATGATGGAATAAATTATTCTACATAAATTACAGCAAATGAAAATCAGCCTTCAACTAACCTTAATATATAAAGTATAATTCATTAAACAATTACACAGAAGAAAGAGAGGAATGTTGCATAAGTTTTGTGTTCTAACACTGTCATTATATTTAGCCTTAGGCAATGATCCAGCTTTCTCTCCTGAGGCCAATGCACTGATGAAGGGGAAGCTATGCTGACACATATGTATTCATAGTTGGGATAAGAATGATCTTGAATGAAAAAAATGAATGTACTCTCCAAAATATTCCAAGATATAAGACTCAACATAAAGCTTTCCAAAACAAAAGTAATGATCTGGAACTGGAATGAACACAGTAATGGCATCTCCTCTGAATCCATCAAGATGTGAAATTAATAAATACCAAACACTTCAAATACCTCAGTGTATGGGTCAGTTATTTTTCTTTTTATGTGCCATGTCCTTTCAGGACGTAGCTGATCATGGCTCTCCACCTCCCTCTATCTCTTGCAGTTCTCTGTAAGCTCCTTCCCTCTACTTCCTCCCCCATACCACGTTCTGTCATCCAATTGCTTAAGCCTGCCAGGTATGTCATGTGTTGTTTTTCCTTGTCTCTCTTTTCCTCTATTCGACCTGTGAGTATCAGATTCTGCAGGCCCTCATTCCTCATTATGTGTCCCAGAAACTTCAGCCGTCTCTTCCTGATGTCAAGTATAAGCCTCCTCCTTGTTTGCAACCTCTCTAAGACCTCATCGTTGCTCACATGCTTGGTCCATGATATCCTTAGCATCCTTCTGTAGAACCACATTTCTGTCACCTCGAGTCTCTTCTTCATCGTTGAGGAAATCATCCAACATTCGCTGCCATAAAGGACAGATGTCATGTAACAGCTCAGTATTCTTTTCTTTGTTGCCAAAGAAATCCTTCAGTATTGCAAAACTCTGCCCAACTTTTTGAATGCATCCTTGGCCGTCACAATACGTCAACAGATCTCAATGTGTCACTTATCGTTCTCTGTCAAAACGCTTCCCAGATATTTAAACTTCTGCATCTGCTTGATTCTAGTGTTTCTGACCTGCAAATCCTATTTTGGATTCATCCTTTTACTGATGGCCATGCATTCCGTCTTCTTGTAATTTATGCTTAGTCCCTTCTTCTTACTCTCTATCGCTACCTTCTGTAAGAGATATTGTAATTTCTTTTCTGTCTCTGCTCTCAGTACTGTGTCATCTGCATATCTTATTCTGCTAAGATTGTGGCTGCCAATGCTAAATCCCAGTAGGGTGGATCAGTTATAAGAAATTTATTATAGAAGATAAGGAAATTGAACATTTGGATAGTGTAAGAGGTAGTTTTGCCCAATGGCTTTGAATGAGTGGAATCTGTCAATCTTGTCAAAGAGAATCTTTCTTTGAACATTGTGGACTGACACTACAGAATCACAAAGAAAGAATTGTACCAAATGACAGAAACCACTTTTTCTTCTTTTTTTTTTTTTTTTTTTTTTTTTTTTTTACAGAAAGGTTCGCCCTGTACAAGAATGGGGGAACTTGAGGTAGTGGGTTACGATAAGGGGTAGTTTATATGGATAGGAGGGAAAGTTGACTCTAGACTTGATCAGGTTAAGATTGTAGTGATCAGGGAAACAACCTCTTGGGAGTCTGTTCTATAGGGCAGTGGTTCGTGAGAGGAAGCTGTTTGAGTGGAACTTCTTGCTGATGGAATATGGAGGGAATGTGGGTGGTTTGCTACTATATAAAAATGAAATGATGGGTTCTTGCCTTGAAGGTCAGACTTGCTGGAGCCAGGAAATGCAGTTTTGTTTGAGCACTTTCCATGATAGTAGCAATAGAGCAGTTAGAGACTTGCCACAGCCTGCCCATAAGAGTGAAGTTGGAATGTGAAAAATAATTCTTCTTCCACAAGGACTTGAAGAAACTTTTGTACTCTATCAAGACCGAAAAGTGGGGTCTTGGCAGTTTCAGCCCAAATATGACAACAGTACTTCACCTGAGGTCTTTCAACAGAAGCAACAGCAAAAATGGATATCACATGTAACTCAAAAAGAAAATTATTATATTCCATGCTAATAGGAATATATATTTGACAAACACAGTAGATAAAGTAAGTAAAAGTTTATTGTAAAAACCACTACAATAAGAATAAAGGTAATATTTATGCACAAGGTCATCGCAAGTCAATCCAGTTGTGGGCGCTGCTATTGGAAGGTCAGTAGTTCTCGCATAAGTCTGAGTCGTACTCAACAGATCCCAACAAGTCTCCCCAAGTCCGTTGCCTCATGGATACTTATAGGTAGTTACTACCTATAGTGTAGTCACTTACGGAGGTGACAGGTTATTCCATTACATCAAAAATAATGATACAATCAAGATGTTGACATTCCACACTACATGAAACAAAAGTTTAGGAAGGAAAACTCCATCAATACTAGAAAGACGAATAACAGTGGATTTAAGAAACCTATTTTCCTGTAATATTGTTTTCAGAGAAAGATTTTATAAATTTCAACTTATAGCAGCTTTAGCTGTTTGATCAATACTGAATGTTTCCTTATTAGGAAATGGCTAATATTATCATTACCATTTTTAAAACAGGATGAAATATTCTTGATTGTTCAATGAAATTTTTATTTCAGTATTTTAGTATGTATTAATAATTTGCCCATTCAGTATAACAAGACAAGATAACACACCAAATTCATTTTTCCTATTTTTTTTTTTTTTTTTAAATGATAGAACCAGAAAGAAAAGTGAAAAAAAAAGAGTCATGTTCATATATTCAATAAATCAGTAAAAGTTCAATGGAGTGACTCAAGAGTTTCAAATCAAAACATTTGTCAGGGACAGATGTTTGATAAATCAATTTATCAAACATCTGGTCTGACAAGTGTTTTTGCACAAAAATCTGAAGTCGGTCAATGAGATAAGTCCATCGAAGTTTTGTTGATTCATTGAATATTATAGTCCTAGTAATCTGTTTTAGTGCTTTTTGGCAGAAGTCCTGCTGACCTGAAAAATATATAAAATTCTCATAATAATTTTTACATATTTTTTTATTTGTATTATTATTAACATATATATTTAGATGTATTAAGGCAGCAACTTTTCCTTTATGTTGGTTTGATCGAAAACTAAAATAATAAGATTTTTTTTTTAAGTAAATCACCCCAAGCAAGGCTGGAGTGCCACTAGCATGCAAGGGGTTACAGAGAGTAAGAGTAAAGAGGAGTGTTTAGGAAAAGGATAAAAAGAAGGACAGGATCAAGGTCAAGTCATCAGAAGATATCGATTTAAATATTTGAAGATTATAGCTATCAGGGAAGCAAGTGATAGGAAGGGAGTTCTGCTAACAGGATGTGTGTGATAAGAAGCTGTTGAAGTAGAAGAGATGGCTACATTTAGCTGTTTTGGCAGTGAAAGGGTGGGACCAAGATGCCAACCTAGTAGCACATTTAAGTTCATACAGTTTGGGAACCAGTGAAAGTAGCTTGTTGGAGCAGTTGCCATGAAAGTACTTGTAGAAAAGACAGAGGGAAGCCACATCACGTCTGTGAGATAGCGACTGCAGACAGGATGCCAGATCAAGACCAACCATGTTGCATATCCATCTCTGATTTTGTCGAGGACCTCAAGATAAACTGCAAGAGCAACAGACCATATATAGCAGCAGTATATCATGCAAGGAGGACAAATGGTTGATTTGTAGATTTGAAGGACGGACATTATTTCTTTTTTCATTTTTATTCCTTTTAATAATAATTCAAACAATTATGAAGGGTTCCTCAGATGTTTCTTCTATGTTATGGACAGTCATGGCTCTCCACAACTTTCTGTGCTTTGTAGCGCTTAGTGAAGATTTTTTGTGAGATGAGGTATTATGTATATTATTTGTACTATTGTCCTCATCTTTGTCGCCATATTTATTATAATATTTCAGCCATCATAGGCTCTGTTTCATTCTTTTTCAAGGACACATGGCATAGTGGATAAAGGCGTTAGTTAGATTCAGTGACAGGACCCAAAGAGTGTGAGTTCAATACCCGGGTAAGGCAGGGGAGAACTATCAGAGGGAAATTAACAGGAGATAACTGATAACTGACATCCATTAAACATGGCACGTAGAATGAGAACAGTCTCTCCCAGTGAGCAAAATAAAGGGTTCAGTCTGACAATCGAACCACCTGAAGAAGGCCGAAGCATACAACGGCCGAAACGTTGTAATAAATATAGTGACAAAGATGAGGACAATAGTCCGAATAATCTAAATAATGAACAAACAAGTATTGATAAAATATAAAATAGTAAATATATTTCATAGCTAATAATAATAAAATTAGCCAAAACCGCAAAGTGACACATGAAAATGTGACATGTAAGGAGCCAGCAAAGAAACACAATGTGTACACAAAGAAACAATCCTATCAACATAAAAATAAATAATCAGTTAAATAAGCTAAAATTGTACAGAAGAAATTAGGAAGTTCATGTTCAAATTCTGTCTGGAAAGCAGAAAAATGGACTATACTGGAGAAAAATTAAAGAAAATATTAAACATAGAAATCTTATTGCATAAATTACATCAATTTCCTTATGTATGTCTGTCTGTCTGTCTGTCTGTCTGTCTGTCTCTCTCACTATATATATGCTGGGGTGGCTGGTCAATCCCTGTTGTAGACACTTAAGTTGGCACATTTGTGTTTGTTAAACCCACAGAACCTACCTGTGATTTATATTGCAACTGTTATATTAAGAGTATAGTAGCAGAACAAAGAACAAATGATGGAGGTTTAAGAAATAAACAATTGTATTAACGTAAAAATTCAACAAATGGTAAATTGGTGTAAATGTCTCTCATTAAAAGAAAGAGATAAGTAGAAACTTAAAAGTCATCCACAGAGGTGTATGGTATGGAAGGGAGGGTGTGTTGTGACTTAATGTGGCACCAGCCTTTGGTGAGTTGTCTTTGGAAATGGGAGTTTGTGTTCCGACGAGTGTTGGGAATCCTGGCTTTTGTGCTGTCCAACTGCCGAAGATGTCCCTTTGATGGCCTTTTATGTCCTTTTCTTAGGCTCAGATCATCTCCATGTTTTTTTTTCTTTGGACAGGAGAGGGTGCTCTTAGGTGGAAATTCTGGATTGTGTTTTTCTTTGAGTGTGTAAGTAAACTGAAAGCTATGTGTGGAGCCAATGTGCAGTTGGTGGAATATTTTTAGGTTTTCAGTGTTCACATCTGGTCAGTGGTGGAAATTTGTGTAACATGAATCAGAAAAAGATCTGGCTTTGGGAAGACTATAACACAGCTATGCTGAGCGGGCCTTAGTTACAGATTCTGGAAGAGAGTGCATCATCTGGCATGATCAAAAGTTTGAACAAGGCCAGTACACTCAAACTCTCAGTCACAATGACTTGTGATTTCATTCTAGCACAACAATTGATGAACAGTTTTGTTAACCAAATGTCAGTCACAAAGCTTGGGTTAACCAATGGTTAAGTTTCCAAAAGTGCCATGTACTGGGATCCGTCCCCCAGACTGATAACATCAATAGGTAACCTTCCTGACAAAAAAAAAAAAAACATATTGAGATTCAAACAGGGGTCTCATGGTCAGAAAATGATGATCATTCTAACCACTCAGCCATGCACCCAGATACAGATCTCCAAGTATATCTCCAAAAACACTATTCTTAAAAGAATGCTCAATACAGAGTAGACCAAATATTATTTATTTAAAAATTATAGCATAAACATGTTAAAAAAATCACTACAAAGTAGCCATATTGTTTCAACATGTCTGGTGCCTTCTCAAGTGAAGGTATGAATGTGGAAAAAAAACTCTTTTTCTACATTCAACACCATCACTTGATAAGACACCATAAGTGTTGAAACAATATGGCTTGATTGTTATAATTTTTGAATAAATATTATATATATATATATATATATATATATATATATATATATATATATATATATATATATATATATAAAATTGTGTGTTTTGGGCATCAATCTTAATGCTTTACTTAGCTTTTAGAAGGCATCGTTTGCTATCCCATAGCTGTGTGAAGTGAGATGCTTAACCAATTCAAAGTTAATTAGAGCCTCTAGTACTTTGCCAAAAAGAGACAGAAGGCTAGTAGGTCAATAGAAGGATCAGATGGTTTGCTTGAGTTCTTAAAGACTGGAACTGCAGAGGAGTTTCTAACAAACTGGATTTAGATTGATTTGTTTTTACACCTTATCAATCTCTGACAAGCTGGAAAGTAAGACTGTGGAGAAAGCAATGGAAAATCACTCCACTATCTTTCCCAAGAATTCATATCAATTTAGAGATAATGAAGAAGATGAAGCTGTAGAGACCCATTATGAGTTATATCCTGAAGAGATGTATTAAAAAAAATAAATACAATTGCATTTTTAATATATTTTTTGAATCTTGATCAGGGTAGCCTTTAAGTATATGATTGATTTATTTAGGATTTTAGAATCTTTCAAAACGTTCACAGCTTAGAAAAATTTGGGCCGATGATTTGGATAGAGAACAAAGAATTACAATGTCATGAATTTGATCAACTTGCAGGAAGATTTTGTAATATTATATTCTGCACAGAATTTAAGAATCAGTTATATGAAAAAGGACATTGAATTTGCTATAAATCTAGTTTAGGGAAATAACTGAATTTAAATATGGTTACAAACTAATTTCTGAATTTGAGAAGCAGGAGAAATGTAAATGAATGGTATATTTAATCATTTATGTTTACTTGGTGCTGATCAGACATTTAAAAACAAACAAAAAATAAAAATACTCATGGGCTTGTGGTGATATAGGAATTAAATCCTATATATATGTTTTTCAACCAATAAAATCCTATTAAAAGGTTTGTTTGATAAACAAGCATTACAAGGACAAATACTACTAAAATACTTGTGGATGTAGTTGCAGACCTACCTCATGTTTATTTTGGACCCTTTAGAAAATAATAACTTTCTTCAAATTTGAGAAAAAGATTTTTTTGTGCCAGTGTGAAATTATTCTCTAACCAATGTTATGTTCAAAAAGTAACACAATTTATGGTTTGTTTCAGATGTAGTTCATAAAGTTTTTTAGTATTACATCTAAACCAATAAAAGACTTAGTCAATCAGTCAGTTCATTATGTGCTATGCATGATACATGGCTTAGGCGATCATGTATCTTTCAATACATGACTGACGAGGCAGATTTTTCCCATTGTAGGTTGCCATTTCTTTCTGCGGTAGACCAGTTGCCATCCATGGCTGTAGAACCCAGTCTGTCCTGCTATTTACCCATAGTTGATGGGGAGAAGAAGAGGATTCATACCTTTCCCAAGGGTATTAGCACACACACATATATATATATATATATATATATATATATATATATATATATATATATAATATATTACTTCAAACTTTATTTTTAGTAAAATATGCACTGTCCAGGAGGATTCAAGCTCCTGTCATTAGACCCTCCGTGAAGAAGCTTTACTAATCAAGTAAGGTCTGAACAGTGCCTTTAAGTGAAATCCTTCTTGTCACATGAGGGATGCAGGTTCAAATCCTTACGGAGGGCACCTATTTTTCTTTAATAATATTTCTCAATTATTCAGGTCAAGGAAATAAATATACTATTTAATAAATTCATAGAACTAATGGTAATGATTAATTTATCTAACTACTAAACATATCTAGCACCTGAGAATATATTTTGAGTTCACTGATATTACCTTAGTTTTTGTATGGCTGTGGCAGCATACACAGCAGATTAAAGAATAAATGTTATTCTACCCTCCATGACAATACAATGCCATCTACAGCAAGATACGGGATAAAATTTTGGAACTTGGTTAGTCTGTTCTACCAAACACACCATATTCATCTGGCCTTGGACCAACTGATTATTACCTTTTTGGATTATGGAGAACCAACGACCTAAAGAGAGACAGCACATAAAAGAAGAATATAACTGCAAAACACTTCGGTGAGGAAAGCCTTCTCTAATGACAACCATATTGAGGAATTTGTTGAAATGTTTTTCACATCAAAACTCAAAACGTACCTAATATGTGGTAACAATTCATTGCAAATAATGGTGAATATATAATTGAATAAAATGTAATTGTCCCTTATTTTTTAAAGAATAAGGTTGATAAAGAAAAGTGGAAATTATTTATGAGTTGACCTCATATAATAGACAATGCTTCTTTCTGTCCAACTTCTGAATTTTTTCTTGTGTTTCTCAGGTGTCTGTCAGTGACATCCCAGGAATCTTGAACTGAAATATTTCATCCATGGGGTAAGTTGTGTTATTCCTTTGTCTGTCATGTTTCTTATTCTGTCTCAGAAAAAGATGAATAAAAAATAAATAAAAAAATTAATGAATTGTCCAAATAACTTTTGTGATAACAATGCCTTACAGTGATGTGTAAACTATTGCTATTTTTTATTTTTAATTTCACACATATGCAGTGTTTGTTTTTTATTTTAATAACTGTACAGTATACTAGGGTCAGTTGGGCACTATCTGTGAGAAAAAGAGCACTATGATGCAATTCACTACACCAGAAATATGGCAATGGCATGTGGTACTGCTTGGCATTTGTGCTGGAAACTCCAATAAGAATATTTCAGAGTGTTTGGATGATATATATATATATATATATCCAGTCAACATCATGATGTTTGGAGTGATCTCTAGTGGTGGCGATGTTGTGTCTCCATTCATTTTCTCACAGGGCTTCAGACTCAACACATTAGTCTACATCAAGTGCCTTGAGGAGGTAGTGCTGCTCTGGGTCAAGAGGCTGCCTGCTGGAAGACCCTATGTCTGGCAACAGGATCCTCCACCATGGTACACAAGCAGAAGAACCCAGTCATGGCTGTCAGACAATTTCTGTACCAACATCACCCCTTACATTTAGCCACCTAACTCCCCAGACTGCAACCTCTTTGATTATTATGTGTGGGGTGCAATTGAGCAAAAGATCCACAAAATTCCTTGTAACACCAAAGATAAATTGAAGGCAAGGATTATGGCTGCATTCACCAACTTAAATAAGGAGACCATACAGAAGAAATCCAGGAGATTTTGAGGTCGTCTAGAGGACATGTTTGAAGCCAGTGGCAATTTTTATTGAATAAATCTATTTAGTATTTCAAGATATTTTTGTGTAATTTTCGTAAATATATCTGTTAAAATAAGATGTCAGTGTTATTTTCATTTTTGTGTGATTTAGTTAAAAATTTATCCATCGCACCCTGTATATTTGTTATATTAATTGTCAAAACATTTTTATTATTTTTGGTGATGTTATATTTTTATATTTATACTTTTAAAATATTCTTTGCTACTTTGGATATATGAACTCTTATATAAAGCTGTTTCTATTTTTGTTCAGGTTATCATTAGAAATTCTTATATAAGGATACTTATGCTTTTGTTTGCTAAATAAAAAAAAATCTTTATATATTCCCAGTATCTTTGTCTACTTGAATCCTGACATAATGTCAGCCATGTTTTTGTTAGTTATCATTAGAAATTGCTATATAAACTTATGCTTTATTTTGGTAAAAAGAATTAAACTTTTTAAACTATAAAGAATGGTGCTCATGTTCTGAGGATGCACCAATTTTTGTTCTTTCTCTGTTGATCATTACAAAATGTCTTTTTTTTAAAAAACAAACATACCTACAAATAAAAATAAAATATGATAATACTGGGAGGGATTTTATTGTTACCAATAGAAATAAAGTCCACAAAATGAATTTACATGAACTACAATGGAAAATGTGACTGTAAAATCAGAACATTTATTGGAATAGCAAAAAAATGCCTTCTAGAAACTAAGAAAAGTATTACAAAACTGAAAAATGTTATCAAAAACAAAGATAAGAGTGCTGAATTGATATGAATGATAAATCATTCGATATGGCAATGAATTCTGGACAATTTCTTCATAGATGAAGAAGATATTTGAAGCAACAGAAAAGGATGCTGAGAATACCATAGACAGAACATGTGATTAACAAGGAGGCTTTAAGGAAAATGAAAACAAAAAGGATGCTTATACTTTGAATCAAAAAGAGTTAGTTGAAATTTCAAAGACACATAATGAGGAAAGAAGGGTTAGAAAATTTGATATTCACAGAACATAGTGAAATGCAAGAGAGACTGACGGGAAACAATGAATAACAAGTTGGTATAAAGGGATGGCAGAACAAGGAAAAGGAGGGATAGTAAAAAGATAAGATCTACAAAGGAAGTTGTAGAAGGCCATGATTGTCCACATCCTGAAGGAACATGAAAGCTAATAGAAAACTGCATTTCTATATTTTTTTAGTTTATTAGTTGGTCAATTTGACTCTTTAATGTCTCCTCTTAGAAATGGAATGAAATGAAAGCAAAGTAATGGTTAATCATCATGCGAAAGTATATTAATGTAAATGTATGTATATATGAAGGTATATCTATGTATTATATGGGCATGTGGCCAGGTGGTTAGAATGTTTGCTTTCTGATCATGGGACCCAGGTTCGAATCTCACCATGGTCAATTAGTCAGGAAGGAAATTTCTTAATGTTATTGGTCTGGAGAGTGGACGACCACAGGTGTGGTATCTTTGGAAAGTGCCTGAAAACCGTACCATGGGTTGACCCAAGCCTTGTGAGTGAAAATGAGATGGTCAATAACTGTGCTAGCACAAAGTCGCAAGTCATTGCGAATGAGGATTTGAGTGTGCTGGTATTGTTCAGATTGTTGATCATCCTAGATAACACACTCCCAGAAACTTTAACTAAGGTCTGCTCAACATAGTTGCAGCATAAACCACAGGTTGGCTCTGTGGGTGTTGAACAAATACAAATGTGCTTGAGCAAGAGTCTGCAATAGGGATTGGCTAGCCATCCTAGTAGATGGGTGTCCTCGAATACAAGTGGCCAGCTATTATTATTATTATTATTATTATATCTATGTATATGCTGAAAAACACACAAACATTCACAAAAATAAACATAATGGCAGTAAAATTTGTGTGTCTCATGCCTGATAGCTTTGTGCCAGAGGTTTCCAAGGTTTTTCTGATTTAAACAGTCATATCCATTCAAGGCACAACAGAGTCTTATTAAAAATTGAAGTATAGACATATATCTATGTATATAGGAAAGTATATATATATATATATATATATATATATATATATTTCATTTTTGGAAGTGCTATCTGATGATCCAGCATCCTTTAAAAGGACTCTGGTGAAATAAATTATTATAATGGTACCTTAAAGTGGTCTGTTTTTCTTTTAAATTTATATATATATATATATATATATATATATATATATACACACACACACACACACACACACATTTGTAGTGCAACTTATCATGATTTTCATCAGGCATGAACCAGTGAATGAAATACTTATTACAGTTGTTTTATCTAATTATTTGGTTTATATCCACACTTTTGATAGATATATATATATATATATATATATATATATACACACACACTTTAACATCCTAAATGTTCCTCACACATTTTTATATATTATCTATTGCATCTATACATGTGATGCATGTCTGACCAATGAGAACTGCCAAAAATCATAACATTCCAGTACTCTGTCTGTCTGCTTTCTCATTTCTATTCTCACTCTCTGACGAAGCCTTAATAAATGTGAAATATTTGGGATTGGGATTCATTTCCTACTTTGTTCTTTATTTCATTTTATCATATATATGCATATACATTGATATACCTTGTCAGTTGTCTTTAGTGAAACTTATTAAAAAAAAAGATGGAATTTCTACCCAAATACACTATGTTAATGTTGTAGTCATTCCCTTTGCCTTTTGGTTGTTGTTAAGTGCCACCAGGTAGTGGCTTCTATAAAATGCATGTTTCATTTATTTGATCGTAAATATTCAGACTAACAGGAGGATTGCCTTATTGCAGATGCAATTGATTCATTGAGGATCAGCACACACACACACACACTCGGGGTTCTTGATAGGCTCCAGAGGCGGATATGCAATGTAGTTGGCCCTGCTCTGTCGTCTCGTCTACAGTCACTTTCTCAAGATGTGCCGTCGCCTCCCTCTGTCTGTTCTACAAATACTTCCATGGAAATTGCTCTGAGGAGCTGCATTCGCTGGTTCCCAGACGTCATGAGTTCAAGCGCCATACGAGGCTGGCATCCCGCTCTCACCCCTTCACTGTTGAAACTCCTAAATGTAGCTGTCTCTTCTACTCCAATAGCTTCATGTCTCGCACCTCTCGCCTGTGGAACTCCCTTCCCTATTCCTGTTTCCCTGTGAGCTATAATCTCCAGCTATTCAAGTGTAATGTCAATCGACATCTCCAGTTACCTTGATCTATCCACTACCCTCATCCTTTCTTCTATCACTCCTATCTGATCTTGCTATAAATTTTCTGTAACCCATTGCATCCTAGTGGCTTCCCGCCTTGCTTGGGGTGAAATGCTTAAAAAAAAACAAAAAAAACTATATATACAGGGTGACCCCAAAAAACGGGAACTTTTTAACAATCCAATAAAACCAAAAGTGGTGGAAGAAAAATATTTTATTCATAGTAATTGAAACCTTAAAACATGCCATTTAAGAAACGGTGATGGAATTTTCATTTTCTAAAAATTATGTCCTGTAGATGGCGTCCTCCTGTATGAATGCATTCTTGAAATCTGCTGTTGAGATTCCTCATTGACTGCTGCAACATCTCAGCTGGGATACTGTGAATTTCATCTTGAATTCTAAATGGCAAAATGTTTACTTGCTCAAGGTCACTGTCTTGCAGTGATGCCACTTGCTTATGTCTGGCAATAAGCACGTAAAATAGAAATTAATAAGAAAAGCTAGAATATGTAGGTCATTAAACAACACATGTCCTTTGTGCATACATGAGAAACTATATATTACTAAGTTTATAAAAAATAAAAATTTACTAAATCAGAGAAATGAAATAGCTATTCTTTGCTGCCATTGGCAAAAATTTTCCTTAAATAATATTTAAAAATAAAATAAAAAAATTGGGGGCTGGTAATATACATACTTATATTTGATATGAAAAAATAATTTAAAATAATTTAAGTAATTTTATTACATTTACTTGTTTTGAAACGAAATATAGTCTATTAGTAATTAAGAGTAAAAGTATTTTAAAATTGTAGTTAAATAAAATGTATTCTAACCCAAACACTCCTAGATAGAATCTTTAAGTATACAAGTACAAAAAAAATGCCAAAAAACATTTTGCCGTTAATAAAAAAAAACAAAATAATAGACAACATGCATTTAACCGATGTCAGAATTCATTCAAAAATACACCCCTACCCTCCCTAAACTTAACCTCTTTTTCGAACGTAACTCATAATTGATACAACAACAGTTAATAAAAATGAACATGCTACTACCCCTGTCAGACTGATTGGATTTCTTTGTATCCTTGGAAACAGGAAATTATGAATTTATATGTGCATTTAAAACTCAGTAAATTTAAAAATAAGTTATTCCAAAATTTGCTTGAAGATGAAACAGAACTAATGCTTTTAATTTAATTATATAATTAAATTTGAAGTTTTTAGCTTCAGTTTTTGAAACATGGTTATTACTGTGTAGTGAAAAAACATTTTAAATCAGTTAATTTATTTATATATATATATATATTTTATTTCTATAAAGGTTATTTTCTTAGTGAATACACATGTTTGATTTGCTCTCTCTTTTTATTTTTTTTAAAGATTGAAGTTAACAGCAACTCATACATGTGTAACCACTAAAAAAAAAATAACATTTGTGACATAAAAACAATGTTGGATTAAAAAATCTATTTAAAATGCACACACTCACACACACACGTATATATATATACCAGTAAATATAAAAGTGGACATTGAAGTCTACAACCAGAGCTGGCTATATATATATATATATATATATATATATATAGTTCCTTTTTTAGAAATATTTTCATGGTAATTGTTCTGTAAGTAAACATTTGTATTTGGTACCTAGACTTTATGAATTTATGCTTAGTACTAGATTGGCAGCTAGGTCTCATCATTTGACAGCTGGAATTCCTAGGTGTAGCCATAAGTATCATGATGACAGTTTTATTCTCTTGCACTTCATATGAAATTCTCTTTTGGCTTCTTGCTTTCCAGTCAAGTTTGATCTTCAAAAATTTAAATGCACTATCTTGTCTTCTTAATTCCAGTTCTTTTATTGTCCTCATACCTTACTAATATATTTTTTTTCTTATATTTCTTCACAATCAGTAACCCACGGTCTCCTTATTTAAGTTGGTGAATGCTGTCATGATCCTTGCCTTCTGTTCATCTTTGGTGTTAGAAGCAGTTTTGTATGTTTTCTCGCTCAACTGTGCCCCACACATAATAATCAAGGAGGTTGCAGTCTGGGGAGTTAGGTGGCCAGATGTAAGGGGTGATGTGGCTGCAGAAATTGTTTGAGAGTTATGATTGGGTTCCCTGCTTGTGTAGCAAGATGCAGAGCCTTGTTGCTAGACATAGGGTCTTCCGGCAGCCATCGTCTTGAACCAAGGCAGCACTACTTCCTCAAGGCACTTGATGTAGGTCTCCATGTTGAGGAAGATGAATGGAGGCATCACATCATCATCACTAGTGATCAATCAAAACACCAATGACGTTGACTGGATATATCATTCAACTCTTTCTGAATCCTCTCCACTGTCCATAGATTGACAGCCAAACACTTTGAAATGTTTTTATTGGAGCTTCCAGCGCAAATGCCAAACAGTACTGTTTCCAAATTTCTGGTGGAGTGAATTGCATTATGGTGCTCTTTTTCTTAAAGACAGTGTCCAACTGATCCTACTATAACTGTGCAGTAAACAAAATCAAAAACAAACAACATGCATGTGCAAAATAAAAATATCAAATGGTAACAATTTACCATCACACAGTGTGTGTGTGTGTGTATATATATATACATATATATATATATATATAACATCACAGACATTTTCTCACATATATATGCATGTACAATATATCCATACATTAAATAATGGAAGCAAAGATTTATAGATTTACAAGAAAAAAGATAATTAAGTCTTTCTGCTATCACTTTCAATTAGAATTTTGATCTGAATTTATCTTAAAGTACATTTATTAAGTTACATTTAATATCTGTCTTGGTTTTTTTGGGTTTTTTTTTTTTTAATGAGAATCAGTTTTCATGGATTAAGGTAAGTAAGGGAGGCAACTGCATTCATTAGAAACAAAATGGTTTCTTTTGATTCTCTTTCATAGTAATTCTGTCTGATCACATCTTGAAAAAGGAGAAATTGATGATGCTTCAAAAAAAAGGAAATATCTCATTTCCCGGCATCAAGGACATTTGAGATGGAAGGACACACCCCAGTTTTGACTTGTGAAATTTAGAAAGAAAATAATAAATATAAAATTAAGTTGCAAAAAAAAAAAAAAGAAATGAAAATAACCTTTAGTATGGAGCATGTAATATATATATTCAATATTTATTTCAATAAAAATAGAATCTTCAATGCTTGGAAATATGATAAATTAAGAATAGTAAAGAAAATGTAAAGTATGGATTCTTCTTAAAGTGGAATCCTCTCCCAACAAAAAGTGAAAGCTAAAGAAAAGGGTTTTTCAGAAGGAATTTGAAAAATGAGTTTATTATGTGAATTAAGCAGATGGATAATAAATAATAATAATAATATTTAGACATGTCTGTCTTTGATTGAATCCAGGAATTGGAAATCAGTTGGGTTAGGTTCAAGCATAGGTCAGGTCAGTAAAGATGATGTTAATGCAAGTTTGTTCATAGGTCTGCATAATGGACTGTATTATATGTATTAAGTTGACAAAATCATTGTAACATTCCAAGAAAACCAGGATGAATTTACAATAATGGCAACATCTAATTCCTGATAATGACCAAGTCAGCCAAAAGTACTCAAAGGCAAGACAAAAATATGAACTTTGGACTGTTTATCCACAATTTTTATACGGAATATAGATATGTAACAACTTGGTCAAAAATTGAAAATATACAATGGAAATTAAACAGAACTTGTTGGCTCATTTTATTAGGTTGGTGCAAAAATAATGACGTAATAATGTCGTTTTTTGATGTTAAAAATACGTCAAAAAACGACATTATTACATTATTATTTTTGCACCAACCTAATAATATATATATATATATATATATATATATATGTGTGTGTGTGTACTCATGTATATATAAGTATATATGAGGTATTTGTATATATTTATGTTTTAATGCATTTTCTTTTTTATATATTCACTGGTTTTATTTTAAGTTGCATGGACATTTGAATTTGGTGTTTTTTTTTGTTTTTTTGTATGTGTGTATGCATATATATTTATTTTTTCTGTCCATTTCTATATATTCAATTGTCTTTTTTCTTTGTGATGTTCATTGCCGAATATTTGTTTTCCTATTCTACCCCTCATAAATTTTATCTATTGAACCCACTTTTTGTCTATATATCTTTGCCATGTAAGTAATATTTTAATGCATTCGTTTACTAACACTTGAATCTTTTGTGGCTGTGTATATGTCTGTCTTTATTAATGTATGTGTGTATAATTGCTTATATATGCCTTTCATTATATGCATATTTTGTCTGATTTTATATATTTGTGTGTGGGGGGGTGGACATTTATTTGTTGTTTCATTTGTGTTTTTGCATGTTTATATATCTAAATATGTCTACATGTTTGTGTATTGTAATCTGATTGTGTATGTATTGTCATTTGCAATATTTCATCCTCTCCTGCCCATATTATCACTTTGGATGTATCTAAGTTGTGACAATGTTTTACATCCCCATTAGATTAATGTTTATTCTGAGATTTTAGCTTTTCACCTAAAACAAAATAAATAATAAGATATATGTATTTTTCCTTCAGTTTCTTCTTTAAATAATTTTATATATTAAACTTAATACAGATTATATTTAAAATTGGTAATTTTCAATTTTATAGTAAAATTTAATATTAATCAGAATGATTTCTATTTTAGTCTAACCCTAACATTAAGGCCTTAATAATTCTAACCAAGGTTCATTGTCAAGTTTTTTGAATTCTCATATACTTGTATTTTGATTGGTCATTGCTACTTATATAACAGCGTTTCCCCTATCGAAGGGTGTTTGGTCGATTTGAACCTTTTAAAACTCTTTATTCTACATTCAACACCATCACTTGATAAGACACCAGAAGTGTTGAAAGAAAAAGGCTATTTTTGTAGTGATTTTATAACATATTTATGTTATAATTTTTAAATAAATTATATATGAAGAATCCATCCATCCATATATATATATATATGTGTGTGTGCGCGTGCGTATATATATATATATATATATAATATATAATATATATATATATAATATATATATATATATATATATATATATAATAAAAAGGCTTAAACACAAATATTCCATGGTCATAAAAAAATAAAATTATGACCATGGAATATTAGTGTTTAAGCCTTTTTATTATATCCTTACTCTGTGCTGGACATTGAGTTCTACCTGGATTCTATCCTCTTGGAATTATTTTTTATTTATATGTATGTATGTATGTATATATATATATATATTTTAGATATATGATTGCATATGTATGTGTATATTTACCACTAATATTATCTATATATATATATATATATATATATATATATATATATATATATATATATATATATATATATATATATGGATGGATGGATGTATTCTTCATTTAGAATGAGAAATTGAGGGTTTAGTGAATTCTAAGTTTTTACTGAACAATCTGTACAAATGAATTATTTAAATTAGTCAATTAATGATGTTTTGAAATGTACTCTTTCTATAATAGCACCATGGTCCTGTATGTTGGTGCACTGTCACATGTTACATGATCCTACAATCACAGGGTTTTTTTTTTAATAGGGATAGGAGTTTTCCATCCCCTATAAGAAGCTCATCTACCCATTGCCAACCCTTTCCAGGTTGGTTTATATTTTTGGCTGATATACATAAAAGGGGATGGATTTTTTATATATTAATCTAACAGATTTTTATTACTTGAACATTATTTTTAGTGGATACACATATGTGTAGATATTCTGTTTATTTATTAAACAGTATATTTATTTATTTCCCTCTACTGGCCTGGATATTCAAGAAATCTTATTAGAAAAATATGCACTCTTTTCTAGGATCTAAACCTATGTTCCCTTAGGGAAAACTGTCATTAGATCTGATGTGCTTTGACCACTTGGCTAGAGAGTGTGTTGATGACCAAATGAAGTTGAATAGTGCCTTTAAACAGAATTCTTTACTGACTCTTGAAATAGATGTGTCTGCTCATTTTCTTATCCCAACTATGCACCATCCAGCAGGATTCGAACCTGCATTGCCCTTGGCAGGAGAAACCATCATTAGATCCAATGCGCTTATATGACTCGGCCACAATGGAATTTGCTGATCAAGTAAAGCTGAATAGTGCCTTTAAGTAAAATCCTTCTTATCATAAAAATTAATATATATTATATATTAAATAGATATAAAAGCCAGTATGTATTGTTCTATAATGTACAGAATATACAAGGTATGTCTACTATTTGTCAACTTGGTTCAACAATCAGTTTTATTTCCTGATTTCTCATATGACAGCAAAATTATGGAGGACCTATTATACACAGTGCTAAAATTATATTGCTAATTTTAAAACATCATCATATAATGGGCAATACTCTTATCTAGAACAGACTTTTCTCTACCATAAAGAGGAAATATTATTGTTCTATCCATAGCTTCCTTTTATCCAATAAAGGTTTTCTATTTATGATCTTTGTTCCTATTGCAAGTTAACTTTTCATCCAGGCTAATATCTATATCAACAAAAGCTGATTTATTTGATGTATCCTAATGCAACATTGGTGGCATTTTAATCTAGAACTGGACCCTAGTTTCTCTGTCCAAAACCCACGGTTGTCTAGTCAGGATTTTTTATGGCTTATTGCCCAAACAGAACTTTTCCTTGTACATTATTAATTTGCTTACTTATTTATCATTTGAAGTCAGCCATTATTGAATTGGACAGCAAGACAACACTTTGGTCAGTGTGGTGGATATTGGAGGAGGAGAGGGAGCAGAGATAATCTGGACAGTTCCAGACTTTTGGGCTACATGTTAGGGCATGGCCTGCATTGCATTATGGTATACATGCTATGTTGATAAAGGTTGATTACTGACTTATTACAGTAATGTTTATCTTTAAACTCGTGATGTCTTTCAGTATTACTGGCAGTGGCGGTAGTGTAAAGCTGAAGATGCTTAAAATGAATTGTAATCAAAAGCAGACATGATCAACAGATTAATCTGTAACTAGGATACTGGTCATGAAAAGACTCTGAAACTGAAAATGATTGATCAATGCCTGTTGTTTTTTTTCTTCTTGCTTTTTTGTGGCAGAGCTTTATTTTTCCTTTCTCTGAATATTTCTTCTATTTTTCTTTCTTTTTCATTTTTTTCTTTATTACCTTCCTTTTTTAAGTCTTTTTCGTATAGTTTTTCTCTTGCACTTTTTGACATTTTCCTTCCCATTCTTTTTTCTACTTTTTTCATTTTTCTGGCCATTTTCATTCTTTTATCTATTTTTTTTTATTCATTTTCATTCTTTTATTCTACTTCTTCCATGTTTTTATTCATTTTTAATTCTTTTATTCTACTTCTTCCATGTTTTTATTTATTTTCATTCTTTTTTCTACTTTTTCCATATTTTTATTCATTTTTAATTCTTTTTTCTACTTCTTCCATGTTTTTATTCATTTTCATTCTTTTTTCTACTTCTTCCATGTTTTTATTCATTTTCATTCTTTTATTCTACTTCTTCCATGTTTTTATTCATTTTCATTCTTTTTTCTACTTCTTCCATGTTTTTATTCATTTTTAATTCTTTTTTCTACTTCTTCCATGTTTTTATTTATTTTCATTCTTTTTTTCTACTTCTTCCATGTTTTTATTCATTTTTAATTCTTTTTTCTACTTCTTCCATGTTTTTATTCATTTTTAATTCTTTTTTCTACTTCTTCCATGTTTTTATTCATTTTCATTCTTTTTTCTACTTCTTCCATGTTTTTATTCATTTTTAATTCTTTTTTCTACTTCTTCCATGTTTTTATTTATTTTCATTCTTTTTTCTACTTTTTCCATATTTTTATTCATTTTTAATTCTTTTTTCTACTTCTTCCATGTTTTTATTCATTTTCATTCTTTTTTCTACTTCTTCCATGTTTTTATTCATTTTTAATTCTTTTTTCTACTTCTTCCATGTTTTTATTCATTTTTAATTCTTTTTTCTACTTCTTCCATGTTTTTATTTATTTTCATTCTTTTTTTCTACTTTTTCCATATTTTTATTCATTTTTAATTCTTTTTTCTACTTCTTCCATGTTTTTATTCATTTTTAATTCTTTTTTCTACTTCTTCCATGTTTTTATTCATTTTTAATTCTTTTTTCTACTTCTTCCATGTTTTTATTTATTTTCATTCTTTTTTTCTACTTTTTCCATATTTTTATTCATTTTTAATTCTTTTTTCTACTTCTTCCATGTTTTTATTCATTTTTAATTCTTTTTTCTACTTCTTCCATGTTTTTATTCATTTTCATTCTTTTTTCTACTTCTTCCATGTTTTTATTCATTTTCATTCTTTTTTCTACTTCTTCCATGTTTTTATTCATTTTCATTCTTTTTTCTACTTCTTCCATGTTTTTATTCATTTTTAATTCTTTTTTCTACTTCTTCCATGTTTTTATTCATTTTTAATTCTTTTTTCTACTTCTTCCATGTTTTTATTCATTTTTAATTCTTTTTTCTACTTCTTCCATGTTTTTATTCATTTTTAATTCCTTTTTCTACTTTTTCCATGTTTTTATTTATTTTCATTCTTTTTTTCTACTTTTTCCATATTTTTATTCATTTTCCTTCTTTTCTCTATTTTCCTTTACTTTTTCTCTTTATTTTCATTCTTTTCTCTATTTTCCTTTACTTTTTCTCTTCATTTTCCTTCTTTTCTCTATTTTTTTTATGGAATTTTCCTTTCCTTTTTTCCCAGTTTCTTTTCTAAACATTTAAAACTGTTTCATCTCTTTACTTTTAGTTTGCTTTCTAATTTTTCCTGTTTTTAAAAATATCTCTTGACATTTTTAATCCCCTTTTTTCTGATATCTCCCCATCCAATTTTAAAACCTTCAATGCGTCCGTTATTTTCAAGCAATAAATATGAAGTTTAAGGTTGATGATATTTTTATTTATTTTCCATTGCTCATTAGTTCTTTTCATATTACCAAAATTTGTCTTTTTTTCTAACAAATATCTATATTCTATAGCCACTATGATGAAGTTATTCAAATATTCATAAAATACGGACTAGATAAAGATGTTTGTATTGTTATGATATTTTTTGATAATATATTTGATTCTTTTTTTTCTTCTTTTTCTATATGCTGTGTTCTTTCAGGGTGTGTTGGCAATCATGGCTCTCCACAAATTTCTCTCCTTTATAGATCTTAATAAATGTTTTTGTTATCTCTCCTAAGCCCTGTTCTGCCATCTATTTACTCAAGCTCACCATCGATCTTGACTTCAATATGTCCTGTGAGTATCAAATTTTCCATCTCATCTTTTCTCATTATGTGCCCTAGAAATTTCACCTGTCTCTTCTTGATGTTAAGTATAAATGTTCTTTTTGTTTGCATTTGCATTATCAGGTACATGCCATAACTGCTTTCATTCCAATTCCAGATCATAGGTTTTGTTTTGTGTATGTTTATCATGAGTCCTGTTTCTTGGACCATTTCATAGAGAATGATTCTTGTTAAATAATAATGCTTAAGCATAAAAAGTCTCTCATTGCTAAAGCTTTAATTATGTATCAGCATAAAAACAGCAACCTTTTTAATGAAGTGTTAATTACGTATAAGTTTTGGTTGATTTGAGCTAATTTTCTTGTCTATGTTTTCTGTTCTTTTTCCCCAAATGTTTCAGCTGTGAACTGCTTGGCCTTTTTCAATGGTGGTATCCTGAAATGTTATCAAATTATGTCCTGGAAGAACCTGCACATTCATATCCTTGGTTTTATCTACTAGCCTGTTCAATGAACTCCTAAACACTTGTTAAACTTTATACAAACTTCCATCATTTGGATGATGCTTATAGAATCCCAATGTCATTGATTATTCCTTCCTCATGTTTTGCACAAAGTATTAAACCATTAATGCCACCTATGAAGTTTGGTATTAATTTAAAAAATAAAAATAAAAATGTAGCATTAATTATAAGTTCCTAAAATCTCTGGCATAATGCATTTATAAAAACCTTGGTGTTAGACATTTATAAAAAGTCTGTTATTCTGCATTTATAAAAGGTCTGTTGTTATGGATTTCTGAAAAGTCTGTTATTATGTATTCCTAAAAAGTCTTTTATTCTGCATTTATAAAAAGTCTATTGTTATGGATTTCTGAAAAGTCTGTTGTTATAGATTTATAAAAAGTCTGCTATTATGCATTTATAATGTCTGTTATTATACACTCATGGAAGGTCTGTTATTATGCATTTATAATAAGTTTATTCTTATGTATTTATAAAAAAAAGTCTGTTCTTATGCATTTATAAAATGTCTGATAGTATATTTTTCTGAAAAAATCTGCTATTATAGGTTTTTCATCCTATTGTGGCCCACCATCCCCAAAATGGTAGGTCTGAATAGTTTAATGCCTTAGAGATGAACTTGGTATTCCATTATTTAAAATTAATGACAGCATATTATACTGTGTATAGTTTTTGTGTTCAAATCATGTTTATGAAAATTTACTTTACGTGTAAAAATCATTGCTATATATTTTACGTTTGGCATTTATGAATATAGTTTGGATTTTTAAAATTCACATTATCAGGATGTATAAATGTTTCCTTCAAAGAGATTGAATGTTCTCACTTAGGCTTAATATTTAATTTCATACTCACTACGCCTACTATGCAAAGAATTGATATAATTTACACCAAAGCCAAGCATCTCTTATTTCTTTGAGACTCCCACAAGATTCTTAATCTCACATTTAAGTCAGAAATTAAAATATATTATTCAAGGATGTTAACTTGAACTTTTCTTAGGTTTTACTAAGGTAAATGCCTGCAAGAAATATAAATATCTAAATCTTTATCAAATTTAGATCAAAGTCAAGTGTCTTGTTTGTTCTTTGAACATCCAATACAATTTTAAGTCCACATTTAAAAATATAGGAGCAAAATATTTAAAAATTCTAAGTTAACCCTATTACAAGCATTCTTAGACAACATCGTCATAAAATTATCATAGGCATTCTTAGAAAACCATGTCATAAAATTAGAGAATAAAAAGGTTAGCTTGAACTTATCTCTCTTGGAATCAGTTTATATTTAAGAACAAGCATGGCCTTTATGGAACTTGGCAATCAGTCACTGGTGATATGAGTGCACATGTGTGAACAGATACTCCTCTATAGGATGATTCAATTGGCAGTGAGATGTCACTGAGTGAGGTTGTGTACTGTGTGGCCACTTACATTTATAATGACAAATAATTGGATTCATTACATCTCATACATCTTTTTGACTCAGCTTCCCAATCCCACCAGAGGCCAGATTTAAATACCTGCTACTTTTGACTTTTTTCCCTAGAGCTAAAATGATCATTGAAATTTCATGGATTATGCAGAATGTGATTAAGACAGCTGATGGCAATCCCAAAAGAAGACTTTGTTTAAAGTTGAAGAGATACTGGCATAAGTGTGTGAGGTTCCAAAATTGGGTTTTTGAACAGACAAAAATGCTGTTGCCCTAGCTGCTACTTCTAAATCTCATCTCATCTCATGTCATGAAGGCTTTGAGCCCACAAGCCACTTTGTCCTTCCAACTCTCACAGTCTGGGTAAAGCATTGGAATATCCTCCAGTACCAGACTAAGCAACTGATGGTTTTTGTTAGACACTGTCCTTACAGTCTGTGCATTGGAGCAATGTCATTTATTGCCCTGGGCAGGTTATTTTTTTTTTATTAAAATTTTAATTTTAGCTGGACACTCTCTTGACAGATCTTTGATACAAATTGAAGAGAGGAGCCCACTTAATGACTGAGGGAGTTATGTATTTACTAACAAAGCCAAAAATCTTACTGCCTCATTTCTGTTTGGCCTTGTACCAGATTAAGGTATTTATTGATCATTGTCCAATGTTTATAACTGTGCAGAATAGGAAATTAGCTCAGCAACCTATTTGTAAATGTTTTTAAAATGTGAAGTTTGTTGTACAACGTAATTCCTTGTCTCTCAGCCTTCAAGACATTTTGATTGCAGAAACTGTCAAAAAAGTGGTAGAGTTTATAACTGTTTTAGGGAGCTTCATTCCTGGTTTGGAATTAAAGTTGTCTGTTTTCAGGACTGTCTTGTTTCTCTAACAAATACCTATATTCTACGGCTAGTATGATGAATTGCAAAAGTACAATCTTTGAAATCTATCAATGATATTTCAATAACATTTCATACACTACATACAATAACTGTTATGGGTAGAGGCAGCACAATATTATAGAATTTCTGCCTGATAATTGTTACATTTATATGCAAATTTTATACACGGTATGTAACAACTTTTATGGGACAAAGGTAGCACATGATTATACAATCCCTGTTCCATAATGATTGTAACATTTGTATATACATTTTATACACTGAATGTAACAATTATTATGGAACAGAGGTAACACATTGTTATACAATCCCTATCCCATAATAGTTTTCATAGACATTTCATACACAGATGTTAATAAAGGAAAATGAAATATGCTGAATTTTCAAAGTTTCAGTTTAATATCCATTAGTTCTCCATTACAGAAATATAGTTTTGAATTCTTTATAACCTATTTCTACATTGTTTGCACATGTACACACACACATATCAATGCATTTTTAAAATTTTCTGTAAAACATCATATACAAGACATAAAATTAATCATGTTTACAAAAACTTAGTATGTTTGATAATGCTTCAAAAAATAATAATTTCCTTTTCCTTCTAAGGAAGATTATTGGAATATAGTCAGTATTTCAATATTTGCATTTTTCAAATAATTTACATTATTGCAAAAAGTGATTCTAGCTGATACTTGACTGTATATTTTTCATTAATTCTCTCTTGTTTATATTAATGTTGCTTAAAAAGACATTAGTTGTTCATGGATATTGCATCCAATATCTTTAATAAATGTTATTGTTGAATGCATTATTGACATTACTTAAAAAAGACATTAGTTGTTTATGGATGAAGCTATCATGGAATATCCTGATTACAATGCAGCCATTGGCAATATCATTCCTTCTGTGATCTACTTAGGATCTCCTACCAAATGTGACCAACTTGAAACTGTAAGGGTACACTGACACCAATGTATGTGCATTATATCAAAGTGATCAAGGGTTTTTATGTCACATGCTTTCTACATGCCCACAATCACTACAGATATACATGTAATGTCATAAGAAAGTACTGGAAGTGGTCATGGATTTAGTACATAGTGTGAAGCAGTCAACAAATGGACTGTAATAGCCAGAAAACCTAAGAGCTGTTTTCACAAGGTGAACACTCTGTGGGAAAGTCTCAAATAACTATCAACATGATACTACTGAGTGGAGCCTGTAATTGAAGAGCATTAGTTGCGATTTCTGATACACATCATTCAAACAGACGTATTCCCTGACATTGTAAGATGGCCTGATTCAAAGAAGTATGTCCTCCAGGTAGAATTAATGGTTCCATGGGAGGAGAACAGGGAGGAGGCACACTAATGAAAGAAAAACCGCTATGAATCACTGCAATTCAACTGCATGAAGAAGGGCTGGGCCTGTCATGTACTACGTATTGAGGTCATTTGCTATGGATTACTTGCATGGTCAATTGTGCTTCAAATCATCTCCAGACCACAGCTCAACAGGCATCAAGATGGATCTGGTCAAGATCCAAAATAAACAAATTTAAATAAAACCCTTTTTTGCAACACAATGCTATTTCCCCTGTGAAACACATTTGTTTACCTTCATTATTATGTCATTTAATAATGGTCATTGTGTATTGGTTAACAAGCAAACAAACGCTTTTAACACAATGCTGAATATCTGAATTGCAATTGTAAAAGAAATTGCAAGAAACTGACATGTCTACAAAACCAATACCCTGTCTAGTGACAAAAGCTGCTGGTGGTGCCAGAGATGGCAGTACTGCCTTAGGCACCGAAACTGTGTTACCTTCCCTGGTTGACAACTGACTAGGGCAGGGTATCGCATGTACATTCACATATTGCATACAGAAAAAAAATTGATATTGCATTCCAGTCTATTTAATCCTTTCCTAGACTATACCTCATGCATCTACAAATACAGATGTAAAGAGATTGGCACCAATCATTTAAGCATTCCATACCACATCCCAAATGAATCTACCAATAGAAGACAACAATCCTGCTTTCCCTTCCAAAGCCAATGTACTGATAATAAGGGTTGGGGGACTATGCTGATGACATAGGTATTCATAGTTGAGATAAGAATGATCTTGAACAGAAAATCAACATCCTTCACCAAGTGTTCCAAGAAATAGGACTTGAGATAGATTTTGCCAAAAACAAACTATGATCTGGAATTGGAATGAAAATAGTGATGGCACATATCCTAACTCCATCACATACTTCAAATACCTTGGTGTATGGATCAGTTATAATAAATTTAGTATAGAAGAATGGAAATTTAACATAGAATATGCTGCTCTAGAAGTAGTTTTGCCCAACACAACTCTTACAAAATCAAATCATTAACCTGAAAACTCAAATCATGTACTTAAATATTCTTGTCAGATTGTGACTTTCATATGGATGTCATGCATGGTGCCAAACAATATCTAGAGTTTTAGCTGTATACTCATATACTGTATGTTTCGTAGACATTATTTCTATTTGGTGGTTGTCCGTAAAATATCCAAATATCAACATATGAAAAACCATCAAACATGAATAATGTTTACTGGACATACACCCACACTTACAAATGTACATTATCATCTGAATTCCACACTGACAAACTAAATGCACTTATGTACATAAAATAGTATTTACATTTTTTACAGTTGGGCTTGGAATCTGTCATCTCTCCTTGATTTCTGAACACCATAAATTATGCTAACGCCTCTTAACAAGTGAAGTAATCAATCAAAATCAAACAACACAAAAATAAAAATAGCAGAATTTCTTTTTTCTTCATACCACATTCTCTTATGAAGCTTTAATAAAAGTGAAACATGTTAGATTGATAAATGTTTCCTATTTGTTCCTAACCCTATCATATATATATATATATATATATATATATATACAAATGTAATGAGAATGAAGATAATACATAAATTCTAACATTCACAGCATTAATTCAAAAGAGGGCTCAATACTGAGAATAGAGCAATAATCATTTATTATAATTTTTCATCTAGACAAAAACAATTGTTTTGTCTATATGAAAAAATTTCATTATAGAAAAAACAATATGTATACAGAAAAATATAGAATAAATTTAATATAGACAAAAACAATTGTTTTTTGTCTATATGAAAAATTATAATAAATGAGATATATATATATATATATATATATATATATATATATATATATATATATATATATATTTTCCCTACACTATAAATTGGGGTGGGCATGACTTGTGCTATCTATAAGGAGACCACCCAGAAGAGTTGCAGGATATTCTGATATTATTTGGAGGCCTTGGTCAAAACTAATGGAGATTTTATTGAGTAAATTTACTCTTTAGTATTTCAAGATATTTTTGTGTAATTTTGGTAAATATATCTGTTAAAATGAGATGTCAGTGTTATTTTCATTTTTGTGTAATTTAGATGACAATTTATCTATCACACCCTGTAGATATTCACAAAAATTATAAATGATATATATATATATATATATATATATATATATATATATATATATATATATATATATATATATATATGTATTTATGACAAAACAGAATAAAATTTTGAATAATTATAAGATTTTAAATAAAATTTGGTATAATTGTAGGATTTTACTTAAGAGCACTAAGAATCTGCAGCTCGCAGTATTTATTTGAAGAAGAAAAATATATAGAAAACATCTTAAAAAAACAATTATCATTATTTCATCCACAATGATAAGAGAAAAGTATATAAAATATCAATCAGTTACGTGCCATGTGTGATACATGCTTAGGTGATTATGTATCTTTTAATACATTACTGACAAGGCAGTTTTTTCCCTACAGTAGGTTGCCATTTCATTCTGCAGTAGACCAGTTGCCATCCAAGGCTATAGAACCCGGACTGTCCTGCTATTTACCCATGGCTGGGGGGAGAAGAGGAAAGGTATTAGCATGTAAGTAAATGTAATGGATTCAAGTAGAATTTCAACTCAGCTGTCCGATTCCTCAATCCAAGCCATTATTCATTACTCCACTGTTGCCCACATATAAAATATACAACTACAAAAATGATAACATACATAACAACAACAATGATAATAAACTATAGGGTTTGATGGGAAAATTGTTGCCATTTTATATTTTTAATTTTACACATGTACATTGTTTGTTTTTGATAATGTTGACTACACAGTATAGTAGGGTCTGTTGGGAATCATCTGTGTGAAAAGCACTATAACACAATTCACTCCACCAGAAATTTGGAAACAGCATATTGTACTGTTTGGCATTCATGCTGGAAGCTCCAATACAAACACTTCAGAGTGTTTGGGTGTCAATACATGGTCAGCGCAGACAATTTGGAAAGTGTTGGATGTCCAATGGTGATTACAAAGGTATGCCAGTTGGAAAACTCATTCTAATCATTCTGATGAGAAAAGAACTCCTGAATTTGTTGGCGAGAGCCTCAGACTCAACACAGAGGCCTACTTTGTGCCTTGAGGAGGTAGTGCTGTCCTGAGTCAAGAAGGTGGCTGCTGGAAGACCCTATATCTAGCAACAGGACTCTGCACCATGCCATAGAAGCAGGGGAACCCAGCCTTGGCTGTAAGACAGTTTCTGTGACCACATCACCCCTTACATCTGGTAACTCCCCAGACTGCAATCCCCTTCATTATTATGAGTGAGGCACAGTTGAGTGAGAGACTAACAAAACTCCTTGTAACACCAAGAATCAACTGAAAGTAATGATTATGGCAGCATTCACCAACTTAAATAAGGAGACCACCCAGAAGAGTTGCAGGAGATTCTGATGTCATTTGGAGGCCTTGGTCAAAGCTAATGGCGATTTAATTGAGTAAATTTACTCTTTAGTATTTAAAGATATTTTTGTGCAATTTTGGTAAATATATATGGTAAAATGAGATGTCAGTGTTATTTTCATTTTTGTGTAATTTAGATGACAATTTATCCATCGCACCCTGTAGATAAAAACAAACATATAATACTATCTACTAACTCCTTAACATCCCCTATCCAAAGCAATTCATCCAATCTTAACAGTATCAAAATAATTACAGCAACATCCGAAACTATCATGGATATGATCACAACCAAAAATACCCATAACGATAATTCTGAAGTATATATAGAATAAACTGTCATAACTGATACTCACAATACATTGGAGAAACTTGGAGAAATTTAAAAAAAACAAAAAACCTATCTATGAAAACAAAACTTTGATCTAAAGAATGCCGCACTTTCACAAGATGGCTTGAGATATTAAAATGTAAACAACCTACTACTGCAATAATGACTAAATTCTTACACAAACTTTTTGCAAGGTTTGGATTAACTGGTGTGGTATCTGATAACAGAACTCAATTTAATTCTAGTGAGTTTAAAAATTTCTGCAAAACTATGCGGTTGAACATCTAACAATGCTGATTTATCATCCAGGGTCAAAATTCAAGCTGAGCAATTTGTTGACACCTTCAAAAGGGCATTAAGAAAAGCTAAAGGCTTGGACACTACAAGAATTTTTCAGCATATATTGAATTATATCAAATGCAAATATCACTGTGAAAATGTTACCTTTAGAGCTCATGTTTACTAGGAAAATAAAAACAAAAATCAACAATCTGAAACTACTAGATCATTTAAGTCTTCTTTAAAAGTTTTAGGGTCAGAAAGGAAAATTGACAAGAAAGAAAAATTATTCAATGCCTTGGTAGTATGATATACATTGTCAAAGGTGGACAATTTCAGCATAGAAGACATACAAATCAATTCAGGTTTAGATATACATAGAATAAGCAACTAGTACAATTTAATTCCTTAATGGACATACTTTATGGTACCTTTGAAGTACCTATTCCTAAAACTGATATTACAATACAATGCCAGGGTAAGCAAAAATGTAATCCAACTAAAATGTTGGAAGTAGACCCATGTTGATAAAAGTATCAATTAAAGAAAGTGCATATCTAAAAAGTGTTGGGGGATGTTGTGGAGATGAACACACCTCTCCAGAATGACTTGGACTTATCTAAAAAACATATATACTAATGTCGATGACAACTCGAGGTGGTGTAATGTTTAGTAAGCTTGTCACGCTAGAACAATTATGAGTGAGTTCAATCCTCTAGGGGGCACTCAATAATTTCAGTCTTGTGCCACATCTAAGCTATGCTTGGAAAATCACTGTATACTGATGCCGAGAAACATCAGGAGAGAGCTAGCCGGGAGCAAGCTTTATATCCTTACTACAGAATTCAGTAAGACTATGTTGACTCCAAGCAATGTTATTTTTCCCTGATTGTATTTTCATTCAATGGAATGAAGACAACACTTATTAAAAGAGAAAGTAACTTACTTAGATGGAAAGTTTAAGAGTGTTGCTATTGAATCTTATCAAAATATAAATCTGTGCCCCAGACTTTTTTCAAATATCTCCTTTCCTAAACGAACATACATCACCATAAGATTTTTTAAAAATTAAAAGAAAACAGTTAAATTTATAACCTTCTATTACTTAAAATAAATACATAAATAATTTATCTAGTTAAAATAATAATTACATTAAAATAAAATAAAAAAATTATTCAACAATAACATTTAGTCACTCATTAATTAGGCTTTAAATTACAACATTTATGAGTCTCCATAGTTTACCCTTACTTTCACTTTTAGGCTGAAGAATATTTATGAGTGAACTTAAATTTAAAAATTTTGTAAATCTAACAATATTTGTAGTCCTGGTCATGAATACTTGTTGCAAAACAATATCCTTACATTTGCCTTGATAAAGTCCATGAGAGGATGAAATGCATCGGTAAAATGAAGTTTTCCTTTTGTCTTTATTCATATTGGCTTTTTACAGATATATAAATATCTGAATTATATATATATATATTTATATATAGTCATCCACAGACAGACTGTTTTGCTGTTTCACAGCTCATCAGTATGGCTAGACATCTGATTGCTTCGAGCCGGGATCAAAACCTGATTGATTCGCCAACAGCTGGATATTTTCCTCCTAAGTCATTGTTGCACAGTTGAAAGAAAGGCGAATTTTAATGTACTTACTCTGTGAATACACATGCCAATTCAGGGAAGGGAAGAGCCTTGTAATATTAGGTTGGTGCAAAAATAATGTCGTTTTCTCACATATGTTACAATGTGAGAAAACGACATTATTTTTGCACCAACCTAATATTAGTAGTAATAGTCAATGTTTACAAATTCACATTTATCTTTCAAGAGTGCACAACCAAATTTAAGTTTTTCAGGTGTGTATATATTGTCATCCACAGACTGTTTTGCCGTTTCACAGCTGATCAGTGTGGCTAGACATCCGATTGCTTCGGTGAACTTTCTTACCATGTTAGAGGGTCCAGCATCTCAAATCATTCAGTCAGGCTATGTTCATATATGATTTAATTATCATGGCTGTTGCTACCTCAGAACCAACCACACTTTTTTGTAAGAACTAAATACAGAGAACTGATGCACATAGTGTGTCTCAAGGGCCCCAAAAGACCGTCTTAAGGGTTTGAATTCAGAATTATTCTTCTGCTACACTGGTTGCCACCTAAGGCTGAAGAACCCAATTTGCCCTACTACCCATGGGTAGTGGGGAGGATGAAGAGATAAACTCATGCTTTACTCAAGGCTATTTGAGCAGGAATGAATATGATGAACTTGACTTTCTGATTTTTCACTGTAATCTTTATTGTAGAATTCATACATCTGACTACAATTCATATATAAGGAAATTGTGGGATGATATTTCCGATGTTTGTCTCTTCATTATGCTAGTATATTATATTAAACATAATAAATATGTTTCAATATAAATGATATCAATTTATTTATAACTGCAGATTCTGACTACATCATGCTGACTCTATGAAATGAAACATATTAGATGAAACGACAAAGATATCCAGATTTAGGTTGCCAGCTGATAATATAAAACAATTTTGATAATAAATATATAAAGTAAATATTCTTTAGACTATCTATATATTTAAATAATAGGAAAGAATAGTCAGATTTATAATCCAGAGTTCTTTATAAATTATTAGTTATTCATAGCATCACTTGAGAATGAAACCAAGTTCTGAATTTTAAGTTTAAACTTTAAAGTTAAATTTTAAGATTTAAGCTTTGATTCTAAAAAATAGTAATTTCTGTGTTATGTTGGAGACATATTTAAAAAAAATAATTATATATAATATATGTGTGTGTGTGTATACACTACAGTTGAAATGTTTGAGGAAACCCCTGGTAATTTTTTAAAATGGACCCAAAAGTAGTTGTTTTGTACTTTAAATAAGAGAAAATTATTATAAATGGTTAAAAAAGAAAGTGAAACATGATTTTTATTAGAAATGTTATGACAAAAAGAAATAAAGCATTTTATGATTAAATTTTGCTCTTGTCAAAATAGCCTCCTTTAGCATTTATTGCAGCAGCACAAATTTTTGGCATTCATTACAAAAGTTTCTCAAAGTCTAAGTTTGATAATTGATTCCATTCTTTTTTCAATGACTCTAAGAGCTCTTTTTCATTGTTTTCCACTCTTCTGTCAAAGTCATCCAAGCTAATTCTGGGGGTGGATTCCAATTTTTGAACTGTAGTATATGTTTTTGTGTATATATATTGTATATATATATATATATATATATATATATATATATAGATAGAATAGATGTGTATGAATGTACATTTATCTGTGTGCATGTATTTCCATTTTGCGTGAATGCGAAAATGAACATGTTGATATGTAGATAGATATTAAAAATTAATTTTTGTATGTACACTTACATATCTTTATAAATGTGTGTGTGTGTGTATATATATATATATATATATATATATATATATATATATAAAATGTCATGATATTTATGTATACATTTGTATTATAAATAAAAACTATATATTAGATGTGTAAATGTAATTATATTTTTGTATTTGGGGGTATGTAAGTGTGTGTATATGACTATTATTTTATGTTTTACCCCCCAGGACTAGGCTCATCCACAATATTCTTGATCATTTCACAACTGTGATCTGTAACAGGGGTCTGTTCAAAATGACCTACGTTTTGAGTCCAGCAAAGATTAGAGGCTTTAATATAGGGGGAAAAAATATGCAGTTTCTCTTTTCTTTTTTTTTTTTATTCTGACTGTAAGATGCTAAACTAGCAAAAGATATTAACAGTTAAAGAAAAAACACAAACAGTTGTCTTTTATTCTAACCTGAAAACCTTTATATAACTACCTAATGAAGGTGAAAAGCATTGCCAATAAAATTTTTTTCTGCTATGTCTCTCTCTCTCTCTCTCTCTCTCACACACAAACACACACACATATATACTTAGTGTATTGGGGCAGCAGATCATTATTTAAATGTATATTATTAAATATAACAGACAATGAATATCTATTATATCTGATCATGAGCCATTCTAATGTTCAAATATTTGCTTTAATTTCTAGTGAAAATAAGGACAAAAATTGTCCAACATTTCGATATTTTTTATTAAGTTAGTCCTAAGCTTTCAGCTGATATGGGCCATCCTCAGAGTGGTTATACAGACATGAAACAAAGATATCCACCATAAAAGATGATATTTTGTTATTTTGACATAGAAAATTCCTATGCAATGATAATGGTTGCGGAATAGCAGATGCAGATCATAAGTTCAAGATGCAGTTCTATGATGTCATGCCACACAATAGACCGAAGTATTACAACAGAAACATATGTCTAGATACAAAGTAAGGTATTGTGACTAGTTTGAAATGTAATTTTGTTGACTGTCGGTTGCTTTGTTTTAATGTAGATGGCCTCCAATATCTGAAGGTTCTTTTTACTGTGTGTATGTGTGTGTATTATTGTGTTATCAACTAATATCTGTCTAATATGATATACATGGCTATGTTTTTCTAAAAAAATGTTGTTTAATAGAACTAAGATCAGAAAGGTGACAGGTAAGCCTATGGGAGAGTGTGGTTGTAGTAAAACCAATATATGTAGTGGGTTTATTATTAGTATCGGAGATACAATCTCTGAACGCGCATGTAAATTGATATACAAGATTGTTTTTTTGTAGAGGATTTAGTTGTGTGGTTGTAGAGTTATTAGAGACTATGAGGTCAATTTTATATATATATATATATAGAGAGAGAGAGAGAGTGAGAGAGGAGGAGGAGGCACCAGACTGAATGGGATCAAACCCCTGAATACCCCAATGGTGAAATAGGCAAAGATCTACACAATCTCAACAGCCAAACTGTCAAGAAAGGGCAGCATTAATCAAGTTGGCATAATTAAGGTGGACCTTGATAGGCAAATCTGGCTGCATTGGTCTATCTCAATCTTTTTTTAGCTGTGAAGGAGGCACTGTATGGCTGACTGTATGGGCTTCTCTATTGCACAGGGTTGTCCACCAAAATCAAATTTATGTGAATGACCTCATCAAACTCTCTTTGATTCACAGCCATCTCTGCCACTGCTACAAGGAGGGTAAAAAGGAATAGGGAGAGAAGATGATGATCAAAATGTGATATATATATATAATATATATATATATATATATATATATGGTATAAGATGACAATTGGAAAAATTTTTTTTTTTTTTTTTGCCAATGTGTTTTATCTTCCAACTTTTTCAAGGCAAAAATGAAAAACGTTTTGAGTTCATTTTTCCTTGAAAAAATCGGAAGATGAAACATGTCAGCAAAAAACTAACATTTTTTCCAACTGTCATCTTATACCAATTTGTCTTATCCACAGAATTGATCTGGGAATTTAACTAATATATATATATATATATATATATATATATATATATATATATATATATATATATATATGTGTGTGTGTGTGTGGCTCACTAATGATTCTACTTTAGGAATTCACTGAAAATCAAGTAAAGGTATTAACTATTATTTTTTAGACTATATATAAAATAAATACTATTTAATTGTTTGTGAGGATATCCTCCATATAACCTTTTTTTATTCTTTTACTTAAAGCAAGGCAATAAAACCACAAAGACACTAGATTAGTTGTTACTGATTGTGAAAGAATATAAGAAAAAAAACACCATTAGGAAGACAGAACAATAAAAGAACAGCAATTAGCTTAACTAAATATAACAACTGACATTTGTATATTAATTTTTTAAAATCAAAGAATCTTATGGTTGCATCTAGCAATTTCAACTGTAAAATGATGAGACTTAACTGCCAATCTAGTTCAAATCTAAATCCAGAGCCTTCTCACTCTTATTGGAAAAACTCCTCCTTGAATGACCCTGTCTTTAGGGGTGTATCCATGCTCACTATGCTTGGCCAATTGTGGGTTGGTAATTCTATCTAACTCATAACTGGTGGGGATGGCTATTGACTTAGTAGTTCATCTGTCCTTCAACAGCTCTTGTCTTTTGTTCTGTTTACACTCCTCAACAGACCATTTTTTGATGTCAGGAGGTCAGTTTAGTCATTATATATATATATATATATGTATAATTTCAGATATAACTAAAATATATATCTTTAAAAGGACAATATGAATAAACACAAAAGGAAAACTTATCTTAGATAAGATGTTTCATCATCTGATGGATTTTATCAAGGCAAATGTTATCAATAAAACTAAAGGTAGGTATGACTTTTTGTAAAAACCAAGGCAAAGTTACACACAAACAAAATTTTTACTGGATGAGCTGATGTTCTTTGCACTTAATGCAAAACATAGAGTGGTTTATGTAGAGTGTTTGATAGTTTTCCTGTGACATTGGCTTCACACAAAAAATTGCAAAAAACTGAAAAAAATTGGGTTTTTTGTACTAAAAATAAAAACTTGAATAACTGCCTCATTTTTTATCCAATTTTCTTCAAACATGTCACAAAAAGTTTGCCAACATGAAAGAAATAAGATAATGTGGTTTTAGTCCTGCTCACTTCCCCATGTATAATGAAAAACTTTTCAAAAAACCCTTTTTTTTTTTGCTATAACCCCTTGTTTTTTCATCCTATGCCTTCCAAATTGTTCATGTAAATTACATATGACATACAAATTGTCTTGCGTGAATGTTTGGTTTAGATTATTTCAGTTAAGTGTACAAAATCTGTGACAAACTAGGTCCAAAATCAGCTTTTGTCATTTAGCCAATAGTTTCTTCATATGATTCCATCCTAAATTGGCATTCGAACAACCTTTGATGCAAAGATTGAGAAGGATTATTGAAACATTAAAAGGAAAAATTCCCAAAGAACCTCTTATTAACCCCCCAGCTTTATAGTAAATGTGCAAATCATGAGGTTGGGGGGGGGCGTTCATTGCATTTGCACTTGCAGTTGCATCAAGTTCTGATGCTTCATCCCTGTTTTTGTTTGATTAATAGATTTGTGAACAATGCCCTACTCTTTGGAAGTTATTATAGCCATAGGAAATTTTATTGGATATCTAATACATTGAAACAATTTAACCCCAAGCAACAACCACACAAGAAGGTTTTATTGCTGGAATTTTTAAAAACAATCAAAAATTGTGAAGAACATACCGTAAGAAAGATGAGTGAGAAGAGTAGCTTAGTATACCAACGGATGATGCATGACAGCAGGGATGTAGATAGACATTTCTAGACAGAGGAATGCAGGTATACACTAGGGTGCAGAGGGTGGGGCAGAGCAAATTGCTTATTTGGAATATCAATTAAAACACAAGTAATGCAGGTATACATGTAATTCTTTGAACTGCAACTAGTTCAACATTTAAATTTTATTTTTTACCAGTTTTAAAGATGATATCAGTAAGATGGCGTCCATTCTTCTCTATACACTGAGTCAATGTTTTGGGGTGACCTTGCTGTTCGTGGGAGGCCAGGTTTCTTTTTCTTTACATCACCCGTTTCCCTGAAGTTGTTTACCCATGAAACAATTGACTGCCGGCCAGGAACACAACAACGGGGGGCAATATTACAATTTCTACGGAATGCATGTTGTGTTGCGACGATTGAGCGACCGCTTGAAAAAAAATGCCTCAACATTGAAAGCGCATTCCAACTTCGTCCACTCCATGATGCTGACTGGGGTTCCTGAAAAATAAACAAAAAATAAATAACGCACATTAAGAACCAAAACATAAGCCCCATTCTCTCAAATAAGTCCATCCCTACCATCCTTGGAGCAACCATCGCTTTAGGGCACCAAATTTAAATAAGCAAGTTGCTCTGCACCACCCTGTACAATTGCAGCAATATACACCCGGGCAACACCAGGTACCTTGGCTAGTGTGTGTGTATATATATATATATATATATATACACACACACAAACACACTACTTATATTTTCTTCTTTCTGTGCCATGTCCCCTCAGGGCATAGGTGATTATGACTCTCCACAACTTCCTGTCTCTTGTAGCTGTTAATATATTTTATCTTTCTAGTTATATCTTCAAAACCCTGTTCCACCATCCATTTAGTCAAGCTCACTGAGTAGGTTATGCATTGTTTTCCTCTCTCACCTGCCTTTGATCTGTCATGTGAACATCAGATTTTCCAAGTCCTCTTTCCTCATTTTCCATCCTAGAAACCTCAACTGTCTCTTCTTGATGTTAAGTATAAATTTCCATTTTTTTTTTTTCTAAAACTTCATTGTTTGTTCCGCCCATGATATACTCAGCATCCTTCTATAGAACCATATTTCTGTTGTTTCAAGTCTCTTCTTCATTTTGAGGAGATTGTTGAGTACTTATTGCCATACAAGGAGGACATATAACAGTTTAGTACTCTTTTCCTTGTTTATAGTGAAGTTTTTCTATTTCTTAGTACTCTGCTTAGCTTTTGGAAGTCTTCATTGTCTACCCTAATGCGCCTTCAGATTTCAGTGTCCCACTTTCTGTTTTCTGTTAAAACACTTCCCAGATATTTAAATTTCTGTACTTGTTTAATTTTGACATCTCCAATTTGTAATTCACACTTTGGGCAGTCCCTTTTGCTAACAACCATGCATGATGTCTTCTTGCAGTTGATATTTAATCCTTTTTTTCTGACTTTCCTTCACTGTTTCAAGAAATTAGTCATGTTACATAAAATATATTTATATCTGTATAAGCTCAAATAACACGTATCATCCTTATTAGTCTCCGCTTATTTTGTAGCACTGGCAAAAGAGATTTTTTTCCAGTGGAAAATTTAGTCATATTTATGAATTGTAACAAAACATAATCTTGTCTCAAGAGAAAAATTCAAAAGAAAAATAACACAGAAAAACACAAAAACATACTTTAAATAAGTTTCTTGAAGAACAAACAGTTGTCAGTCTTTATTTTCTTTCTGTTGATCTTTCATTCATATTATCTCCCCTGTAACAACCTGGAATATGTGGATGGTGTAATGCGTCATGACCTCGAATGAGAAAACAGGGAGCCAAGTTTGAATTCCAGTTGTTTTTTTACGTTCACTTACACTCAAATACTCTTGAGAAAGATATATATGATTCATCCCCTCCCACCAGCTATGGGTTAAATAGTAGGACTTGCATCTGGAAGAATCATTGTTAATTTCAAAAAATTATTAATGCAATATTCACTTGCAAAAAAAAAAAAAATTTCTTACAAACGAAAATATGAGAAAACAATATGTAAATTTTTATTTGACAAGAAAAATTATAGGAAAATGAACGATAAAGTGAAAAAAATTTTTTGCATGATGTGTTTTGTCCTTTAGAATTTCATTGCTTGAAAGTGATATTTACATTGACATGATTATATATGTGCATGATGGAAAGGGGATGCTGAAATTAAAAAAAAATTTAAATATGTTTTATGTATAAAGTCTGGCCAATTACATTTTTGGGGTCTCTAGTCTAGCCAACTTCATTTTCAGGTTTCTAGTCTAGACAATTTCATTTTGGGGTCTCTACTCTAGCCAATTTTATTTTGGGGTCTCTAGTCTAGCCAATTTCATTTTCAGGTCTCTAGTCTAGCCAGTTTCATTTTGGGGTCTCTACACTAGCCAGTTTCATTTTGGGGTCTCTAGTCTACCTGATTTCATTTTGGGGTCTCTAGTCTACCTGATTTCATTTTGGGGTCTCTGGTCTAGCTGATTTCATTTTGGGGTCTCTAGTCTAGCCGATTTCATTTTGGGGTCTCTAGTCTAGCCAATTTCATTTTGGGGTCTCTAGTCTAGCCAATTTCATTTTCGGGTCTCTAGTCTAGCCAATTTTATTTTGGTGTCTCTAGTCTAGCTGATTTCATTTTGGAGTCTACAGTTTCACCAATTTCATTTTTGAAAATGAAATTAGCTAGACTATATACAACCTTGTGTACATGTTACCAGTGCTACTATTCTACTTTCCCACAAAGTCACCATCAAAATGAACTTTTCCCATCAGTTTAGGCATGCATAAATAGCATCCTCAAAAACATGGTTGATTAATTAGATTTTATGGTTTATCTACTGCTTGTGAGTTTATTTAAGGCTAAAATATATTTGGGATTATATGATTAACTGGAAATCTTCTTTCGTGTGTGAGGCATTTTATCTTTAGGACTTCATTAGACTAAAGTGAATATACATGTCCATTAAGGAGAGAAGAGGCTGACATTTTAAATTTAAATTTTATATTTTTTTTAAATTTTCTTTGAGAATCTCATTCATGCATGTCTGCACTGATGGAAAAAGTTAATAAATTTTGATGGTGACTATATGTAAAAGTAGAACAGTAGCATTGGTAACATATGCACAAGGTTTTATTTGTATAATTAGAAACATATTGAATTAGTAAATATTTTTAGGCATTGCTTGTAGAAGGAATTTTGTCTCAGTAAATAGCAAAAGCATTTGTCAGCTGCTATACATTGGGCAACAGATTGCATGTCACCCTCATGCCCACCTCTTGCCTCATCAAAAGGCACTTGAAATACCATGAAGCAGTGTCTAAATACATTTATTTGAATTGTTTAATCTCTAAAGGTTTATGCTTTAACATAGAGAATTATGTGAAATATATATGTATGTTTTTTATATAACAAGAACAATTTTAGGGAAAAAAATTTTTCATGTGATATATTTTGTACTTTAGGACTTCGTCAAACTAAAGTGATATATACATTGATGCATATACACATGTCCATGAAAGAACACTGTGAATTTTAAATTAAGTTTAAAAAACAAAAAATAAACATATCTTTTAGGTATGTAGTCTAGCTGATGTCATTTTGTTTATTTTCTTTTTGTTTGTTTTTATCATTATTTTTTATTAAATATCCCACATTTTGTTATATGCTGTACCTATGAATACTAATGGATATATTCCAATCCTTATAAATATGTTGAACACTATTGTAAGTGGGGGTAATATGCTGTCTAAGTAGTCCACTACCAGCAGTGGTTTACCTATTACACACCACTGGCAAGTATTGTATTTTGTTGATGTTATAAAGATTACCATTCCATTTCCAACATTTGTTTTGGATATTCCTCATTCAGTAACCCTTTCTAGGTTACAACAGATAGACAGATAATGGAGTGTTGTCAGTAGATAATGAAGAGACAGTGTTATATACCATGATTATGAACACTAAGGAATATATCCCAATCCTCATAAATACATTGGACACTATTGTAAATGAGTTTCCAACCTCTGTTTTGGTCATTCCTCATTCAGTAACCCTTTCTAGGTTACAACACATTGTGATAATAGAAGATCTGTCAAGAAAAACAAAATGTTGTAAGAACCTGGGCATAAATATACCATAAAGCACTTTCTCTATATTTTTGTTTTAATAAATTGCTTTCAAACAGGTGAGCAACAACAGAGTTTTGGAGAAAATGGAAACAAAAAGGAAACTTATACTTAACATCAGGAAGAGGCAGTTGAAATTTATGGGACACATAATGAGGAAGGAGTGCTTGGAAAATCTGATACTCACAGGACAGACTGAGGGACAGAGGAAAGCAGCATGTAACATTTGATGAGCTTGAATAAATAGATGGTAGAACAGGGTTTGAGAGAAATAACAAAAAGACAAAACTTATTAAGAGCTACACGGGACAGGAAGATGTGGAGGGCCATTATCGCCTATGTTCTGAAGGGATATGGCACATAAAAGAGGAAATGATGTTATCTTTTAATTAAAGTAGCATTTTTTAAATCAAAATTATGGTGAGTAAATAATGCATTGAATTCTTTGAGGTTTCTCCTATAGATTTCTTGTATCAGTTATTACAAGTGATAGAGTAAATTTCTACTTCAAGTTTTAGCTTAAAGAAACTAAATAAAATTAGCTTTAAATTTAAATTTCTCAGCACCTCCTCTCCTTTGTGCACATGTATAATCAACTGATCTGAAAAAAACTTTAGCACTATTAAAGTTTCTGAAGTGTGCAGGCTGATAGATAAAATAAACAGGGTGTCTACTCAAATATGGGTATCCACTAAAAATAACACTTGAAGTAATAAAAATATGTCGGATTAAAAAATAAAATCCATCAATTCTTTAGAAATTGCTTTGTTTACGTTCTGGAGATGAAACTGAGCAGTTATGACATTTGACAATATTTAAACGAGTGAATGTGTTTTTTAAGACAAATAGAACCTGCCTTGATTGTGAAACTCTCCATCGCCGAGCAGTAAAAGCAAGGTTCAAATTCTATGAGAGGGCACATTTTCTTTCATTTATTTTTGTGAGGGTGTAGACCAATAGATGAAATAAACACTGTTTAAACAAACGTAATGTCTACTCGAATACAGGTGTCCCCTAACAATAACGTTTAATGTACTAAGAGTATGTCAGATTAAAAAAAATAATCAATTAATTCTTTAGAAAATATATATTTTATGCACTGCATTATTTTTCTAATTGCAAATGTAAATTTTTTTTTATTTTTTAATTTCCTCTATTATTGGTTTGTTATTTAAAATATTAAATCTTCTCTGAAGTTTTTATTTTCTTGTAGATGATAATAGTTTAATATATGTTAATATATGTTCTTTTTAATTTAAATTAAGAACATTAAATGATACATTTCCTGAAAGGAAAACAAATCATTATATGGTTTTTATTGTTTTAATATTTTAATATATTAATTTTGAGAATTCTTTCTCAATAATATAAATATATAATTATATCTCTAAATTTTGAATTAATAGTAATTTGTTAATATAAGATTATTGAAAATATATTTTCCCTAATTTTCCACTTGTATTTTTCTGATTGCTTATACATGTATCTATCACCTCATACCATTACTATGTCTAGACATTACTACTCCCAGTCTACTTTCTCCATTCCCACCTCCTCCTCTCTCTTACTTGTCTTCTGACTATTCCTTTTACTCTTTCTTTTTTTATCCAGTTTTCTTTTCTTTACTTCGGCCTGGCTTTTAAAATTGGTTTTAAGTTAATTTCATTTTGATTTTTCTTGTTAATCTGATGTGTTTGAAAATCCTTATAAATTAATTTTAATTTATAAGGTGAAATGATTATCACCAATATTGTGGAGTAATCCTAATTCCTATTGTTTGTGATTTTATATGCTCTGTTTGCATAAAAAATTGAGCTCTCTCTGTGAATCTGTTTTAATATTTTACATTGTATTAATAGGATTCACTTGGATTATATATCAACTGGATTTCCTGTATGTGTGTGTGTGTATATATATATATATATATATATATATATATATATATATATATATATATATATATATATATGGTTTAACAGCAAAATTGTCCAATTGTTAGATTAAGCATTGAACCATTGTATCTTAGAAATGATTAAAGGTAACTTACTGGAATTTTCCGAGGTTTTCATAACCCTATTGGACTCTACTTTGAGTAATAAGAATGTATAATTACTCACCAAGCTTAACAGAAGAGTCATGATGAAATTGATCATAAAAGAAAATGTCATGTTCATCATTAATTAATCATAGCTAAGGACCAGAAGATCATGAAGGATTCAAATAAAGTTCAAGGATATAATTATTTTTACAGGATCATTTTCCAACTTATTCAAGATGATCTTTGTCCTCTCTAACCTTCTGACTTTCTGTCCTGGAGTAACAAGGTGCCTCACACGTTTCATGTACGATTTCATTTCCAAGTCTTTTTTTTCACTGCTCTGTGGACTGCTATAACTGAAAATTCTCTTTCATGTGCTAAGTTTCTTATGAATTGTGTTGGATCTTTTCTAATTGATCTCTTTAGCTCTAAGTTGAAATGATGATACCTCTTCCTGTTATGACCATCTGATCCAGCTCTCCTGCCTACTGTTTCTGTTTTTTAAACTTATTCACCATTCCCAATGTTTGTTGAATTGAATTTGAAGATGAAAGCTAGAGTATGAATATTGGTAACATTACTGAAGGCCTGAGTGATTTTTTTCCTCTCATCTTTGCTCATTTAGGAAGACAGTGGGGCTGGCACAAAATGATTTTAACCAGTTCTCTTTCTAGCTGAATAACTCAGAGTTTTTCAGTGATTCTTATGACACATGGTGTTAAGACGGCTAAGTGTCTTATCTGAAAACCTGGAAAAAAGAAACTGAATTAATTTAGTGGTTTTTTAGATATAAAACATTTTATGTGATGGACAGTTATGCTGTTATGTGATTTGGACAATTTTGCTATTACACCTAGTATGTGTGTGTGTGTGTGTATATATATATATATATATATATATATATATGTGTGTGTGTGTGTGTGTCTTAAAGTGTGCTATATTTATGCGATAAAGTGTTCAGTGTCAGAGATAGAGCATGTGTAAATATAAAAGTGAACATTGAAGTCAACACTTAGAGGCGACAGTCTGTTTCAGGCTAGACACAATTATGGCCTGACAATTGTGTCTAGCATGAAACAGACTATCACCTCTAAGTGTTGACTTCAATGTTCACTTATATATATATATATATATATACACACACGTAGGTAAGTAATCCAAGTGAATCTGATTGATATAAAATATTAAAACTGATCCACAAAAGAGAACTCAATATATGAATTATAGAGCATAGAAATTAATTACCTAAAAATGAAACTCAATTGTACCCCATTTTTATGGTCATTTCACTTGGGTCAAATCCCCTGGAGCTTGTTACTGCTAAAATGTTTGATAAAAAATGGATTCATTTTTTTATCAAATGTTTTAGTATTGACAAACTCCAGGGAATTTATCCAGAGGAATCAAATGCCATAAAAAAAGGGGTAAAACTGAGTTTCATTTTTATGTAATTCGTATATGAATTACATATATATATATATATATATATATATATATATATGTGTATGAATTATGAATATATATATATGAATTCTATATGTGTGCATGTGTGTGTGTACTGTGGCAGCAAGAATTCTCTCAAATATGTTACTTATTTGGAAATTTGTAAGTAAATCATTTAAATTTCTAAATAAGTTGTGTTTGATGAGAGAATTTGCCAAAATTTATATTAACTTTTATTTCATATTATTTTTTCTCCAACCCATTTTGAATATTACTCCATTCATTTTCAAGGATTATTCTGTGTCTAGTCTCACTGCTGGTCCTTAATTCTGGATTTCCCACATTTGATAGAATCAATTTCAAGTCACTCAAGATGACATATATTTTAACTCCCAATTTAATTAATGGTATCAACCAATCATTAATTGTTCATACCACTGATCAATAATCATTACTGTATTGAAAGAGGATTTTATAAAGTATAAATAAATTCATATAGATAGAAATGCATCAGAAGTATTGGCAACAGTTTCATAATGTTATTTACTTCAGGAAAAATAGAACAAATGTATTTAACAGGTGAACAGCAAAACAATGACTTCACCTGTACACACCTGGTCTTCTCGTTTAATCAACTATGTCCCATTTATGGAAGCCATTGGTGTGCATTGAGGCATTTCTGAAGACAAGTATGAATATTCACTCATGATTTGTACATTGAATTAAATCTTTTCATACACTTGGTGTCCCAGTTGAATCTAGGTGGAGTCAGTCAATATGCATTTTTTTCTCTGGAACAGCGCCAAAGGGAAGTCCTGGTGAAAAGGCACAAGCAGCCTTACAGCAGAGAAAGTCCAGAGAGAAAGTTAAATGGAGATAACTGCAGGTATGAAGTCAGAACTTTATCATTGATAACTTTCTTCTCCAATTTGCAGACGATAATTACTATGGTAAAATCAATCAATAATTATTTATTACTATTTATACTTGGACACATGTATGCAATTACAAATAATCCATGATAAAGTTTTAAATTTTGAAATCATTTTTGGCATATGAATTTTTTAAAAACTTTTTCTAAATCTTTGTCTTTTAATCATTCTGCCTCACCTGTTATCCTTTTTCACTACACCATTTAGGAACTACTGCTATAAACAGATCATTGCAAGCCTCTCACTACTCTATTGCTATTTCCATGGCAAATGTTCGCACAAACTCCATTCCTTTCTTACAACTATGGCATGACATGGCATATACATGGGGACAAATAATGGTAAATTTGTGGTATAAGCACCAAAAGCCCCCAGTATTGAGAATGTACCATTCTGGTGTGAAATTGCCTGGTTATTTCGAAAATGACATTAAAACATTGCACTCGATTATAAATTACATTTTAAGGTGGGACTCTGTTTTCATTAGCTAATTTATTAAGGACAATAAAGAAAAAATACTATTCATTTAAAACTTCATTTTAAAAAATAAGTGCATTTGAAAATAACTTCTGTGAAAATTGTGCAGTAATTAAGACCAGTAAGATACGAAAAGCTGTAAAGAGGCCATTAACCAAGTAAGCTTCCTCACATTATGACTAGAGGAAAATGTATGTAAACAATGGCAGTAATGGCGGATGGACAATGCGAAAAAGATCGAACTTACAATGACAATATTCAAAAACAAGTGATTTCACCAGGCGATTTCACACCAGAATGGTACATTCTCAATTTTGGGGACTTTTGGCACTTATACTCCAAATTATATATATATATATATATATATATATATATATATATATATATATCAGTATTCTGATCTTTCTTCATTAAAATACTGATTTTGAGAAATATTTCAGGCTAAAACTTATATACATATGCCCATTAAACTGTTGAGCAGGCTAGGGGCTTGAGCTGTGGTTAGCAACCAGCCTAGAAGAAAGACAATTTCAAAACCAATTAGTGCATTAGACTAGTAAGTCCATCCCATAAAAATCTCCTTGCTACAGAAACCACAGCAGCATTGTATAGCATGTTCAAAGATTATATATATATATATATATATATATATATATATATAAGGAAAGAACAGTAAGATATATAATCCAGTGTTCTTATTGATATTTTTTATTTTTATTTTTACAAAACAGTGCTCAATGTAAATTTACAGAGCATAAATATTATAAATTAACTGATTGAAAATGTTTTTTTTTCACTACACAGTAATAACCATGTTTCAAAAATGGAAGCTAAAAACTTTAGATTTAATTATATAATTAAATTAAAAGCATTAGTTCCATTTCATCTTCAAGTGAATATTGGAATAAATTATTTTTAAATTTACTGAGTTTTTAATGCACATATAAATTCATAATTTACTGTTTCCAAGGATACAGAGAAATCCAATCCTTCAGACATGGGCGTTAGTGTGTTCATTTTTATTAGCTATTGTTGTATCAATTATGAGTTACGTTCGAAAAAGAGGTTAAGTTTTTTTATTGTTCAAAACATATGCACACACACACACACACACACATATATATATATATATATATATATATATATATATATATATATAAAAGGTGTGATGAGTAAATTGTTCCCATTTTATATTTTTAATTTCATGCATGTGCATTGTTTGTTCTTGATTTTGTCAACTGCACAGTATAGTCGGGTCAGTTGGACATTATCTTTGAGAAAAAGAGCATCATGTCATAAATCACTGTGACAGAAATTTGGCATGCTGTACTGCATGACATTCCTACTGAAATCTCCAATGTCAACATTTCAGAGTGTTTGGGTGTCAATCTGACGACAGTGCAGAGGATCTGGAAAGAGTTGAATGAGTCTAATGGGGATTATGAAGGTATGGTAGCTCGGAAAACTCACTCTGATCATTCTGATAAGAAAAGAATTCTTGAGGAAATAGTGCCACCCTGGGTCAAAAGGATGGCTGATGGAAGACCCTATGTCTGATAACAGGACTCTGCACCATGCCACACAAGCAGGAGAACCCAGTCATAGCAGTCAAACAATTTCTGCAACCAATATAATCGCCTAAATCCAAAAGGTACATGGCACATAGAAGATGTTGAAGAATGTGTTGCAGCATCCAAGTCTGAAAAGATTTGACTTATATTGGCTTTCTGCAAACATTTAACAGTGCAGGTCAAAAATAAAGAATAAGCTCTATCTCATAGACCTGCTGACTGACCGTTTCTGAATATTCTCATCTGAAAGGGTGGATAGCTAAATTCTACTGAAGACACTTGCTCGAGCATATTTATGTTTCTTCCTTAAACTACATTTTCTGGGAGAGAGTGCATAATCTGACATGATCAATAGTAGTTGAACACAGGCTGGTACATTCAAACCCTCAGTCACAATGACTTGTGATTTCATGCTAGCACAACCATCAACAGCTTCTGAACAGTTTCATTTACTCCATTTTCACTCAACCCACTGTATGGTTTTCAATGATGTCATGTGCTGGAATATTCTCTCTAAGCTGATCTTATCAAGAAGGCCAAAAATGGAGTTCTGCTGCCATATATGGGCAGAAGCTAACCAGTCTTCATTTTTCAATCTTGATTCCTAAAGTATCTCTGCCTTCTTGTGGATGATGAATTACTTTCTATCTTACAACCTCTTTTTTTCAAAGGTGAAACATCACAAGCCTCTTGCTGTTCTGTTACTATTTCCAAGGAAAATGTTGAGACAATTACATTTCTTAGTTCTGACATTTCTAATTTTCATGGCTAAGAATCAACAAGCCATGCACATTATAATGAACCACCCTTATTCCTTTTGTATTCCATTGGTGAGATATAAGTTTCACCTAAGTAGAAGCTTCCCAAGAATCACTGCTTTGTGGAAGCAACTCCCAAGATGATACTTCCCATATATAAACTGTACCTCTTACTATGTAACCCTCTACTTCATGTGGCTCTTGTACATCCTCATAATAAAAGTATTCAATTATTGATCATAAGATTTGAACCCAGGTCTTCTTGTACGATTACTGACTTTCTAACTATTCAGCCATTTGCCCAATTTGAGAAGCCATGATTAACTGCTTTTACACTGGTGTTAAAAGAGCCAACATTGCAGAATACCAGTTCTAACTAAGTAAGCTTGTTTTTCTTAAATACTCAGCACTGCCATATTTTTTATTTTATTGCAATAAAGGATCCATATAAGTTGCAATAGTGTCTTGATTTTTATGACAATTTTATTAAATGAAATTTATTGAATTTTATTAAATGAAATTTATTAAATTTTATTAAATGAAACATTGTCAATCATTATTATTTTTACTTGTATTTTTCTGATCTTAATTTTAGTTGCTTTTCATTGCAGCCACTTAGTCACTCTGTAGTCATTGGTCTCTTATGTTCTTTTGACTCTGAAATTATATCTTTTTTTGCCTTATTTGATTTACTATTGAAAACTTGATGGAAGACAATATTAATTTGGAATAATTTTCCTTTCTTTTTTACAGTGCTTTTCTTTTTTCATTGACTGGTCACGAAAGAAACAAAAAGACATTATTCTTAGCTATAAATACTGGCCATTGTTAGCATATTCCAAACTTGTTAAAGATTTAGTATTAAAAACTTGATGCAAGACAATATTAATTTGGAATTTGCTTTTATTTTTATTTTTATTTTTTTTTCAAATTGTCTTTCTTCTTTCATTGACTGGTTATAAAAACAACAAAAATATTATTCCTAGCTATAAATACTGGCCATTTTACTATTTTCCAAATGAGTTGAACATTTAATATTAAAAATTGATGCAAGACAGTAGTAATTTAAAATAATTTGTTTTCTATTCTTTTACATTGCATTTCTTCTTTTATTGACTGGTCATAAAAAAAAAAACCCAAACGAAATTGTCCCTAGCCATAAAAACAGTCCATTTTTGCTATCTTCCAAACTTGTTAAAGATTTAGTATTAAAAACTTGATGTATGACTGTTGTAACCTAGGAAAGGTTACAGAATATCAAACAAAGGTTAGTAATGAACGATAATACTTAAGACAAGAACAACACACATAAGATTTGCCAGCGGCACATAGAAGAAGTAGTCAACTGCTAGAAGTGAGTCAAGTGAATTCCACAATGAACCTGCAACTGCAGACCAACATACAGTAGTAAATACTGTATTTATGTGAATGGGAGCATGTACATTATCGTCCACAGGTATGCTACAACAGTTGCTGAATAAAATAATCAAACAAAGGTTGGTACTGAACGATAATACTTAAGACAAGAATAACACATATAAGATTCGCCAGCTGTGTATAGAAGTAGTAGTTAACTGCTAGAAGTGAATTCCACAATGAATCTCCAACTGCAGGATATCTACCAACCGCCAGACACGTTCAGATGTGTGACAAGGCCAAATTTAATGTGGAGTATCTGAGCCCATAGGCTCGGCCCAAAATTCCCCATAGACCCTGTATAAAACAGTCAGGTAGCTGTTTCCCAAGATGAGACTGCCCTTCGACATAGCCTCATCTGGGGATCCTCTCTGCCTGAAGACAGAGAGTTTGATCAGCACGGCTGGAGGCGAATCTCCAATTGCAGACCAACATACAGTATTTACTACTGTACTTATGTGAATGGGTACATACCCATTATTGTCTGTAGATATGCTACAACACTATGTAAGGGTGTTCAAGTAGAATTTGTTTCTGTCTATATTTCTGAGATCAGATATTGTAACTATTTAGACTATTTACATCATCTGGACTGTTGTCTTCATCTTTATTTCCATTTTCAAAATGTTTCAGTCATTGTACACACAACCTTCTTCAGCTATCAGAGTGTGCAATGACTGAAACATCATGAATATAGTAATAAAGATAATGACAACAGTCTGAATGATGTAAATAGAGTAAATAGTAGAATTTGTAATCTGTAATCCATTCCTGGTTTGTCTCTTTTTTTGCTCACTATAAATACTGGCAATTGTTAGTAAATTCCAAACTTGTTAATATATTAAATTATATATTATTGATAATATTGTATTATAGTTATTATTCTTAATAATTGTATTATAATTATTATTAATCATATTAGTTGTATAATAATTATGCTCATAATTATTATTAATAATATTGTATTATAACTATTATTAATATCAGTTGTATAATAAATATTAATTAAATTTAGTTCTATAATAATTATTAATTAATTATTAAATACATAAAGCTTAAGGAACTCTTCTGTTATTTTGTTCATTCAACCCCCACTCCAGTGGTGGGATGGTACAAGCTGTGTTTCAAAATAGTCCAGTGATCTTGCTCACTTACCTTGAGCTCCTTGACAAGATCCAAAGAAGAATCTGCAATATTATTGGTCTTGATTTGGCAGCTCAGCTCTAATCACTTTCCCACCACCATAAGGTTGCCTCTCTATGTCCTTTCTATAAATATTTTTATGGTAATTATTCGCTATGGTACCTAGACTTTATGAATTTAAGTGCAGTACTAGACTGGCGTCGAGATCTCATCAATTTATAGTTGAGCTAGCTAGATCTAACCATAAATTCTATGCTAATAGTTTCTTTTCTTGCACTTCTTGCATGTGAAACTCCTCTCCAACCCCATGCTTTCCTGCCAACTTTAATCTGTAAAAATTTTCAATGTAATGTCAATCACTATCTACTGTCCTCCTGATTACACTCTTCTCTTTTTGCTCATCATTAATGTTTCTATTTTTAATTCTTCCACATCCTCTAACCCCTTGTGTCTTAGGGGCTTTACTGCCTTGCTTGCAGTGATTCTAATTAAAAAAATATATTAGAAGAGTTACATCACTCATTTTGTTTATTATAATTATTGTTAATAATAACATATTAAAAACATAAGACAATGTTCATTTTGGAAATATTGCCTTTTTTTTCCTTGCCCTTCTTCTTTCATTGACTGGTCATTTAAGAAACAGAAATACGTTCTTGCTAGCTATAAATACTGGCCATTGTTAGCATCTTCTAAACTTGTTAAATTCAATATTCACTTTGAAAATGTTCTCTCTTGTTTGCTTTACTCTTATTCTCTCATTGGCCAGCAAAGAAGCAACAAAACATTGTTCCTCATAATAAATACTGGCCATTGTTAGCTTATTTCAAACTTACAAAAGAGTTTGTATTAAAAACTTGATGAAACACAATATTAATTTTGCAAAGATTGTCTCTTTTTTTACCTTACTTTCTTCTCTCATTGACCAACAATCAAAGAAGCAATAAGATGTTTTTCCTTGCAATAAATACTGGCTGTTGTTACCATATAAAACTGTTGTTAAAGATTTAGTATTGAAAACTTGATAGAAGACAATAGTCATTTTAAAAGTATTCTTTTTTTCTGTCGTTCTCTACTCATTGAATGAACATCAAAGAAGCAGGCTGAAGTCATTTCTGACTGTTAATACTGAGTATTACTAAAGTTTACTGGAAGCATGACAAAGTTTGCTTGCTAAAAATTTAATGACACTGTTTCCTATCATGAAAGAATCCAGTAGTAGTATTACGAAGAGATGAGTGAAGAGTAACATCTGTATTAATATTTTCTCTGATGAAAGTGTTAGTTTACACTGTAAGTACATAATGAGTCTGAACTATGCATAAAGAATTGCAAGGGTAAGAAACATTATATACATACTGCAAATAGGTATATAAAGAAAAATATTAAAGAAATGATACACTATTTAATTTCAAAATGGAAGTTAATATTCTTATACTTGAAAGCTTATCAAAATAGCACATAAAAAGATTCTTTTAATCCAAGTCAGCTCATTTCAGTTATTTTTAATCAGATGATCAAAAGAAAGGCATGAACTCCTATAATCCTTTCATCCTGCCTCGGTATATCCTGTCTCTCATTGAATTCCCACGGCAATTTAAATCACCAGACATGATGAATCTGGCCTATTTCATTCAAGAAAAATTTGTTTTTTCTACTTTTTCACAATGTCCAAAAGTATATGTTTAAACTCAGGATCCCAGAGCTGATTTTCAATGAAGAAAATCCTCCCCATATAATCGCCCTCTTTCATTCATGCTACTTTCAGTTGTGTGCCATACATACATTCCTAATATCACCATTGTTTGCCTTGTGTCATACTTAGCTTAGTAAATATCAGAAGGTAAAAATTCTGTGTTTGTCTTGTTTGGTTTTCTAAGTAAACTCCAATTTTGATGCAGAACTTCAACTCAACACTTCAACGCAAGACTCTGACACTCTACACATTGAGTGCGCTTTCTCCCGACTGAGAAAAAGCCAGACTTATATAGATCTCTCAGTCCCAGACCCATGCTGACTATTGGCTAATACATGACCAGTATTGTTTGTATGCAAATTTTGTCAGTGCTATCTACTCTAAGTAGAATATCCTCTGTCTCAACATCCAATTGTGGAAGAGGACATAACACCTGATGCTTACTGCACCACACGTTACCAACTCTGGGTCTCTTGTCAGGTCAACACAATTTTCTATTACAAATTTAGATATTGATTTCCTGGTAGTCACTTCTTCTCTATTTGAAAGATTATAGAAACTCAACATTCTTTCTCTATTCACCCAATTCTTAACCTTGTGTCATACCTAGATTAGCAAATATTAGAAGATAAAATTTGAATATTGATTTCTTGGTAGTCAGTTCTTCTCTATTGGAGAGATTGGAGAAACACACCTTTCTTTATTCTCCCAATCTTTGACCAGGTGCCATATTATGCATATTAATTAACAACAAGAATTTATTTCTTGATAGGTTGAGCAATTTCTTTTTTTATGGTTCATCAACCATTTGTGTTTTGTTTTTTTAAACTGAAACATATTTCAAAATGGAGGAGGTTGATTACAGTACCTGGTGTTCCCAGATTCAACATTGCTTAACTTCATGGATCAATATCAACAAGAAATAAGAGATAAAATGTAGATCTATGAAATGATAAAAAAGCATTTCACCTCAATCAAGGCAACAGGGAAGGCGAGAAGAAAACACTATTAAGGAGAGCAAACTATAAAAGAACAGTATAAAGAAAAAAGGAAATATTCCTGGTTTCATTAATATCTTGTTGCTTTTTCTGATCACCAGCCTCTGTCAAGACTGGCAATGAGTGTAACAATTTTGTCCTCTAATTCCTGCCTGATTGATAATGTAGTTATGTAAAAGTGGTTTTTCTCAGTTCTCACTCATCCACTCTCTTCTCTATCGACCATTATAATATGGTCCAGATGAAACATTTATCTGGTGATAGAACAGAGTGTATGGTTGGGGATTCATTCCTTTTTATCCAAGAGCATTAATGCTAAGTGAACAAAAGCAGCTTTGGTTGATATTAAGATTTTGCTAATTTTATATTATGTGTTGAGTGTTGTCAGATAATTTTGCACTGAAGTATTATCAAAACACGTCACATTTTCTTGTTTGTTAATTAAATATTGATTTAAAAACAGTCAGGTTTTTCATTTACTTTCATATTTTGCAAAAACAAATTTGTAACTCAGATCACTGAGCAACATCTCCCCAGGAGCCTCTAGTGAAGTTGACAATCACTTAATTCTGGCACAGATAAACTGTCTTCCACACTAACAGTAATGTAACCTTTGGATAATTGAATGAAAACAAAAGGTTGAAATTAAATTAAAACAATGCATTAACAAAAGAACAAGAAGACAAAAAGCTATAGTTTTAATAGCAGATGAAATAATTATTTTTCACAAATTATACAAAACTTTCATCTTTGGTATATGCTGTGAGGATGCATTGTGGGCGGGGGGTTACAGAGAGTGAAAGAGAAAACTTCAATGAAGAGAAGATAATAAAGGAACAGAATTCAGTGAGACAGAAGATAGTAGGTGTGGCAGGGAAGCAAGCAATCAGATGGGTGTTCCACAGGTAAGAAATGCAAGAAAATAAACTATTAGAATAGAAGAGACAGTAAAATAGTGAGACCTAGTTGCCAATCTAGTAGCACACTGAAATTCATGCAGTTGTGGCACTAGGGAAAAAAAACTTAATCAGAATAGAAATGGAAATATTTGTAGAAAAGAGAGAGCAAAGTCACATTACATTAGTGAGAAAGTGACTAGAATCAAGATGCCAGATTGATTTGAATATTTCTTACAGAAACAAAAGAAATTACAGTCAGTCTCTAGATTTTAGACAAAGTAAGTCATACAAATGTTGTGAATGTCTGTGTGTGCAGATAGTTTGCAAAGTGAACACAATTCTCTTTGTTTTGGTCAGCCTCTGTGTTGAATGAGAAAGTACATATGTATGTGCATGTCAACAGCTGGGAGAGAGATGAACAAACTTACTCTGGCTCTACTAATCGACAGCATTCCTTATATAAAATTTAGTCAGATCAGATAAGCTGTTTTTTGAGAGTCCTTTTGATTTGTCTGTAAATTTAAGAAAGATGTTACATTTTAAACTATACCACCTTATCTGGATGCTGTCTTATTAGCTCTAAAATAATTGTTTATTAGATTTGAATTTGGAAATCCTTCAATTTACTACAAGCAAATTCAGTTTCAGCTGACGAAAAGCAAATTGTCAGTCCTTCCACTCTTCAATTAATTTGTAGTATTGATATCTACAGCAGATAAAGTAGAATGCTTTGCTTGTAAATTCTCTTCTAACTCTATTCTTGACTCATCTGGATTATCTCTGCCTGATCTCTCCCCTAGAACAGAGTCTCTACTGAGTGATAGGTGCATAACTCAGTCCTTAATTTCTGTTGTTATTTCTAAACTAGATCCCCATAAGGTATGCGGATTTGACAATATCCATGTAGTTGTCCACAAAAAATGTTCTTTTGAACTGCCTCCCTTTATTTCCAAACTTTATGTCTAAGTGTTTCTTGATTTCCTGTTTGTTGGAAGTCCTCTTCTGTAGTTTCTGTTTTTAAGAAGTCTAAGTGTTATAGTGGAACACACCTATTCTATAGTTAATAGACTCTTCCACCTATAATATGTAGGAGTAGTAAGAGTAACAAGTCAGTCGCTCAGTGAGGTGGTCAGTCAGTGGATGTCGGTCAAATACTAAGGTATCAGCGACTAAAACTAGATTACTCTGCGTCATTACCTATTATATCAAGTTCCTAACGTTTTGTACGTCGAACCTATTTTAGGACCAACTTAGTACAAATACAAGCCTCCACTGTGAAATCACTCCACAACACTAAGGAAACCCTGTGATCTCTCAAATTTACACCCTATTAGTCTCTTCTTTTTGGCAATGTACTCTAGGCTCCAGTAAACACTGAATTAAGCATTTTACTTTTCATGGCTTCCTTTTGGACAAGCAACATGGCTTCCATTTCACGAGGTCTACCATTGATATGTTAATAGCTATCATTGAAATTTTCTGTCAAGCTTTAGATAAGAACAGTGAAGCTCAGGCTGTGGCTCTTTATGTCATCTTTTTTTTTTTTAATAGTTTCACCCCAAGCAAGGCGGTAATGCCACTAGTACACAGGGAGTTACGGGGAATGAAATTGAAAGAGTAAATTGAAAGAATAGGGAGGATTGAGGAAAGGATAAAAGATGAATGAAGTTCAAGTTGACAGAATACAGTGATTGACAATCCAAGAGAACAACATTTTGTGCCTTCTTGAGCTCTTGCTTTCCACTGACATGAAGTGGAGTGACTATATTGAATCATTTGCTATGCTTCCTGCTAGGAAAGCTGGTTCACTCTGTTGTGCCAAAAGTTTTTTCTCATGAGAATCCATTTTTCACATTTATAAATCTGCCATTCATCTATGAATTGAATATTGTTGGAGCAGTGGAGCTCTTGCTGTACAACCCAAGATTCTTGACAAACTTCAAAGAAGGGTCTATAATTTAATTCGTCCTGATCTGCCATCTTGATTTCAGTCACTTTCTCACCGATGTGATGTGGCATCTATCTTTTCTACAAATGTTTTCATGGCAATTTTTCTGATATTTTTTCTTTAGTGCCTTGACTACATGAATTTGAGAGTGCTATGAGATTGGCAACTAGGTCTCACCATTTTACTGTTAAACTAGCTAGATGCAACCATCAGTTCTATACTAATAGTTTATTTTCTCGCACTTCTTGCCTGTAGAACTCCCTTTTGGTATCTTGCTTCCCTGCCACTTACAATCTTCAAAAATTTAAATGTAACATCAATTGCCATCTTCTTTCTTCCTGAACCTTGTTTCTTTATTGTCCTTTCCTCACTTCTCATCATTAAAGCCTTCACATTCTCTTTCACTCTGTGTAAGCTCCTTTATCCTCATGGAAAAAATGATTAAAAAAACAAAAAAGGAGCATAACTGACATTGTGATTACTCTTAGGCAGATCAAAGAGCAAGAGGGTCACTTGATAAGTGGATAAAACCTCTGGATAATCTTGGAAAGATTTCTTAATGTGATCCTCTAACTTCACAAGAAGTTAGATGTGAGTGTCCCCAAAACTCCCCAATTGTCTTGCACCTCCCATCAGTAGAACTCCCTTCATATTATTTGCTTCCCTGATAGCTTATAATCTTCAAATATTCAAATGTAATGTCAATTGACATCTTCTGATGCCTTGACCTTGATCCCTGTCCTTCTCTCTATCATTTTCCCAAACATTCCTCTTTACTCTTATTATATCTGATCCACTCTTATGGAAGACAATCTTTTAAAAGGTCGCTTCATAGTCATACACAGAGTGATCCAAAACAGTAGAGAAGTCGACAGTCATGCCATTTTGCTTTAGCTGAGAAATGCTCTCTTTACTACAATGGTAAGGAGAAATCTAATACTACTTAAACTGACTTAATTGCTAGTTGATAACAGTATGAAAGACTATTTTCAGTTTGACTTTTATTCCTACACAAGTAAAATTCAACTCAAGAACTCATCTGACTGAAAGTATTTCATTTTAATCCCACAAGTCAAATTCATACAAAAATATGTTCTTTTTCTAATACACAAAAGAAAGGAACATCACCAAACAAATTTTAAAATTACATTTCTCTTTATCAGTCTGTTTAAAATTAAAAAAAAAAAAGGGGGTAATTAAATGTATTTGTGACATGTCGGTGTATGTATACTCTCACTCTCTGTAACCCCTTGTGTGCTAGTGGCACTCCTGCCTTGCTTGAGGTGATTTGTTTAAAAAAAAAAAAAAAAATTCAAAACAGCATCAAACAAGGTTATATGCTTGGTTGTACACTGTCTTCAATGTTCATTAGTGCAATGTCAAGATATGAGATAGATTGCAGAGACATTTTCCCATGTAAAAGCAACAGTTTCTGGAAATTAATATATCTCTTGGTCTGCACAAAAACCATGGTACACTTTGTTTGAAAAGTGAAAAACTCCTGTTCACAGATGATGAGACATTGGGCACTTACATAGAAACAAACTCCCAGCAGGTAATTTCCTGCTGTGTGAAGACAGCAAAATTGTGGAGGTAGGAGGTGAAAATAAATCCTCATTGTGTTTGAGTCTATTATTTTTATACCTGTAAATAGGGTCTGGAATTTTCTTATTACCTACTCTCTGTGAGTAAAGCGTGAAGGTCTTGACAAAGATCATCTTTCTTTGAAAGTTGTGGACTGGTGCTACAAAATCACAAACAAAGAACTGTGCCAAATAACAGAAACCACATCCCTTGAGGACAATCAACAGTAGCAACAACTAAAATGGATAGCACATGTAACTCAAAGAGGAAATAATGATATAATCAAGATGTTAAAATTCAACACCACTTCAAGCAAAAGATTAGGAAGGAAACCGCCATCAAAAGTGGAAAGAGCTATAACAGATAATGGACTTGAGAAAGCTATCTTCCTGAAAAATTGTTTTAAGGGAAAAATTTTATAAATTTCAGCTGAAAGCAGTACTGGATGCTTGGTGTATGAATGCCAAATATTTCTTCGTAGGGAAATTGTTAATATTACCATTATGCTTTATTTCAATACTGTCCCACCTTGTCTGCACCATTTTGTACACTAATAAACTAAATGATTTTGGCTGGAGGAAAAGAAAAAATTAAGCATGATATTTTGCAAATGCTTTAGTCAATTTTAGCTTTCAATCTGTAGTTTGATCATTGAAAAACATGGAAAACTATGTTGTCAGTGAAAACTAAACCAAGTATTCCTAACAAGAAGCTGTGTGAGTGGGTGTAATTGTTTATAGCTTCAAATAAGAAACTGGTGAGCCAAGTTGAAATTCCAGTTCAGATTGTTGCATTCACTTTCACACAAACGCCCTTGGAAAAGGAATGAATCCATTTCTTTTTTCCCTAACTATCAGTTAAATAATACAGCAAACTGGGCTTTTCAGCTTTGGTTGGCAACCATATTAGGAGAAGCAAAACTCTGAATTTCCAAATCACAATAGATTGAAATCATTAGTGTGTGAGCACATAGCTAGCAACACCATTCTGTAAAATGTTACTTGCTATGGAGTTAGCAACAGTATCACCTGGCATTTGCTGGTGCTTTATTTCATGGGGAGTCTAAAGCTTCAAGAGGATGCGCTGGCAGTGTAATGTAATGCATAGTGCCTCCAAATGAGTCATGGGAGAGTTGAGTTTGATGCAAATATACTTGAGAAGGATATGAACCCATCTCCTCCCCCATCTAAGGGTAAAATAGTAGGACATGTATCTGAAAAAATTATTGCTATTCCCAAGAAATTGTTATAAAAAAAGAATTCTTACAATCCAAATTATGCTTCAGCTTTAAATAACCCACAAAGAGTTGATAAGCCATTAAAAGTGAACAAATCTAGCAATCAATGGTTGTTCAAGAAGTAATAAGTTTTAGTGTTTCCTTCTGTATTTTCTGTCTTGAAAACCAGAAAAGAAAGGATTGTGAAGAAGATTGCAAGTGTTACTGACAGGATAAAGCTGTTATATAAATTATATAATTTTTTTTTTTACTTCAGAACTTCAAGAATACCAAATAGAATTCTCATTGTAATTGTTGCTTTTGAAAATATTATTTTATGAAAAATATATAATTTAAATTTAGAATACAACATTGGTCAAATCTTTTAGTCACTGAACTCTGGTAACTAGATTTGCAAACTTGTCCAGACTAGTCTAGTTCTTGACCACTCCTGTCAATGTGTTGCCATGCACTGACAGATACTCATTGTCCACTTTGCAGCATGTTTGCTTTTATTAAAACTTTACAATTAAAATTAGTAAAAACTTTTAAAAGAGAAAACAATAATTTTTCCTTTAACTTTTGACAAAGTAAGTGTCATTCCACAAAATGTTCAGACTAGTATCCTTATTTTTGTTGTTTTTAATGCAACACTTTTGGTTATACTCTTTTGCCTTTTACAAGTGTATATGGTACTATGCAATATTTGAGAAAAAAAAAAGATGAAACTGACATAATATAAAAACACAATACATATAGTCACAATATTATTAGGTTGGTGCAAAAATAATGATGTAATAATGTCGTTTTTTGACGTATTTTTTAACGTCAAAAAACGACATTATTGCGTCATTGTTTTTGCACCAACCTAATATTAATGAAAAACTCTGATGATAAAAACTGAAAGTACTAGGACATCAGACATTTTCTATTCAAATTTTCACCAGGAAATAGGAAAATGGTTGAAAATAGGTAAAAATAAAAAAAATCTTTAAAGAACTTTCATTGATCTTTAACCAAATTTACTCACATGCAGTGACAGCTTAGGATTGCAGGCACCCCAGGAAAGCTGGACTTTGGTGTCTTTACAAGTATAATTTTATAAAATTTTTACAAGGAGAAAAACTGAAAATTTAGAATACTGAGTTTATTACAATATGCAACTTAATACAAGCTAAAGACAACATTCATTATACTGTTTGTCTAGCTTTAGATCTGCAAAACTTTTCATTGTATTTTCAACACCTATCGTCTTTATAAGATCATTTTCCATTGATAAAATAGCCAAAGAATTTAATCTGTCTTGAGTCATGAACAACCACAAGTATGTCTTTATAAATTTTAATTTTGGAAGATCCCAAACACATGACATGGTGGCATGATAGTGTCCTCTGCCTTGATTGCACCCCAGGTGACTCCCTGAGGTGCCAGTACCTGGAGCCAGCCTTGTACTCACAATATATATATAATATATATATATATATATATATATATATATAGGGTGTGATATGTAAATTTTCACCATTTTATATTTTTAATTTGACACATGCACAATTTTTTTTTGATCTTGTAGAAGTAGGGTCAGTTGGGCACCATCTGTGAGAAAAAGAGCACCATGACACAATTCCTCTACCAGAAATTTGGAAATGGCATGATGAACTGCTTTATATTCATGCCAGAGGCTCCAATACAAACATTTCTGAGTGTTTGGATGTCAGTCTAAGGATAGTGCCGAGGATTCAGAAATGGTTGAATGATTTTAATGGTGATTACAAAGGTGTTTGGAGGGATCAACAAACAGAATTGACAAAACTTGCAATAAACAATTACAAGAAATAAAAAAGAACATACCAAAAAATAATATAAAGCAAACAAACAACATATGTAAGGCAAATTAACAATAATAAGGCAACCAACAGTAATGTGGCAAAAAGTTCACAAACTAAGAATTGAGGTTGACACACAACAGCAAGTTTGGACAAATGAATGTTGTATTCTGATTTCAAGAACAAGAAAGACTGGGACTGAGTCAGATGAAACTGAGAACTGGACTACTTGGCTAGGAAATAATCCCAGCATGCATTTGTGTACTTCCGTCTATAAATTAAGGAAGGGCAAGTGTTTTGCAATCATTCCCATTGGGATAGAACCAAACAATATATATGGCAGAAGTCAACTTTTGATCGAGTAAGACCACAACCAAATTTCAAAATCCCAAACTGAACATTTTAGGGATGATTTCCATGGCATTGATAAAGTTCTTAAATGTCTTATAAGACCAACCTTAAGTACAGGTGAGTCTTCCAATGGCAATCTGATTATCTGGATGTTTACTTTTATGAGGATGAATGAGTCCACTGGCTGATCTCTATACTTTGTAACAAAGTTTTTCTAGGTATGATATTGGTAAATCGGAGTATTTCTGTATCTATATACAGATACACACACAGAAAGAGGGAGAAGGAAAAAGAAAGGGAGAGATTGCATGAACCTGAAAACTGTCAGTTCCACAATTTTCATGTTTGCAATGTTCATATCTAAAAATGTTAAATGTTTTCTCTCACTCCAACACTGAGCACTCTTCCCTACACACACACACACACACACACATATATATATATATATATATATATATATACTGAAATTGATTCTAATATTTTAAAAGGGAAAAATTGTGAAAATATTCTGATCCACTCACACAGCCTATGACCTTTACCTTCAAAAGATGTAGCCGATGCCATATTTCAGTTTACAAGGTACAAAATTTTGTCTACGACTTGAAACAGACATAAACTATAGTTTAAACATTTGAAGAAATCTCCAGAATGAAATGAAATTGACAAAGAGTGAAATTTTTCCATCCTAAAAATGAAAAAGAGCTCTTAGACTCATTGAAAAAAGAATGGAATCAATTATCAAGCTTATACGTTGAGAAACTTTTGCAACGAAAGTCAAAACTTTGTGCTGCAGTAATCAGGACTGAAGGAGGATATTTGACAAAAGTAAAAATTGAATCATTAAATGCATCTTTTTTTTCTTTCCTTTTTGTCATAGTGAAATTTCAAATAAAAAAAATCATGCCTCACTTTTTTAACCATGTATAATAATTTTCTCTTATTTAAAAACTCCAAACAACCACTTTTGGGGCCAATTTAAAAAGTTACCATGGTTGGTCTCAAATTTTTGAACTGTAGTGTGTGTGTATATATATATATATATATATATATATACACACACACACACACACCCGGAGTTCGGAGTTATATTTTCTGTTTTCTTTTTGTAGGTCTGATGAATTGGATTGTGATTACGATTCCAATGTAATAAACTATGGAATATTAGTGTTTGAGCCATTTATATCATATTCTTGTTCTGTCTTGTGTATAGAGCTCTACCTGGATTTTATCTTCTTGCCTTCAGTTCATCTTTGGTGTTACAAGAAGTTTTGTTGATCTCTTGTTCAACTGCACCTCACACACAATAATCTAGGGGATTGCAGCCTGGGGAGTTAGGTTACCAGATGTAAGGGGTGATGTGGTTGCAGAAATTGTCTGAGAGCCATGACTGGGTTCTCCTGCTTGTGTGGCATGGTGAAGAGTCCTGTTGCTAGACACAGTGTCTTCCAGCAGCCACCCTCTTGAACCGGGGCAGCACTACCTCTTTGTATTTGATATAGGCCCTGTGGGAAGATGGAGGCATAAAGTTGCCATTCATTTATTTTACATTTAGCAATGGCTATTCATTCCACACACTTGCATATATATATATATATATATATATATATATATATATATATATATATATATATATCTGTATGAGCCTACTTCATGTATAGTGCAAACACTGAATTTTTCATATAGCTCATGTATGATGTGACCGCATCTTCAGAGCAATACTATTAGGCTTACTGTAGTCAAATATTGCAGTACTGGGCATCATCCTGGACATATTTTATAGCAAATAAATGGTCTTCATTCTTTTTCTACAAACCTGCCTCAAAATGGTAAGACAAACTACTTACCATAAAATATACTGTACTTTAGTTTTTGTTCACACCTGACTATGATAGCGCCATTAATCTAGACCTGCGTCCTATGTAGCCTAAGTGTCTTTTATTTTGTCACTACATGAAGAGAAAAACCCTATCCACTATATATGCCATTTAAAATGTAAACACATGCAAATGAAAATTAACTTGGAGAAAGGGGGAAACAAAAAAAACATTGTAAAAACACTTGATTCCATTGGTGAAGTTCAGGCTTTTTAATAAGATTAAAGCCAAAGACCAAATTCTAAACAAGGTTGAAATATAAAAGAATAAAAACTTGAAATTCCAACAAATAATTTATTTTTAAAACAGATATATTTTGGAAAGCTTTTGCAATCCTTGATCACTCTTGAGAAATAAATGAAACAGTGACTAAGCTACATTGTGTCCGTTATAAATTTAAATTAACAAAAAAAAATTTGATCGTATTGAATTCGCGAGACATGCATAAGCTAAAAGTGTGAGAATTGCTTAAGGAAAGAAAGAAAATTTTTTTTTGTTAATTTGAATTTATAACATATACAATATAGCTTAGTCACCGTTTCATTTATTTCTCAAGAGTGATTAAAGATTGCAAAAGCTTTCTGAAATATATCTGTTTTAACAATAAATTATCCGTTAAAAAAAAACATTGTTAATTCTTCATTTATATAAGGTATTTGTAGATTTTAAACCTTTATCTGTCCTGCATATCATATGTGCATCGTATGTGGTTCACACAACCCATGATTTTAAAAGAGTGGTAAAACTAAGGACACTTAAGTAAAGAGTCTGCTATTGAGCAGGACGCCTGAGGAGGTTTCCAGACCTAACCAGTGAAGGGGAACACCTCTTCCCAACCCACCTGTACCAAGCCTTGGCACAGAAGCAGTGACTCAGAAGACAACAGCTTTACCAGTGGGCAGAGAAACTTCTGAGAGAAAGGATGGGGTAACCTCGACATCACCAATGCAAAAGGAACTGGCAAGCTATTACACTATTTTGCCTTGAATGTTACCATGAGACACAATTGCAAGGGAGGGGAGTGAGAAACACAGCAGTGAAAAACGTGCTTCTTAAAAAATTATAATAATATATCAAGAAAATAGTAAATAGCTCTTCTTGAAATTATAATTTATGATAATATTATTTAAGCATTAAGGAAAATATTGAATAAAATAAAAATTACAATAATTTTTTTTATTAATGTTTTTAACCAGTATCTTTTTATTATTATTTTTTGGGTCAAAAAAAGTGGTATGTTATAAAAGATCTACCAAAATAATCAAATTAAATTGTGATATGACAGTTGATATATATATATATATATATATATATATATATATATATATATATATATATATATATGATAGTTGATATATACCATAAATATATATATATATATATATATATATATATCAAGTCAGTTATATGCCATGTGTGATGCATGCTTAGGTGGTCATGTATCTTTTGATACATGTCTGACAAGGCAGATTTTTCCTGCAGTAGGTTGTCATTTCTTACTGCAATAGACCAGTTGTCACCCAAGGCTATAGAACCCTGTCTGCCCTACTATTTACCCATAGCTGCAGGGAGAAGAAGAGCATTCATACCTTCCCAAGGGTGTTAGCATATAAGTGAATGTAATGGATTTGGCTGGAATTTGAACTTGATTAAAATTGAAAATTATTTAGGACCAAAAGGTTAAAATGTTATCAATGAATGGTTAATACAAAATTTGATATCAAATTATCACATGCCAGTGATATAAGTTATCATCTGTAACTTGTGTTCATGGCTCTCTATAACTTCCTATCTTTGTTGCTCTAAGAACTTTTTTATCCATTACATCTCTCTTTTTTCCATTTCTGCCATCCATTCACACACATTTGTTAAATAAGTTCTTCACTGTTTCCTCATGCTTCTCTTGCGTTCAGTATGTCCTGTGAGTGTTAAATTCACGAGTTTATCTTTCCTCATTATATTTCTTAGTAATTCTATCTCTTTCTGATTGTAATGATAAGTTTCTTTGTTGTTCCTGTTTTCCTTAAGACTTCCTCATTGCTCATATGTACTGTCCATGGGATTCTCAGCATTTGTCAGTAGAATCACAACTCTGTTTCATCATTAAATATTTGAGCTTTACAACTATAACAAAATATTGCAATAACAATAATAAATATGAATTATGGTCTTATTTTAAGAAGTAAGGGGGTACAAATGAAAAGATTTGAAATTGACAACTTTTCCCATTGCCCTTCACTTGCATCTTTTTATCTTTCATTTTCTCACTGAAATCAAGTAGTATCTTTTCCTCTCCTTCCATGAGGTCAAAGCAGAACAGTCCATTATTTATGAAATGTTGGCAGGAAATGTTAAACAGTTCTATTTTCCCTTATTTCTTTCTTTCTCACCAAATCCTCTTCTTATGAACATTACTCTTATTAGTAATTTAAAAATAATTCAGCAGACTGTTATTTTATTTAATTTATGGTAATTGAATTTTTGGTGATTACCTTACTCAGTTTCTGTTGTTTGATACTGTCCATCTGAAACATTACACTTTTATCGCTTCTCAGCTTTTGGCTGAGATCAAAGTGTAGTATCTGTTTATATCAGCTTAATCTGATTCTCTTTCTCTCCACTTCCATCTTACCTTCTTTCTTTTTCTCACTGAAACCAAGTAATGTCTTTTCCCCCTCTCTTTCCACATGATCGAAACATGGACTAGTCCATTATTTATGATGTATTGACAGGACATATGGAAATAATTTTGTTTTACAAAATAAACGTTTTGTTATTTCATGAGTATTATTATTTTATGCAAAAATGATTATTCTTTTAGTTTCGGTTTCTTTTCCACACTTTGTTGTAAAAACAATTCTTCTAAATTATTAGCTCAAGACTTCTGTTGTGCATAATTTTTAGCTTGTGGGGGTCTGTATGCAGTTCCTCAGTAGGGGCCCCAATGCTGAATCAACAGACTTAATTAATAACAGAGAATATTTTATTTCTCTTTACTTTTGGAGTAGAGAGAAAGGAAGAGCAGATATCAGTAGATTAGCTATAATCTTCTTTACAAGGATTTGGTATTATCACTTCCCTGACTTTTCATCAGCCTGTAATACTCATTAATGTCTCTCTGCTGAAACCATAGATGTACAAAATAATCGGGAATTGAAAGGCTCTTGACTTCTCTGTGGCCATAACATTACTTTTCATTTTCTCATGTCTTTCCATTTAATATTAAAATTTACATAAGGACAATCCATTACTATCCTGATACCATGCCCATGCAGTTCAGACCAGTCCTATTCAGGTTGGATTGTTTTGAACCAAAGTCCAGATCAGTATAGGATGTATTAAGAATGTATAAAAAAAATGTATAACTCACTGAGTTATATATATATTTTTTTGATACATTCTTTTTTTTTTGTTTAGGAGAAAATAGAAGAAATAAAATTATTATTTTACCCTATCTGGCATTATGTTACGCTTCTGATGAGGGATTAATAGAAGTAAAGCTAACTTTAAATTTTATTAGGTTGGTGCAAAATAATGTCGTTTTCTCACATAGTAACATATGTGAGAAAACGATATTATTTTTGCACCAACCTAATAATTGTAGTTGGAATTTGGCTGACTACAGAGTAGTCTCCCTTTATTTATTTATTTATTTATTTGCAAATCATTATATTAATATTTAATATGAATTCTACAGCTTTTAAGTAGTTTTTCAAGTCATTGGTAATGGTAATGTTAGCCGTTTCCTTATAATTTAGCATTCATTGACTGAGCAATCAGTACTACTTTTAGTTGAATTTTAAAAAATCTTTTTCAGGAAAATAGTTTTTTCAAGTCCAGTAGCTGTTATTTCTCTTTACTGCACCGATAAGTGTTTCATTCCTAATCTATTCTTTCTCCTAAAATAATTTTTCAGGAAAATAGATTTCTTAAATCCAGTAGCTGTTATTGCTTTCCAGTATGATATGGAGGGTACATTTCCTAACCTCACTGATAATCATGCATCAACATTTTTTTTTTTTTTTTTTTGAAAATATCTTATTAGAAAGAAAGCATCGTATAAAAATATATCAGTTAAAGAAAGTCAACATAATTAATGTCCAGAATAACTTGTACAGACACAGAAATTATCATTATTTTCCTGTCCATGTTGAAAATGTGTATTGATAACTTGATTGATAAGTCAGCTAGATATGTGCCATGTATGATACATGCTTAGGCAATCATGTATCTTCTGATACATGACTGATGAGGCAGATTTTTTTCCCACAGTAGGTTGCCCTTTCTTTCTGCAGTAGACCAGTTGCCATCCAAGGCTATAGAATCCAGTCTGTCCTGCTATTTACCCATAGCTGGTGGAAGAAGAGGATTCATACCTTTCCCAAGGGTATTAGCACATAGAGATTGATAAATAAGAATTTTAAATCAGCTACATTACATAATTCCAAATTTTTACTTAACTGAAAACTACTTTTTTATGGAAAAGTTTATAATGGTATAAGAAAAGTAATTGTGTATGTCAGACTGAATAGTAACTGGGTTCTATCATGGCATTTCAAAATTTACCGTTTCAAATCAATACAACTTTTTTAATTACTAATCAGTATTGATGTTTTTTATTTTTAATATTTTATATTTTTTCTTCATCCTATTTTCTTATACATAGGCTAATATGAGAAAATATGGATTAAAATCTAACAGGATAGGAAATATATAGTAATATTTTTTAAAATTATTTGTATATTTCCCATAGGCTAATATTCATAGATTTTGTGGCATTAACAACTCTTAGCAATAAGGCTATTATAAAAAATCACTGGAATATTTCAGCAAAATTCATGAAGAATGTGACTGAAGTTGAGATGCCATGTCAGGACTGATAACATTACAGACTCTTCCTTGGATTTTGTTGAGAATCTTGAGATATATAGTCAGAGCACCAGACCATGTATGGTAGCAATGTGTGAATAGTAGATTTATAAATGTGCAAGAAGAATTGTCTGGTACAACACAGTGAACCAACCTTCTTAGCAGATGACTTAGCAATTGATTCAATAAAATTGCTTTAGTTCATGTCAGCAGAAAACCTGAGGGCAAGGAGTTGACCTCCAAGAGGTCAATGGGGGTAATTAACATATCATGTTGAGTAAGATACCAAATAATAGGTGTACTGTGGAAGAAAGGTTTATTTTACCATTTTTGTTTCCCCCATTATGGGCATTATTATATCCATGATGTAATAACACCTTATTTTACAAACACAACAGAATAGGTGAAAGAAAATGAATGGCAAACATGCTTTGTTCTCAGGGTTTTATGCCATTAAGTCATAAACAAAGAAATTATAACATGTATGCAAAAACAAGCAGTGTGAAAAGAGAATGAAAAGTCTTATGTATAATATTCTCAATGGGGACTGGAGCTGCTGGCGATTCATCAAGTCCTGTGTTTTCCCCAGAATGAAAGCTGAGAGCTGGAGACATTTTCTATATATGGTGAAGATATGTTTCCATAGAAAAATGGTTTGTAAATTGCACCATGTGGCAACTGGTTGGGGAGGCAGATTTAGCCTCAGGGGTCCATGCTAAAAAAGCAACTGCTTTGTTTGACTTCTGAAAGCTGACTAACTGGCCATTTTCATCACTGTATGAAGTGACGTCACTAAGTGGCTGTTGCATGGACCACATGATGTCTTTTTGACCAAAGGGAGATAATCACCTTTTGCAGCCCTACAAGGTTATCTTATAAAATCTTGTCCTATAGACAAATTTAAAAAATGCTGCATGAAATTAACTTAGAAAATGTACTTGTAAAATAATATCTTATGAACGCGTAAGTATCACAAGTGATTGTCATACTATTTATGTCTTCATTTGTGTCACGTTTATTGCATTGATTACATTTATTTGAATTAATTTCATCATTTATTGATGATTTCCAAAAAAGAAATAAAAACAAATATTTAAAAATCTCAGGAAAAAATTGAAGAATGAAAGAAAGAATTAACAAAAGAAGAAAGTTTTTGACAAAAGGAAAAAATACTGAATAGAAAAAGAATGAGAAGTGAAAGAAAGAAAGGAAGGAAGGAAAAGAAAAAAAGTGGAAAAAGTAAAGGAAGGAAGAAAAGAAAAAGGAAAATTAGAAGAAAGGAAAAAGGGAAGAAAAAGTAAAAGGAAAGAAAAAATGCAGGGAAGAAAGAAAGATGAAAGAAAGTAAAGAGGAAATAAAAAAGGAAATAAGGAAAAAGGCAGGAATGAAAGAAAAGGTGGAAAAGGAAAGAAAGAAAAAAAAGAAGAAATGCAAAAAGAAAAAAATCAAAGTGAAGAAAGGAAAGTAATTAAAGGAATCAAAAAGACAGAATGAATGAAAGAAAGGAAAATAAAAGTGAAGATAGAAAAAGAAAGAAAATAACAGTGTCTTACTTGTGTTTATTATAATTTATTCTGCAATGTAGTTTGTCAAAGATAATGTTTTTTTGATGAGGTGACCAAGGAAAACATTGGTGACATGTGTGGTTGAATAAGGTCAGTACATGTAATCTAGTCATGTGACTTAGGTACATATCAGGATGTCATGACTTAGGCAATGGGGTAAATATATCTAGAGTGATCAGTAAGCCACAGTAGTGAAATATCTATGCTTGAAGGACATTGATTTGCCATTTTAAGGTGTGTGTTGAAAGTGGTCAGGTGATTGTAAGAAAAAAAACAAACAAACTTTTCACTTGTTAAATCCAAATGATATATGGAAATCTTGTCTCTTGCTTAACATCTCTCACTCTCTCACCATCTCAAGTTGGGATGGATAAAATAAATATGATCGACAAAAGAAGTTTTTTTTAAATTCCTGATTACTAGAAAGATTATCTGAGTTGGTGCTTGAATTCAGCTCACCAACTCAATTTTCCAAGATGAAGGTTTATGCAGAACTGAGCTCTCTTATTGTAAAAGTCAAATACAGAGAACTGGTACACAGAATGCCACAAGGTCCCCAAACAACCCTTTGCAGGTTTTGAATTCTTTCTCCTAGTCTGGTTGCCACCCAAGGCTATAGAATCCAGTCTGTCCACCTAGATGGATTCATACCTTTGTCAAGGATATTACCATGTAAATAAAAGTAATGAACCTGACTAGAACTCGGCTCTCCAATTCCTCATGCTGAGTCATTATCCATTACTACATTGTGCCTTCATATATATATATATATATATATATATATAAAGATAATAAGAAAACTTATCTTTGATGAATCATTTTGGCTTTTGATGGACTTTATCAAGGTAAATATAAGGATAAAGTCTGTCAGAGGACAAAATATATCACCAAAGATAAGTCTTCGTTTTGTTTTTATTCATATATATATATATATATTATAATTTTTAGATATGGACAAAAACAACTTGCTCACTACAAAGATGCATTCTTGTTTTGATGCAGGTGCATCTCATGTTAAGATGCAGCCACATTGAAACAAGAATGCATCTTTGTAGTGAGCAAGTTTTTTTTGTCTGTATATAAAAATAATAAATAATTATTCTCTACTCTTGGTATCAAGCCCTCTTTTGAATTAATGCTGTCAATATTAGAATTTGTTATTTTCATTCTCATTACATTTGGATATATATATATATAGCTAATATTAGTGGTAAATATACACATATATATGCAAAATATATAAATATATATACATAGGTGCATACACATACATATGTTTTTTGAATAAAAAATTCCAAGAGGTTAGAATCCAGGTAGAACTCAATGTCCAGGACAGAGTAATATATATTATTAGTGTTTAAGCTTTTTTATTATATATATATATATATATATATATATATATATATATTAAATAGACAATGTCTATTATGTCTAATCATGAGCCATTCTAAAGTTTCTATGTTTGCTTTAATTTTGGCAGAAAATAAAGGCAACAATTGTCCTACATTTTGGATATTTTTATTAGGATGGTCCTTGATCTAATCTTTTGGCTCACATGAGCCATCTTCAGATTGGTTATACAGACATTTAAACAAAGATATTCACCATACACACACACACACACACACACACATATAATTAATGTATTTATGTTTAATCCATCATGTTTAATACTTCAAACTTTATTATAGTGGATACACATATTTGAAATAGATTTCCCATTTTTATTTTTACTTTAAACAGTGTGTATTACATCTAACAGGCTGTGTAATTCAAGAAATCTTAATCTGCAGCAGCTAACAAATCTGCATCCCTCTTTGTAGGAGAAACCACCATTTTATTTGGCTAAACTGTAACACTCTTTATAGCTGAATGGTAAAGCACACTGGATGAAAGTGGGGTTTCTCCTACAAAGGGACATGTAGGTTTGTTCACTGCCAAGGAGTGCATTTTCTTTATTATTAGGTTGGTGCAAAAATAATGTCGTTTTTTGACGTTCAATTTTATGTGAGAAAACGACATTATTTTTGCACCAACCTAATATGATTTCTTGAATATGCAGACAGCCATGTAATCCACACTGTTTAAAGTAAAAATAAAAATGAGGTTCCCTATTTCAAATACAAGTTTCCACTATTATAATGGTTAATGCAATATATATATATATATATAATGATATTATTTGGTTATCCATATGGATAATTTCAAAGAGGATATAGATCCAGAGAGCACAATGTATTATCAGAGCAAATAATTTTTTTTTCCTTTCTCCCTTCCCCCAATTTTGAATCTACATATTTAAGCATAATTTATGCTTAGATGAATGCCTTGTGCCTGGTAAAATTTTAAATCCATTTTTTGTGAAAATGTTTGGTCTGATGAGTTAAAACCAAAGTATTGGTTTTGTTATATACTGTACCTATGAACACTAATGGGTATGTCCCAATCCTCATAAATACGTTGGGCACTATTGTAAGGAGGTTAATATACTGTCTGAGTAGTCCACCACTAGCAGTGGCTTACCAACTTCACACTACTGGCAAGTATTGTATTTTGTTGATGTTATAAAGATTACCATTCCATTTCCAACCTCTGTTTTGGTTATTCCTCTTTCAGTAACCATTTCTAGGTTACAACTGGTTTTAATGAAATAAAATATTACCATGAACTTTTAAAGTCTCCACTTTTGTTCTAAACAGTATGAATTACATTCACCTGCCTGCTGCATTCAACAGTCTCAGTGACCAAGCAGTCAGTGCTACTTTTGATTGAAATTTATAAAATTTTTCTATTTTTAAGTCTAGTAGTTATTATTGCTCTTTTACAGTATTGATGGGAGTTTTCTTCCTAACCTGGAATGTCAGTATCTTCATTATGTCATTGTTTCCTCTTCAAGCTATATGTGATATCCATTTTAGTTGTTACTGCTATTGGAAGTCCTCAAGTGATGCGGTTTCTGTTATTTGATAAAGTTCTTTGTTTGGGATTCTGTGGTGCCAGTTTACAATGCCTGAAGATGGATGGGCTTCACTAAGACCTACAGGTTTCATTCACACAATCATTTTTAATCATTAAATTACGAAAGTGTTTCTATACAGCTGACAGTTGAGATATTTCTCAACAAATTTGATACCCTGCATGATATCCATATGAATATCTCAAGAACATGACTTAAGTTTTTAGGTTAATGTTTTGGTTTTGTAGCAATTTGAGGTATTGCGTGATTCTACTCTTAGTACAGTACATTCTATCTTCAGTTTCTTTATCCCCTATATGAAATTTGTTATAACTGATTGATTGATTTTCTGTTTAACAGCATATCAATACCTCATGGGTCATTTAATGCCCAAATTTAATTTTCTTGGGAGATTTGAAGTAATAAAATATGTTATTCTGCTTTCACAAGTGAATACATGGTAGATGATACTCAGCTTTTGTGAAGTTACCTGTTATGTGGACATGCTTACTTGAGGCAGTGATATGTGTTTTATGTTGTAGTTTTGTTGAAATTATATTTTGGAATACAGTTTGATTTAAGAAATTGTAGGATATTATATAAATTAATGTCATGAAAGTTCTTTCGTGTTGGTTATTTGGTAATATTTTAAGCTGATTTGAGTGAAGTCACGACAATTTGTTAGTATGTGTGTATTGGTAATTTTTTATATAAAATGTATTGCTGGTATTTTTATACTTTCAGAGTATTTTGTTTTTGTTAGGTGGGATCACTATTTGCTCACAGCTCCTCAAAACCCTCAGTCTTCCTTGCTGCTGGATGTAGTTTATCATCATACCTAGGACTATGTTAGAACTTAGTACCCCAAGGATTTGAAGTGTTTCAAATTTGCTCATTCCACCTCCTGAATTTTTATGATGGATTCAGGTTAAGTGCCATCACAGCTTTCATTCCAATTCCAGATCATAGTTTCTGTTTTAGGAAGGTTTATCTTGAATCCTATTTCTTGGAACACTTGGTAGTGGATGTTGATTTATTTTGTTCAAGATCATGCTTATCCCAACTATGAATACCTATGTCATCAGCATAGACACCCATCCTTGCATCCGTGCACTAGTGTCAGATAGGAAATCAGGAAATGTCAGCTTTTTAAAATACTGTTCCCATAAGATATAACTTGATTTATTTACTACAATAAATATAATATTTCAGTAGTTTATTCTGCCTCTTCTTATATTTTTCACTGTTCAACCCTTGCCTTCATCTCTATGATGAAAAAGACAATGTTCCTGTTTGATCACATATATAAATAAAAAGTACAGAATGTCATGTTAGGTACCGGCCCTTGGTCACAGGTAAGTGTTTCATGTATTTCATCCATTACATACCAATCATTATACCCCTCAGTGAACAGTTATGTTACTTGACTTAAAGGTTTTACAACTTAATTCTCAGATACTCTTTTCTTTTGCTTGTACAATTATCTCCCTTTGTTGTCAGCCATCTTTCATTTTGCTTAATACTTTGAACTGATTTTTATTTATTTATTTTTTACAACTAAAAACCTGTGACAGTAGGTTAAAGAAGTAAGATCACTCATCCATTTTAAAAAGTTCTTTTACAAACAGGAACAAAGAAAGTCCTATTTTGTATTTTTTTTAATATTGGTTTTATTTTTTTATGGTTTTCTAAATGTTTCTCGTCCATCCCTACATCTCTCTAAGTATTGCCCTGCAAGTTGGAAGTAAAACTGAATAGACTTTTATTCTCTTCTTTCTTTCTCTTTTTACACAAGGACTTACTTAAGATGAATGAAAATTGATGGATTGTTTCCTATTGTATCTTGTTTTGGCCTCTGTCATAAATTGGGAAATGAAAAGTAAAAATGACCTGTGCATTGAAAAGAAAAAAAGAACTTTCCTTTTTTTTTTTTTTAGCTTTAATGTCATTGTTGGTCTCTGTAGTATTGTCCATTTATTATTTTGCTGCTTTTCATTTTTGCTGTCTTTTCTTTCTGCCTTTTTTTCATTTGTAATTTTTTCTTTAAACCTTTATTTCCACTGTCCTCTTTCTTTTTATTTTCTTTAACAACAATTTTGTTTCTTTTTTTATACTTTCTTTCTTTATTACTAATTTCACTTTCCATTCCTTTCAACTTGACATTATTCCTTCCTTCTTTTTTTCCTTCCTTCTTTCTTATTTTGGTAATTTCACTTCTAATACTTTTATATTACAGTGTAACCCGGATATAAGAGGGATTTTATCTGGTCCCAAATTAGAGCCATACTTACCTAAACAAAATAGACCAAACTCGGATATAAGAGACTTCTTCTCCGGTCCCAGCAACTCTGTTATATCCGGATTACACTATATGTAGTCTTTCATTTTTCAACATTTTCTTTATGTACTACTTTATTTCTTTCTTTCTTTACTATCCTTCCTACCTTCTTTCCTATTTTGTTAATTTAATCTTTGCATTCTTTTCTATTCTATATTGTTTCATTCTTTCTTTCTTTCACTTCTTTCTCTTCTTTCATTTCTTCTTTCTTTCTTTCCTTTTTATTTTGTTAATTTCACTTTTCATAGTTTTTTATTTTGTATTTCATTTTTCAACATTTTCATTATTTATTTACTTTCTTTCTTTTACTTATTTACTTTCTTTCTTTCATTATTAATTTTGTTTTCAATTCCTTCCTACCTTACTTCTAATTTTGTTAAATTTACTTTGCCTTCTTTTCTATCTGATATTGTTTCATTTTCTTTTTACTTTTTCTTTCTTTCTTCTTTTCTACTCCACATTCCATTTTTCTTAATTCCTTTCCTCTCAATGTACCTTTTTGCATACAATGCCAAAAATTTGGCCTTTGGTGTCAATCACCAACTTTCTAATACTAACAAACAAATTTTAGATATTAAATTTTATAGTGAGCATGTCCCCCCACTTTCCAATATCATGAGATTGGCATGATATCTAAAAATAAAACAAATTATATATATATATATATATATATATACACACACACACATTCTAAACTACAAATAACAAAAACTTATTTCTAAATATTACTCCCCCCCAAGAACAAGAAGCAAATAAACCAAGCATTTGCAAATGATCCAAATAAACTTCTGATTGTCTCAGTATCTGTCTATATTTCTGAGATAAGGTATTATATACACTATTTACATTATTCAGACTATTGTCCTCATCTTTGTTGCCATATTTATCACAACATCTCGGCTGTTGCATACTCCAGCCTTCTTCAGGTGGTTGGAATGTCAAACTGAACCTTTTATTTCACTCACTGGGGTAAACTGTTCTAGTCCCACATGCCATGTCTGTCTGTCTCTGTCTGTCTATCTTTTAGCATATGTAAGTTCATGGCCTGCCAGAGTTTCCAGTCCTTTGTAACTCTGTCCATGCCTCTCAGTTCTTGCTCTACCATTTGTTGTCATACAAGAAGTCACACAATTCTGATATTAGGAAAACTTGACACTTTAAAGATGGAAAAGAAATTTTGACAACATCTGACAATTCTGTAGACATTCTTGCATATTTTACATCTGTTTGATAGAAGATTCCATTGTATTTCTAAAGACTTTGTCATGCAAATCAAAAATGGTTTACAGTACTTCATCGATTATCTGGATGTGAAATAAGGAGAAAAATTAAAATGATCCAAACTCTTTCTAATATTTCATCTTGGACAAGCTTTTTGAAAATTTAGAAATCCATACTCAATGTTTGATAAAACACTTTGAAATTGATCAACACCAAAACCCAATTTCAAATTTTTAAGTTGGTTGCACTTTCAACCTTAAGTCATCCTTGCCAAATTTACTTTAATCCATCTTCAGGCATTAGCAGCAGAAAAATGAGAATCCAGCCAGAAACAGACAAAAATTCATATATTTTTTTCATAAATAAATTGCCCAAAACCTATGAAAATTTTATTCTTGCACCAAACACAAAAATTTAGTCTCATTGGAATAGTAAAACATAATAGGTGCAAAACTGAAAAACAAGACAACTATTGTGTAAAATTTTAGAAACAAAAACACATTTATTTGCATTTACAAAAAAGGTACAAATACAAAGTTTGCACAAAAATTTCCTTTTATGCGTCTATTAAGACAGGATAACAATTTCAGATGGAAAGGATTACCAGCAAAAAATGGAAAAAATTAGTTTGGGAAAAGACAAGGATTTTGAAAATGACAAAAAGAAGAAACAATACAAGAAGGCAGTAAATAACAAAGGCACGACAGCCTTTGAGAAAAAAAAGAAAGGACCTAATTTTACTTGTCTCCTGAGCATCTTTGGGACATACAGTAATTTTTTGAAAAGTCCCTTTGTTGTAACCTAGGGAAGTTTACTGAATAGAATAATCAAACAAAGGTTGGTAATGAACGATAATACTTAAGACAAGAACAATACATATAAGATTCGCCATCAGCACATATAAGAAGTAGTCAACTGGTATGCTACAACACCTTAGTAACTCAACTCTAAGTTTTTGTTCCCTCTATTGAACTCACAACTCTTCTGGATCAATATATATATATATATATATAGGGTTTTTTCTTTCAATTATGCTTTCACTCATGGATACATATGGTATTGCTATGTGTTATAACCTAGGGAAGGTTACTGAATAGAATAATCAAACAAAAGTTGGTAATGAATGATAATACTTAGGACAAGAACAACACACATAAGATTCACTAGCAGCATATAGAAGAAGTAGTCAACTGCTAGAATTAAGTCAAGTCAATTCCACAATGAATTTCCAACTATAGACCAACATAAAGTGTTTACTACTTTATTTATGTGAATGGAGACATACCCATTATCGTTTGTAGGTATGCTACAACACCCTTAACTTCATAGTTTGTGCTTTGTAAAATTTCTTAGAATTCTTTTCATTTTTGGTTGTCCAACCAGTAACTGGTGCTTTCTTTGATGTTCTCTTCTTGATGTCGATGACCTGCCTTGTCCTCTTGTTATCAAAATTCCTCTCATCGCCTCTACTGACCTGAGCTCTATTTATTTTAAAAATTAGATTCACACCTGCCCCACTATTTGGGATGTTACTAAAGCATGAGACTACGTCTGTAATTAGTGTATATGAAAAAATAATTTTCCATTAACTGGAAATGAATACTTTTCAAATTTCGGCTTGTTTTAACAGCTGAGCTGCAAAGGTCATAAAAAATGTAACAATTTTTGCACAGACCATCTGGCCTTCATAAAAATAAAATTCTTTAAAAAAAAAAAATTTATTAAAAAAAAAAAACATTTTTAATATAGTAGAATAAAATTTTTATAAACCTTGAACAAAATGTTTGAAAATATAAGATGTAAATGTTAAATTTCTTTCTGAAAATGACTTCATTGTTTGTTTTTTTTCAATAATTTAGGTATTGTTCTGCTGAGCTTTCCTCTTTTGCTACATTGACTTTATTAATTTAAGCACTTTACTAGATTGGCAGCTAGGTCCCATCATTTTACAGTTGAAATTGGTAAATGTGACTAACTTTTATGCAAATTTTTTCTTCTCTTACACTTCTTGCTTGTAAAATTCTCTTCTGGTTTCTTGCTTCCCAGTTCACTTTGATCTTCAAAAATTTAATTCAGTGTCAATTGTTATCTTCTGTCTTAATTTCTGTTATTTCATTGTCTTCTCTCCTTAATAATGATTTTATTTCTCAGATTCTTTCACATTCAGTAACCTCTTGCTTCTTAGTGGCTTTATTGCCTTGCTTGGGGTGAAATGATAAAAAAAATATTAAATTATTGGGAATTTTGAATTCTGAATATACTTCTAACCACTGTCCCTATATGTCTGGATACTCGAGAAATTATTGTACTAAATTATCAAGGTTCATGCTCCTTGCCTTTATCTTGAAATGCCCTCATAAAAATTTCAACTGTGGCTTTTTAATGATTTTAAAAGATACTCTATGCTTCGAACATAAAATTTTATTCACTAATTATTTACTTTTTCCTCCTCAATAGGACTAGATAGTTTTGCCTGTCATCTGGTTCACACAACTTCCAGTCTTTTGAACAGGAGTAGAGGTTTATCCTTTTTTCCCTGTTTAGGATTGAATTTCCAGGTTCTTTCTAAAATCTTCTCATTCTCTTTCATTCCAAGTATGCCCTTGCATCTTAGTGGCATTATCACCTTCCTTGGGGTGAATTGATTAAAATATACAAACTTGTTAGGTAGGTTACTTGTTGTTTCCCTCTTGCCTTTAATATGCCTTGTGAGTACTAAATTCTCCAAACCTTCTCTCCTCATTGTGTCCTAGAAATTTTGACTTCTGATTATAAGTGCCTCTGTTGATGATTTGATAATTCTATAAATAAAAGTTTATTTTTATACAAACCTATATTCTGTCTGAATTTCTGGGATGATGAGTTATCACTATTTACATTTGGACAAATGTTGTCATCTTTTCTGCAATTATCACAGTGTTTAAGCCTTTTTTTTTTAGTTATATGTCAATTCAGGTAAACTCCAAGGAATTTTAAACCAACCTCTTTTATTTAAGCTATGGGAGTAAATTGTTCTCATTCTGCTCTTCATGTCAATGGACACCTGAAGAAGGATGAAGAGCACAGTAGTCAAAATGTTTTCATAATAACAACAAAGATAAGGACATTAGTCTGAATGGAAATAATGTAAATAAACCTATTTTTTATGTGGTGGTGTTTTTTCAGGATTTGGACAATCATGGCTCTCTACAGCTTCCCGTTTTTTGTAGTTCTAAGCAACATTTGTACATCCCTCATACACCCCACTCTACCATCCATTTACACAAACTCATTAGGTAGGTTATTTGACATTTTCCTTTGCTCCTCTTGTTTTCAGTATGCCCTGTGAATGTTAAATTCTCCAAGTCCTCTATCCTAATTATGTGTCCTGGAAATTTCAGCTGTCTTTTCTGATATAAGTGTCCTCTTCTTTCCTATTTTCCTTAAGACTTCCATGTTGCTCACATGCTCTGTTCATGGTATTCTTAGCATTCATTGGTGGAACCATATTTTTGTTGATTCAAGTCTCCTCTTCATCTGTGAGGAAATTGTCCAATATTCTCTGCCAGACAGGTGGATTGATATCACATTCCAGTTCAGCATTTTTTCTTTGTTTCTAAGTGTTGTAGCATATCTACGGACGATAGTGGGTATATCCCCATTTACATAAATACAGTAGTAAATACTGTATGTTGGTCTGCAGTTGGAGATTCATTGTGGAATTCACTTGACTCATTTTTAGCAGTTGACTACTTCTACGTGCTGCTGGCGAATCTTATGTGTTTGCGTCCTAAGTATTATCATTCATTACCAACCTTCATGTGATTATTCCATTCAGTAACCTTCCCTAGGTTACAACACTGACCAATGCAGTAACCTCAATGAATGTTGAAGAGAATTCTTTTTTTCACTGTACTCCTCCCTTTTCATGTCCTCTCTTGAGGTTTTGATCCTTATAAGTGCCACATTTTTATTACTGCTCTGGTTTTCCCTACTGAGTTGATTGTTCAAGTGGTTATTCACCTTCTTTTTTGGGAGGAATAAATTAGACATTTATCAGGAACTAAGATTTCTCTCATTCATATTGTTGTAGCATACCTAAAGATGATAATGGGTATGTCCCCATTCACATAAATATAGTAGTAAATACTGTATGTTGGTCTGGAGATTCATTGTGGAATTCGCTTGACTCACTTCTAGCAGTGCCACTAGTGAATGTTATGTGTGTTGTTCTTGTCCTAAGTATTATCGTTTATTACCAATCTTCATTTGATTATTCTATTCAATAACCTTTCTCTAGGTTACAACACCAAGAAAATGTTCCTAGCTCTTAATATTTTGTTTCTGGAAATCATTATTTTGGATTTTTGTCTCACATTTTGCATACTGTGTAAATAGTGAAAAAAGGCATTAGTGAAAGTTTTCAAATGATGTTTTTTTTAATTCTTACCAAGTGATTGATTCCTGTCAAGTTTGTAAATGGTTGTGTCAGGTTTTTCTTGTCCAATTATCCATTTGCTTGTCCATTATCCAAACAATAATAACAGTAAGACTGTTATGGAAGCATGACTTGTTCAAGTACTTATTCACCTTCTTTCTTCTCCATTGATTATTGCAGCTTGCCAGTGATGAGACCTTTTAGTCAAGATACCTGATTATGAATCAGGATAATGTGAAGTTTCTTATAGACATGAAGTCATAATGAATACAATCCATGTACGAATGTCTATAATAAAATTCACATTACTTTGTTCTGAAACAAGAAAATTAAATTAGAAACAAAGAAAAGAGAACTGAATTGTTACATAATATAAGTTCTTCTATATGGTGGTGAATACTGGAAAATCTCCGCACAGATGAAGAAGAAACTTAAGTGATGGAAATCTGGATGCTGAGAATAGCATAGACTTAACATGTGGGCAACAACAGTTTTAAAGAATATGGAAACTTACATTTAGCATCAGAAAGAGATGCCTGTCTATATTTCTGAGATAAGGTAATTATTTACACTATTTACATTGTTCAGACTGTTTTCCTCATCTTTGTTGCCATATTCACAATGTTTCAGCCATTGTACACTCTAGCTGCCTTCAGAATCTGTCTATATTTCTGAGATGAGGTATTGTAATTATTTACACTATTTATATTGTTTGGACTGCTGGCCTCATCTTTGTTGCCATATTCACTACATTTCAGCTGTTGTAGGCTCCGGCCTTCTTAAGATCACTGGAATTTCAAACAGAACCCTTTATTTCATCCACAGAGAGTCAATTGTACTAGTTCCACATGCCATGCCTCTTCTGGATATATCAATATTAGTTATTTCTCTTTAACTCTCCAGTTTTTTGTTCACCTCTGCTCTAGCCAGGTATTGAATTCACAATTCTTTTGTGTCAAGTCACTGAATTATTTCAATGAACATTGAATCCACTTTTATCCCATGGGCCATGTGTCCTTGAGGAATTTGGGGGATTTATCAACTTAATGTCTCAGTAAAAATTTTTTTTTACCAGAGTTCATATTACAGTATGTTGTTATTGTTTTTCTCTAGCACTCTTGTATTACTGGTTCCCATATTGTATTCATGTCTATCCTTGGTCAGCTTAGGAGATTTTTGTGGCCTAGGATATGTGCTGATTCCTTAAGTTTTTGAATTTTCCAGTGATGTTCTCTGTCTATCATTTCAACCTCATTCCACAAAGGACAATGATCTTCTTTTCCTTCCATATATGGCCACCCATGCCTGATTTTTCTATTTCTCTTGTGTTACGACTTTACAGTGTTCTTGCAGGCTTATCTTAAAGGAGCAGCTTATTTCTCCTTTATATTTTTTTACCACAGCTGCATGGGATGGCATACATGCAGTTCTTAATCATGTTCTCCTCTATGAGAGGTCTTACTTGGAAGTGGTGCCTCCGAAATGTTGAACCATTTTTGAAGGTCATCCAAATATATGGACTACAGATCTTTTGCATTTTTTCCGATAATCCCTTCACATAGGGTAGGCAGACTGAGGCTGTTTTCTGAGTGTTTTTATCCTCTTGCATCCTTCTATTCTAGTTTGTCAGAGCTGCTACCATGTGTCCAGGGTAGTTGTTACATTGTAGGGTACTGCTTATACTGACCATTTCTTGTTCATATGTCTCTGGGTCAGCCCTTGTGGCTTTTGCTTGATGTTGTAAGGAGAAACAATCCCTTTATTTACACTGTATTGGTGGTGGGAGTTGAAGTTGAGGTATTGTCTTGTGAATGTTGGTTTGTGGTATACAGATGTTTTGAACCCATGCTTTGTTTGAGATATTAGTACATCCAGAAATGCTAGTTTGTTGTTGTTTTCTCTTTGCATTGTCAACTGTATAGACGATCTTATTGAGTTCATATAGTTCAGTAGTAGTTGGACCTTTTTCCGGTGTGGCGTATGAATGTGTTGTCTACATATCTCAGCCATAGAAATGGCTTTAGTGATGTTAATTCTAATGCCATTTCCTTAAAGTATTCCATGTATATGTTATCCATTGCTGGTGATAATGGCTCACCATCTGGTTGGATTGGATGGGAGCATCTTTGATTATTTCCATGAAGTAGCAGAGTCTTGGACAAATGATGGTGACTTTTTTATTAATGGGTCAATTATGTCCACAAGGAAGTGACTCAGAGGATGGTATACAGTGTCTTAGCAGCTATCTATTGGCTTGAGTGGAATACCATCTTTATGAATTTTGGCAAGACTGTATATGTTAGGTAGCCTGCTGTAACATTGTGACAACTGCCCATCGGAAGTGATCCTTGCTCTTGATTAGGATCTGCAACGGCTTTTGTTCCATTTTCATTGTTGGGTCTTTCTCTACTATAGCTGCCATTTCTAATGTGGTCTTCTAGTTTTTCTGTATATTCCATTTTGTCCTTCACTACAGTCGCATTCCCTTTGTCAGCTGCTAATATGATGATGTCATTTCTCTGTAGGGTTTTGATTGCTAGCCTCTCTAGTTTTATGTGGCTTGATTTAGGCAGCTTGACTTTCTCCAGTATCTGTCTCACTTTCCATCTTAGCTCATCTGCCCAAGCCTGAAGAATGCTCAAAGCTATTTCCTTGATTCAGATAATGATGTCCAAGCCTGATGGTTGTTGTGAAGTAGAAACCCTTGTTCAGTACTAACTCCTCAGAGGCACTCAGCTAGCATTGACTGATGTTGATTACTGGCTGCACTGGGGTGGCGGTTGATGGACCTTGTGCATCACCTGATCATTCAGTCTATTCAATTTCTGTACTTGGTGAGCCTTGCTTGCACTGGATTTATGTCTGAAGGATATCTCCAGATCACCTTTGGCCGAAACATTGTGAATATGTCAACAAAGATGAGGACAACATTCTGAACAATGTAAATAGTGTAAATAGCAGAAAGAGATAGCCAAAATCTTTATGGAATATAATGAAGAAAGAGGGTTTGGAAAATCTGACACTCAGAGGACATATTGAGGGAAAGAGGAAAGCAGCAAATAAACTATTTAATGAGTTTGTGTAAATGAATAGCAGAACAGGGATTAGGAGAGACAGCAAAAAGATTTAATTTATTAAGAGCTAAAAAAGACAGGAAATTGTGGAGAGCCATGATCGCCAACATCCTGAAGAGACACAGCACATCAACTGACTCTGTCTTGTATTTCTCTGCCATTATTTTCAACTAGGAACAGGTGTTTTTATTAGGCATTAATCATGTAAGACATAAAATCTTCAGTTTTGGACTAGCAATCTATCCTTATTAAAAAAAAAAAAAATTTTTAAACACCCTTGTGACAAACGATGATTGGATCTTTTGGAAAATAAAGAAAAAAATCATTCTGTCAGGTGTAACACAAAGTGATAAATTTTGCTTTGTTTATTTGGATCTTAAGTTAAAAGTTTTTGATTTGTATGAATATCCTGACTTCATTTATCATTAAAGATGATGTTTCTATATAATAAATGTGAATGTCAGTGTGTCACATGTTTTCAACTTTACTCCTAGAGGCCGTAGCCCAATATATACCATTTTCGAATCGAGACGACTCCGTGAGCAAATTAAAATCATTCCAGGCCAAATCCAGACCCGCAATCCTGAAATTTGGGATTCCCAAATTTTCATTACTGTGATTGTTTTCTGATTGCACCATCTCGGCTTTTACTGATGAGAACAATTAAAGAGGCACAACTCTCTAACTTTCAATAGCTCATGTTCAAATGAAAAATTACTGTTCTCAAATTACAGTGTTTCAAAATATAATTCTCCATGTTTTCAGCTTTTCTCCTAGAGGCATTAGACCAAAATATCATAGCATTTTGGAATCAGGCTGACTCTGTGAGTAAATTAAAAACATTCTGGACCAGATTTGGACTCAGAATCCTGAAATTTAGAATTACCAAGTTTTTATTACTGCCATTGTTTTAGGTGATTTTTTTTTTTTTTTTTTTACATCATTTTTTGTGATGAATATTTTGTAAAATAACAATTTTTATAACTTGGAAATACATTTAGGAGTAATCAAAATTAATTGCAAAATCCAGTGAAAGTCAAAATAAAAATAATTGTTTGTATGGTTAGTAAGGACCTATGTACCTAAAATTGTCTTTAGATTAAGTGGTGGCAGAAGAATTATCCTTGAACTTTTAAAAGGTATGCTTAAATATTAATGCGATACTTAAATGCAGTGATTAATTTTGGGTTCTTCTGTAGATTATTGTTGCCTATCACATTTACTCCTCCCTATGTATCATGATGAAGGCCCAGTCAAGAGTCCCTCCACAGGAGCTAGCTTAAATGTCACCTGATATGATAGCTTTTAAGTTAGCAAAAAATAGAAAGGTAGCATCCAACACTAAATTTGACCTTTTGTCACATTTTATATGATTGCTATTTCCATGGTGAGATATAAGTTCTACCAGTGAGCTGTTCTGTTGGTGAAATGTAAGTTCCATTTGAGAAGCTTCCTCCCATAAACCACTGCTGAGTGGAATGCATTCCCAATCACTACAATCTTTACCTGTTCAAGTCTCAGGTCAACTATTGTCCTCCCCACTTAACAACATAAACAGTGCCTCTGTAAACCTTAACCTTCAATATTTTCTGGGCCTTGTACAGGGTGAACCTTAATGTAAAGAAATTATGTGACATAGGGATAAATACCTATGAAATGCAAGTGAAAGACATATTTTTTGTGCTGAATAGGAGTGAGGAGAGAAATCAAATAAGTTTTGGGCTGTGAGACATGAATACTGATAAGTGGATCATTTTTGTGTTGTTGGTTTGGGTGAGGAGTTTGTAAAATACTGTGGCTCTGAATAATGAACATGTCAACTTGTGAACAGTTTGTTTTATTTCTTTATCTTCTTGTTGATTTTTTTGTTGTTGTTGCAAGCCGTGTTTTTGGGGACTAGCATGTTTCTTGTTGACATAAAACAAAAGCTCAGCTGGCTTAAGACCACATCAGCTTCACCACCCCCAATACAATCACCAAGGTTAAGCAATGTCAAACTTGGTCAGTACCTAGATGAATGACTGCTTGAAAATATCAGGTGCTGTTAGCTTGGATGTGCAGGTGGTGTAATGGCTAATGGTTCAGAATAGTTAATTGAAGAGCCGAGTTCCAATTCCTGTTGGGTTCATTATATTCACTTACACACAAATAGCCTTGGGAAAGGTATCAATCCACCTCTTCTCTCTTCAGCTATGGGTAAATTAGTAAGATTTGTATCACTAAACCATTATTATCTCTCCCCCCACCAAAAACTTTTGGCTTTAAATAACCTGCAAAGGGTTGATAAGACATAGAAAATGAATGAATCAATCAATTAATAAAAGCTCCTCCAAAAGAGGCAATCAATCTATTTGGAAGAGGAATATAAGTTTGAGATTATAGTTATAGGAGGTCAGAGGAAGAGGGAAAACAAACCATAACAATGCTATAAAAAGCACTTTCTTACTTGTCATGCTGTTTAAGGATGCTGAGAATATCATGAATTGAACACTTGAACTTTAAAGAATATGGAAACAAAAAGTACACTTAACTATAGCATCAGAATGAGACAGTTGAAACTTTTAGATCACATAATGAGGACAGTGGGTTTGGAAAATTTGACACACATATGACATAGTGAAGGAAAGAGGGACAGAAAGAGGCACATAATCTACCTAACAAGCTTGTGTAAATTGTTGGCAGATCAGGGATTACGAGGAATAGCTAAAAGAGCAACTTTATTAAGGGCTACAAAGGAGAGGAATTTGTGAAGAGATGTGATCGCCTACATCCTGAAAGGACACTGCACATAAAAGAGGAATGTACTTGTCGCAAAAGACAATTTAACAAAGAATATAATACAAATAAGATTAAATTCTGAATAAGGTATGTTGAAATATAATACTTTTTATGAGATATTTCAGAAAATACTTCAATAGATTATTCTAGAAATTGCTTGTTCAGACTGAATTGAAAAAATATATGTATATATAATTTAAATAAAAACAGACCACTTTAAGTGGTCTGTTTTTATTTAAATTATTTGCTCTGGATTTACATTGAGCTCTCTAGATTTTATTCTCCTTGGATCTACTCATACGGATTACCTAGTTTTTCATAAACTATATATATATATATATATATATACACACACACTTATGTTATCGGTTTGAAGGGGATGATCCCAGCATGCAGCACCTTTGGAAAGTGCCTGTAAACCATACCATGGGTTGACCCAAGCTTTCTGAGTGAAACTGAGTAAACAGAACACTTGTGCTAACACGAAGTCACAAGTCATCATGACTGAGGTTTTGAGTGTGCTGTCCTTGCTCAAATTACTGATCATGCTAGATAACATGCTCTTTCCCAGAAACTGTAACTAAGGTCTACTCAGCATAGTTACAGTATAAACCACAAGTTGGCTCTGTGGGTGTTGAACAAACACAAATGTGCCTGAGGAAGTGCCTGAATTAGGGATTGGCTAGCCACCCTAGTAGACAGGCATCCTCAAATACGAGTGGCCAGCTATTATATACTTATGTGCCAAAAGTTACAGGAGAGCAGTATGTAAACACAATGGTATTTTTTTTTTATTTATTCACCATTTGCAAGTTGTTAAAATCGAGAAAATATTTTTAGACTGCAAGAATTTTTGGGAGATAATAATGATTCACTGATAGAAGTTGTATTGAGCCCTTTTTTAAATTAATGTTATGAACATTTGAACTTATATTCTTTTCATTCTTTTACATTTGGAGATATATGATGACTGTCTGCTTGCTGAATGAGGTTGGCCACCGGACAGGTTTGAGTAGATATGGAGGGAACCACCTCATCCACTGCAGACTGTTTGGTGGCCATTCTATAATAAAATTAGATAAAGGATTTTATATAGTTTTACCTTACTTTGATGACAATCTTTGGAACTAGGTACTGCTGGAAAAAAGGCCCCAAACTTAATAAAAACAAATTTTTATTGTCAAAATATTTATGCTGTTATTTAGAGGAAAGCCCAAAGTATTTTTTTTATTATTTTATTAAATTTTTTTATGTATATAAAATATTACATAATTTTCCCCTTTGAAAGTATGGTCGACCATACACAACATAATCAGAAAATAAGAGCGATGACTATAGTAAATTCAAATTCGACATTCCTAAAATTAGAGTACGAAGAATATTTTCCAACATTTTTCAGATTACTTAGTATTTAAAAATTATATAAAAAGACACTTAACCATCATTTTGTTAAATTATGTTTTAACAGATAGTCTCCATAGAACAACAATAAAGTTGTTGACGGATTTTATCATCACTTGTCAAGTGATGATGATAAGCACTTAATCATCGCTACTGTTTGTTTGAAAAATCTATTTCTGTGTTATTTTAGACTTCAAGTAAATAATATTTTTTCAAATCAGATTAATTATACTCTATTTCAGCTAATATTCCACAAATAAAGTTGTAGAAAAGTATATTTTATTTTTGGAAGATTTTAAAACCGAGACTTACCTTTTGTTTACAAATGTGTCAAAAATGGCCAATTTTGTGAAAGTGATCAAAAATTTGAGATTCCAATCAGTATAATTTCTATTTGAAATACACCAGAGTATTTTGCTTACTGGAAATAGTAAATTTAATTATTTAGCTTTCAATTAAAGCTAAAACGAAAGCTTCAAGAATGCCTTTTCATTTTAAACCTTAGTTATCAAAAATTCAGTGGCAATGCCTAATTGGATCTCAGTGACAAAATTTGGTGTGCTTTCATTGTATTTAAATCAAGATGCATTATTTGCTATTAGGTTGGTGCAAAAATAATGTCATTTTTTGACGATTTTTTTTATTATATTTCACCCATTTATCCAACTTTTTTGACTTCCCTATTTGCTTTAAATGGCGAACGACTGTTGAGTGGTCGACCTCGAGTTCAACAGCAACTTCTCGTGTGGTTTTGTGAGGATTGGCCTCAATTAAGGCTTTCAAATGTTCGTTATCAACCGCAGTCAGCCGGCTGCGACCATCTTCATCTTCGAGGCTCTCGTCACCATTGCGAAATTTCTTGAACCACCGTTGTGCCACACGTCTGTTAGTGGTTCCTGGGCCAAACGCATCATTGATATCACGAGCTGTCTCGGCAGCTTTTCGGCCCAGTTTGAACTGGAACAAGAAAATCGTGCGCATTTGAATTTTGTCCATGCTGTCGAAAAGCCTGCAAAAAAATGAATGAAGAGATTGAGAACGGTAACGAATAACAGGATTCGGTAGAGCGAAAAACGCGCTTCAAAATGATATATAACATGGCTATATATATCAATGAATTAATTCAGAAATCATATATAAAAGTAACATATGTGAGAAAACGACATTATTTTTGCACCAACCTAATAATTATAACTCTATCAAATTATATTTCACAGATCCTTGTGGAGATATTTAGAAAATTACTCAAAAAACACCGTAGCTACTGGTATAAAGTTACCAGTTCTTCACAATGACTACTGCCCCGAGGGGCCCATCTGTACCTGTAAATATGTGTCATTTTCATCTTTTCCAGTCTATGCATCAACTTGTGATGGGCTCAAATTCCGTCTTCCTATAATTTAGAATCTACTACAATATCTTCATAGACATTAAAAAATAAACCCCTCTCTTGGTTTAAAAGCAGGCAAAAGATGTATGTATATGTTGTATTTTGAATTTTTCGGAATTGTATTTTTTTTTTTTTGCATGTTGGAAGTGTTTTAACAGAGGTTAGAAAGATCAACACTGAAATCCAGAGGTGTATTGGGAGAGGCAAGGAAGCATTCCAAAAGCTAAGTAGTTTATTAAGATATAGGAAAACTTCACTAGAAACAAGGAAAAGAGTACTAAACTGAATGATATCTGTCCTCCTGTATGGCAGGAAGTGCTGGACAATCTCCTCAAAGATGAAGAGGTGACTTGAAATGTAGTTCTACAGAAGGATGCTCAGGATACTGTGAACTGAACATGTAAGGAATGAAAAGTTTTGGAGAAAATGGAAACTAATACTTAACATCAGGTAGAGAGGTTTCTGGAGCATATAACGAGGAGGGGGGCTTGGAAAATTTAATACACACAGGACAGATAGTGGGCAAGAGAGAAAAAAGAAGACAATGCATAACATACTTAGTGAGCTTGAGTAAATGGATGGTGGAACAGGCCTGAGGAGAAATAACAGAAAGACAAAGTTTATTAAGAGCTACAAGGGACAAGAAGTTGTGGAGAGACATGATTGCCTACATCCTGAGGGGACACAGCATATACAAGGGTGCTTCACAAAGTTAGTGGAAAAAGTTCATCACTAAAAATCATATTATAGCATGTTCAAACATGAACCCTTTATTGCAGATAATAACACATTGCCTCCAGTTGGCAGCCAGGCACCATTCAAGCAACAGGGAATCAAAACCGAGGCCAGGACAAACATTAAATTCATGGTGAAACTTGGTTAGGAGAATAGGCAAATTATTTATGCTCTGGAACAAGTTTATGGTGACAATGCCCCAAAGAAATCAACAACCTACAAATAGATAAGTCAGTTTAGAAGTGGAAGAAATGAAATTGAAGATGAGCCCCGAAGCAGCAGGCCATCAAAATCAGACTATTGTCCTTGTCTTTGTTGCCATATTTATTACATTTTGGCCGTTGCACACTCCGGCCTTCTTCAGGTGGTTGGAATGTTGAACCAAACCCTTTATTTTGCTCACTGGGGTAGACTGTTCTTGTCCCACGTGCCATGTTTAATGGATGTCAGTTATCAGTTATCTCCTGTTAATTCCCCTCTGAAAGTTCTCCACTGCCTTAACTGGGTATTGAACTTACACTCTTTTGGGTCCTGTCACTGGATCTAACTAACACCTTTATCCACTGTGCCATGTGTCCTTGAACAGTCTACCCTGTGAGCGAAATAAAGGGTTTGGTTCAATATTCCAACCACCTGAAGAAGGCTGAAGCATACAACGGCCAAAATGTTGTAATAAGTATGCCAATAAAGATGAGGACAATAGTCCAAATAATGTACATAATACTTCATCTCAGAAATATAGACAGACAATGTCAGTTTGTGAGGAAAATATTGTTGCTGTTTATGACATGATTGAAAAGGATAGACGAATAACCACCGAATCAGTAAAAGAACCACTTAACATCTCCATGGGTTCTGCACATGCAATTCTGGTGGAGAGTTTGGGGCTAAACAAGCTTTCTACTCAATGGGTCCCTACGCTGTTGCACCTAGATCACCAGCCAAAAGGGGCAGATCTTTCTATGGCAGTTTTGAACAAGTGGGCTTAGGACTTGTCTGTAGAGAATTGTGACAGGAGATGAAACATGGCTCTGCCAGTCTGATCCCAAGGACAAAATTCAATCAAAGAAATGGCTGCTCAAGAGTGGAAGTGGACCAGTCAAGACAAAATTTGAGCGTTCAAGAGGAAAAGTCATAGTCGCTCTCTTGGATGTAGAGAGGATTTTACTGGTTGACTTCCTTGAGAGCAAGACAACTTATGCTTATTATGGATGCATTTTGAGAAAATTGTCCAAAAACAATCTCAGAAAAATGCCCTGAGAAGATGCATCAACACATTCTTTTCCATCACCCATGATGATGCACCTTCTCATAGCACTCAGCAGACAAAAGCTGGGTTACGTGAATTTTGATAGGAAATTGTCCAACATCCACCTTGCAGCCCTAATTTAACCCCATCAGACAAGATTTAGATCACATGACACTCAGTTTTACTCAGGCAGACTTAAAGGCTGGTATCAATGTTTGCAGAAGTGTATTGACATTTTGAAAAATAAACATCAAAACTGAAACTGTTTTTTCATATTGTCCTTTTGCTATAAACTATTGAAGCCTCCTTGTAAAGAAGTTTTTTTTTGTGTAGCAATGTTCTATTCATTTCTTCTATTCTTAATTTATCTGATAAATTCTGACAGCTTAAGTGTATTACTCTATTTTTTTAATGCTATATCTTTTTAGTATATAAGCAATTAGGGATTATTCTCCACAAATTCCGCTTCTTTATTATCTGTGAATTGATATGACTTCTTGGGGAAAGATAGTGGAACAGTCCCTGAGACTGTATCTTCCATGGTTTGCTTGCCCTTCTCTTAGATTTGCTTCCATTTTAGGCTAGAAAACCAAATCAGCTCTTTCATACATTTCCCAATGGCATTTGTGCAAAAGACAGTGCAGTAGACTGATATTACACAATTTAAAAAAGCAAAAAACATGCAAGGATAAAAATATGAAATAGGTATAAGTCAAATTTGTTTATCAACTTTATTTTTTTTTTATGTTTTTTATTCTGTTGATTTTCCAAAGGTATTAGGAATGTATATTTATTTTGTAAAAATTACAAAATTGTAGCACAAATCCAAAGGGGAAATGGGGAAAGGCTGGTCTTCACTTACTATCATGACCCATTCATTCAATACAGTATACTCAATCAACACAAGAACTTGTCCATCTCCTCCGAATCCAACATATACCACAATACTACATATTCACCAGGGACCTACAAAACACTGCATGACATAAAAATTTAATAAATGTTCAAAATGTCTCTTTTTTTTTTTTACAAAATTATATGAAAATTTTCATGAAGCAAAAAGTGATGGGGGAGGGAATGAATCCAGAAAATTAAACTAAAGATACAATGAAATATTCAAACTAAAACAAAACAGACTGTCCACCCATCAAAATAATGGCCACTGTATTCTGCCATTCAACAGCAGACTCACTAATAGAGTGGGGAAGGAAAAATTAAAAAGTGGAGTGGGGAAAAAACAAAGTCTGACCCCGCTGAGATGAAAAAAGGGGACAAAAACAAACTTGGGAGTTTGGGAATTTTGACGTGGCTCATGACAAATGTGTGTGCCAAGAACAGGCTATGAAACAACACTTATTCACATTAACTAGAAAAACATAAAACAGTCTAATTTAACCAGGGGAGGGTTCACAGGAAGCTGCACCATTGAGCTCAAGAGGACTTAAAAGAGAAAATCAAAGCTAGCCCTAGACACACAAACCCCAGATACTCACCTTTCACTGAAATCTGTCAATATCAAATGCTTTCTATCAGATATAATCTTCATCCTGAACTGATGCCCAAAGAATCCAACAAGATCCTGATCAGAATAATGCTTATATTGCAAGATTCCCTCCATTAGTGATGTCCATACCACTATTCTCGCCACAGTTAGCAACATGAGAAACACCATCCATTTCACCTCGGAGACACCTTGTCACAGTAGTATGCAAGATCAATGGAGCAATACAAGCTGTGAACATGCTGATATAGTCCCAGAAAGGGCAAAGCAAATCTGCCTAGCCCCATCTGAAGGTTACATTATTGAGAGGTAGAACATTCTGAATCACTCACCAGGTAAGCGAAAACTCAAAGTTGTTGATGTAGATCGCCACTGGTGCCCAAGACCAAAAAGATCATAACTCTGATACTGACAAGCTGGCCACAAGTGGGGTTAGTCATGACCCCCTCCACTAAATCATGATACAATAGTCTACAAGTCCATGAAAGTTCACTGGACTGAGGAAGAGCCCTTAAGGCCACCCAACACTCTTGCAGGAATCTCGATTGATTCTGAGGCTTATGATGGTGCTCAGCCTCGGAAATGGAGAGAGTGATGGAAATGCTAGGGAAAGCATCCCTAATAGTCCCTTCTAAAATTGAGTGTTCCATCATGCACAACATATGAACACCAACTTTGAGGCATACCGATGACACAAGTGTGGTGTTCCCAGCCCCTCATGGCATGGATGTTGGACAACAGTCTCTCTACAGAACAGATGCTTACAGCCACCCCACAAAAGAGAGGCCAAAAAATGATTGAGTGCCTTCTTTCTGTTCATGTGGAGAGGAAGTACAGCCAATTGATAAAGGATAATCGCAAATAAATAAGTGGTACATGCCTCCACGTTACTCTTCACAGACAACCGCCATCAAAGCCAAATCTGAACCATTGCTTCGACCTTTGACTTTACTTCAGACCAATTCTTCTTCAGCTGGAGACCAGGCCCGAACGTCCAAGAATGCAGACAAGTTTGTCTGTCTAATTAAAGGGCCCCAGAAACGTGACCCCCTTCCAGGCACCTAATCACAAACCGGATGACTGGTCACGATTAAATTTGACCCTTGTTATCTTCTCATACCACTCAAGTGCCTTCTCTTCTACCTCAATGTCACTACAGCATGACAGGAAAATAGATACAGTGTATGCAGAAACCCTGGCTCAACCTCCTGGGACTGCAATTCTGTGTAGGGATGGACTGCATGCTCTGTTCCTTAGATAGCGAAGTAGGGGCTCCAACACCAAAGCATATAGTAAGGGCAACAGTAGAAAATCCTGACAAACCAACCTAGACAGCAAAAGCGCTCGACCACTTCCCATTTATCTGTACTACAGCAATGGGTGGAGCGATACAGGAGACTGATCTGCCAGCAGAAATTGAGTTTACAGCCTCGTTTGATGGAATATCCTACTGGGGAGAAGGGGCAGCTAACTTTTTCCCCTTCCTCCTCATGACTTCTTTCCATTCATTGTAGCTGCTGTGGTCTGACCAGACTTTTCTCTCCCCCACCGCTTTTTCGTGTGTTACTGGTTTGGTTACTGCTGGACCTACTGTTGGTGGTGGTGGTGTGGAGCCAGGTTCTTTTGGGAGCACATTTTCGCCAAGTGTCCCACAGAACCAGCAGTGAGGACAACAGCCTTCCACAAAGACAAGGAAGTTCTGACCATGACATGACCAAATATCTGGGATGTCATTGAACTGCTTGCAAGACATTGTGATTTGCAGAACAAACTCAGCAGTTGCAAAGCCCGCCTTGCTGTAGACGGCAAACACATCCTGTACTTAACCAAAGCAGAAGAAAAAGACTGCAATCACTCCTCCATTACATCCATAGGCATGCTGAGAAGAGTGAAGGTGGTCTTTTGAGTGCCCATATATTCTGTTTGCAGACATACTGATTTTCTTGTGAGTATGCTGCCAGCTAAATTTTTGGCTTGACCTTCGTTTGCCAGCAGGACATCCCACATGGTGTTTGATCGGTGTGCCAAGACTTTTGGTTGAATTTGGAGGATTTTCAAAGCCTCCTCTATTGCCTCCTTGCTGACATCAATGAACCACTGCATTGAAACATTGATTGTCAACAGGAAAATAGTTTGTTTTTTTCAATTGCCTTCAGTGCCTCAGGAATAGTACGTAATTCATTCTCCTTGGTAAATGAGGCATATTTTTCCTGTAGAGCCATATATTCTTTGGAACTTTTTTTCTTGGGATTATTCAATCCCCAAGGTGTGATTCCCAGGGGTTGCTGTGGGGGCAGCTACAGCATACTGGTCATACCCCTCACACTGTATGACAACAAAAATCAAAAAATGTAGAACAGAAAAAACAGTTACACAAATGTAACAGAAACTAGACTTCCAGAGATTTACTGGCATAACTTTAAATTACTTTTATTAATAGAAGATAATGTTAGAATACATGCTGTTATTTGCATTCAAACCAGCCACACAGTACTGCCAAGTAAGTAAGCTAAGAAGGACTCTTCCAGTGAACCTGTGTTACTTATATAGTAGTTCCTCATGAAAGACATTTCATGCTGGAACCTATTACATCCCTTCCTTCACAAGAATGTTCGTTATCTCAGTTTCACGGTTAGCTGAGATAAAAAAAATTGATCAACATGTGAATTAATAGGGTTAATAGAGTTGATAGAGTATCACTCATGTCCGTATCGGTCAGGGGGTCTCACTTCCCTTTTAGATCTAGTCATGTAAGGGTTGTCCCTGCAGGTGGTTGACAAGCATGATTTTTTTCTCCATCATAAGTCTTGTCATCAATATCAAAAGATGCTGATTTCTCATGGAGTAGGTGTCGGTTGATCCTAACCACACCACCTTCATCCTGTTTCACCATCTAGGATCTGGGTTCCTCGCAGACATTTTGTACTTGGGCAGGCTTCCACCTATTGGTCCCCTGGTCTTGGATGAGGATCTGCTGTCCTTTGTATAATGATTGTAGATCTCTAGCAGTTCTGTCATGTTGAGCTTTCTGTGATTCCTGTCTTTCATTCAACCGACTTAGGACATCATCTCAACTTTGAGCCCTGTTGCTTGTGTGCATAGGCAATGTGTCTTTTACCCTTCTGTTGAAGAGTAGTTCAGCAGGACTAGGCAGTTTCTGGTCAACTGGTGTTGTTCTGAGCCCCAGTAAAGCCAGTTCAACATCCTCATTGGCTCTTTTGGCTTTCCTAAATGTGTTTTTTATTGTTTGAATTTGTCACATAACAAATCCGTTGGATCTGGTATAATGTGATGATGATGTTACATGTCTGAAACCCCAATCTGATGCAAATTTCCGGTATTCAGCGCTGTTGTAGTGAGGACTGTTGTCAGACACCAGTGTGGATGGTATGCCATATTCCGCAAGTATTTGTTTAGTTGTGGCCACAATTTTTGTGCTCGGACAATGTTCTGGAAGCTTCCGTACCACTATGTATATACTGTAGTAATCGGCAATGACCAGATAACTTTCAGCATCCAATAAGAATAGATCTGTCCCTAGATAGTCCCATGGTTTGGTTGGCACCTCACGCTGTAGTAAACTTTCGTGCTGCTGACTTTTTGGAACTCCTGACATATGCTGCATTGTTTGCACATGTCAGTTATGTCTCTGTTGAGCTTGTGCCAGTATAGTGACTGTCTGGCTTGCAGGATTGTTTTGTCACCCCCAAGATGCCCCGTGTGTAATTGTTCAAGGGTTTTCTTCTGGAGGGGTCTTGGGATGATGACATATTCTCCTTTCAGCAGTACACCATTCTCTACTGATAGTTCATCTCTGAAACTCCAGTACTCAAGTAGATCTGTGGGTACCTCTCTCAGGGTGTCAGGCCATCCCTGAATGATCATCTCGATAAGTTGGTTGAGCACTGGTTCTTCTCTCGTTAGACTGCGTACATTGGAGATCTTCTGTGTGGAGAACTGGACATGGACTACTTGCAGGTCAAGGATGATGGCTTCCTTGTTTTGGGGATTAGGAAAGGAGTCTGGTAAGGTGAGTATCCTTCCAGGTCTGTATTCTATGGTGAAGTTGTATCCCTGAAGCTTAAGCATCATTCTCTGAAGTCTTGGAGGTGCAGAAGTGATATTCTTATTAAAAATCATTATTAGTGGCTTGTGATCTGTAATAACATGGGAACTTCTGCCATATAAGTATGTCTTGAACCTCTCAACTCCAAAACATATGGCTAGCATTTCCCTTTCAATGTTTGCATATCTGGTTTCCGTGTCTGTCAATGACTTGGAAACATATGTTACTGGTCTCTCTTCTCTCTTGTCATTTATTTGGAGGAGTGCTGCTCCCAAACCCTTCTGGCTGACATCGACTTGCAGGATAGCTGGTGCAGTTGTATCATAATACTGTAACATTGCATCATCATCAATCGGAGCTTTCAATCTTTCCAAGCTGTTCTGGTAGCTCTCATCCCACAAAAATGGCACATTCTGTTTTAGCAGTTGCTGGAGTGGTGCTGCTTTTTCTGCCAGGTTTGGTATAAATGGGGAAAGGTATTCGATTAGACCAAGGAATTCCTGGAGCTCATGTTCCTTGGGGTTTGCATTCCATGGATGTCAACAAGTTTCCTTGGATCAGGATGTATGCCCTGCTCATCGTATATCATGCCTTCTTTGGCATGATATATGATATTTGATGAAGCGCTTTTTGGAATTGAACATGAGACCATTTCTTTCTGCAACCCTCATTAACTGTATCAGGTTTTGGTCATGTTCCTGTTCAGTTTGTCCATACACCACAACATGATCTGTGATGTCATCAGCTCCAATGCGCTGCTCTAGGATGGAATCCATTCTCTGTTGGAACAGGTCTTGAGATATAGCCAGACCAAATAGAAGTCTCTCAAAGCAGTACCTCCCAAATGGCATTCTGAATGTTGTCAGTAGTGAGCTTCCTGGATCCAGTTTTAGACTCCAATAACCATCTTTGGCATCCAGTTTTGAGAAGAATTTTGCACTGTTGAATTTCTGCGTTAGTTCTTCAACTGTTGGAATTTTGTGCGGGCATCACAGGAGTGCTTTATTTAGTTTTGCAGGGTCTAAAAATACTCGCAAACCGCCATTTGCTTTTGTTGATAATGCCAGACTTGAACACCAATCTGTGTGTTCTGTCACTTTCCTAATTACACCACTGTTTTCCATCCTATCAAGCTCCTGTTGGAGTTTATATCGTCTGTTAATGGGAAACTTTCATGGTGGGTCGATCTATGGTACCATGTCTTCTTTTAGGTGGAGTTTTACTGTCCCCAGAAAGTTGCCAATTCTGTCAAATTGTCCTGGAAACAACCTAGTCAAATCATTGACACTGTTGATTGTTATTGGGTCTACTGTTGGTTTAGGTTGCCGTGCTTCGTTCACCTGTGTTATAGCACAGTGCATTGTCACAGTTCCTAGATCTCAACTTGACCCAAGTCCCATGACAGCTGGTCCATGTACATCCACGACATAGAATCTGGTTGGTCAGTAATGGTTGGAATTGTATCTGCATTGTATGCTGACCGATCCAAAGCATTTTATGTGCATTTTGTTATAAGCAATAAGCTTCGTATTTAATCTTGTTCAAGTCCGGAAATCCCTTTGAATCTAAACGGGCTGGAAACATCTCGCAAAATATTCTGACTGTGTTACCCTGAGCACCTGTGTCAACCTTTATTTTCAGGTTGCATTTGGCCTTTTGGTTTATCTGGATGTCCATGACTGCATATGCTTCATCTCTGTATCATTCCTCTTCGTTTAAGGCTACAGACAAAACTATAATTCGAATGAGATGGTATCAAATTCTGTGCTAGACTTTTGGACATGTCTACTTCTCGGCTCCCTGGGACTGTCCTGGGCTTACTGATGTCAATCTGGTTGGTTTTGTTTTAGTTCGTTTTGTTGTCTGGGGTCGGGCTGGTCTATAGGATGGTTTTTACTTTGAATACCTTGAAGTGATACACATATTCTTCCAATGTCCCTGTTTTCCACATGCGTAGCATTTAGATCCACTGGCTGGACACTTGCCCTTCGGTTTTTGAGGGTGGTTACCTCTGCAGTTCAGACAGGCTGTTTTGATGGTGTCGGTCTTGACCGTGGTGTTTTCAGGACTTATGTTCATAGATTTAAGTTCCTGTACGCCTTTTTCCATTGCTTCATAGCTGCGACCTAACTTCAAAGCGTCCTTGATTGTGTATCCTTTAGCTTTGTTCAAAAGTTCTTTTTGAAAGTCTTGGATGCGTTTAGATGCAATAATTTGTTCCAGAATTCTTTCATTCATTTCATCAGCCCTGAAATCACATTTCTGAGCTTCTTGTCGGCATCTAGTTAAAAATTCGTCAAGGGTTTCATTTTTTTGTTTCTGGTAGAAGAAATGCATCTTCAGTCTTGCGACCCTGAAATTCTGGCTTGGATTCATCTGTTCTTCAAATCTTGACCAAATATACTTGTGATTTTTCTTTTCCTCCTCAGTCCACGAGTTGTATCTCCAAAGGCCCTCATCGTCCATACCACTGAGGATGTAGGGTACTTTCTCCTCATTCTTTACATGTTTGATAACAAAAAATATTTCTATTTTCTGTTTAAAAAGATGAAATGCCTCAAGTAAATTATTGCTATCCGATTTCATTATGGGCATAATATGGTGAGCGTCTCTGGACATGTTAGTTGATTATAGTATAATAATTAAGCAGGTGTACGTTTGCTGCTTTTTTTCTTTTCTTTTTTTTTTTCAAAAAAAGCAGTGTTAGATACTGGGAAATGTGTTATGGCAAGAAAACGTGGTATCATAGATTTTTTCTTTTTTTTCTATTGTAGCCTCAGACACGTCAACAGAGAGAAAAAAACATAAGACTTTGTCTTACCCCCATTGAATAAGATTCCAGTAGTATTTTTTTTACATTCCTGCTGTCTGTTGCATTATTACAGAAATTGAAATTTGGTTGTACTTTTTCACTGCTGCCACATTGAATAAGATTCCAGGATATATTAATAGAAGATAATGTTAGAATACATGCTGTTATTTGCAAGCTACACAGTACTGCTGAGTAAGTAAGCTAAGAAGGACTCTTCTGGTGAACCAGTGTTACTTATATAGTAGTTCCTCATGAAAGACATTCATATGGGAACCTATTACAAGGATGAGTCCAACACCAATTCAATCTCCAATCTCTTCAATCCTAAAATGTGCCTGAAAGGTATTAGGAATGATTGCAAAAGTTTCCCTAACCACCACCACCACCCTTGGTTCGAAGGATACCAAATGCATGCTGGGATATTTTTTTTCTTAGTCAATAAAATGGGATGGCTTGCATTTTGACATGACCCAGTCCAGATATACTGTTTCAGGCAGTTTGGACTGACTTGTCAAACTCTCTGCCATCAGGTAGAGAGGAACCCAGATGAAGCTATACCAACGGGCAGAGTCACATCTGGGGAGGTAGATAAGCCTGACCCCATGTATGCAGGGTCTATGAAGAATTTTTACCCAAGTCCACATGCTCGGATTTTCCTCACATAAAAAAACGGCCTTCTGCCACATCCTGCCTTGTTGGAAGCCAAGGGAAATAACGTCAGCCCAGGTCTGCTTCGCTACTAGACAGACCTACTGCATTTGCTTGGCTGACCTTGATTTTATGTACAAACACCAACTCATAGTTTGTGAATTCTTTTGCCTTTTTACCAATTTTGATTTGATTTAAATATATTGTTTGCTTGCTTGCATGATTGTTGCTGTTTCATCTTTTTGACCTTTTTTTTTTTCCATTGCAAATTTTATTAATTCTGTTCATGTTATTTATCTTGCACTTTGACAATGGCTTCTAATTCATCATTACATACTCAACATTGCAATGACTTGTTGTCAGTTATCAAGCAGGTCTTTGATAGTTTTGAGAAAAATTCTGCAGGTTTTAATGTGAAAAATTTATATCTAAATACAAAGAATTTACATCTAAAATGCCTAATGTTTTGCAACTCAAAAGGGTTTATTTCCAAAATGCCCAATGTATCAGATCACAAAAGTGTTTACTACCAAAATGCATAATGTAAATGCTGCGCTGTAAGTAATTTCTGTCTTTGTTTATTAATTTTATTCTTCAAAAATAAAGTATAGTTATCAGGCAGCTCTTTGCTTTTTCTTTTTAATAAAATTCATCAGGTTTTGGTCCAATCTAATAAAAAAGACAATGTTCCATCCAAGAAATTCAAATAATATTAACATATTTCTGATTCATTTAATGGAATTAGGACTTATTATTTCATCAAAGTGTTCCTGTACATTCTTCATATCTCGTGCTGATTTTTTTTCTTAACAAACATTCTCTTCAATCTATGGCTTTCCCTAAAGTGAAATTATTTCAGACCAAGCATGAGTTTAAGAAGAATGCAATAACACATCTATAGTGACCCTGAAAATGTTTTGTTTTTAACCTTGGATTTGTCAGTCTCTCCCCAGTTCAGATTTGTCCCTCTTCACCTGTTGGCTTTCCGAGAAGCTAAAAAATCACAAGTGAAAAGATTTCAGGCCTTGGTTGAGATTAAAGAGACTGCTAATAGTGACCCTGAAAGATTTTTTTTTTTTTTAACATTGCCCTTGTCTTTTTCTCTCTATTTGAGGTTTGTCTCTTTGTAACTTCTGGCTTTCCTTAAATCATTAGTGAAAAGATTTCAGACCATGAATGAGATTATAGTGAATCCAATGAGACAGCTGATGGTGACTCTGAAAGAGAATTTGTTTTGAAAAATGAAAGAGATACTGAGATAAGTATGGAAGGTCCCAATGGGAGTTATCTGAATAGGAATAAACCACCATTGCGTTTTATAAGCTGTTTTTTTGTTTTTCTTTTCATGAATGTTAAATGGCTGGATGCTTTCCAGACAGACGTTATTGACTGCTTTTTCTTGCCTATAAGTTGCATGTTTTATGAGAACATTTTTTGAATTACTGCTCACCACAACCATCTCATCCCCACAAGTTGTACAGCTGGTTGGACTTTTGTTGGAGCTGGTATATTCAGCTACTCAGTGAACTGAAAATTAATAATGGAGTAATTGGTGATGTGTCCTAGTTGAGAGATGCTGTGTTTGGGATTTTTGTTGCACTTATCCATGGCGATAAAAGTAAAGTACATTCAACAAAACACTGTTTTTTTTTTATAAAATTACAAATGTCTGCTCACAGAACAATATGGCTTCTGTAGTATCATGGCTGGATTTTTTTTTTGTTCTCTCAAATATGACTTTTCTATTAAAAGCTGCCTTTCCTTAATGTGCAGTGAGACATTATGTCAATCCCAAGCATTGAAGGCTGAAAACACATAGCTTTATTTAAAGCTAAATTTGTCTCCCTAATGGGGGAATGGTGGAGTAATGGATAGCAGCCCAGATTCAGGAATTGGAGAGCCAAGTTTGAATTCCAGTCAAGTTCATTGTGTTCATTTATGTGCTAATACCCTTGGAAAAGTTATGAATCCATCTCTTCCCCACAGCTATGGATAAATAGCAGGACAGATTGGGTCCTATAGTCTTGGTTAGCAACTAGGCTAGGAGAAGGAAAACTCTGAATTCAAACCATCTGCTACCTTGTAGGTTCTGCTTCTTTAAGCAAAGGCTAAAAGAAGGTAACTTAAAAACAAATCCACCTCACATGTCATATCAACGAAAGGAACTGGTACCCCTACTTTGAGCCACAACAGAAAATAATTGGCTACTCGGGCTTAGTACCAGACCATAGGTGTCCTCCCCCACAGCATGTTATATAATGACTTGCCTTCTGCCTAGTGAATTTTTTACTTGAAACACTGATTTGACAGAATATTTGAATTATCAATGAATAGCAGTCTCTTTAATCTCATCCACCGTCTGAAATCTTTTCACTAATGATTTTTATATTTAGAGAAAGCCAGAATTTGCAGAGAGACAAATCTTGTTTTTAATTGGAAAATGTGACTATTAATTTTCAGACAAAGATTTCAGCATTGACACACTTAATATTCTTCAGTTGATCATCATTCAGACAATATGCCTCTTCTTCATTTGCATACGATGTCCCTTCACGGTATGGGCAATCATAGCTCTGCCTGACATCTTGTCTTTTATAGCTTTAAGCATTGTTTAATTCTTTATCATCTCTTTTTGTCTCCACCCTAGCATCCATTCAAACAGAATCATTAGGTAGGTTATTTGCTGTTCCATTTGCTTCACCTGCTTTCAATATGTCCTGTGAGAGTCAAATTTCCAAAGTTCACTTTCCTCATAATGTGTCCCAGAAATTTCAACCCTTTCTGATTTTAAGTATAGTCCCCTTATAGATTTGATTTTCTTTAAAACTTCCTTGCTACTCACAGGTTCATTCAATTGTATTCTCAGCATCTTTCTGCAGAGCTACATTTATGTTGCTTCAAGTTTCTTTTTCACTTTTGTGGAGATTGTCCAGCATTCACTGGCATATAGGAGAACAAAATAAATGACTGTTTTGAATCAGAAGTTTTAAAATGACTCGCACATCTTCTAAGCACCATTAGAATCAACAGAATATTGTCAACAATCCAGTACTAAATTTATTCACTAATAGCAAAAAAATTGTGGTCATGGTAATATTAGCCATTTCCTTATAAGGAAACATTTGACATTCATTGACCAAACAGCCAGTTCTACTTTCTGTTGAAATTTATGAAATCTTTATCTTAAAACAATTTTTCAGGTAAATTTCTTTCAAGTCTACTGTTATCACTTTTTCCATTATTGATGGGAACTTCCTTCCAAAACTTTTATTTGAAGTAGTTTAGAATGTCAACATCTTATTGATGTCATTTTTCTTCCTCTTCAAGTTACATGTAATATCTATTTTAGTTGTTGCTGTTGGTTAAATAGCAACAACTAGTATCTAGAATAATCATTGTTAGTCTTTAAAAATTGTTATTGCAATACTCATTAGAAAAAAATTACTCTTACAATCCAAAATATATTTTGGCTTTAAATAATCCACAAGGGGGTGATAAAACATAAAAAAAAACAACCAATCAATCAACTCAACATCTTTTTGTAGAACCACATCAATGTTGCTTCAAGTTTCTTTTTCATCTTTGTGGAGATTGTCCAGTACTCACTGGCATATAAGAGTACCAATATTGCATACCAGTTCAGCACTCATAAAATACTGTAGCAATGGTTCCCAACCAATTTTGGGCCATGCTCCACTTTGGTATTTCTAAAATTCTGGTGCCCCCCTTGTTATATTTAATTCTTACATATTTAAATTTTTACTGCAATTCACATGAAGGAAGCTTAAAAGGCCATCAACTTGGTCACTAAACAAGCCTCCAAAGACCATGGCATCTATGAAAGAGAAAAATTAAAAAAAAATATTGCTAGGTATATACAGTTTCAAAACATATAATAGAGAACTGAAAGGCAGAAATATAAAATATTTGAACGAAAGCTTATTCTATAATATAATTTGATCATTTTAATCACAAATAACGCAAAATGAAATTTGATCTCACTAGAAAACAATTCACTGTTAATAACTCATTTTTGAATTGCCCTCTTATTCTGTTGGCATAGTAAACCAAAAGGTGCACATCCTATGTATGCCCCACCAAAATATTACCATGCTCCACAAGTGGTTATAGTGGTATTGTTTATAATTTTTAATTTTTAAGTTGGCATTTTCTTGTAAAAAAGTTTCCTGTAAGCAGATGACGGCTGGATACAGTAGTGACATAAGTATGAGTAGGTCATTGTAATTAGATTTTATTCCATCGCAGTTCCATTGCAGGATCTTATGTGCCATAGTTATATTTTCATTTTTTGGGCGTAAAGTTACCTATTAGGTTTATATCATTTGTCCTCTCCAGTTTTTTTCTATGTCTTGAGTTTTTAGAAGCTTTGTCTTCAACTGCTTGTGGTGTCCTTCGGTCAGATTTTGGATTTGTTTTGGATTTTGTTTATATTCTTTCTCTTCTGTTTCCATATATTCCATAGGTTCAAATTTATTTTCATTTGACATATTGATTCTTGATTTTGAGTTAGATCTTGACCGAGTGTTTTCTTGTTCTGTTGTCACTTTTTTGTCGTTTTGTTTATTTTTCATTTTCTTGGTTTGGGTTTGGGAAGAAGAGGGTTCACTGGAGTTTTGTTCTATGTTTTCTTTCCAGAGTTTTTTGCCTTCTTCTGGGTTAATTCCATTTGATTTGGGTTGTTGAGTTTTATTTTTATTTTGATCCGATTTAAGTTCAATTAAAAAGGTTTTTAATTCTTCAAGGAAAGCTTTTAATTCCTTACATAAATTTGTTATTTCAGTTGTACCTTTTATTTTATCTTCATTGTTTATTTTATTTGCTTTTTGTACCATGGAGGCGTAGGTGTTTTCTTTTATGTTATTTTTAACTTCCTTTCATGCTTCTGAGAAAGATATATTTTTTTTGTATTTTATTATGATTATTTCTTTTTGCTGTTTGTAGATACTACATTGTTTTGAGAGGGCAGAGTGGTTTCCCAAACAGTTTGAGCATAGGCTCTCATTTGGACAGTTCTCTTCTTTATGTTCTGGTTCTTTCTCAGTACATTTTCCACATGTTTTTTTGTTTCGACAGGAATCTCTGTGATGCCCAAATTTGTGGCATCTATAACATTGAAGAGGGTTTGGTATTATTGTTCTACTTTTATAATTTCATATCCAATTTTAATTGTTGTCGGAATTTGGTGAGAGTTGAAGGTTAGAATGTAGGTATTAGTTTCATTTTTCTTTATTGTGATTCTTTTGATATTTGTAACACCGTGAGTTTGGAGTTCTATTTTTATCTCCTCTAGAGTGCACAGGGAGAGCTCCTTGCTTTTTACTACACCCTTTGAGAAATTTAGGGTTTGGTGTGGGTAGAATTTTATTTCTATTTCTTGTAGTTTTTTGTGTCTTATTAGTGTATCTGCATATATCTTTTTTTCCACTTCCACTAGTAATGTTCCATTTTGTAGTTTTTTTACATTTTTTGGTATGATTATATTTGATATAGCTTTTTGGATTTTAAATGGAGATATTTCTGTTAGTGCTTTGTTGTTTATTGCTTTGAGAACAATAAATTGTGGAAAGTTTTCACTATCATTTTCTGATTCAGAGTCATTATCCACATGTGGTCTCTTGGAAGATTTCTTTTTTTCCATTAATTGTTTTTATTTTTGTTCATCATCCACGCTCCCTACCCACCGCGGAGTCCAGTATTGGGACATGACAAGGGGGAAACCCATTCGCCTTGCCATGTCGGGGCTACGTGAATGGTATACTCTCTTTGGGAGGAGTCTTTGAGCATGCGTGTTCCTTTGTTTCCATTATCCAAGTTTTACGGCTGTGAAGGTTTAGCAGGTGTGTCAGATCCTTTTTTTCTCCCAAATTGATTGACCCTCAGCCATCACCTTCCATCACATATTTCGGGTTAAGTGTTAGTTTTGGTTGGGAAGAGGAGTGTAAGTCATAGGTTTGGGGTGGATTATATATGATGGCGCTTGACATGACTATCCAATTGATCGGATCGGGCCCCTCCGACCGCCCGTCTAGCCCAGGTAAGGGCCAAAGTGGTGTGTTACAGGAGTGTGACCGCTTTACACCTGGGTTACAACCTGCTCAACCACCAGGATCCCATCCCCAGACATTACGGGTCGCCACCCATTGAGGGACTTTTACCCTCTGCAGGGGGGCAGTCAGCGTATTCTGATGCCCTACCGACTGGGCAATGTCAATTGGAGATATATTTTATCATGCTAACTTTATGCCAAAACCTTCTAATTTCATAACCTGATTGGAAACAGCATTAATGGATTTATTGTTAAGTGATTATTGATAATCTGATACTGATTGCTAAAATTGATTAACTGATTACACTTGCCTGTATAGGTTTTGGCGCAAGCTAACTTCTCGGCTAATTTTGGGGGATGATAAGTCCAAAAATTAAGTTCATTTATACTGGTGAATGCTACATTTTGCTGTACAGAGCCTCAGTATAAAAAAATGAGTATATACAGTCAAATTTTTGATAATTTTCAAATTAATTGTAAATGTCTTTTGCAAAAAACCACGAATGTTACTGTATTCCTAATTGCTGAAAAACCTGGTTTTTATGTATTGATAATCTCTCTCTTAATGTGCCCCTTGGGGTATAAGCGATCATGGCTCTCCATAATTTCCTATCCCTTGCAGCTGTAAACAAATGCTGTCTTTTCATTATTTCTAAACCCTGTTCCAACATCTGTTTTCTCAAGCTCATTAAGTATTTTATAAATTGTTTTCCTCTGTCCCTTCTGCCGTAAGTCTGTCCTGTGAGTAACAGATTTTCCAAGCCCTCTTTCCTCATTATATGCCCCAGAAATTTCAACTGTCTCTTCTGATGATGTTGCCTTTTTGTTTTCATTTTTTCTAAAACCTTGTTGTTGCTCACATGTTTGGCCCACTGTATACTCAGCATCCACATTTCTGTTGCTTCAAGTCTCCTCTTCATCTTTGAGATTGTCATCCAGCACACACTGCCATACTCAAGAACAGATATCCTCTTTTTCTTGTTTCTAGCAAAATTTTCCTATTTTTTTAGTATTCTGCTTAACTTTTGGAAGGCATCTTTGGCTATCCCAATACATCACCAGGCCTATTTGCATGAGACACTACATGAATGAATACCTCAGGGGTTTTCAACCCAGATATGTTGAGAAAATTGATCAGGTGCTCAGCTGTGCAGCAACTGATTATGATAGGCTTTGCAATGATAAGGTTAAACAGTTTATGTTCTTTTTAGTTACTTTCATCCTCTTTAATAATTATCATAATAATAATGAGTGTTTTAGCTTTGTGCCAAAGATTTTAAAAACATGATTGAAGATGTATCTCTATATTCTACCCACAATAACTTATTAAATAAGTCAATCTAATCATGACTTTCATCTTTCTATTACTCTCTTTTTTTGCCAATTCTAACTGATCATCTTCATCATTGAAATTAATGTAGACCTCATAATGAACTTTGTATTCAATTTGACCTTCTTCATGTCTGCTGTAAGAAAAAGAGGAACCTGTATTTCTTAACCATTTCTTTTGTAAGGAATCTATCAAATCTTTCCTTCTAATAGGTGCCTGTATATATAATTATTGTATATTGCTGATGACACAACTATTTACGACTGTCTTAATAGTTCAGTTCAATAAGATCAGATTGGCAGAAGATCTCAAAAATGACTTACAGTCTGTTGTTAAATGGGGCAAGGAGTGTCTTGTTAATTTTAATAATCTAAGTGAATTCTTTTTACCTTCTATCAGCATGGTTGTTGCTAACCTCCAAGAGAGTGTCTCATTGCATCTTCTCAGATTAATAACTTCAGCTGACATGAAGTGGAAAGAGTATATTGAATCAATTGCTAATTATGCAGCTAAGAAAGTTGATTCACTATGCCATGACAGACAATTTTTCTCACCAGAATCTATCTTACATACTTTTAAGTCTACCATTCAGTCTTGCTTTGAATACTGCTGTCACATCTGGTCTGGTTCTCCTGCTATATATTTAGAGATCCTAGATAAAATCCAAAGAAGAATCTGCAATGTTATTGGTCCTGACCTGGCCTCTCAGCTTCAGTCCTTTTCCCACTGTCATAAAGTTGCTGCCCTGTGCTTTTTCTATAAATACTTTCATTGTATTTGTTCTGATGAACTGTCCGCTATGGTATCTAGAATTTATTAATTTAAACATGATACTAGATTGGTGGCAAGGTCTTATCATTTTATTGTTGAACAGTGCTAGATTTAACTGTAAGTTCTATGTTAACAGTTTCTTTTCTGACACAGTTCGTTTGTGGAACACTCTTTCTGTTTCTTGCTTTCCAGTCAATTTTGATCTTCAAACATTTAAATGCAATGTCAATCGTTATCTTCTGTCTTGTTAATTCCTGTTCTTTTATTGTCTTCTGTGCTTAATAGTAGTTTTTCTCATATTCTCTAAAACTCAGTAAATCCTCAGGTCTTAGTGGCTATAAAAAAAAATAACAAGCCAATAACTTTTCAGAAGCCTGTAAAAAATATCATTCATGTTGCAATGCTTTTGCTAATGAAGTTACTTTATTATCATTTGTCTTATATTCATAACAAAGCACTTATATAACTGCACATCATAATAAGAGTGCTTATATACTATACACATTATATATATATATATATATATATATATATATATATATATATATATATATGTGTGTGTGTGCAGCGTTTATTGGTACAGAAAATGGGGTCAGTTCTAATTCTGGCTAAAGTCATTGAATTCACTTTCACACAGATACCCTTAAAAATGTATGTATCAATTTCTTCTTCCCTCAGATATTGGTTAAATAGCAAAGAAGACTATCCTTGGTTGACAACTAGAGAAGGGAAACTCTGAATTTGAACCTGAGGAGAGTTGCTTGGAGACTTTCTGACATACTGTTCACCATTTCTCTGTTATCAATTCATTTGAAAAGTGTGGTTGGTTCTGCACAAACCTGTTCTGACTAAAATCCTCAGTGTGGAAAGTCTGCAGTTCAGCTTCAAAATAAATATCTGCTTCAGAATTATTCTTGTTATGGACATTTTTGGTTCTGATCATATCCATAATAGTTTTGGATGTGGTTATAATTATTTTAATAATTCAGAAGCAAGTATATACAAAATAAACTGTCACAACTGTTCCTTACAATATATTGGGGAAACTTGCAGAAATTCAAAAAACAAACTTATCTATGAACACAAAAGTGATCTTATACACAACAATTTTTCAAATGCATTAGTTATACACAGTTATGCCACAACTTCGATCTAAGGAATGCCGCACTTATTAAAAGAGAAAGTAACTTACTTGGACAGAAAATTCTTGAGAGTGCTGTTATTAAATCTTACCAAAATATAAATCTGCATTCCATATTTTTTCAAATATTTCTTTTCCTAAAAGATCTACTTCTTTCCCAAGCCAACATACACGACTATAATTTTTTTTTTTTAAATTAAAAGAAAAATTCAAAACCTATTATTTAAAATATCTAATACATAAATTAATATTTTCCCCCACACCTTCACCACCATTGGCTATACATTTTATCACTACTGAAGTTAATTACTCATTCTCTGTGTTCACATCTACTCTTTGGTCTTTATCAATGAATAGCACTGAGTATAATATTTTATTATTAATATATTTTTATTATAAGAGATTATAATAAAAACATTTTTAAATCACTACACAAAAGCTTTCATATTTCCATAATATGATTGTACTTCCTCAGGTGATGGTAGGTAACTGGTTATAAAATGATTTCTTAGGGAAATTTTAAAACAAATTGTTACCCTCTTTTCGTAAAGTTAAAGTGGTGGGGTATAAAGTCAGAAATTAAAAATAGACTTGTGGAGAATACATCTGTCCCTGTCATATTCCCCACAATCATCAATGACGCCATGTCTGTATGTCGATTTATCATGACATGAAGAAAAAATAACTCACCCACCTTCACCCTCTAACCTTATTTTTCTATTTAGCATAGATCTGACATTTAATTGGTTAATCCAGACATACCCACAAATCTATTTTTAATTTCTGACCTTATTCTCCAACTTTAATTTTATATTATTGTTTTTTTATATATTACATTAACCACTTTTTTTTGTAGCATTTTTATTATTAATATTATTTATTATATAAAGTGATATATATTTTTATTTTCTAAGATAATGGATTTTATTTATCAATGTGACAAATTTTTATTAATTTAAACATTACTTTTAGTGTCTACTAATATTTGAGTATACATTTCATCTATTTTATTTATTTTCATCTATCAGCCTGAATATTTGAAAATTCTTATTAAATCTTATGCTGGAGAGCACTTCCTTTCCTTTAATTTAATTTTATTAAAGAAAAACATGAGCATTCTAGTAGGATTCAAACCTGTGTCCTCCAAGAGGAATTGGTGATTATATCCAATGTGCTTTAGAACTCTTGTCCACAAAGTAAGTGTGTCAATGATCAAGCAAAGTTGAACTTCTTTCTTTTTATTTCCCATGTCCTTTCAGAATGTAGGGAATCATGGCTCTCCACTTCCCCTTATCCCTTGTAGTTCTCATTAAATTTCATGCCTCTGCCAACTCTCCCAGATCATGTTCAACCATCCACTTAAGCCCGCCACATATGTCATGCGTTACTTTCCCTTGTCTTTTTTTCCCTCTATTAGACCAGTGAGTATCAGATTCTCCAGGCCCTCCTTTCTCATTACGTGTCCCAGAAATTTCATCTACCTCTTCCTTATATTAAGTATAAGCTTCCTCCTTGTTTGCATCCTATGCAAGACATCATTCTTGCTGACACGCTTGCTCCATGATATTCTTAGCATCCTTCTGTAGAACCACATCTCTGCTGCCTCGAGTCTCTTCTTTATCTTTGAGGAGACTGCCCAAAATTCACTGCCCTATAGGAGAACAGATACCACGTAGCAGCTCAGTACTCTCACCTTTAAATACAAATCTTTCCCTGTCTCTTGAAACATACAGAGTGTGATAGGTAAATGGTTTCCATTTTATATTTTTAATTTCACACATATGTATTGTTTGTTTTTGATTTTGTTGACTGCACCATATAGTAGGGTCAGTTGGGCACCATCTGTGAGAAAAAGAGCAACAAGACACAGTTCACTCTGCCAGAAATTTACTGTACTGCTTGGCATTCGTATCAGAAGCTCCAACACAAAACACTTCTGAGTGTTTGGGTGTCAATCTAAGGACAGTGCAGAGGATTCAGAAAGAATTGGAGGAGTCTAATGGTGATTATAAAGGTATGGCTGTTGGGAAAACTTACTCTGATTGTTCTGACAAGAAAAGAACTCTTGAATTTGTTAGTGAGAGCTTTGGACTCAACAGGGAGGCCTACATCAAGTGCCTTGAGGAAGTAGAGCTGCCCTGGGTCAAGACGGTGGCTGCTGGAAGACCCTATGTTTGGCAACAGGAATCTGCACCATGCCGTACAAGAATCCAGTCATGGCTGTCAGACAATTTCTGCAATCAAATCACTCCTTACATCTGATCATCTAACTTTCCAGACAGCAACCACCTTGATTATTATGTCTGGGGCACAATTGAGTAAGACCAACAAAACTCCTTGTAACACCAAAGATGAACTGAAGGCAAGGGTTATGGTAGAATTCACCAATTTAAGGAAGAAGAGTTGCAGGAGATTCTGAAGTCGTCTGGAGGCTGTGGTCAAAGCCAATGGCAATTTTTATTGAATAAATTTACTGTCTAATATTTCAAGATATTTTTGTGTTTTTAGTAAATATATCTGTTAAAATGAGATGTTGGTGTTATTTTCATTTTTTTCATAATTTAGATGACAATTTATCCATTGCACTCTGTGTATATCTGCTCGGTTTTGTATCCTAACATAAACAAAGCAATTTCTAAAGAAGTGATGGGTTTTTATTTATTAATTCAACAGATTTTATTACTCAGATTTTGGGTAGAAAATTACAAGATGAAAGCAAGAGGATTTAAAGAGGATAATTTATAACAGTAATATCATCACAGTCTAAAAGTGCCACTTTGAAAGAATCCTGGTACAACTTTCTGATCTCAGCAGTCTGCTACTGGAGAGGAGAGGAAATGAGACAAATTGCTCACAGCGGAACAGCAACTTCTTTTGATGTGGCCTACTTACGGTAATCATTTTTCATTCTTCACAAAGATGTTTATGGATGAAATTAGTGTGCAGGCAAAATTCTGGGATATAATTCTTATATGTAGATGTATTTTCTTGTATTTACCAAATTTTAAAATGTATAACTGGAGGCTGTGACTTAAGGCAATTGACGAGATCTTGTAAGAGTCTCAGAGTAGCTTGAATATGAGCATGATGGACTCTCCTGTCGATTTCAGTGTATGATGTTTGTTTGTTTGGGTTTTATGGCATATCAACCACTGTGAGTTATTTAATGCCAAATCCAGTTTATATGAATTTTAAATGCCTATTTTGTCCTGGCAACATTATTGTTTCCAAAAAAAAAAATGTATAGCTGGCAACATTATTTGTTTCAAAAACATATAGCTGGCAACATTATTGTTTCAAAAAGGTATAGCTGGCAACATTATTTTTTCCAAAAATACATGTAGCTGGCAACATTATTGTTTCAAAAACGTACTGCTGGCAACATTATTCTTCTGAAAACACTATCTGAGGCCTTCCTTCCTGTTGGACGTAGTTTATCGTCATACCCAGGATGCTTGAGTTTATGAAGATCTAACATCATCATTCAGCTTTTTTATGTTTGTGTTGTATGTGGAACCTCAGACCTGCAGAGTGGCTCTGTGGGTTTTGAGAGAATATATATATATATATATATATATATATATATATATATATATATATATATATATACTTAGAAATCATATATACTTATATAGAATTATATATCGAAAATCTCCTTAATTCTTCATGATGGACTGTCCTGATGAGGATCCAACATCATCATTCAGTTTTTTTATGCTTGTGTTGTATGTGGAACCTCAGACCTGCAGAGTGGCTCTGTGGGTTTTGGACAAACACAAATGTACCTGAGCAGGATGGTTTGAATTCAGTTTTCCTTCTTCTAGATCATTTTTCACACAAAGCTATAGAACCCAGTCTGTTCTGCTATTTATCCATAGCTGGGGAAAGAAGAAATAGATTCATACCTTTTCCAAGGATATTAGTACCCAAGTGAATGTAATGATGCTGACTGGAATTCAAACTCTGGTCTGCAATTCCCCAATCCAAGCCAGAATCCATTACTCTACCATAACCTCCATATGCATGCACACATACAAAGAGTAGCATTTGACTGATTTGTTTTTTATGTCTTATTAATCTTTTTCAGTGGCCGAGTGGTTAGAGTAGTCACATTCTGGCCATGAGACGCGGGCTTGAATCTCACCATTGACAATTTGTCAGAAAGGTGATGTCCTGATGGAGGGGTTGGTCTCAGTATACGGCACCTTTGGAAAGTGCCTGAAAACCATAAAACAGGTTGACCGAAGCCTTGTGAGTGAAATTGGGTAGATGGAACCCTTGGGGGGGCTGTCAATAGCTGTACTAGCATGAAGTCTCAATCTATCATGGCCAAGGGTTTGAATGTACTAGCCTTGTTCAGATTGTTGATCACACTAGATAACACACTCTTTCCCAGAAACTGTAACTGAGCTCTACTCAACATAGTTGCAATATAAACCACAGGTGGGCTCTGTGGGTGTTGAATAAACACAAATGCGCCTGAGCAAGCATCTGCAATAGAGATTGGCTAGCTGCCTTAGTAGACGGTTATGCTTGAATACAAGTGGACAGCTATACTATACCCTTTTTCAGGTTAATTAAAGTCAGAAAATATTTTTAGATTCTGAGAGTTTTGTGGACATAATGATTTACCAATAGAAGTCCTGGGGGGAGAGAAGAAGTGGCTTCAGACTTTTCCCAGAAAGTTGTCTTTAATTAAGTATATGCTTCATAAAATATAACATAAGATGTTTTATGTCTTATTGTTTTATGTCTTATGCTTCATAAAATATGACATAAGATGTTTTATGTCTTATTATTTTATGTCTTATGCTTCATAAAATATGACATAAGATGTTTTATGTCTTATTATTTTATGTCTTATGCTTCATAAAATATAACATAAGATGTTTTATGTCTTATTATTTTATGTCTTATGCTTCATAAAATATGACATAAGATGTTTTATGTCTTATTATTTTATGTCTTATGCTTCATAAAATATGACATAAGATGTTTTATGTCTTATTATTTTATGTCTTATGCTTCATAAAATATGACATAAGATGTTTTATGTCTTATTATTTTATGTCTTATGCTTCATAAAATATAACATAAGATGTTTTATGTCTTATTATTTTATGTCTTATGCTTCATAAAATATAACATAAGATGTTTTATGTCTTATTAGCCTTTTTTTTTTTTTTTTTTTTTTTTTAGCCATAATGATTTACTGATACAAGTCCTACTAACTGAACCTGGTGGGTGGGGAGAGAAGAAGTGGCTTCAGACCTTTCCCAGAAAGTTGTCTTTAATCATCAAGTATATGCTTCATAAAATATGACATAAGACAATACAAGGTCTAATCAAAAAGTATCGGGACTACTGCTATGTTAACAGAGCTAAAGTCTGCAGAGTGAAGCCACTTGGTAGAAACAGACCTTTACCTCTGTCATATATACACCCTAAATTATAACATTCTTGCTCACTTCTGTTGTTATTAGCAGTACTTGGAAGGAAAGGTTGTAGAGTGTGGTTGTCTCACCATACCACAGAGATTTCATCAGTGACCATGGCTTGTGCAGCAGTTTTTGGCCAAGGACAAAATTCACCAGGTCCAGCAACCACTATATTCCCAAGATCTCACCCTTGTGACTTTTTCCTCTTCAAAAAAGAAACAAGATTTCAAGGCATTGAGACATTCCAAAGAGAATGCAAAGAAGTAGCTGTAGTTCCAGGAAAGCTTCTATCTTCTGTCCACTAAAAAAATCAAATACAATATTTATAAACCAATCACACTCAAGAAAACACTTAATCTTAAAACACACCAATAAAATCATAGAATACAAATCAGAATGTTTGTCATATTAGTTATCATTATTTTTCAGTACATACCGACCAAATATCATGTGGACGTAGTAGTTAGGGCCAATTAGGAATAAATAAATAATATAATTCTGAAGCCGATTTTGTCACAAAAAAGTGTATAAAAATATATGAAATTTGGTTCGCAAGGAGGATACACACAGCTGTGACCAAACTACATGTAATTCTCGCTTATGATTTTCACAACCTCATGCTAAAAGTGACAGCATTGACAAACTTCAGACTATGGCAACACTGCTAACAGAAAGAAACAATTTCTATCTTTTGTAGTGATTTTCTAAGCCTGGCTTAGATGTGGCACAAGGCTGAAAGTATGGGGCACCCAGTAAGGATCAAACTCAATACTCAGTCGTAATTGATCTAGCAAGACAAGCTTTCTAACCATTATACCATGTCAACGTGCCCTATTTCTATCTCTTGTATCCACTTTACTATGAATCACGCACACACGTGTTGACTTTTTCATACAAACACACATATCACAACATTTTATTGTTTCTCACATACGTACAAAAAGACAGTTTATATGTTATTTCCGGACTTTATTAAACCAAACAAAAAGACTTTACTTTCCGATCTATCAACAACTGCTTGTATTCTTGTCGCTATATTAAATTAATGTTTATTTGTTGAAATGACGTTGTCTTTTCTACTGAATTTATTTCTTCAATGAAAATTATGTGATTATTCTTGACGGCCAAATTACGAACAACCCTATAATGATATTTTGTTATTGTATTGAATTCCGACAAATTTTAACATTCAACGAAAAACCGAGTAGAAGGATTCCTACAAAGTGTGTGGCTTCAGAAGGGGACTACTTTGAAGGGGATTAAATGCTGAATTAATGTGTTTTCTTTTAATAGCAACAATTCTGATATTTTTTGATCAGACTTAATATAGAATCATTGCATGAAAATCATAATTGTCACTAATCTCAGGATAAAATTTGTTTTATTTTAAATATTATTTTTAGTGGATACCCATGTTTGAGATGCCTTATTTTTCTAAGCAGTTTGAATTACATCTACCAGCCTGTGCATTCAAGAATCATAGAGAAAATGTTCCTTCCAGTAGAATTCACACCTGCACCCACTTTGTAGGGGGAACCACCATTTGATCCAGCATGCTTTGGATATCTAAGGGGTCTAAGCCGCACTAGATCAGATGTTCCATTAAACATTGCTGAATGTAACCCATTTTCATTACTTGTTATGATATATTTAAGGAATGGTTTGTTAGGATGACATATTAGGTTGTCACGCATAAAATGAGATATTTTATAGGAAATTAATAAAATGCTTCTGAAGTGTTAAATAATTTATTTAGATGAAATAGGGCCATGTTGATGAATGACTGTTCTCCAATGTAACTTTAAATTCTCATCCTTTGATGTGATAAACAGTTCAAAGGCATTGATTAACTCTTCCTTATTGGAGAAGAGAATGTTTTATTGTGTATGAAAAGTTCAAAATGCTTAAATAAGTGATAATCAGCAGGAGAGATATCAGGTGAATATGGAGGATGAGGTAAAATTTCATAATTCAGGCTATGCAGCTTTTGAACAGTTAATTGAGTAGTGTGTGGCCATGCATTGTCATTGCAGGGCCACACACTACTCAATCATGCAGCAAAATTGGGTCATCCCTATTCACAAGTCTAGGAAGTCTCTTTTTCAATTTTTCCCAGTTTGTACTCATACTTATTAGATGACATTGTTTCATTGTAATCATTTTCATTGGGCTTAAAAGTAACAATATATTAAAAGAAAAATTATCAGGAATAAATCCATATTTTTTTATATATACTAAGGAGGTTACTTTGTTAGACGATCAGATCAAGAACCAACCAAAAAATGCCTCCATTTCATGTATGACAATCTAATATTTATCAATAAAAATTGGTTTCCAAAAACCGGAATTACTTATGAATTACTATATTATTTATCCCAGCAACAAAGACTGATTTGTTTTTTATGTTTGATCAACTTTTTACAGGTTATTTAAAGCCGGAAAATATTTTTAGAGTGTTAGAATATTTTTTCAAGATAATAATGATTTACTGATCAATCAGTTAAGTGCCATACGTGATACATGCTTTGTCATGTCTCTTTCGATTCATGACTGATTAGGCAGAAGGTTTTCTCACAGTAGGTTGTCTTTCTTTCTTTGATAGACTGGTTGCCAACCAAGGCTATAGGTCCCAGTCTATTCTGCTATTAAACATAGCTGAGGAGAGTAAAGATGGATTCATACCATTCACAAGGGTATTTGTGTGTAAGTGAGTGTAGTGAACCCGACTAGAATTCGGTTTCAACTCTCCGATTTCTCATTCTGAGCCATTATCCATTACACAACAGTGAACATTAACTGATAGGAGTCCTATTAATTAACCCATAGCTGAGGGGAAAAGATGTAGATTCATACATTTCCCAATGGTATTTGTGCATAAATGAATATAATGAATCCATCTGAAATTGAAACTCAGCTCTCCAATTTCCAATTCTGTGCCGTTATCCATGAAATCATTAATACAGCCAAGCCTACAGAACCTGGTATTCTCAAGCAGTCACCCATTCAGGTACTGTCCAGGCTCAATGTTGTTTAACTTAAGTGATCGTACAAGAACTAGTGTTTCAACATGATGTGGTCATAAGCCGCCAGAGTGTGGAGAATAAGAAAGTTATTAACAATATACAAAGTAAATATTTATTATCAAAAAACAATATGAACTTTTCAATATTAAAAAAAATTATTCAAAATATAATCCACAGATGAAAATATTAAAAAGAAATTAAATAAAATAAGAACAGAAAAACTTCAAACTTGTTCAGCATGCCAACCAAAATCAAATAAGTTAGTTGAAGTTCAGTAGTGAAACAAGCTTGCCCAATTCCTGTCCAACCAGTAAAGTTATTATTGCAATAATGATTTTCTTCTAGATAAGTGTGTCTTTATCACAGTTTTGTATGAACATTTAACAAAACTAAACTCTCTAGACAAAGTCAAAATCAGCCATAGCATGAAATAAGTAAGAATGCAAGTTAATTCATCATTCTTTGAATGGATCCTTTACTGATTCCAAGTTCTTGTTCAGCTTTCCATGTGAACTTTGTCAAATTGTTTTCTTCAGTGTTAATAGATCTTGGGCAAGATCAGCAGCTGAAACAGTTCTTTTAAAATGAATGAAGCTACCGGCTTCTCCATCTTGTTTTATCAACAGTTTGAGGCATTTATAAATCTACCATTCATGTATACATTTTGTTTAGTGGTTCTGATATGTATCTAGAGATTCTTGACAAAATTTAAAGAAGAATCTGCAACCTTATTGATTTTGACCTGGCGTCTCAGCTTCAATCACTTTTACCACGAACATAACATAGATCCTCTGTACCTTTTGTATAAATATTTTCATGTCAAGTGATTGTACCTTGACGTCATGAATTCACATGCAGTACTAGATTGGCAAATAGATCTCATCATTTTGCTGTTAAAATTGCTAAGTAACCCTTTTGCATCTTAGTGGCTTTATCACTTTGCTTGGGGCGAAATGATTAAAAAGAGGCATTCTCTAAAATATCAGTGTCTTTTATTTTTCTATAACTGATTGCCTGATTACTTCTGTCCAATCCTTTTACATCTCTTTCATATATATATATATATATATATATATATATATCATTAATAATTTCTCTCTCTCATATATATATATATATATATATATATATATATATATATATATATATATCTTCTCTTCTCTCTTTTTCTCTCTATGAGTTTTTCTTCTCTACCCCTTTGATTTCAATATATAACTTCCATTAAGTTAGCCGTTTAAATGTGTCAATATCTGCTAACTCACTCATGTCATCTCTCTCCCCCCTCACTTCCTCACTTTGTTAATTTACATATGTTTATGTCAAAAATGTGTAAATTTTCTTTTCATTTTTGTTTGGAAGTAAAGTCTGATGATCCGCAGTCCTTTAAAAGGGCTGTGGGGAAATAATTTATTACATGGAACCTTAAAGTGGTCTGTTTTTATTTAAATTATTAGCTCTGGATTTACATTGAGCTCTCTGGATTTTATCCTCCTGAGGTTTACCCATACGGATTTCCTAATTTTTCATAAACTAAATATATATAATAATTATCACTAAATTAAGTCCATTATCAAAGAAGGAAATTATCCTTAAAAATAAACATTTTTGTGTAAAATAAATCTCTTTTTATTATGATGACGATATGGACATTATACAAATGGCAGCTTGAAGATTGTATTTAAGCATGTAACTGTTAATGATTGGTGTTGGCCTCAGTGTCAACATTTATAGTTACTTATGCTCTATCTCTGATATTGTACCTTAACACTTGGCCACGATGACTTGAACATTCAGGCCAGTAGGTGAAAATAAATAAATATACTATAAATGGACCATATACTCAAATATGAATATCCACTGATAATAATGTTTAAAGAGATAAAAAGAAAATCTGTTGGATTAATAGAAATCTATTCTAAATTATCTTTGTTTATATTTGGATACAAAACTGTGCAGATATGAAAAACTTTGAGGAGAGAAGTTTCACTTGAAAAGCATGAAAGTGACTTTGCCTGATCATCTGTTTCTTTGAGGCCAAGCAGTAATGTGCACCAGGGTAGATGGTGGCTCCTTCTACTCTGCCTAAGAGTGCAAATGTTTCTTTAAAAAGATTTCTCAAATTCAGGCTGGTAGATGAAAATAAATAAATATACTGTTTAATATATAATTGTAGTGGCTACTCAAATATGAGTATTCACTCATAATAATTTTTAAAGTGATAAAAAAATCTGTCCATTCTATAAAATACACACACACACACACACATATATATATATATATATATATATATATATAAATTCAGATGTTATAGATGGGATTTTAGGCTCAAAGGCCCTTTAACAAAATTATTCTACCACCTTAACATGTGAATACATTATTTCAAACTCTTGATCATTAGCAATATATATATATATATATATATATATATATATATATATATATATATATATATATAAGACAAAAGAAAAACTTATCATTTACTTTGATAAAATCCTTCAGAGGATGAAGCTCATCAGCTAAGATAAGTTTTCCTTTTGTTTTTATGCATATTGTTCTTTTATAGATAGACTATCTGAAATTTTTGCACACACACACACACACACATATATATATATATATATATATATATATATGCATGTGTGTACATACTAAATATTATATACAAGAAAATGTTTCTAATGGAAGACCAGTTTTCAACAATGTATTCAGTCTCTTGTTATCAAAAAAGAGTGCTGGGAACTTTTGCACACACCTAATACAAGAATTTTAATTATATCTGAAGGAGGGAAAATTGATATTTTGATGACGAATAACTTTTAATAGATGGTTTAAACTTATTGAGAGGTTGGGTCATTGATATATGAAATTTAGTCTCTGGGGAAATGGTATTATTCCCTTCTTTGCCGTCATGTTTCTGCTGATGGTATTAAGTATTTAATATGTGGGATTGCATAATAATATGAAATATTCACTGTTCTTGGTGCAGAAAGTAAAATTGACAAACCAAGTTCAAATTCTCACCTAGTCTATTTTATTCCTCTTCATATTCTTGTCCTTAAGAAAGGCATGAGTTCATCTCTTCTCCCTATCCAACTATCCAAGCTATGGGTTAAATATCCAGGGGGGTTGGAATCTCAAGTATTGACTGGCAGCAAGTCTAGGTGAAGAACAACTCTTAATTCTGGATCAGAGAGAAATTTTCGGTTACTCCACATAGCTTCACCATTTTCACTAAGATACTGTTAGAGTGAGCTGCCAAACATTTATAAGAACAGGACACTTCCAGTTTTCATATTCTTCTCTCTCTTTTCCACCCAGCATGCTATAGTAATAACATCCACAGGACCTTGTTCCCAAGCATGGGGATATTTTCATTTCAGTCACTGTATCACCCACATAATTGCTAACTTTTAATGTCTTCTTTCTGTTGCATGTATACTAGTGTATTTTCTCTCTCTTTGTCCTGGGTATGATAATAAACTACATCTGGCAGCGAGTAATTGGGGGTTTTGAAAAATATGGAATTACCTCTTAATTGCTGGTGTTCCCAAGTCCACCTTCACCCAGAGTGGTAGCACCTGTAAGGGTCCCTGCTATGAGCAAATAGTGAACCCCCAAACAAAAACAAAACACTATAAAAGTATAAAAATGCAATTTTATAGTAAAAATACCAGCAATAAATTTTTATATAAATATTTAAAAAAATGACCAAAAATACATTTTATCTGTAGCTGAAGGTATACAGTTGCATTCAGATTTCGGCATTAAAGGACCCATATTGGTTGATATGCCTCTAAACAAAATCAACAAACATGAAAGAACTCTTGACATTAATCCATATAATATCCTAAAATTTCTTAAATCAAACTATATTCCAAAATATAACTTAGACAAAACTACAACACATATCATTACCTCTAATAATTACGTCCACCCAAAAATGTATATGCACAAAGATGAGTATAATCTACCATGTATTCAATTGTGAAAGCAGAATAATATATATCATATTTTTATTACTTCAAATTTCAAAGAAAATTAAATTTCACCATTAAATGACCCATAAGTTGTTGATAAACTATTAAACAAACAAATCAAATTAGAGTCAACTGGACTCACCAGTTCCCCATACCCAGTCAAGAAATAAATGGCAGTAAGTCTCTTCAGTGCTCCAGCAGTATGTTTTTAGTAATTCTGTCATATGGATGGCTCTGATTTTTTTCCAATTTCCAGTTTCTCCAGCTCCTTTCATTAGTCCATTCATATTCTTCAACTTCTGAGCTCCCTGGCAAGGTTGAGATCACAGCAGGTGGGCAAGTATACTTTGTACTGAGTTGTATAAAAACAAAAACATAAAATATGGCAAATATTACCTTGCTGGAATTCATTCATTTCCTTACACTCATCATTTACTTGTGCAAAATATTGTTGCTACTGCTTTAAGTCTAAGAGAAGTGCTGTAACAAAGTCAATGCAGAGGGAAACCAAAAAAGAAAATGATATTTCGGTAGTGCCATGTTTGCCAATATCTTGATAGAACATGTCATTAAAGGGAGATAATACTTAAGACAAGAACAATACATATAAGATTCGCCATCAGCATGTACTAGAAGTAGTCAACTGGTATGCTACAACATCTGAGTAACTCAACTCTAAGTTTTTGTTCCCCCTATTCAACTCACAACTCTTCTGGATCAATATGTATATAAAGGGTTTTTTCTTTCAAACAATTACGCTTGTCCTTATATGCTGTCACTCATGGATACATATGGCATTGCTATGTGTTATAACCTAGGGAAGGTTACTGAAGAGAATAATCAAACGAAGGTTGGTAATGAACGATAATACTTAGAACAGGAACAACACATATAAGATTCGCCAGTGGTGCATAGAAGAAGTAGTCAACTGCTAGAAGTGATTCAAGTGAATTCCACAAGGAATCTCCAACTGCAGACCAACATACAGTATTTTCTACTGTATTTATGTGAATGGAGACATACCCATTATCGTCCGTAGGTATGCTACAACATTAAGATAAACAGACATGCTGAAAAATCAAATTAAACTGAATTTAAATGTTTTCACCAACAGGTGGACTTGATTTGTACCTTATATAACAAGCAAGTAAGACCAAGTCTGATTTCATCAGGCATGTGTAGGTATGTAATATCAATCATAGTACATGCTCATATTTAAGTAGACTCCCTGTTTATTTACTAAATGGTATGCTTATTTATTTTTATCTACTGGCTTAAATATTCAAAAAATCTTATTAAAGATAAAAATGTGTCCTCCAGTAGGATTTAAACCTGCATCCATCTTGGAAGAGGAAACCATCAGTAGATCCAGCAGTATTCAGCAAATATCTTTTGTGACTGAGTATGTATAAGCATGATAGCTCTAAAAATTGTTTCACCTGCCAGGGGAACACAGGTTTGAATCTTGCCAGAAGGTGTATATTTTGTCTTTATTTAGACCGGTTGATGAAAATAAATGAATATACCATCTAGTCAAATATTAGTATCCACTAAAAATAATGTTTAAGTGACAAAATCTGTTGGATTAATAAATAAAAAATCCACTATTCTGTAGAAATATTAATTTTGTAAAAACAGGACAAATATCCAAAATAAATTTCTTGTCAGAAGTGTAATAGGTCATTTAAAATCCATTCTGGTTTTAATAGCTTTTGCAAAGCTTATGGTATGTGCACAAAGAGAGTGAAACTGGCATACTAAGTTCAAATTCCATTTGAGGCTTTTGGATTCAATTTTGCAAAAATACCCTTGCAAAAGTATGAATACAACTCTCCTTCTAGCAAGTCAGACTGGGCCTTCAAGCCTTGGTTGGTAACTAGTCAAAGAAAAGAATAACTCTGAATTTGAAAATCAATTATGTGTGGAGCTCGCAATTCTATCCGTCCTACTTTTTATGGAAGCCAGAACTTCAATATCTAGTCTGGAGAGGCTGCATCTCTATACTCCACAGGAATTCCATACATAAATATATGCAGAGCTCAGGAGTGGGGAATAGCAGCAGATGCATAGTTTTGGTGCAGAAATGGTTATTTGTTTACCAAATGGACAGCTACCTAAAAACAATTCAACATCATCATTTACTCATTTTTGTTATTTAGACATTAAATTATGTCAGTTTGCATCCTCCATAATTTAACTAGACTTTTCAATTAACCTGATGAATATTTATAAGTGTCTCTTAAATTTAAAAATTTTGAAAAATTAACATTTTTAATTTTGTTTCTAAATCCTTGTTGCAAAATAAAATCCTTACAATTGCCATCCACCAGAGGATGAAGCATCTTAGCTATGATAAGTTTTCCTTTTGTTTTTATTCATATTGTCCTTTTACAGAATTATATTTTAATTATCTGAAATTCTACATACACACACACACACACACACATTTATCACTATATATATTAGGTTGCTGCAAAAATAATGATGTAATAATGTCGTTTTTTTGATGTATTTTCTAACGTCAAAAAACGACATTATTACGTCATTATTTTTGCACCAACCTAATACATACATACATACATACATATATATATATATATATATATATATATAAAATAAGTGGCTGCTAATTTTCAAGCACAGCCATGTGCCTGAGTGGCTAGTAAATCCCTATCACAGATGTCCACTCAACCAACAGAGACAACTTGTGCTTCATACTGTAACTCTGCTGAGTGGACTTGAGTTACAGTTTCTAGGATAAATCATATAATCTAGCATGATTCTTTTTTCACTTATTTTAACAAAGCCAGTACGATCAAACCCTCAGTCATGATGACTTGTGACTTTGTGCTAACACAACTATCAATGGCTTCTGAATAGTTCTGTCTAACCAGTTTCACTCACAAGGCTTGGGTTAACTCATGGTATTGTTTTCAGGCACATTCCAAAAGTGTTGCATGCAAGTCTGAAATAATCAAAAAATCACCTCACTATCAAACTATGGTGGGATTCAAACTTGAGTTTCATATGAACATTCTAACCACTCAGCCATGCACCCACACTATATATATATATATATATATATATATAAATTTTTGTGTGACATGTTTTGTCACTTAAGACTTCATCAACCTAAAGCAGTGGTTCTCAAACAGTGCAGCATGCCTCATATAAGCAATAGAAGAGGATATCAAATAAGGCGGACTAATTGAAAGACAAATATTTTAAAACAGTTTCAAAAAATTCATATGCCAAAAATAAATGATTTCAAAATTTAAAACATTATTATGGATTGCTTGTGATTGCATGCATGAGTCCCAGTATAGTTATAAATAATTGACTGATTTTATCATTGTGATATTTTTGCATTATATCAAGTATTAGGAATAATAATGATTAGAGGCCACAAAATGGAGAAGAGAGTTATCAATGATAATGTTCTGACTTTAAATCTGGGGTTATCTCCCTTTTACCTTGTCTTTGTTTTTTTTTATTTTTAAATGTACTTTTTATCACATAAAATTGGGTGGGGCGCAAGTAAATTTTCATTCTGAAAATGCAGCCCTGAGAAAAAAAGTTTGCAAACCACTGACCTAAAGTGATGCTTATGTCGATGTGATTATACATGCACATGAAGGAGAGGAGATGCTGAAATGCTAAATTAATATTTTTTTTTAAATATGTGTTTTTCTTTTGGTTTGTTTATATCACTTTTGTTATTAGATATCCCACATTGTAATAATTGAAATTTTTCCACTTTCTCATAGATTTTTATAAAATTGTTCAGAAATATGAAAATTTATATATTATTTTTCCATTTCGATACATACTGTATAACATAACAAATAAAGAGACTATAAAAACAGTAATAGAGGGAAGATATAAAAAAATACAAACAGAGCCAATATAAGAAATATGTAAAAAAAAAAAAAAAAAAAAACGTTACTCAAATATGGTTAGTTTTCTATGACTTAAAATTTCATGTGAACTCAATTTGTTATATAGCAGTTTCACAATCTTCAGTTGCTTTAAGGACAAGATACTCATTTCTATATAGAAAAAGCAGAAAATATATGAATATCATTTTTTAATATTTTTCTTATATATATAAATAAAGGGTATTCCAATAACTTGGACTGATTTTAAAGCATCTAATGATTTTTTTTCTTTATCTTTCAGATTTAACAACTTAAGTCTTTGGTAATTTCAACCATGGAAAAATTAACAAATAACGTGTTAAACTTATTGAAGACTATTACGAAAATGGACGTTCAAACAAATGCATTTCACGCTCTTTGCAATTTTTTTCTTCAACATAATTGACCAACCAAGAGTGCAGTTTGGAAAATTTGTTCATAGATTCAAACAAACTGGGTTGGTGGCAGATGTGAAAACGCTACTGCATGCTTGTTTACACCGTTCAGCTGAAAACATTGCTGCAGTGAATGAGAATGTGGCTGAAAATCCAGACACCTCTATTCATCATCGCTTGCAGTGACTGAACCTCTACACAACAATGTTACATCAGTTCCAATTGCACTCTCGGTTGGTTGATTATATTGACCAAAAAAATCGTGAAGTGTGCAAAATGCATTTCTGTTTGAACGTCCATTTTAATAATAGACTTCAATAACTTTAACACATTGTTTGATTGTTAATCTTTCCATGGTTGAAATTGCCAAAGATGAAAGTCATTAAAATCATTAGATGCTTAAACTTCATCCACATTTAAAATCAGTCCAAGTTATTGGAACACCCTTTAGATTATGAGAATCTATGACAGAGTGAAAAATCATTTTTCATGTGATGTATTTTGTCCATTTGGACTTTATCAGATGAAAGTAATGTTTATGTTGATGTGACTCTATATGTCCATAAGGAGGGGGGATGCTGAAATGTTAAACTTTTACATTTAATTAATTTTTTTTTTTTAAATATGTGTTTTGGGTATGCAATCTATCTACTTCGATTTAGTTTCTTTTTCTTTTATTATGTTTTCATCACTTTTGTTATTAAATATCCCACATTGTGATCAGAGCAGATCTGCCAAGAAAGGGGAAATGTAATAAGCTTGATGCAAATTTACTGCCTATGATTTAGTAATTAAAGCACTTTCTATACACTTTTCTCTCAGTAAATTGCTTTTGCTTTTAATTAAAATATCAAATCAAATATATATATTATTATATATTTGAAAATTATAACATAAATATGTTATAAAATCATTACAAAAATAGCCATTTTATTTCAACACTTCTGGAGTCTTATCAAGTGATGGTGTTTGGTTATTGGAATTTATTCCATATACACCAATCCTATACTTGTGTGTGCATGTGTATATATATATATATATATATATATATATATATATATATATATATATAGTCGACTCTCCCATCGAATTCGACGTATGAGGGTCAAACAGATCAGTTCCCAGGAAACTGACAGCCCGTCAACAGCACATGAGATTTGATTATAGTGGTGAAGGTTTTGTGCAGGACCAGCCACACTTTTTGAAGGGCTGAATTCAGAGAGCTGGTGCACTAAGTGCCACAAGGTTGCCAAACGACCCTCCGCAGGTTTTGAATTCAGAGTTTTCCTTCTCCTAGACCGGTTGCCATCCAAGGCTGTAGAACCCAGTCTGTCCTGCTATTTACCCATAGCTGGAGGGAGAAGAAGAGGATTCACACCTTTCCCAAGGGTATTAGCACGTAAGTGAATGTAATGGATTCGACTTGAATTTGAACTTGGCTCTGCGATCCCTCAATCCAAGCCGCAATCCATTACTTCATCGTGCCTCCTTATCTATATATATATATATATATGTGTAGTGATAAGGGCAGGTGATAAATATATACATTGATAACACTGAGAGTTCCATTGGGCTCGGTCAAAACCAAACCAGAGCCATTTGGTTCAAGAATTAATCCCTTAAACATGATGAAAAATAAGAAATCATATTGAAGCTGTACTTCAGTGAGCATAAGCTGTCATGGAATTTTCCATATTGCATACTTTCTCCAATATTTCTCTTTTTTATCATGATGCCTGCAGTGTTAGAAAGCGTCATGACACTTTTAAAGGTTTTAAAAGATTGCCCGATGATGAAAAAGACTATATTTGTTTACGGCACAACTAATCTTTATTGCTGATGTTTTTAAATATCTCACTTTGTGACAAAAGATATTTTTAGAAAAGTGAAATATTACAAGAACCTGGATGCAAGATTAACATGGAAGATTTGGACTGAGTAAATAAATTTCTCTTTTCAATCAGAATCTTAATTTCATTTTTAGTTACTTAACATTATTCTGATATATATAAATTCTTACATCATATTCTCACACACATAAATGTGTGTGTGTGTGTGTGTGTGTGTTCATTGTAGCATGTAAATGTTACTCAGGCAGAATAGATTTTTTTTACCAAAATTTAGTATAAAAACAATTTAGGATACCACATTTTACAGAAGAATTTAAACATCTAATTATAATCTATGTGCAATTGAAGAAATTTGTCTCTGTGTACATGCATCAAGATTACAAAATATATGTTTCAATGTATAAAAAATGTATTTGCGTCATATGCATTGAAGGTATCAATGATATATATATATATATAATAGTACTAATCTTATAAATATAAGAAATTATACTCGTCTGGGAAACCTTGGGTACTTTCATATGTAAATAAACAGATCAATACCCAAGGGAAAAAATGGTACTAAAAAAGAAAGAACATAAAACATGTCCATCAGCCGAAGACAATCGTCTAGCATCCAAGTTCAGAGTCCAAAGAAAAAAACCCAGATACGAGTAAGTAAAATAACTAAGTAAAGTGCTCAATATGCTAAGTAGAGCAAACCTAATTAAACCTAAAGAGCCAGATAAACCTACCAAGGTTTCACCTATGCAGATCATCAGGGAACACTGTGTTCCTTGACAATCCACAGAGGTGAAACTGGTAGGTTTGTCTGGCTCTTTAGGTTTACTTTATATATATATATATATATATATATAATTTGTTTTGTAGACAAACCTCTTTGTCCCCTCATCAAGAGGTTATGACAATTGACTGCTATTTTTCCCATTTTATCCTTATGCTAAGTTTGTAATTAATTTAAGCACTAGTTGGAATGCTCTTATTGTAGATGTTAGGTTGATTTTTTTTCTTTTTTGTGCATGTGTATCAAATGTTGTGGTTTTATATAATTCATACCTTCACTGAATCCGACAAAAACAGACTTTGACATGAAATTTTTGTGAAAATTTTTTACATTGATTAATATTGTATTTGTCTTATTCTTGCTACTGTCTTTTATTCTTAAAATTGTCATATTTTATGGGATATTATTTCCTTCACTTTTATTTAAAAAATATATATCTTAGGTTTTATATGCAATATTCAGGCATCTGGTTGCCTAATAATTACCAAGACAACATAGTCTATTAGTAAATTGTACTGAGCCTAACCCTTCACTGGGATTAATTTTGCCCAACCCCTCAAGTTTCTACAAATCCTTAACATTAACCTAAAAACTTGTCATGTTTTTAAATAGCCTCATCAGATTGAAACTTTCATATAGATGTCATTCAAATCAACCGGGTTCTCGAATCAATGGTTCCAAATGGCTTTGAGTGAATGCACCTTGGAAGTCTTAGCAAGTCTTCTTTGAACCTTGTGCACTCACAAAGAATTGTACCAAATAACAGAAACCACATCACTTGAGGACTTTCAACAGCAGAAACAACTACGATGGATAGCACACATAACTGGAATAGAAAATAATGGTATAATAAAGATCTCCTTGACTTTGAACAAAAGGTTAGGAAGGAAATCCCCATCAATACTGGAAAGTGTCACAATAACTGGACTGGAAAAACTTATTTTCCTAAATAATTGTTTCAGTAGAAAGATTTTTGTAAATTTCAACAGAAAATAACTAGCTGCTTGGTCAATGAATGCCAAATTTTTCCTTATAAAGAAATGATTAATAATATCATTACCATTATGTCCTCATTTTTTTTAAAATGCTATGCTCTGTTAGGACATAGGGAACCATTGATCTTCACAGATTCCTTTATTTATCTGTGAATTGCCATGACTTCTTGATAAAGATACTGGAGTGGCTTTTTATGGTTTGGAATTCAAAGTTGTCCTTCTCTAAAAGCATAAACAAAAAGATTTATATCCCCAAAACACATATTTAAAATAAAATGTAATTAAATTTAAAAGTTTAAAATTTCAGCATCACCTCTTCATTTTCATATATAGTCATATTAGCATAAATATCATTTTCACCTAATCAAGTCCGAAATGATAAAACATGTCAACTGAAAAATTTTTTTGACTTTGTCATAGATTTTCCTAAAATATATGAGAAATATATATAAAAAAAAAAATACTCAAATATTTTCTACTTATTACCACCCAAGGCTAGAAAGCCCATTCTACCTTACTATTTAACCTATAGTTAGTGGGGTGAAGAAATGCTGTTCCCTTCATCATTTATGAAAATGTGAATTTGAACTTAACACATCGTTTTCTTCTGTGATAGCCATTATGTTTTCTAACCCTGTAATATTAAATGTAAATAAGCAGAAGTTTTATATGTTGTCAAATATAATCTTTTTTTCCTTCTACTTTTTAAATTATTCTCAATTTTTCAGTTTTTTTTCCCTAAAAATTCTGTTTTTCTCACTTTCAGCTTGATGAAACTTACATTTTCAGATTTTTAATATTTCTTTTCTCTCTTCCTCCTCTCTTCTTCTCCTCCTCCTACTTCTACCTTTCTTCTCATCTTATCTCCCTTCCTCCTCCTTATTTTATCCTACTCCTTCTTCTTCCCTCCTCCTTATTTTATCCTACCCCTCCTTCTTCCCTCTTACTTTTTCTTCTTCCCTCCTCCTACTTTTTCTTTTCTTTCTCTTCTAATTCATTTTATCTTGTCGCTCTTTTCTGTTCTTCCTTTCTCTCTTTCCTCATTCCCATCATCTTCCTTTGTTCTATTTTTCTTTTTAATAATTTCATTCCTTATCCTAATCCACATTTTATCCCTTAATCCTTCTTTACTATTGTTTCATTCTTTTTCTTTCTTATCTTTTTCCTCTCATTCTCCCTTCTTACTTTTTCCACTTTTTTCCTTTCTTTCCTTGTCCTTTTCCTTACCTTTCTTCTTTCTGTTTTGTTTTTCTCCTTTCTTTTCTCTTTGATCTCTCGCTTATCCTTTTCATCTTCTATTTCTTTCATCTTCTTCTTCTTTTCTTCTTTCTTTATTTTCCCATTTGTCTCTCTCTTTACTCTTTTTGTTTTCATGCTTCTCCTCCCTTCTCATTTTTTCTTTTAAATCCTTTTCTCTTTCATACTCTTTCTTCTTCCTTTATTTCTTTCTTTCCTTAGCCTTCTCTTCATCTCATTCCTTTTTTTTTTCTTTTTTTTTTTTTTCTTCACATTTTCTTTCAGTCTTTCTTTGGTTGGTTCTCTTCTTTTGTTGTTCATCTTCCTTTAATTCAGTCCACACCTCCCATTATCCTATGCATGTCTCTGGCCTGGTTTGCCTGTTTAATGAAGTAAATGACCTTAGCAAAATCTGTTCAAGCAAATTGAAGAAGTTGAGCTATTTACTGATCCTTTGATCTGGGATCAAAATGACAAACATGAATCACCTTCAATAAATGAGCTATGGTGGGAACATCTCTGTATATGCACTTTACTCAATACATAGTCATGTTTTTATACAGAAATGTGCAGATACATTAGTGAATATTTGGCTCACTCACATGTTTGTGTGTATGTTTACTCTGTGTATGCATGGTTAGCACACTATATTTGTTTGTATTAGTGTGTGTGTGTGTGTATATATATATATATATATATATATATATATATATATAGCTCGTCACTTGTATTCAAGGACCTGTTTACTAAGTTAGCTAGCCAATCTCTATTGCAGATGCTTGCACATTTTATTCAACACCCACAGAGCCCACCTGTGGTTTATACTGCAACTATGCTGAGCAGACCTTAGTTACAGTTTCTGGGAGAGAGCGCCTCATCTAGCATGATCAACAATTTGAACAAGGTCAGCACGCTCATGCCATTGGCCACGATGACTTGTGGCTTCATGCTAGCACAGCTATTGATGGCACCCCAAGAGTTCCTTCTACCCAAATTCAATCACAAGGCTTGGGTAACCTATGGTATGGTTTTCAGGTTGAGTGGTTAGAGTGTTCACATTCTGACTATGAGATCCATGGTCGATTTGTCAGGGAGGATATATATATATATATATATATATATATATATATATATATATATACACACACACACACACACTTTGAGTGGTGGTGTTTTTTGTTTTGTTTCTTTTTTTAAACTAACATTGTAAATAATATGGACTACTCCACTATTACTATAGTCTGGTGTGTATATATATATATATATATATATATATATATATATATATATATAAAAATTTAAAATAAGTAATGAGCAGTTCTCAAATAGCACTTGAATATAACGTTGTGCGAGGAAAAAATGTATAAAAACGAAATAATATTAATATAGAACCCAGTGTGTCTGAAGATTTTAATTTTTTTATATTTTTTATTCAAAACAATATTATTATTAATATATACATACACTCTGTTTCATATTGAGAGCAATTTTGGGGCCTGAATATTATATATTTCATGAGTAGTCCTTGTGAATTCTGAAAGAACAAATCCCATGCCATTAAAGAACCACTGCATGTTTGCTGACAGGCTGAATTCAGTAATCATCTCCACATATGAAGTCAACTGTTTGTGAGAGCCACAATGTGTAGGGGATCTAGAAACAGAACACATCTGATTTTTTTTTTTTACAGTCCAGTCTTAACTTCCACTCGCCCAGATGAAATGTATTGTGTGACATAGTGATCTCAGTCATGACAGCCTTGTTTGCCAGTAACTACAAAGCTCTGTGTAATACATTGACTGATGGGGTGCATGGCACCATCATTAAATTGGGATGTGAATTGATGCAGTGCTCTTTTTCATTAGGTGGTTACTGTTCTCATTAGACATCTACAGTTTTCACATGCCACTGAGATCTACTAGTAAATAAATAATAATGACAACAACAACAATAAAGTTTGGTAGATCAAAGGTGGGTGAATGAGAAATAATTGAACAAAAGTAGTACAAATAATCTCTGGAACACACAACACTGTCATTCTCCATGAATCATAGACAGTCTGTGAGGCAATCAAAAAAGATTGCATTCTAATTAACTGCTCATATTCTGAAGAAATAGGTTAACTTTTACTGAAACTATGAAATATAATCAAACAAAAATAAACCAGTACAACCTCAGTCCTATTATACAGGGTGCGATGGATAAATTGTCGTCTAAATTACACAAAAATGAAAATAACACTAACATCTCATTTTAATAGATATATTCACGAAAGTTACACAAAAGTATCTTGAAATACGAAAGAGTAAATTTATTCAATAAAATCACCATTTGCTTCAACCACGGGCAGATGACTTCGGAATTTCCTGCAACTCTTCTGGACAGTATTCTTATTTAAGTTGGTGAATGCTGACATAATCCTTACTTTCAGTTCATCTTTGGTGCTACAAAGAGTTTTGTTGCTCAACTGTACCCCACACATAATAATCAAGGGGTTTGCAGTCTGGTGAGTTAGGTGACCAGATGTAAGGGGTGATTTGGTTGCAGAAATTGTCTGATAGCCATGACTGTGTTCTCCTGCATGTGTGGCATGGTGCAGAGGCCTGTTACCAGACATGAGGTCTTCCAGCAGCCACCCACTTCACCCAGGACAGCACTACCTTCTCAAGGCCCTCACCAACAAATTTCTCATCAGAATGATCAGAGTGAGTTTTCTGAGCTACCATACCTTTTTAATCAACATTAGACTCATCCAATGCTTTCTGAATTCGCTGTACTGTCCTCAGATTGACACCCAAATACTCTGAAATCTTCATCTTAGAGCTTCTGGTGCAAATGCCAAGTGGTACATCACACCATTTCTAAATTTCTGGCAGAATGAATTGCATCAAGTTGCTCTTCTTACATATGGTGACCAACTGACCCTACTATACTGTGCAGTCAACAAAACCAAAAACAAACAACACGTATATGCAAAATTAAAAATTTAAAATGGCAACATTTTACCCATCGCATCCTGTATTTGTTACATTTGTGTGCATATCTCTGACCCTAAATGTAAGGACTATTATGGGATGATGGTATTATTTTATTATACAATCTTTATCCCATAATATCTTTATCATTCATATGCACATTTCATATGCCAAATTTAACAGCTATTATGGGACAGAGTATTTTATTATATAACATCTGTCCCATAATATCTGTGTCATTTGTATACACATTTAACACCCGAAATGTATAAGCTATTATGGGACAGAGTATTATTCTATTTTATTATACAACCTCATTTGTATACACATTTCATACCCTAAATGTAATAGCTATTATAGGACAGATAATCTATATACTACTATATTTAATGGCATATAAGACCAGGAAATTAGAAGAAAGATTCAGATTTTTGTAGGATCCAAATATTGGCAGCTGATTACAAAGAAAAAATATTATTCTTCTCTTCTATGCCATTCCCCTTGAGGACATCCTAAAGATCAGCAAATAACGATCTGTTATTTTTCATGTTAGACTTTTGGCCTTGGTCAAAGATGTTCTCATGAAAGAACTAAAACATGCCATTTTTGTAAGAGGCTTAACCTTGTGATGTAACTGCTTAGAATGGATCAAACCGTTTTCCTGTGTCTTTGCAGATAAGAACTGGCCTCTCTTCAGTTCATATGACTTGTATCGAATGTCTTCATGCACCAAAGTTCTGATAGTCCACTCTGACACATGAAGTTCTTTGGCAATGACTCTCATTGATTTTCCAGGATTGTTCTTGATAATGGATGTTATAGTTATATATTATAGTGTCCAAATGTTTAGATACAGTTGAAACATTCCTGCAAGAAGCTTCCAATTTCATATGAACTTTATGTATGAAAGATATTATAGCGTTTAGAAAGCTGTCAATGATTTCAAGTCTTTTCATTTCTTGATTTAGCATTTTATCTGCCTTGGGGGATTAGAAAGAAATAAAATACATTTAATTTAAAGGGAGTGATATACTGACAATTAAATGTCTTTAAATAACTGTTGCAACTTGAATATATATAATGTATGTTTAACAAATTGATTACTCAAGCTTACCATTACTACCATATAGTGTGTTTGAACCTCACTGAGCTGATTTACAATTGTGGACTTGTGAATTATTACACAATTGAAATGGTGAGCTGTAACCATAAGTTCTATGCTGATAGTTTGTTCTATTGAACTTCTCACTTATGGAACTCTCTTCCAGGTGCTTGATTCTCAGTCAACTTTAAACTTCAAAAATTTAAATGTAATGTCAATCATTATCTTTTGACTTCTCAATTCTTGTTCATTTATTTTCTCTCCTTAATAAGTTTTTGTCTTTCTCATATTCTTTAATACTCAGTAAACATTTACCTTTTAGTGGCTTTATTTCCTTGTTAGGTTGAAATCATTAAAAAATAAAAAGACTGCTTTGAGTGAATATCTATTGCACTATGCATACGCACACACACATACACGTTTGTGTGTAAATTATTTCCATATGAAGTGTATCTGTAGAGAAGAAAAATGAATAAAAAGAGGCAAGAGAAAAAACTATTCTTAGCCGACACATTTTGTCCTCTGAGGGACTTTATCAAGGCAATGTAGGGTTTATTTTGCTGCATGTATTTATATACAGAGGTGTGGATGTCATTGGTTTATTGAGGTTTTTAAATTTGAGAACGTTCATGAATGTTCATCAGGAGGTTGAAAGGTCAATCAAATATAATATATATTTTAAGACATTTTTATGTTTATCCATTCTTTTTATAGATACAAATATTTAAGTAAATGCTCTGTTTATAATAAAGAGTATTAACAACATATACCGGCTTGAATGTCTGAGAAATTGTCATAGAAAATATGTGTCCTCAGTATCTATAAAAAAGAATGTGTAAACATAAAAATATCTTGAAATAATTGTCAGACTTTGTCCATTTCATAATTTGTGATGTCATTTGTTTACATATGGATATGCATCGAGCAGATATGAATGTATGTGAGAAAATCATGGAAAATTGTAGTTTAAAAACAATAAAATTGACCTTGCTAACCGAAACGCTCCTCTGTGGCAAAATCAGTAAAATCACGTCAGGCTATATGACGGTTCTTTACCAAGAAACTTCAAAGTCTGCAAACTGGGGAACACAGATTCAAATTGTGCAAGAGAGTGCATATTTTTCTAATAATATTTCTCAAATATTCAGAGCAGTAAATGAAAATAAATAAATTATAATGTTTAATAAATAAACAGAGCATCTACTTAAATATGGATAACCACTAAAACTAACTGTTGTATCCTTAAAAGAGGTTACAAACAGACAAAGGTGGTATTCGAGTGAAAGGAACAGCAACATGGGCGTAGATGAAAGAAAGACAGGTTTATTGTAAAAGAGAATACACTACTGAAAGACAAGGAATTGGTTTTCTTCATTCCCGAAGCATGTCCACCAGGTATATCCTGTGCTTACACTATATATATATATATATCTACTGATATAATCAATCCACATATGTGATAGGAAGTGTGGGACATTCCATTACAACTCTAACATTTAAGTAATGAAATACATCAGATTAATAAGAAGTCCAAAATATATATATATATATATATATATATATATATATATATATATATATATTGTGTGTGTGAGTGAGAGAAATTCAGTAAATAATTATGAATTTACAATAACAGCAACAAATGTTTTTATGTGGTTTGGTGAGTATTTTCAGAGACAAGATGGAGGTCGTAAATTGATACATAACCATGGGGCAGTCATTAGGTTTATACAAAAAAAAAGTTTTAAGGCGAGTTGTATTATATGCATGATAGAGCCCACCTTTTATACCAACAGTTTACATGGGATGATCCATCAAGTGGGATGGCAGGAAGCAAGGTCATAGGTTTTCTGTGTAGGATATTTTCTCCTAGGAAGATATCTGGACTGTCTGTAGAGGTTTTGCTACCTTTTCAATGTAATGTCTCATCTGTATAGCTGGCCTTGGAGATCAAAGTCCTAAAATTTGTGCCCTGTGTTATATCAAAGACTATTAAAACTTACATTCCCTCTTTGGATAAGAGTTTAAATCTTTATTTCTGATCCAAGCTGTGTACTTACTGAATTCAAGTAATCACCTGAAAAAAAAGCAACAAAAATATGGAGAAGAAAATACTTGCCAAAAATGAATAACTTAAAATGCTTCAACTTAAGTTTTTATGTGCCTGTGGTGAAATGAGACCAAGAAACTCTAACTTACCCAAGGCTAAGAGGCCACAATATCTCACCTGCTTGGTCAGAGTTGCCATTTTCAATTTAGTCAAAGCACATGCACAGTTCTAGCTCTTTAAAAACTATTGTTAATTTGCATGCATAGTCAAAAACCTGAATAAGAAGTGAGCAGCACAGATGAGCAGGACTGACTTGTTTATGATCGGGCTCTTTGCAACTATCTACCAGAGTGCCATTTCTTGTTATAATATCAGCAATCATGGCTCTCCACAACTTTCTGTCTTTTGTTGCTCTAAGTAACTTTCAACTCTTTTACTATCCCTTTTTGCACCTGTTCTGCCATCCATTTGTAAAAACTTATCAGTTCAGTTACTCACTTTTTCCCTTACATCTTTTACCTTAAATATGTTCTGTGAGTGTCGAATTCTCCAAGCTTTGTCTCTTTGTCATATCTTCTACTGATTATGTCTATTTCTGATTTAAAGCATATATCCTTTTAATTTCTGTTTTTCTTAAAACTTCCTTGTTACTCACATGTTCAGTCTATAGTATTCTCTGCATCTATTGGTAGAATCATATCTCTGTTAGTTCAAATATATTCATCTGTGGACCAGTTGATTTTGTTACATTCACTTACATGCAAATACCCTTGGGGAAGGTATGAATCCATCTCCTCCCTCAGTTATAGGTTAAAAAATAGAACTTGTATCTGGAAAAATCATTGTTACCTCCAAAAAATTGTTAATGTAATATTCAATTGCAAAAAAGGAATTGTTCTTTAAATACTTCAGAAAGGGATGATAAACCATAATCAATCAATTTGTATGTGGAGAGATTTTGCAACTTTCACTGTTATATCTAAGTTTAAATGTTATGCAGAAAACTGTGACTACTTGGTATAAAGTCAACAGTAGGAAAGAAGTAACAATGATTTGTCTAAGAAATTTAAAAACTGTTCACTAACATCTTTTGTTTGTTAATCAAGTGTTAGTTAAGTGCCTATTAGGTTCCTGTTTTCCTTGAAACTTCCTCATTGCTCCTATGCTTGGGTCATGACACTCATGTCAATAAAACCACATTTCTCTCAATTGAATTTTCTTCTTTAACTGTGAAGACATTGTCCAGTATTCACTGCCATCACAGAGTTTAGATATTGCACAGAACACTATTATGACCAGATGTAAAAGCAACAGAAATCAGATGAAGAAATACCTGTTAAAAATTAATAACAACTAAGAAATTCAAAATCTCTTCACTAACACCTCAGCTGTTTCTTAATCAAATATTGCAAGCATGTTTTCTGCTAAAATGCAACAAACTCACAGGTTCCCTTTTGTGTTGTAGAGACCTCTGTTTGGCAAAATATAATAAAAAAAATTATCACAAGTAATAAAAAGAAAATGTAATGATACTTCAACTATTATGAACTGAATAACTTGCGTGCTGCTTGTATCCTGGTCGATGAAATAATTATTTCTTCTGAGCTCATTGATTCAGCTTTTTTAGAGGTTGTCTTGCTTTGCCATCTCATCTGCAATGAAAATACATTTTTAGAAAAGTCAGTCAATGATATGTTGAGAATACTGTTTAAATATGGCTGCCAATGTAGCCCAGGATAAATATGAGTGGTTGTCTGAGTGTCAATGATATGAAAGAAAAGAGAGTGGTCTGTTTTGTACCTTATTTTTATTTATTTATATATATATTATGACTATAACAACTGTGTACTAGAGTAGAAATTACTTGGTGGTTAATGTAATTGGATCAAGTCTTTTCTTTCATACCATTCAGTATATGCTGAAAGGAAATTTACTTGGCTAAGCCATATCTAGTAGAATGTCATGAGATGATGAATACAGTATTTCCCCCTTATCTCTCAAGGATACATTCCAAGACACCCAGCAGATGACTGAAACTGCAGTTAATAACAAACCATATATATATATATATATATATATATATATATATAAGACCAATTTTAGGAAAATCTATGACAAAGTGGGAAAAATTTATAAGAGGATATCTAGGAAAGGTTACACCATAATGACAATAGCCTGAAACTAAGTGCCAATCACAAATCAAATAATAAAATGGATTTCATAAATTTCTATTCTCACTGTAACAACAAAATAAAATTCAGAATAATCATACCATCCAATCCCTGCTTGATTCCTCGCATGCAAAACTTTTTTTGAAGATGGTCGGGGTGAATGCATTAGTCTGTTTAGTTTTTATTGGTGTGAAAGGCAGGGGAGTGTGATTTTTAAGAAAGGGGAAGAAGCTTGTAAGATTTGGGGTGGGGAAAATGTCCCATATGTGGTCAGTGTTGATATGACAACATGGGTAAAGAGTGAGAAGGCAAAAAGGTAATAAAAATAAAATGAAAGGGAGAAAAAAAGAGAACAGGAACTGCAAAAAAAGGATAAAATATTTTGGTAAAAGTTTTGCATGTGAAGAATCAAGCAGGGATTGGATTTTTACTAATAATACCATCTACAACGAATTCACATCAGCCACAAGAACCACCGATGGTGAGTCTTCCGTGTTTCTCTGTTTATTTCTTGCACTGCTGATGTAGGACACAGGCATGCCTGAAAATTCAGGACTAATAACATTAATCTCCATGTTTCATTTCTGTCTTATGGTTAATAATTAATATATAATAAATACAATAATAATTGTTTTTCCCAATGATCACATTGTTATCCTTTCATTTTCCCTTGTTTTATTAACCAACCTATCTATTTCAAATATTACAAGAAGCACATGTGAACTCTTTCTTCTAAATATATACATATAAAATGTATTTTAATCCCACAATATTTTATTTTAGTAGATATACATGTTTGAGTAGATAACTCTTTTTTTCAAACAGTGATATTTATATGTATAAGTGTCTTTCAAGCTCCAAATTTCTTTAAAATTTCCTCATTGCTCACCTGTTAAGTTTATGGTATTCTTTGTATCCATCTGTAGAAATATATCTCTGCCCTTTGATTCTCTTCATCTGTAAGGAAATTCTTCCACATTCTTTGGTCCTTGAATGATACTGAATAAAAATGGTAAAAAAATGTGAACAGTCAATAAGAATACACATGTGCAGAAGGAATAAATATTTGACAACAAACAGAAATCAACCAATAATAATGCAGTATCTTCTTTGCAGCAGTTTGGTAGCTTTACATGTTGCTGAAACAAACTCTGTAATTTATAGATTAAATAGCAGGCTAGATAGGACTTGTGATTCTTGGATGGAAGTCAGTCTAGGAGGGCAAATTTGAATATAAAGAAAAAACATGCAGAAGGCAATGGGAGACCCCGACACTGTCATTGCCAAGAAGTCATGGTTGATCATAAAGAAAAGGAAACTGTGGACAGTCATGACTACCTAAATCCTAAAGACATAAAATTTTAAAAAGCAAAAAAAAAAACCCTAGAGAATAAATGTGCACAGATAATTGTATTTCGTACATTGCTTTGAAGTTTTAGATGTTCTAAAATCCCAAGATGCAAGTTTCAAATTGGGGATGTTAGTATTAAGCAAGTACAAAGGTTTAAATATCTGGGAAATATTTTAATAGAGAATTGAAACTGTGACACCAAAATCCAGACATACATTGGACGAGTGAAAGGTGTATTCCAAAAGCTAAGCAAAGTGCTGAGAAATGTAAAGATTTCATTATAAACAAAGAAAAGAGTGCTGTATTGTTATGTGATATCCATCCTGTTATATGGTGGTTGTAACCTAGAATAGCTTACTGAATGAGGAATAACCAAAACAGAGGTTGGAAATGAAATGATAATCTTTATAACATCAACAAAATATAATACTCGCCAGAGGTGTGAAGTAGGTAAACTACTGCTAGTAATGAACTACTTAGCATATTACCCCCACTTACTATAGTGTCCAACATATTTATGAGGATTGGGACATACCCATTAGTGTTCATAGGAACATATAACACTATCTCAGTCTCTTCATTATCTACTGACAACACTCCCTTCATCTGTCTGTTGTAACCAAGAAAGAGTTACTGAATGAGGAATAACAAAAATATTGTCATCAAGCTTGCCCTTCACTGCCATTATTTTTCTTTTTTGTTTGTTAATAGCTCTCGTATAGTAATGGTAATATTAACCGTTTCCCTACAATAAAACATTCCATATTCATTGACCAAACAGCCAGTACTGCTTTTGGTTGAAATTTATAAAATTTTTCTTTTAAAACAATTTTTCATAAAAACAAATTTCTCAAGTCTAATAGCTGCTATCACTCTTTCCAGTATTGATAGGGGTTTCCTTCCCAACCTTTTATTTGAAGTGGTGTGGAATGTTAACATCTTGATTATGCCATTATTTTCTTTTTGAGTTATGTGTGTTGCAACCTTGAAAACATTACTGAATGAGGAATAACCAAAACAGAGGTTGGAAATGAAATGGTAATCTTTATAACATCAACAAAATACAATACTCACCAGCGGTGTGTAGTAAGTAAACCACTGCTAGTGGCGGACTACTTAGACAGCATATTTTCCTCCACTTACAATAGTGCCCAATGTATTTATGAGGACTGGGACATACCCATTAGTGTTCATAGGTACAGTATATAACAATGGCAGTGAATGCTGGACAATTTTCCAACAGATGAAGAGAAAACTTGAGGCAACAGAAATGGGGTTTTACAGAAGGATACTGAGAATTCCCTGAATGAAATCAGTAAGTAACGATGAAGTCATAAAGCTGAAATTCTTTGGACACATAATGAGGAAAGTGGGCTTGGAAAATTTAATCATCACAAGGCATATTGAGGATAAGAGAAGGCAGTGAGCCACCTAACTAATAAGCATGTGGGAATAGATGATAGAATGGCAAGTGGGAGCCTTAGCAAATGGAGAAAAACTGCTAGGGGCCACAAAGGATAGGAAATTTTGGAGAGCCATGCCAGTTCAAGATTGCTGATGCCCTGAATTGCTGCAGCACATAAAAGAAGATAGAATCCTGGGTTTCCACTTTGACGGTAACAAATAAAATGTGTGTGTGTGTGTGTGCATGCATAGACACTATTTTAAAATCAGTTTGCAAACAGTGTATGCAGGAAGATTGACTTGAAAACTGAGTTTAGAAGGAAAGAAGAAAAGATGAAGAGGTAAAAAGAACATCTGACAAGGAAGAAATGATAAGAAAAATAAATCAAACAAAATGAAAGTAAAGAGAGGAAATAAATATAGAAAAAAAGAATTAAGTAGAAAGAAGAAAAGAAAAACACAAAAAAATAAAGAAGAGGAAATAAAATAAAGAATAAAGAAATAGGATAAGAAGCATGAAAGAAAAAAGAAAAAAAATCATCATCATCATCATCATCATCTCCATGACTGGGTAAGGTGTTATGGTTGCTGTACAGCTCAGCATCTGACCAGCTCCCTCCATATGTCTCAGTCGCGTGCCAGTGAGTCTCTGTGAATGATCTTCCAAAGGAAAAATACAGAAAAATTGTAACAGAAAGAAAAAAGGAAGAAATGAAATAAAATATATTAAAAAAATGAAGAAAGAAAGAAAGATGCTGTAGATAAAGATAAGAAAGAATTTGAAAGAAAAAGAAGAAAAATAAAGGATATATAAAAAATCAAAAAAGAGAAAGGACTAACTGAGAAAAAAGAAAGAAAGTGGCAAGGGAAGGAAAAAAAAATGAAAGAAATATAGAAAGAAGAAGAAACAAGAAAAATAAATGCAGAAAAGTTAAGGTGATAAAGAAAGAATAATAAAGATGGAAAGAGTAAGAAAACAAAGAAGAAAAAGTGGGATAAAAAAGAAAAGGAGAAAAAAAATAAATAGATGAAATAAAAGAAGAAAACTAGTGATAAAGAAGGAAAAATAAAAAAAAAAACTAAGGATGGAAATGTAAAGAAACAGAAAAAATTAACTTGATAAAGAAGGAAAAATACAGCCTAATTTAATGGAAAAAGAAAGAAAAAATAAAGGAGGAAAAGAAAAGAAAGAAACAAGGAAGAAAAATAATGAGACATGATAAAGAACGAAAAAGAAAGAAAAACTGAGAGCAAAAACAAAGAAAAAAATAAAAGAGAAATTAAAAGAAACAAGGAAGAAAAATAAAATTAAATGTGTGCCAAAAAGAAGCTAAATCGCTTCTTGTGTTACACATCACATGATGTAATGGTTTCTGTCATCATTTCTCAAATGATCCAGAGTAACTGAAACCATGGTAACAATTGTGAGAATTTGTTTTACAAGACCTGCTGTTCTTGTCCAATACCCAAAAGAGACAATCTTACAGAGCTGAAGGGTTTCAACATCTCTGCTCTTTACCCATAGTTGAAGAGACAAATAAACTTGTGTCTTTTCTCACAGTATTTGTTTTTAAATGCCGTGTTCCTTCTGGATGTAGAAATCATGGCTCTCCACAGATTCCTTTTCTTTATTATATATGAATAGCCCTGTCTCTTAGAAAAGATTATGTAGTGGTTTTCCATTGCTTTCTATACAGCTTGAAAATCATGGTTTTTTTATTCTTTTAAATTGGCTGCCATCCACTTAATCAATTTTTATCTTAATTAAATGTCATGTTCCTTCAGAATGTAGGCAATCATGTCTCATCATAGATTCCTTTTCTTTAGCATCCGTGAATTGCTAGGTATTGCTGGGTAAGATTGTCATCCCCATGGTTTGGAATTCTGTTTTTTCTTTCTCTTAGATAGATTGCCATCCAAGACTAGAGACCAACTCTACCCTGCTATTTAAACCATCATGGAGTAGTTTCTCATTGCCTTCATGAAGGTTTGGAATTCAGTTTTTTCTTTCTCTTTACCATCCAAGACTAGCGAGTCAAGTCCATCCTGCTAGGTAAACAACAGTTGATAAGAGAACAGTTGAATTCATGACTTTCTCAAGAGCATTTGTTCAAAAGTGAATGCCACAGAGTCAGCTGGGATTTGAACTGATGTCGCTGATTCCACTTTTTGCATACTACCCACAGATCCTCCTTTGGGTATTACTACAAAATGTATGCAAACTGTCCCAGATAGAATTTCATTCATCATTTCCATTATCCATGCCATAAACCATTAGGCCACCCACAACTCCTGAAATTGAAAAGAAACACAAAAAAAAGAAAGTCAAAAGAAAGATGGAAAAAAAAATGTGATAAACAGAGAATTTGGCAAAAAGAAGAAAAATTCAGAGAAGGTTGAATGCATCTGAGTGGAACCAGTTCAAGAATCTCTTCGGCAGCACCAAAATTTCTAAGAAACAAATGGAAACTAAAAGACATTTGATAAACATTAAAACAGGAAGAGATCTAAAGATTGAGATAGAAGCCAAGTTGAGATTTCAATCATTGAATGTTCCAAAATCTGCTGCTGGTTCTAACCTGAAACACAGCATTCAGATGCAGCTGATAAGGAAACAAAATGTAAAATAAAAAGAAATAAATAAAATATTGATCTGGAATATCAGGCAGTAATATTTTGACAGCAACAATCGATTTCATTGAAACACCTCAACACATGCTTCTGCAGTTCTTTAAATTCAATCTCACTTCTTTTCTTTCTTCACACTTTCTAACCAATAGCAAATTCGTACACTGATTTGTGTTTCCCTATTTAATGATGACAAGCTGAGTTACATGATTATTTTTCCTCAAGAAATCTGGTTTTGTTTTGTTGCATATTTTTTTTTTATTCCAAAACTTATTTCCTACAGACATCCGAAGACTATCTTTGACCTCAGAATATTCTTAATGTTGTTATGTAAAGGGAGCACCAGATAATTGCAAACAAATTATAATCTCAAGAAAAAAATCAAAATATATCTTGAAACAAAATTGTTTATTTTCTGTCTGAAATTCGGAATGAGCAGTTATCATTATTTACAGTATTTACATGCAGACTATTCCCCTCACCTTTGTTTCTGTTATCACAACATTTCGGCCATTGTGCCTCCTGGACTTCATCAGGTGTATATCAGATAAGCTACAGATTATTCTGAACTGAATACTTTATTTAATTGCAATTAAAAGAAAGTGATGTTTATATTCCATCTGAATTATTTGGGACAAGGACTTATCATCATTTATAATATTTATATACATAATATTCTCCTCATCTTTGTTTCTGTTATCACACTGTTTTGGCCAGTGTGCCTTTCACCCTTCTTCAGGTGTATGTCAGTCTGGATCCTATGTGCCAACAGCCTAGATTAAAATGCTGCTTCATAAATTTGGGTACATAGTAATTCTAAGTTCAATCTCTGGACCGACCAGCATGTACTTGAACTCAGTGGAAACAAGGCACGCAATAACTGATAGTACTAAAATTAAGATTTAGATGAGATTCCCCTAGACATTGGTAGTGGAATGAGAACAATCAACACCCATAGATTAAATAAAGTGTTCAGTTTGGAATTACCTGTAGGTTATCCAGATTGATATACACCTGAGGAAGGCACAACAGCCAAAATATCATGATAACAACAACAAAGATATGGATAATCATTGACATGTAAATAGTGGGAACAAACCTGTACACTTACTCAAAAAAAGGACAGCTCACGTCCACCAAAAAAGTTGGGTCTCATTCATATTGGCTGTCATGACCCTCCAGGACAGCCTTCAGTGAGCCCTTGGTAGTGTAGGGTCACACGTTTATCTCCCCCAGATGTTGTAAACAGAAATATTAAAATCAGATGAGCTTCAGCAGCCACATGCTGTCAAGTAAGATGATTGTAAAAATAATTGTGCAAACAACTTTTATGTATATGTCATTTGGAGTTTCAGTGCAAAGGAGAAGGAGCCCTTTTCACAAACCCTAACTTGCTATGCAAAAAAATTACATAAAATCACAGAACACTGCAAACTATCATAGAAACCACCATTGAAAAGCCCAGATGTACAAAAAATACAAGAAAGACCAGTCAGTTAATCTTATGGCTTGTATGGATCCCTCCATATGTGGTCAGCTATACCTGATTATTCTATTTCTCCTTGTGTTACCACTGAATAACAACAAAACTTGCAATATAAGCTCTGGTAAAAAATGCAATAATAATAACAGAAAAAAATTGCAATGATAAAAAATGGATCAACCCAGTCATCTTTGTCATTCGAATTTTCAGTTGATAGATCAGTGCTGTTGTCTCCTAAGGGTTAATATTATCACTGTATATGCTGGCATACAAGGTAACCCCCAAATTTTCATGTTAAAATATAAGTTTTGGGTTATATTTGCCATACAAGACGACCTTCCCATCCAATCATATTTTAAAATGTATTGTGGTGAATTTATTAAATTAATTCAGTAAGCATGTACTTTCTTTTCACTCAATATTCTAATGAAAAAATGATTGATAGATAATGTCAATTAACTACCACAATTCTGAGTGGGTGCTGTGTTTTTGGTAGGCTATTGACAGTAGTCTGAATGACTGAATATACGTTTTATTTTTGTGAAATCATACCAAATATAAGGTAAGACTACTTTTATTACATTATAATAGATTTTTATTATTTTATTATGATAATAATATGAATTAAGTTGTTTCAGTAGAAAATATTAAATTGGTGCAAAAATAATGTCGGTTTTTGACGTTCAACTTCATGTGAGAAAACGACATTATTTTTGCACCAACCTAATATTTGTGTCAATAGTTACCAATGCAAGGGTTAGCCTACCATCAAATCAAACATGCTAACAACTTAACATATACCACAAGATTTAAGGTTCACATTTTATACCTGGAGTATGACAGCCCCCTATTTTTGGGGGGGGGGATATTTTAAGGTTAAAAGGTTGCTTTGTACACTGATATATATGGTAAATAAAGGAAGCACCAGATAATTGAAAACACATTATAATAAATAAAAACTTCTCTCATTCTTGAGATCAACTTTGATGTCGTCTTAGTCAAGACTGTATGGCTGGGATATGTTGTTTTCATTCCTATTGCCTGTTACATCCATGATCACACAGCCAGGGGCAGGATAGGTAGGATAGCAGGTACTTAACCTTATATTGACACTTAGGAAGTAATTCTGCTTTTTTATTTGAGAGAAATCGTTAAATGCATAACTTTTTCCTTTCCATAATCTACACCTTTTGATTCTAGATTTACATGCAAATAATTTTCTTAATACTTTCCATTACATATAATGGCTGGCTACTCTCTATTTTCAAGCACATCTGTCTGCTAAGGTAGCTCAATGATTCCTGTTGAAGACACCTGCTCAGGTACATTTGTATTTGTTCAGCAACCACATAACCCACTTGTGGTTGTACCACAACTATGCTGAGATGACCTGAAAATGCCAGTACACTCAAATCCTCAGTCATGGGAACTTGTAAAATTTGAACTAGCACAATCATTTACAGTTTCCAAACAGTTCTGCCTCTCCACTTTCACTCAGATGGTTTGGATCAATCTGTGGTGCTACACACTGTGATTGTCTCCTCACACCAATAACAGTGATGTTACCTTCCTGACAAATCTAGCATGGTGATATTTGAACTTGAGTCTTGTGGTTGTCAAGTGAACATTTCAGATACACAGCCACAACTTATATATATATATATGGTGCACCAGGTAATTGGGAACAAATTATGGTATAAGAAAAAAAACAATAATATTCAATGAAAAGAAAATTGGCATATTTTCAAAAAATATTATACCCTCAGTTTCAAAGATATCCTGGATGCATTTATTGAGCTATATAAATATGTTGAATGTTTGAGTGTACTTGTACAAATATGTTTCTTAGTTACCCAATTAGTGCTGATTTTAAATCTCTGTGCTTAACTTTGTTCGGCAAGAAACTTTAGGATGCATATATTAAGCTACATAAATATGATAAATGCGTGAGTGTACTTATAGAAATATGATTTTAGTTACCCAGTTAGTATTAACATTAAGTATCTGTAGCTTCATGATGCATTTATTAAGTATCTGTCTATATCTCTGAGATGAGGTATTATGATTACTTGCATTATTTACATTACTTGAACTGTTGTCCTCATCTTCATTGATTTTCTCTAGCACTCCTTATTACTGCTTCCCATATTTTATTCATTTCTATGCTTGGTCGGCTCAGGAGATTTTTGTGGCCTAGCATATGTCCTGATTCCTTAAGTTTTCAATCTTTTCCAGTAATACCTGATTATTCTATTTCTCCTTGCGTTACCACTGAATAACAACAAAAATTGCAATATAAGCTCTGGTAAAAATGCAATAATAATAACAGAAAAAAATTGCAATGGTAAAAAATGGTTGCTGAGACATTAGGTTTATAAGTCCCAAAAATTCATTCACAGATGTCCTCAAGGAAACATGGCCCAAGACATTGGTTAGATCCAGTGACTAGACCCAATTAGTTGTGAGTTCAATACCAGGCCACAGCAGTGGTGAAACAAAACATGGAGATTTGAGTTAAAGGGAAATAACTGAGACATCTGGAAGAGGCATGGCATATGGAACTAGAACAAGCTACACCAGTGAATGAAATAAAGGGTTCAGTTCAAGAATTTCAATCACCTGAAGAAGGCCAGAGCATACAATGTTGTGAATATCGCAATGAAAATGAAGATAACAGTCTGAGTAATGTAAATAAAGCAAGCATTTATTAAGCTATATAAATATGTTGAATGTTTTTGAGTGTACTTATACAAACATGATTCTTAGTTACCCAGTTAGTACTGACCTTCAGTATCTGTGCTTAACTATGTTTCTCAAATAGCTTGATGATGCATTTAAACTACACAAGTTATGTTGGCTGTGACTCATATTATTATTGACTGGTCATTGATTTGGTCCACTGATCAGCATTTCTAATGTTCATTGGTTTGTCCTTGAATCTCCCCAGGAAAGAGAAAGAGAGAGAGAAATGTTTTGTCTAACACTTTGTTTATTTAACTGCTAATGTTTCCTGTTTTAAAATCTAACAAAAAATCAAATAACATGTACACTACAGTTCAAAAGTTTGGGGTAATCTCTGGTGATTTTTTTAAATTGGCTCAAAACATAGTTGTTTTGTACTTTAAATAAGAGAAAATTATTATACATGGTTAAAAAAAAAAGAAAAAAAAGTGAGGAATAATTTTATGAGATTTTATTATGACATGTTATATTCTGTGCTAATAGGAATATGGAATGGACAAACACAGTGGATAAATAGTAACAGGTTTATTGTAGAAACCAGTAAAACAAGAAAGGAAGTAACAGTTATGTGCATGGTCATTGCAAGTTAGTATAGTTGTGTGCGTGCTGTTGTCGGAAGGCTGCTAGTTCTTGCAGATCCCTGTTCAACTCTCCTGTCCTAACGGATACTTATAGGTGGTTGCCACCTATAGTGCTGCCACTCATGGGGGTGGCAGGTTATTCCATTACATCATGACAAAAAGCATTTTTATGATTAAATTTTGCTCTCGTTGAAATATCCTCCTTTAGCATTGAATACTGCAGCACAATTTTTTTCCAAAAGTTTCTCAAATTATAAGTTTAATAATTGATTCCATTCTTTTTCAATGACTCTAAGAGCTCTCTTTCATTTCTTTTTTTTAGATGGAAAGGTTTCATTCTTTTGGCAAGTTCATCCCATGTTAATTCTGAATGTGTTTTCAAACTTTCGAACTGTAGTGTGTGTGTATATATATATATATATATATATATATATATATATATATATATATATATATATAATTTGTTGCACACAGGAAGAACACCAGTACAGGCACTAATTTCTCTCCTTGCATTTATAATGGCAATGCTAATGTTAGACATTTCCTTAAAAGGAAAAACTTCAGCATTCAATGATCAAATAGCCAGTACTGCAATCAGTTGAAATTTATAAAATCTTTCTCTTAAAACAATTTTTGAGGAATATAGGTTTCTTAAGTCCTCTATCTGTCATAGCTCTTTCTAGTATTTATGGGGGATTTCTTTCTTAACCTTTTGTTTGAAGTAGTGTGGAACATCAACATCTTGATTATATAATTATTTCTCTTTGAGTTATATTTTAACTGTTGTTAGCCCCCAGGTGATGAGGTTTCTATTGGTACAGTTCTTTGGGATTTGGTAGTGCCAGTTTACAAAGTTCAAAGAAGTGTAGTTTTCCCCAAGACCCACAGAAAGTTGTATACAGCTGATAGTTTAGATGTTTTTGAATGCGTTTGGTGATAATCATGACATTCATATGATAATCTTGATCTGAGAATGCTATTTAAGTAAGTAGGTAAGAGAAAATAGTCAATTATCATTAATTCTATTACTTGTATTGTTATTGTTTTTATCTTAGTTATTTTCCCTTACAATTTTCTGACTTTCCTTTTATGGTCATTAGTAACATGACAGCTGCCTTAATGGTTAGGCTACAGAGCCTGCTAGCTGCATTAATTCAAATCTCACCATACAGCCATTCACTACCTTCTTCACCTACTTTCACTATTTTTATTTTCCTTAATGTGTATAATATGAACTTCTGGAATTTCTAATTTTCAAACATGCATTCTGATGGTTTACACTTAATAGTTATTCTTTTCTTCTTGCTTTCCATTACTACTTTGTCTATTTAGTTTTTTCTACTTTCCTTCTCAATTTACTATCAACTCAGTGTTATTCACATATCTTATGTTGTTATGTCTGCTGCTAATAAATCCTGGTAGGTCTTCTACTTTTCAGGATTGGCCTGCTGTATATAAAAATTTAAAAAAATACATCATTGTTTTATTCCTCTTTCTACTGGACACATTAATTCAAATATGACCATATTACCATTATCTTCTTTGTCCACTTCATATGTATGTAACCATCTTTATCTTATATATACTTGGGAATACCAGGTGCTGTAAGCTTTGATGTGTGTGTGTGGTGTAAGCTTTGATGTGTGTGTGTGTGGTGTAAGCTTTGATGTGTGGGTGGTGTAATAGATAATGACTCAGAATTATTAATCAGATAACTGAATTCCAATTCTCATTGGATCCATTATATTCACTTACATGCATGTAAATAACCTTCTCCCTCCGGCTATGGGTTAATCAGTAAAACTTGTATTGCTAAACTATAATTATTTTCCCAAAAAATTCTTACAATCTAAAAACTCTTTCTGGCTGCAAATGACCTTCAAAGGGTTGATAAACCATAAAAATGAATCAATTATCATTGAATGTTTTGGAATTTCTTTAATAAGGGATTGTGATTTATTATTTTCCAGTTGGTATTTCTTCCATCTTAACTTCAATATCTGCCTATATTTCTAAGATAGGGTATTGTAATTATTTACTCTATTTACATTTATTGTCCTTATCTTTGTTGCCATATTCACAACACTTTGACTGTTCAAATGGATGAAATAAAGAGTTCAGTTCGAAATTCTAATCACCTGAAGAAGGCCAGAGTGTACAATGGTTGAAACGTTGTGAATATGGCAACAAAGATGAGAACAACAGTCCAGACTATGTAAATAGGGTAAATAATTTATGCTTCTTGTTCCTACATGACACAGGCGATCATTGTTCCCCACAACTTCCTGTCCTTTGTAGCTCTAAGCAATGCTTGAATCTTTACCATTCCTCTTTGTCCCTATTCTGACATTCTTTCATACATACCGTTTTCCTCTGCCTCTCTAGTTGGTGCAATATTTTAACCATTTTACCCCAAGCAAGGCAATAAAGCCACTCAAATGCAAAGGGTTACTGAGTGGGAGAGAATATGAGAAAAACAAAAACATTATTAAAGAGAGAGAACAATAAAAGAACAAGAATTAAGAAGTCAGAAGGTAATGATTGTAATTAAATTTTTGAAGATCAAAGTTAACTGGAAAGCAAAAATCTCAAAGAGAGTTCTACATGCAAGAAGTGTGAAAGAAGAAACTGTTGGCATAGAACTTATTGTTACATCTAGCAATTTCAACATTAAAATGATGGGCCCTAGCTGCCAATCTAGTAACGCATTTAAATTTATAAAGTCAAGGTACCTAATTAAAAAGCTCTGAAAAAATTATCATGGAAGAATTCATAGAAAAGACACAGGGAAAATACATTATGGTGGTGAGTAAGTGATTGAAGTCAAGATGACTGTCAAATGATAAGAGTTTGCTGCCAATCTAGTAGTACACTTAAATTCATAAAGTTAAAATACCAGATCAGGGAACATCAGAACAATTACCATGAAAATATTTATAAAGAAGACACAAGGAAAAATACATTATGGTGGTGAGAAAGCGACTGAAGCTGAGATGCCAGGTCAAAACAAATAACATTGCTGATGCTTCTTTGTATTTTATCAAGAATCTCTAAATGCATAGCAGAAGTACCAGAGCAGATGTGATAGCAGTATGGTGAGAATACCATGAACTGAACATGTGAGCAATGAGGAAGTTTTAAGGAAAATAGAAACTAACAGGACACTTATATTAAAAATCAAAAATAGCTGAAATTTTGGGGATATGTAATTAGGAAAGAGAGACTTTTCTGATTTTTAATGCTTTTATCTTCTAGGAGGTATGTTTCACTATTCCAATGTACCTTTGGATATCTGTGCCATGATTTCCATTGTCTTTTACTACCTGATCCACAGATCAGTTAAATTTTTCTGTAAATGCTTGATTCTGATATCCCCAATTCATGATTTACACCTCCCGCTGACTCTCTTTTAACCGTTAAGATGATTTTCATGTTAAAATAAGCTACCTGAGGCAAAGGGATACAAGTTCTACAATTTAACTCATAAACTAGGCTGGAATTTTAACTTGACTCACCACTTCCCCATGCCCAAGTGGTTTTGAATTCAGAAGTGGCTACTATTTTACTCATAACTGGGATAAAAGAGATAGATTCATGCATTTTCCCAGGATATTTGTGCAAAAGTGAATGCAACAACCTTGGCACAACAATCACATTTTTGTATAGACTCCACTTTCTTCTTTCCATCAGTATAGCTAATGCTAATCTTCAACCTTCTCAGTCTAACATTCTCAGCTAACCTGAAGTGGAAACATTATATTGGATCTATTGTTAGGTTAGCTGCTAAAAAAGTTGGTTTACTGTGTCATGCAAGACAATTTTTCTCTCCAGAATCTATCTTAATTGTAAGTCTACCATTCGTCCATGCCATGAGTATTACTGCTGTAAATGGTTCATTGCTCCTGCTATATTTAGAGATTCTTGATAAAATCCAAAGAAGAATCAGTAATATTATTGGTCCTGACCTGATATCTCGGCTTCAGTTACTTTCCCACCACTCCAAACTAGATTCCCGGTGCCTTTTCTATAAATACTTTCATGGTAATTGTTTGGATAAGCTCTTCATTATAGTACCTAGACTATATGAATTTAAGCACAGTACTAGATTGGTGCCAAGGTCTCATCAATTTACAGTTGAATTGGCTAGATGTAACCATAAGTTCTATACTAAGAGTTTCTTTTCTTGCATTTCTCACTTGTGGAAATCTCTTCCAGCTCCATGCTTTCCAGTTAACTTTGATCTTCGAAAATTTAAATGCAATGATACTGTTTTCTTGATTAGACTTCTATTGTAGCGCTGGGTATGATGATATACTACTATGAAACCACTTCTTAGTTGCTGTCGTTCCCTGATTCACCCTGACCTGGGGTGGAAACAACAGTTAGCATCCTAGCTATGGGCAAATAGCGAACTCGCAAACAAAAATGAAACACTATGAAAGTATAAAATATATTTTTATGGTAAAAATAACAGCAATACATTTTTATATAAAAAAAATGACCAATACACATATATAGTAAAATGACCAACAGTACATTTTTAAAAAAAGCAAAATGACCATCAATACATGTTATCCATAGTTGAAGGTATACAATTGCATTCAAAATATATTTAATTGAAGTTATAAAATTGTGTTCAAATTATTTAGATTTTAATATTAAATAACCCATAGAGGTGTTGATATGATGCTAAAGAAAATCAACCAACTAACACTTTTATTGTTGTCGCTCTTTAGTAATGTTTCTGTTTTTTAATACTTTCACACCCCTTGTGTCTTAGTGGCTTTACTACCTTGCTTAAGGTAAATTTGATTTAAAAAAAAAAAAGAAAAATAACTGCTATGCTACATGCACATCTATATACCAGAAAATAGCTGATATAAATAAATAATATATACATGAATGGTGCATCAATTATTCTATAAACAAATACATAATTATTATCTTAATTTTGATATGAAATTTTCTTCTTAGATGTCATTAATATTTATCAATGAATTAATTGCATTTATAAGAAAGGAGATGATGTCGAATAATAAATAGTTGTTGAGTAAAATGGATGCTTTTCCATTGTTAGGATACTTATTTATTGATGTTCCTATATATACATTTCTATACATCCGAATGGACAGAGAATGAGTCATCTCTATGAATGGATTTTTTTACAGGAAAAGAAGCTTCAATACTAGTAATAGCCCTTAACACACTTGTGCCCAACCTTGCTGGAATTCAAAGGTTTTTCTTTTCCAAGGTTGGCTGTCACCAAAGTCTAAAGAGCTCAGTTTGTGCTGCTAGTTAAACCCATAATTATGCAGCTTGCGGGTAGAAATGGATTCATAACTTTCCCAAGGCTATTAGTGTAACAGTAACACAGCATACTTAGTTTAAATTAGAACTATTTTTGAAAGAGAAAAAGAGAGACAGTGGAGACATAGAAATCAACATTGTATAGTGACTATCAGTTTCTCACTTCAATGTAATTTTCAGATTTATGAAATTGACAATCACAATGCAATGCTGATTCCTATGTCCATACTCTTGATACCTATAAATAGTTTATCTCTGATATTGATCACTCTTCCCCTATAAATATACCAAATTTTAATTTTATATACATATATAGGAATGGGTTGGATAAAAATTCTATATATCCATACATGTACTTGCACATATGTATAAATATAGTTCTTCCTCAGGTGTTATAAATACAGTGCTCAATATTGTGAAACAAAGTTATAAGTATATATTAGTGAATATACATAATATCCAATATCAATAGTATGACTCAGAGTTTTATGGAGATTATATTTGCACCTGAAGTTTGCAAGAACGGCATGAAACTCCTAGTTGTGTTATCGATATTGGATATTATGTATATTCACTAATATATAAAATGTGTGTGTGTGCTGGAGGTGGAATTGCCGAAGTTGAGTTCAAATTCTGGTAGATTGTGTCACTTTGTAGAAATGGTTCTTAAAAAAAAGTCAGGAATTCATCTGGCTACAGCAAAGGGTAAAATAACAGGGTAGACTAGGCTCTCTTGACTTTGTTTGCTGACAGTTTTAACTCTCAGTTCAAATGTGAGGATGGCTCTTGGGAGTTTTTGTTGCACACTGTGCAACATTTACAGTTCTTTCAAAAATTGGCACTTAGAGAGTTATTGATAAACCTATAATAATTGTTCTTGTCCCTCCCTTTGTTAGTTCGCACGACCATTATGTCCTGCTAACCCATAAATAATGAAATATTCTGTTATGATTGCACGAGAAGACAAAAGATAAATATAATGCTTGGTTTCAGTCAAAAAATGAAAGAGAAGATAGAAGTTTTTAATGTCTGTTCATATTTTATTAATAATGTTAATTTCAAATTTTTAATGAGGTGATAGGGGAATTTCTATGAATATTGTATTGTTCCAGAACTGATCTTGAGCCAATTCAGTCATAAATTTTAAGAATTAAGATTCATCAGAAATTTAAAATAGCAAAACTGGGAAATTTTCATAGGTTAAAACTTTTGGGTTGGGCATAATTATCAGGCGTTATTTAAACCATATTCGTTATGAAAAAAGGAACATAACAATTCAACAATAACATTTTTAAATGATTATTCCAGAGCATATAATTATCAGTACACATTTTTATAACCTGAAAATAAAATATTTTTATTAACAAAAGTAAACAAATCAGCAATTTTTATTAGCAAATAACTCACCTACAAAAATGCCTGATAATTATGCACCAACCCAATCATAAGAATAATTAGGGATATTGAAATATATCTAGCTGAACCCACTTCTCCAAATATGGTAAAATGTCCAAACATCAAATATTTTTGGAAGAGTTTCTTGGTTAGGTTAATAGCTTTTCAGTACCCTTGTAAATACACAGACATAAACTCTCATATATAGACAAATAAATAGATATTGTGAATTATTCTACTTAAAATGGTGAAAATTTGCTGAAATTATTATGAAAATAAATTTATTTGCATTCACTTTTGCAGTAATACTCTTGGAAAATGTATGAAGGTAGTTGTTTCTCCCAGTTATGGGTTAAATAACAGAGCAGACTGGACACTCTAGCTTTGGAGAAATACTACTCTGAATTCAAAACATTGAGAAAGTCAGAGATAACCACTTCATTATCTTTCCCAAGAAATCATGGCAGTTCAGATATAGAAAGAAGAGCTTGAGAACAACCGTGATTGCCTACATCCTGAAGGAACATAAAAAAAAGGCAAAAGAACTCAAAATATTTGTAACAAATGGTAGTTTTACTCAATACCACAAATTACTTTAAAACCAAAACTGTAGTCAGTTTCCTTCTTGCTTGAAATAAAGTTCCCTAATTTGTTTCTTTAACCAAACAGAGTAGAATAACTCAACTAATCCAACACACATGTCTTCTGTTTACTATAACAATTGCACTGCTTTGGCACCTCGGTAAGCACTTTTTATAGATTGAGTGACAGATTAAATTTGCATAGGTGCAAGAAATAGTCTCATGAAAGTATCTAATTCCGAGATCTATCTTTTCTTAAATATATGACTTGTAAAGCTGCCATTTTCTTTTTGGTATACTTTACACACAAGACACATCTGAATCCATTTTCTGCCAGGAGGTAAGCCATTTTCTCTTGTGTTACAAAAACATTAACCTGAAACTCAAGTCAAGTTCTTAAATTGTCTTGCCAGATCGAGATTCTTTCCTATGGACGCCATGCATACTGCTCATTTAGAAATATCAAAACTGTCAGCTTCAAACAACTTCTGATTCATGCTACAATAATTTCTGCCACTGGCTGGATATGAATGCTTCAAACACCTAAAACTGAATTAAAGTCTCCACACATACCTTCCATTTTACTCACACACTCAAAGGAAAATAAGCAATACAATCCAAAATTACCACCTAAAGAAACCAAATAAGAAAACAGGGCCAATTTGAGCCTAAGAAAGGACATAAAAGCCCATCAAAGGGGCATTTTCGGCAGTTGGACAGCATATTGGCCCAGGTTCACAGACTTTGTTGGAAAGCGACCTCCTGTTTCCAAGAGACAGCTCGCCAAATGTCATTGCCCCAGTAAGTCACAATTCATCCTCCTTCTCTTTCCATATGCCTCTGTGGATGCGTTTTACAACTCCACTTATCTCCTTTTTTCAACGAGAGACATTTACACTGATTTATCATTTGTTGTAAAATGGATAGCACATGTAGCGCAATCAGAAAGATAACATAATCAAGATGTTGGCATTCCACACTACACTGAAGAAAAGGTTAGGATGGAAACCCCCCATCAATACTGGAAAGAGTGATGACAGTGGTCTTGAAAAATCTATTTTGCTGTAAAATTGTTTTAATAGAAAGATTTTATAAATTTCAGTCAGAAGTAGCACTAGATAGTCTGTCAATGAATGTCAAAATATTTCCTTATAAGGAAACAACTAATATTACCATTACAGAGAGAATAAACACTACACTTTGATCCCAGCATGATGGCCAGTAAGTGAAGAAAAGTATTACTCGAGTAGCACTGGCTACTTGGTCAATGAATTCCAAATATTTCCTTATAAGGAAATGGATATTACCATTATTATAAAACAAAAGAAAATGAATATATAGGGTCAAATAAAGCAAACTGTCACAATGCTGCACATTCAGATTGTTGTAAATCCACTCTTGCAGCAGTCTGCTTTCTCCTTGCCATCTTGTTCACTGATACCAGCTTTATATGTGTTCGAAGGCAGATGCACATCTGGATTATCAACCATCTTCTATTATAAATGATGGAATGTGTTTGCTTCGGTTTTTCTCTATATCATGGAGCCAATGGCATCAGCAGGCACATGCCCTCAGTCTTTTTGAAGGTAAGTTGATCTCTTCAGCACAGAATGTAGTAAATGGCAAAAAGGATGTTTTTTTTTTCTCTGTTTTTAAAATAGAAATAAAATAAAAGTCATAAATGTCAAAAGTAATTATGCTAAAATTAAAACAATGATTCAATAGGATCAAATTTTGAAATTCATTTTTATGTATAGGTAATGAAAAGCATCAGCAGTGCAACAGTATATTGGGATTGCATATCCTTATCAAATACAATTAAATGTCACTGTTACTTTTGATTGTTATTGGCCAATAATTGATGTCAATGGAGCAGACTGTTTACTTTTCTGTTACTCTTTTCATTTGTAACCCTGACCTGAAAAAAAGGTGGATAAATCAGAGAAATCATTTTAAATTACAGTCGTTGAAGAAGCAGTAGTCATACTAATGGCAGAAGGATTAGTACTGACTTTTGCAGTGGTTAGAGTCTGATAAGTGGAACTGCTAGTTTCTGATATGGCAGTAGTTTATCTGTGTTTGGCACAAGGTTATAAAAATACTCCTATAAAAGCGGGAATGCTGAAAGGTTCTCAGTTTCACCAAGAAGCTCTCACCCAAGAAATTCTCATGTCTGATGATTTGGTCAGATTTGGAGGAATTGATTTGGCCTAATATCTCTCTCTCTCTCTCTTTATATAATGTATGTATGTATGTAAATAGGGTGCGATGGATAAATTGTCATGTAAATTACTCAAAAATGAAAATCTGACATCTCAACAGATATATTTAATTAAATCATTAATTTGTTAATTTGGTGATAGAGTAATTGCCAGTTCAGTCCCTGAGACAGTGCAAACATGGGCTTAGTGATAACTGAGCATTACTAAATAAGAATTAGATGGAATATCCCTTGATATGATCAGTGGAACGAGAACAGCCTACCACTGTAGAAATTTCCAGAAGCTTACATGGATTGACAAATACCTGATGAAGGCCAGTGAGGACAATGGGCTGAAATGATGCGACAGTCTGTATGTAAATATGTTTATGTAAATATGTTAGAGATCCAGTTTAAAATAATAGCTCAACATATGTCTGTATCTGTATAACAGCTGAGACAAATGATACAGCTGCATAGGTGTCCAACCCCCACCCCACCAGTCCCCAGATCAACAGGCCGTTTGCACTTATATTTATTGATACAGACAGGCTCAGTAAAGAATAAATGATGGAGTACAATTGTTTTACGCAACCTCGCCTTTATGTTCCCAGGTAAAATGACTATATCATTATTTGGCATTACTTGTGTAACAGGTTGTTGGTAAAATAGATTCTAAATATATCTTTTATCCCTGTGCCCTTTGGACAACTGAATAGTATTGCACGATTGACTAGTATTGATGATATATATTTGGGTGTATGGCTGAGTGGTTAGCATTCCAAACATGAGACCTGAGTTCAGACCGTATCATGGTTGATTTGACAATCAAAGTATGCAGCACCATTGGAAATTTTTCTTTTTTTTTAACAGTATCACCCCATGCAATTCAGTAAAGCCACTAAGACACAAAGATTTACTTAATGTGAAAGGATAAGAAAAAAAAAGAAACATTATAAAGGAGTGAGAACAATAGAAGAGTAATCAAGAAGACAGTAGATAATGATTGACTTTGCATTTAAATTTTAGAAGATCAAAGTTGGCTGGAATGCATGAACCCAGAATAGAGTTCTACAAGTGAGAATTTGTTGTATTCTTAAAGAAGGTTACAAACAGACAAAGGTGGTATTCTAGTGAAGTAACAGTAACACAGGTGTAGATGAAAGAAAGAGAGGTTTATTGTAAAAGAGAATATACTACTGAAAAACAGGGAATCAAGTTGCAGGCTAGTAATTCCTGAAGCAAGTCCCCTGGTATATTCTGTGCTCATTATATATAGCTACTGATATAGGTGATAGGGAGTGTAGGACATTCCATTACAACAGAAGTGCAAGAAAAGAAATGGTTAGCATAGAACTTATGGTTACATCTAGTCATTTTAACTGTGAATTCATGAGACCTTGCTGCCAATCTAGTACTTCACTAAAAATCATTGAGTTTAGGTACCATAGTGGGAAGTTCATTAGAACAATTACCATAGTTGTAGTTATAGAAAAGGTACAGGAACGCTATATTATGGTTGTAGGAAAATAACTGATGCCAAGATGCAAGGTCAGGACCAATAATATTGCTGATTCTTCTTTAAATTTTATCAAGAATCTCTAAAAATGTAGCAGGAGCACTGGAATATATATGGCAGCAATATTCAAAGCATGGACAAATGGTAGATTTATAAATATATAAGATATATTCTAGAGAGAAAAAATGTCTATCATTATACAGTAAACCAACTTTCTTAGCAGCAGACCTATTAATGGATTCAATATAATATTTCCACTTCATGTCAGAATGTAAGCCCCAAAATTTGTAACTGGAGGTTAGTATCAACCATGCTGATGGGAGGCAGGAAGGAGTCTTTCAGTTGGCTGATAGAAAGGCGTTTCATTCTGGAAGCATTAAAATAAATTAACAAGTCAATCTTTGCATCAGTTAACAACAGACTGTACACCATTTTTTAGATCAGCTACCAATTTGATCTCATCGAACTGATCAGACTTACAATCAAGGCTGGAGTAAATGATTCTTTCATAAACCTATACTAAAGTTTGAGCCAAGAATTGTTGGTGAAATTTGATAAATGGAACTGTTTGGAAGCCATCAATGGCTGTTCTAGCACAAAATCAGAAGTCATGACTGATGGGTTAAGTATACTGCTCTTTTTGAACTACTGATTATGCAAGATGGTATGATCTCTCCCAGGAAATGTAATTCAGAATGTGTGTGTGCATATATATATATATATATATATATATATATATAATGTGCAATTTTTATGTGTGGTACTTATTGGAAAGCGTGCAATATCAGTGATAGAGCTAATATATTATTTGGATTGATGTGAGTTTGTGACCCTGGGTTTCACACTATCATCAGACAATTGCAAATAGCATGAAACCCAGGGTCACAAACTCACCCCAATCCAACTATATATATATATATATATATATATATATATATATATGTGATGGACTCTCCCAACGTTATTGACGTATGTGTGTCTTTCAGTTCAGTTTTTATGTTTGTCTCATATGAGGCAACAATCCTACACAGGATTTGCAAACAAGTCCACATGGCTATATATATATATATATATATATATATATATATATATATGATATAATGATATATAATTTTATATATCAATACACAGTATCTAGAAAAATACGACAAACAGGAAAGATTTTTTCATGACATGTTTCATCCATTAGGATTTCATTGGACTGGGCTTTAGTGACGTTGCTACGTTTACACTTGCATCTCTCATTTTATGTGCATATGTTGACAGGATAACATCATCAAAGCCCAGTCGGATGTAATGTGTCACAAAAACCTTTACAATTTTTCTAAACATATATATATGCTCCTGTATGGCAGTGAATACTGGACAATTTATTCACAGATAAAGAAAAGACTTGAAGTAACAGAAATGTGGTTCTACAGGAGGATGCTGAGAATACCATGGTTAAATGGGAATATGTCTCCTGAATTTTTCAGCAGTATGCTTCCTGTTTTTAGTAATTCTGTCATATAGATGGCTCTGATTCTTTCACTGGTTTCCAGTTTCTCCAGCTTCTTTCCTCAGCCCATTCATATTCTTCAACTTCTTGAGCTCCCTGGCAAGGTTACAGTCAAGTAGACATTTGGTATTTTTGGAACATTTTCTGAGTGATGTGTTCTACATCTAGTCTGAAAGTGGACAGTCTTAGGATTTCAAAGCTGGCTTAACTTTGTCTTAACTCCAAGTATTTGTCGAGTTATAATTGTTTGAAGTTAATCAAAACTCACATGGATGGTGTATTGGACAGTGGCCCAGAATGGGAAATTGGAGAGCCAATTTTGAATTTTGGCTGACTTTGTTATATTCACTTTCATGCAAATACCCTTTTCTTTCATGTGGATACTGTAGTTTGCTAGCACAGCTATGTCTATGACCTGGCAGGTCCTTTTTTTTCTTCTTCATAATAATAATAATAATAATAATACAGTTGAAATATTGCAAGCCCACAGCAGCTATTTCCATGGCAAATGTTCAGATAATCTCCATTCTTTAATTCTATCAGTTCAAAATTTTACAGTCAAGACATGCCCTATGCCTACCAGAGTTGAATCACCCCAATTTCCTCTGTTTCCCAAATGTAAAAAGAAAGTCCTACTCAGCTTTTTCCCAACACCTGGCACTTTGTGGAACAGTTTCTGCTTAGTGGATACTTTGCTGGACACTACAAGTTTAACCTTTTCAAGTCAAAAGCCAATTATTATGTATCCTCCTTATCCTCATAATATTCCCTTCCTATCACCTCCTCTTTCATTCATATAACATACCTCATTCATTATAACTATTTTAACAGTAAGCCTCTACCTTGAGTGGCTCTCCAGCTTTGTACTGGGTAAACTTTAGTAACAAAAAAATATTTAAATTTACTGTTTCATACCATCTCTTAGTAAATCTTCCAACTGAGACCTGAAGTAAATGAAAGATTTCCTTAGAGAATTATTGAGCATATTGGATCAAAAGAGTGTTTTATAAGTGTGTGAGAAGTACTTATTACCACAATCTTGTGTCATTCACATAAAGACGTATTTCTTGTCATTTTCTTAATGTGCGCTGTTGTTATTGATTTATTATTAGCAAGCTCAGTCATATGACTTTTAAGCTTTTTAGTACTTGTTTTGTAGTAATAGTAGCCAAATACTTAAACAGTTAAATGTGTTAAACACTTTGTTATTATGTTATATAAGTGCCCACCCCTGTTCTGTTGATTTCTTTTTCTCATCTTAACCCACCCACTTCTCTTGCCCACCCGCAGCCTTTCACGGTTTACCCCAGCCCAGAATCATACTAGCTCATGTGAGTACATTGACACACATGCACTGAGACAACCTACAGTAATGAATCTACATGCATGCACACACACACACACACACACACACCTGGCATTTAGTTCTTCCTTCCCTTTTTTAACTCATTATAATATGGTAAACAATATGTATTGCCAAAACATGGAGAAAATGTGACAGAGAAAAAGAGAAAGAAACAAATGAACAAAGAGTGAAAAGGGCAGAGAGAGAGAATGATTGTGCGAGAAAATGGAGATGCAAAAATAATAACACAGAAATCTAGAGAGACATAGAAGGAGAAAATGATGATATAAGTATGAAAGAGAGAGAAGTAAGAAGAAAAGAGATTTATAACTAAAAGAGAAAGTGGGTGATGTAGGGAGGGAAAGAGTGAGAAAATAAAGTTCTATTTTCAATGTCTCCCTTTGCCATGGCATTCACTAAGTTACACTGTAAAATAATCAAATGATTGGATATAAAGTGCTGTGCAAAAGTAAGTGAACCTCTAAGATAATATTAAAAAAATTATCCTTTTTTTTTCCAGATAATGAACAAATCCTAATGAAACTATATATTCATTAAGAAAAACCTTTATTAAACGAATTAGAACCGCTTTCCAAAATTTTTATCAATAAAATAAAAACATTAATTGAAATTTAAAAAATAAATAAACCCTTAAATTTACACTGTATTTTTGTTTTACATGGTTGCCAGTGCAAATATTTTTTTGTGAACGTGTAAAAATCAAAATGACACATGTTCATTTTTTGGGGGTAAGCTGTGTATACTGCAGTGAACCAATATAACTCATTGTGTCTGTAAAAGGGTGCAGTTGAAGAATGAATTTAAAAAAAAATTCCACAATCAAAAGAACTTCCTGAAGCTTTAAAAAAAAAATCATATTTGAAGCCAATAATGATGAAGAAGGCTATAAAAAGATATCAAAATGATTTGGAGTACACATCTCCACTGTGTGACAAATTATTTATAAATGGAAGGCCTTTGGTATGATGGCATTGCAATCAAGAAGTAGTTGTCCACAAAAAATAACTGCAAGAACCAATAAACATCTAGTTCAGAAAGCCCAAGGAAGTCCTACTATGACCTCTCTGGTTCTTCAGGGTTTCCCTGGCAAATGTCAGAATCAATTTACTGTGTGACAAAATCTGAACAATGCCAGTCTCCATGGCAACCGCACCAACAAGCTCAGCTTAACTAAGCCAAAGTTCATATTATTTATCTATAAATATTCTGGCAAAAGGTTTTATGGTTTGATGAGACCAATCTTGAGATTTTTGGGAGGAATTATAGTTGAAATGTCTGAGTTCCCAATACCGCTTTTGAAGAGAAAAAATTGGTGCCAACAGTTAAATATGGTGGTACAAGTATTATGATTTGGGGATGCTTTGCTGCAGCTAAAACAGGCAAAAGAGTATGCATTGACTCTGCAAGATATGAAGCAATTTTAATGAAAGTGTCTTGCCTTCAGTTCGAAAATTGGGTTTAGGTTGGAGCTGGATCTTCCAACAAGACACTGATCCGAAGTATCAAAACAAATCCACAAAAGAATGGGTTTGAGAAAGTAATTTGAAGTTTTGGAATGGCTAAACACAATTGAAAATCTGTGGTTTAAGTTAAAGATGGCAGCACATGGAAGAAATCCAGATAATATCAAGCAATTGTGGGAGTTTTACAAAGAAGAATGATGAAAAAATTAGTGCTTATTACTGCCAGAAACTTCTTAAAAATTTTGAAAAAGACTGGTTGATGTCATGACCTGAAAAGAAGTCGTCACCAAATGTAAGGGTTTGTTTACTTATGCATATCTTAATTTTTAATTAATATTTTATTGATAGAAATTTTTGAAAGTGGTTGTAATTTGCTTAATAAAGGTTTTTCTTAATGAATATACAGCTTAATTAAAATTTATCTGGAAGAAAAAAACAATTCTTTTTAATATTATCTTAGGGGTTCACTTACATTTGCAAAACACTGTATCTCCACTCCCCCCCCAACACATGCACACAGAAAGAAAAGAGAGCAGCTAGAACTTGCAGTGAAGCAATGGTAAGTTAAATTTTTGGCGCCATTACTTGTAAGTTTAATTCTCACTATGTTTCCCATACGTGTAATCTTAACAAATATCATTAATGATATGTATGTGTGCATGTCGGCAGATATGAAAAGATAAATTTTGATAGATGATGTGAATACACTGAAATATATGTGTATAGATAGATAGATATGAATGAGATAAACAGACAGAAATTTATATACAGATATATATATAGGTTGAAATTGTATTTTTTTTTTTCCGATCATTTCATCCCAAGCAAGGCAATAATGTCACAATGATGCAAGAAGTTAATGAGAGAGAATGAGAAAACTTTAGTGAGGAGCAAGAACAATAAAAGAACAGGATTCAAGAAGACAGAAGATGGCAATTGTCATTGTATTTAAATTTTGGAAGATTGGTGGCAGAGAAGCAAGACACTGGAAGAGAGTTCCACAGGTGAGAAATGCAAGAAAAGAAATTATTAGAATAGAACAAACAGTTGGAACTCCCTAGTCTAACAGTAAAACAGTAATATCCAGTTGCTAGTCTAACAGCATGCTTAAATTCATACTGTCAAGGCACCAAAGAGGAAAGCTCATCCTAACAACTGCATGAAAATATTTGTAGAAAAGATTGAGAGAAGCCATATAACATTGGTGAGAAAGTGACTGAAGTCAAGATGCCAGGTTAGGGTTGATAACATTACAGACACTTGTTTGAATTTTGTCAAGAATCTTGAGAGAGAGTAGGAGCAGTGGACCAGATATGGCAACAATATTCAATATATGGATGAATGGTAAATCAATAAATGTACAAAATAGATTCTGACAAGAAAAATTGTCTGGCACAACACAGTGAACCAACTTTATGATCAGTAAACCTAGCAATTGATGCAATATAATCATTCCACTTCATGTCAGTAGAAAATGTGTGCACAAGAAATGTTTATTGATCCTGAAATTTCATTTTGACATTTTCTTTAATCATTTCATCCCAAGCAAGGTGATAATGTCACAAGGATGCAAGGAGTTAGTGAGAGAAAATAAAAAAAAACTTCAGTGGGGAGCAAGAATAATAAAAGAACAGGATTTGGGAGGACTGAAGATGGCAACTGGTATTGCATTTAAATTTTTGAAGATTCTTAGTTGCAGAGAAAAAATTCGGAAGGAAGTTCCACAGGTGAGAAGTGCAAGAAAAGAAACTATTTGAATAGAACATATGGTTACATCTGGTAAGTTCAGTTAAAATGGTAATACCTAGTTGCCAATCTAGTAGCATGCATAAATTCATGCAGTTGAGACACCAAGGGGGAAAGCTGATCAGAAGAATTACCATGAAAATATTTGTAGCAAATACAGATGGAAGTTACAGGTCAAGATGCCAGATCGATTGATATGGACAGACTTGAATAGACTGCAATAGGCAGATATGTATAGGTCGAAATAGATTTTTTTTTAATCCTTTCATTCCGAGCAAGGCAATAATGCTGCTAAGATGCAAGGGGTTACTCTGATTGAAAATAAATGAGAAGACTTTAGTGAGAGGAAACGGTAGAAGGAAGCTATGTCACTGCAGTGGGAAAGTGACTGAAGTCGAGATTCCAGGTTGATAGATGTGAACAAACAGATATGTATAGACTGCAATAGGTAGAGATAGATAGGTAGAGGCTGAAATAGGTAGTGATAGATAGGTAGAGGCTGAAATAGGTAGATAGGTAGAGGCTGAAATAGGTAGAGATATATAGGTAGAGGCTGAAATAGGTATATCGATAGGTATAGGTTGAAACAGGTAGATATAGATAGGTATAGGCTGAAATAGGTATATAGATAGATGTGTCTCACAAGCAAGCACTGATAAATATGCAGGCATAGAGCAAAATATGTTTAAATTCAAATCACTCATCTATAGAAATATACAGTGCAATGCTAGCATATGCTGTCTGTAAACATTTGCATAGTGTAGGCATTCACAACACACACACATCAAGATATAAAATGAAGACACAAATATATATGTGTATGCATTTATTTATACATGTAGCTTTGTTGGTGAAATAAATTTAAAGTATAAATTATGGAAGTCATTCAGAATAGGGTATCCAATCCAATCAGGGCTTAATTATAAACATAACTGTTGTAACTGAGTTATCAAAAACAATAGTAGAAAACCAGAATTGGTTTAACAAGTTTGTTACCTTTTGGTACAGGGAAACATAATGTAGACTAGAAACTAGGAAAGAGAATGTTTAACTGTGAATGACTGTTTTCAGCAAAAGCTAATGCTGCTACTGCTCCTCCTGCTACTCCTCTTGATGTAGGAGTATTTTTATGCCTTTTGTCCAATGACCAAGTCCAAACTTTTAGGGAAATATTCTCCCTCACAACAGTAACTCTATGTGCATTTGATTTTAAATCATTTTTTTGTTAATCAAATAGATTATATTCAAGTATATTTCTAAGAATTATTTTCATTCATATTCAGGAAAAGTCTATATATCTTTTACATACACACACACACACACACACACACATATATATAATGGGCTGTGAGAAATATATACAGATAGATATATATGAACAGGTTGAGATATATGTATAGATTTGAACAGGTTGAGGTACAGAGATAGAGAGATACATAAACTTAGATATATAGTGAACATACTGTGATGGGTAGGTGTGTGTGTATATATATATATATATATATATATATATATATATATATATATATATATATATATATATATATCCCTCACATGGGAAAACTCATCAAGGTGCAGTAGTTCTTCCTCTACATGTTATGTCCCTTCAGGATATTGGTTATCAGACTCCACAATTTTATGCCCTTTGTCGCTGTTAGTAAATATTGTCTTTTCATTGGCTCTCCTAATCCCTATTATGCCAACCATTGAAACAAAATCCTTCTTCTTCTTTTCAATTTCCTGTCTTTTGTGACTCTTAGTAAATTTTGTCTTTTTGTTATCTCTAAACCCTGTTCTGCCATCCATTTACACAAGCTTATCTGCTACTTTCTCTCTCTCTTGCCTGCACTATGTCCTGTGAGTATCAAATTTTCCGAGCTCTCTTTCTTCATTATGCACTCTAGAAATTTCAACTGCCTCTTTCTGATTTGAAGTATAAGTGTCCTTTTGTGTTTCCATTTTCTCAAAAAAAATTCCTCATCTATTCAGTCCATGGTATTCTCAGCATCCTTCTGTAAAACCACATTTCTTTTGCTTCATGTCTTCTATTTATTGGTAGGAAATTGTGGAAGGCATCTTTCACTATAATGTGTCTGCAGATTTTAGAGTCACACTTTCCATCCTCTGTTAAAACACTTCCCAGATATTTAAATTTTTGTACTAGCCAGATTTTGGTATGTCCAAATTGTAATTTGCATATTGATGCAATAGATAACAAGTTTAAATAAATATCAAAGCTATTGAAATTCTGTCTTTTTCTTTTTGTGTACTCCATTAATCTGGCCTTCAACCAAACTAATTTAACTCTAGTGAATTGCAAGATACAAACTTTACTCTCAAACATGCAATTCCATGTATATATATATATATATATATATATATATATATATATATAGTTTGTCTGACGATCGCTAAAGCATGAAACCCAGGGTCACAAGCTCACATCTATCCAACCATATATATATATATATAGTCATCCACTGACAGTTTCACTGTATCACAGCTCATCAGTGTGGCTAGACATTCAGTTGCCTCTAGATAGGATCGAAATCCGACTGAATTGGCTTCAGTCAGGGATTCTACCACTAAGCTGTTGGCATACGACAGGGATGAAGGCGTATTTATCTTTAGATAAACACATAGGACTGAGAGAACTCGATTCGATTTACCGAAGAGTCTTAGGATTTACTAAATAAATATCAGAATTTCTCATTCATTCTTATAGCAGGTTCTTGTGATAGATAAAAATATTCAGCAATAATGCAGGTTATATTCTTGGACCAAATGCATTTGTTATACATTAGAAAGTTTTCAACTTTATTAGTGCCCACAAAATTTACTACTAATCCATCAGTTTCGTGCATGTATTTTTTATTTTCTTTTACTAATAAAATATTTTATTTGGTAAGACAAAGGAATCCTAACTAACACACATACATGACATTGGTTCTTCATAATTACTGCAATGGTTGAAATTATTTGAACATAATATGAACATTGGACAGTTTATCCACAATTTTGAACATAATAATCTATACCTTATCCCAAAAATGGAATGATATAATAAAAAATTAACCAGGTCATGTCAGTTCATTTTAATCAAACTTGTCTGGACAAAAAGTTGCTGCAAAAAAAAAAAAAAAAAAAAAAAAAAAAATTATTTTTAAATTTAAAATTCCCATCATCATTCGTTCGTGCACATGTATAGTCACATCAAATTGTTTTCATTTAAATTTATAATTCCAGCATCCACTCTCCTTCATGCACATTTGTAATCACATCAGCGTAAACATCACTTTAATATGATGAACTCCTAAAGGTTGATATGCGGCACATGAAAACTTTTTCCATTTTGTTATACTTCTTTCACTTAAATTGTTCTTGATATTCAAAAATATATTGTTTTCCCATATATATATATATATATATATATATATATATATACATACACACACACATAATGTGTGTGCATGTGTGTATGAAATATTTGGAAAATTAATGACAAAGTGGGAAAAATATTTTGTGCATTTTCAGACTTCTAATAAAAAACAAAATAAAATTGCAGTATAAGCTCTGGTAAAAAAAAATATGCAACAATAATAATGGAAAAATTAAAGACTTTGGTTAGATTCAGTGACTAGAGTTGTGAATTGAATACCAGGCTACAGCAATGGTGAATCAAAAAAACTTAGAGAGTTGAGTTATAGTAACTGACATCCAGAAGAGGTATGGCATGTGGAACAAGAAGGTTTTGGTTTGAAATTCCAATCGTACAATGCCTGAAACATCAGAATAATGTAAATAATTCTAATACTTCGTCAGACTAAAGTGACCAGACTAAAGTGTCCGTTGATGTAACATGAAGGGGAGGGGGGAATATAAAAGCTCAAATGTTGATTATAATTATGAACAGACAGGAAACACTGAATATATTAGGATGCTTAAAGTTTAATCTTTTTGTTGTAAACAAGGAAAGGTTACTGAATAGAATAATCAAACGAAGGGTTGGTAATTGAACTGAGTTACCATACAACACATATAAGATTCATCAGCTGCATGTAGAAGAAGTATTCAACTGTGAGAAGTGAGTCAGATGAATTCCACAATGAATCATCAACTCTAGGATATCTACCAACCTCCCCACATGGTCAGATGTGGCACAAGGCCAAATTTAATGCTGGGTATCTGTCCTTTGACATAGTCTCATCTGAGGATCATCTCTGCTCAAAGGCAAAGAGTTTGACCAGCACAGCTGGAGATGAATCTCCAACTCTAGACCACATACATATTGACTACTGTGTTTACGGGAATGGGAGCATACCCATTATCATCTGTAGGTATGCTACAACACTTTTAAATTTAAATTTTTGTGTGTGTACAAGAATATATAAACAAGATAAAAATAATAGCTTGAATAAAAATAGAAATGCCAATTACTTTTAATAATTTATTTGTATCTTTTTTTTTTCCCCCCCTTGACTGCTTAGAAATTGACAATGCTTCATCTACAGAATTCAAAACTGTTTCCCTGTAGCTAGTTACACCATCTTTCACTTTCACTTTCACATATAAAAGGATTTCTTTTTTTAATGTTGTCTTGACTTGAGGTGTCCCTCCCCAGCATTTCATTCAGCTTATAATCAAATGTTAGTATATAGAGTGTGTGTGTGTTGAGGGGTGTATATCTATCTATCTATCTATCTATCTATCTATCTATCTATCTATCTATCTATCTATCTCTCTCTCTCTCTATATATATATAATACACTGTTACATTAGAACATGTAAATGTCCACTGCAAAATTGTACATTTTGTTTCAACGTTAAAATCAAATGTTTCTTCAGGTGGCTAACAATGATGGTACTAAATGATTTTATTCAAAATTGTGATTAATGAAACACTACTTCACTTTCCGTTTTTAGAAAATTTTCTATAAAAGGTAAAAAAGATTTATATAAAGAAAAAAGGAAAGAAGATAAGAAATCAATAAAAAGAAGAAAGAAAATAAAGTCAAGAGAAAGCATAGGAAATTAACCCTACTACAAAGAGAAAAGACGAAAAAGAAAGGCAAGAAAAGTAGATAAGTATATTCAAAATTACCCAGATTCATAAGGAGAGCAAAGTCAAAAAGATTAGAAATAGAAAGATGTTGAAATGAATTAAAGCAATGAAATTCTGTTGAATCAGAGAATTCAAATTTGAACGGAAACACAACATGAATGGATATACTGTATTGAACATGTATTTACAATTCCATGGCATTTGTATATGAACGTTTTTGAAACCATAGTGTTGCCAGCTATACGTTTTTGAAACCATAGTGTTGCCAGCTATAAGTTTTTGAAACCATAATGTTGCCAGCTATATGTTTTCTGTAAAAAAAAATAATGTTGCCAGTTGTACGTTTTTGAAACAATAATGTTGCCAGCTATGCATTTTTGACTTTTAAAGTCACTCAAAATCATTTTCGGCATAAAGTGACCACTAAGGTTGAGATGCCATTAAACAAAACAATCAATCAATCAATTGTATATGAAGTCATATATTCAAACAAAATTATCCATAGAATGTAAAAAAGGACACTTTAAGAAGTGATAGAATACTTAATAAAACCTATTTTACAATATAAATTAGAATAAAAAATAAATTTTAAACTTTTATATTATTATATTAATTATAAAGTATTTTTAAAAAATCCCAAGAAAAATAATTGATAAAATAAAATAAAAGTAAAAAAATAATAAAAATAATAAATATATATATATATATATATATATATATATATATATATACTATGAATTGTAATCAAATATCAATTAAATTTGAGAGAAAAAGGAAAAAATTGGAGACATTTATATATTTAATGTTTTGCATCTATTTAAGTCTAATCAGAAAGAGTGTGTGTACCAATTAGAAATTTGATATACAAACTCCCATTCTTCAGTCAACTCGGCACCTGTTGAAGTTTCCACTCTCATATGAGGATATTCTGCATCAATAGCACAAGTGCAGTTATCATATCCAGAAAGAATGCACAAATTTTAGGCCACCTTGTCTAGGCCCCTATTCTATGCTGAGGTGGGAAGTGTGGTCCTTAAAAAAGGGCTGCCCAGTCATGCAGTGTACTGCCTCCAACACCCAGACACTCTCTTTGATGCCTGCAACCATCATTACTGCGCTGCCACATGTGTAGCAAACAGACTAGGAGTTCCCAACACGACATTCAATGCCTGCCACTGTCATCTGTCAACCTGTCATACTGTTGCCATGGAACTCTGGAATTTAGAAAAAAGACAAAAAGACAAGAAAGAAGAATGGAGCAGATACATGAGGAGGAGGAGGTTTTGCAGACCGTCATCCTTGGCAACTTAACTCTGGAGGACAAAGCTCCAGTGGCAAGGTGGATCCGAGACAACCAGTGGTCCAAAAGAGCTACGACAAAAAGTCAGAAATCCAGTTAAAAGTTGGAGGCTGCCTCATACCAATGCTACCTATGCAAAAAGGCAGATTTAAGTTAGAGGTGTCATTCCTCCAGAGGAGATGCCAACCAAATTTGCGGGACCCTCTCCTTAAGATGCTATTTTTTTAGATATACCTCTCTAGATTCAACTAACTCAGCATAGCAGGCTCTCCTTGTGCATGTTTTAGACTGGGATGGTCTAGCTACTAAGTCAGTGATTGAAGTCTTCCTGACAACTTAACCTTTTGCCTAGGGGTACATGGACACATGAAAGAGGAGAGGATGTGTACTGGGTATCACTTAATGATAGTGTATACAAATACAAGCAGTGTTTCATGTTTGAATTAAATTTTCAGGCCATGTGGGTTGGGTAGTAGTTCAACTACTTATATGTTACTCTTTGGCCCATTATGGGTAGAAAGGTCAGTTATTTTGGATTTCTAATGGCTACTGAATAGGTGAGAATTATTATTTTAGATTATTCTAACAGCTATTGCCAGACAGCATGAAACAATATCTCCATTCAGTGTTCAAACAGATGAAAAAAATCCATTTAAAATTTGATATATTTATAGAGGAAGAGTACTCAATATCAGGAATAAAGCATTTATAGTGTCTATATATAAATCAACACTGATTGGCAGATCGTATGTTATGTTTTTTTGTTGTTGTTTAGCAGCGATATTTAAGTCAGTGGGACTCTACAGGGGAAGTGGTTGAAGCGGTAAAGCAGATTTACTCAGGGTTTTTTTTTTTGCTATTGTTTAGTGTTAATGTTTTAATTTATTTATAGTTGCAATCTTGAGTTTGTTTATTTTTTATTTAACACTTATTTAACACTTGTTATTTGAAACTTGGAAGTGTTGTTGTAAGCTAGTAGTGGTTTTCTTATTTTCCATATTATTTCTGGTGTGTTTTGATGGATGTTTAAATGTTCTATATGTTTTGAGAGTGTTGTACTATTTGCCTTTTTTTGTTGCTCTTAAATATTTTGTATAAGCGGCTTCACTGTTTAAAGAGATCTTCCATTATTCCTCAAAAAAGATTTTTTTTAGTTTTTCTTTCTGAAAGGGAAAATTGTAATAATCAAATTTGTAAAAAATATAAACTCCTAAACAAGAGAACAGAGTTCATTTCCACATGTAGTCATGAAAAAAATTCCAGTTACACTACCTACAACAGCATCACATTTACAAAGACTAAACAACTAATCAACTTTATTCCAGATGCCAAATTTAGAATTGAAGAAAGTGTGTAAATATATATTAGATATTAGAAAATAGTTATGATATCTGTCAATTCAACTGATTTAACTTGCCACTGAAGTGTGCATTTATTTCTGTGAAACTCAAAGTTTGAAGATAAATCTTGGAAATTCTCGTTTATCTATCTATAATTCTCAAAATGTGTGTGTGTGTGTGTGTGTGATTGGATTTTCTTTATGTGTTCCCACGGTTTTCATTCAATTTCAATGAATTTTTTTTGTTTGATAGATAATTCTTCACTGCCAGTTTTGAGTCCAAATTGGCTGGGAAAAATTACAACCTTGATGGTGAAGAATGCAAAAAACTGATTTTTTTTACACTTTGCACAAAAATTAAAGGCAAAATTTAATGTCTATAAAAAACAGTGTACAATCAATCTAGAGAGTTGAAATGTAATGCAAAGGATTATTAGAAGTATAAAAAAAATTATATTATAAATAAAAATTACTGTATTTTATTATTATGATGGTCCATAGAAGAGGTTCCTTCCTTGCAAGATTGAGAACTCAAAAACAGCCTTTTCAGGGCCAACCCCCATTTAAATTGTTAACCCTCCATTTGGGAATGTGCGTCAGTTACACCTAATTGTTGTTACTAATATTGATTTTTGGGTGGGCTAACTTTAAACTTAAACTGCTCCAATTAAACAGCAAAAATACCCAGCAATGAAACACCTGCGTGAAGACGGGTTATACTGCTAGTTTACTTATATAAAATAAAAATGAAAAAAAATAAATGAATAAACACAAGATCAGGATGATAAATAATCTGAAACATTTGCCAGTAATAACAAAAGCATGAAAATGATAGTCACCATGCAGTGTTGATTTCTATGTCACTGTTTATTTCTCTTTCTCTATCTCCACACACATAAAAAGCTGAAGGTTTTAAAATCAGATGTGATAAAATATCCCACATTAAATGCTGGTACTAATAAATAGTGCTCAGTGCATAATAAAAGAGCTGTAATTTATATTAATAACAAATATACATTTTTCCTTGCCAGTAGCACAACTTGGGGTTTCATGCATAATACAATCATCAGGCACTGATTGAAAACTGACAGTTGCATAATTTACATATTGATAGTTATACTGTACTGTAATGAAGAGGATTAGTCCATTTATTTTAATAAAATAATATATAAACTTAAATACCTCTAAATATATATAAGGTTGGTGCAAAAATAATATCGTTTTTTGACATATTTTTTAACGTCAAAAAACGATATTATTTTTGCACTAGCCTAATAACTATAATTTAAATATAACTATACACATCTAATATGTACTTTCAAATATAATGATATATCTACATACACAAATATATACGTCAACATTTACATAGATATACAAAGGGATACATACAAAAACTTACTTTTAATATCTATCTACATATCAACATGTTTATAAAAATGTAAATACATACATGTAGATAAATGTACATTCATACACATCTATTCATAAAAATCTATATATAAAGACTATAAGTATTAGGTTGGTGCAAAAATAATGACGTAATAATGTCGTTTTTTGACATTAAAAAATACGTCAAAAACAACATTATTACGTCATTATTTTTGCACCAACCTAATAGCTATGGTTATTACCCAAGAGTCAGTTGAGTGTATATTACTTCCTATAAGTCAGTAACACCACACCACAATGGTGTTGCTGATATCAAAAGAATTGAGTGAACAATTATTATCTGATATTTATGAGTACGCACAAGCGTGGCTTAGGATTCTAGCAGGTAAATCTAGAACAAAAAAAGCTGAAGGTTTTAAAATCAGTTGGTGGGGAACCAGATAACTAATCTCTTCTTTGAAACTGCTGGCTGTGAGGCTATTATAAAATTATCAGCAATTGCACACCCAAGACAATTGGAGGAAGCGACGTTATATGATAGATATGTCAACTAATAGTGAGAAATATAGCACCCAAGGAAAAACTAGTGAATCCTCAGTTCATGAATATTTCTCAAAAAATGAATGAACTAGTTATTAAATATATTCTTTTTAAAAAAGGCCGGTAAATATTGTGAATTTGAGAAACTGGGAGTGGAAAACCAATCAATTGAAGAGGATTTGATCCAAATAAAATTGGTCAACAGCCTTCAATATGAGGAGTATCAGCAAACACTAATGCGTTTACAACTGGTAAAGTTGTCACTAGAAAAGTATGTTGATTTTGTTCAGCAACAAGAATTAATTTGAAAATTTAATACAACAAAAGTTGTAGATCTGGTAGATGAAATGAACACATACGCAATAAAAAAAAAAATTAAAAAAAGACGGAATAATGTGTACTTTTTGTGGATATCAACATCAAAGAGAAAAACCAAAATGTCTGTCATATAAAAAAAGATGTGAAAAGTGTTTAAATTGAATCATTTTAAACATATGTGTAAATCCCAAAAGAGAAACGTAGAGATTGTCCAACAAAATGAAGAGGAACTAAGTATGGATGTCTTTTCATTGAAAAAAAAAAAGAAATAAAAAAAGGTTATTAGAAATTTGAATCAATAATGTTTTATTGGACATACAACTAGATACAGGAAAAGGTATGATGTTGATACCGAGAAATTTCTGGAAGAAATTTTGGAAAACCAAGATTAAAGAAAAGCCTTGTCCAATTGAATTAGTTTGATGGATATGTGATAAAAACATTAGGCTATTTTGAAGCCTACGTTGAACTAAAAAATAAGTTTGACATATTACCAATTATCATAGCAAACTGTGAAAAGAATCATGGCCTAATAGGAAATGATGTATTGAACATAAATTCAACAAAATTATCAAACAAAATCAAGGCACAATAAACTGGAATGTTAAAAACTATGAAGCAAAGTTAAGACTAAAGGAAAATGTCTCCTTCTCCTATTTTCAAGCACGAAATGTGCCAGTCCATCTACTGTCAATAGTTGTGGAAAAACTAAAAAAGTTACTCGAAATGGATCGACTTGAATGATTTATACAAGAAGGGAGCAAATGGACTTAAAGAATTGAATTTAAAGAAAGAAGAATGGGGATCTGCACATTTGTGGTGACTACAAAATAAGTGTAAACCACAAAATATGTACGCTCATATCCTATCCCCAGTGTAGAATGGGCTTTGAACTCTCTTGCTACCATGAAAACATTTCCTTAAAATTGATCTAAAGTCAGCATATCATCAAATACCTATTGAGAAAGACTTTAAAGTAGTCACAACAATAAATGTGCCAATAGGCTTATTAAGATGGAAAAGAATGACTTATGGAATTAAAACTACAAGTGTAATTTTTCAAAAGGCTATAGAAACATACAGTATGCTACCAGGATGACATCTGTGTCAGTGCTATTAACAATGAAGAATTAAAATGAAAAACTGGTATGGTTTTGAATAAGTTAAAAAATGCTGGATTAACAATTAATGAAAAAAAAAATGGACAACATTTAAAAGAATATCATTTTTGGGATACTCCATGTCTAAGGAAGGCATATCAACAGACCAATCATTAATTGGCAAAATATTAAAAGTTGAAGTACAGAAAAACAAAAACAATTGTAATCTCTCTTTGCACTTGTAAATTTCAAATGATGATATGTAGAGCAATACTCCAATTGGACAGAACCTTTTACTGCTTTAAGAAAAAAGAATGTGGAATTTATTTGGACAAAAGAACAAAATGTAGCATTTGATAATTTTAAAGTTGTTCTGGCAAAGAAGCCAGAAGCAAAAATATTCGACCCTAGAAACGAAATAGTAGTAACAACTGCCACAAGTGAACACCCAATTTTGGGAATAATTGCTCAGAGGCAGAAAGGCATTGTAAAGAAGTTAAACACAAATTAACTGTAGGGTGTGATTTGTAATGGAGATGTAGTGGTTCATTCAGAAAACAAAGCAAATTTATAAAAAGTATACATGATGATGTTCATTTTAGAATAACGTCTACACAAAGAAGATTAAGGCTACAGGTGTGGTGGCCAGGCTATTCTACAAATGTAGAAGCGTACATAAAAAGGTGTAAAACGTGCATTAAAAAAAAAACTTGGAATAAAGTACATGGCTCATGCCCACATTAATAGAATGGGATTATTACTAATACTGATAGATGGATATTTAGGCTGACCAGAAGTAATACAAGTTTCCAACAAAAGAAGTTCAACCATAAAACAAGCATTAGGGATAATATTTTCAAGAAATGGAATTCCAAAAATGCTAGTATCTGCCCCAGAGTTCTGTGATGAGGATCTATGTCAATGGTTGAACAAAATTGGATGCAAACCATATAAAACCCAACCATACCATCCACAATCAAACGGATTAGCAGAATGGATGGTGCAAACTATAAAAAACAGATTGAAGATATGTCTACAATGGAAAGAAAAAATAGAAACATTTATTTCTAGATTGTTGCTAAACTACAGGACAATACCACATGATGGAAGATCAAAAAGCCTGTTTGTCCTTAAGCGTAGACAAATTAGAGCCCCATTAGCCATGAAAATAACACTGACATCTCATTTTAACAGATATATTTACCAAAATTACACAAAAATATCTTGAAATACTAAAGAGTAAATTTTTTCAATAAGATCCCCATGACTTCAGAATCTCTTGCATATCTTCTGGATATTCTCCTTGTTTAAGTTCATGAATGCTGCCATAATCCTTGCCTTCAGTTCAACTTTTGGAGTTTTGTTGGTATCTTGCTCAACTGCACCTCTCACATAATAATCAAGGGGGTTACAGTCTGGGGAGTTAGGTGACCAGATGTAAGAGGTGGTGTGGTTGCAGAAATTGTCTGACAGCTATGACTGGGTTCTCCTGCTTGTGTGACATGGTGCACAGTCCTGTTGCCAGACATAGGGTCTTCCAGCAGCCACCCTTTTGACCCAGGGCAGCACTACCACCACAAGGCACTTGATGTAGGCCTCTGTGTTGAGCCTGGAGGAAGATGAATGGAGGCATAATGTTACCATCACTAGTGGTCACTCCAAACACCATGATGTTGACTAGATATATCATCCAACTCTTTCCGAATCCCCTGCACTGTCTTCAGATTGACACCCAAACACTCTGAAATGTTCGTATTGGAGCTTCCAGTGTAAATGCCAAGCAGTACAACATGCCATTTCCAAATTTCTGGCAGAGTGAATTATGTTTTGGTGCTTGTTTTCTCACAGAAACCATACTATACTGTGGAGTCAACAAAATTAAAACCACTGTACATGTATGAAATTAAAAATTTACACAAGGACAATTTACTTATCGCACCCTGTATATATCTACACACACTTAAATATACATATATGTACATGTACATAAACACACACACACACACACATATATATATATATAGATATATATATATATATGCTGTTGCATGGATAGTAGTTGGTAACTCCAGGTTTCACACTTTCGTGATCTTCAGACAAACTGGTTTGAATATATGAATGTGTAACTTTGCCTAACCCAAGATTATGAATATGGGTGTATATATACCAAGTAACATGCATATGCCTGTATGCATGTGTATCTATGTATATGTGACTCTCATCCAACTAACACATTATCAAACACAAATAAACCATAAATAGATCCACTTTTGAAAAAATAAACCAGTTTGCCTGAAGATCATGAAGCCTGAAACCCAGCATTGCAAACTACTATCCATGTAATCACATATGTTATCTTTATCACAGATATTGATCACTTTCCACTAAATGCCACTCATATATATATATATATACACACACACACACACAAACAAATGTATAAAATAATACGTAAATTTAAAACCATTTTTTATGCTTGGAAATGTGATCTGAAGAACCAGGAAAAAACACCTTCCTGGGTAAATAAAATAATATCAATGGACCCTTAAGGTTATCTGTTTTCTAATTTTAATTAAATTAATATATATATATATATATATACACACACACACACACAAAATTTCCAATAGATCCAATGTATATATGATGATTGCATTGCGGATGAAATTTTGCTAAGAGTGTGAAAAATGTATATTTATTATTAATATAAATATATGAGGAGAGTTTTGAGACTTTTTCAGGAGAGACATTTATTAATTTCAAAGAAATACAAAAGTCTAATATCCATCAAAGTAGGATCCTCTGACTTCAATGTGTCTTTCCTTCTGTTTGTCACTGAACACCCCAGGAATGAACTTTGCAAAAATTTTTCTAATTTTCAGATCTTTATGAGTAAAGTTGCCACACAAACTCCAAATTGTATGCTTATTGTCTTTAGAGGTGCATGACGATCTTCATTTCATCCAGAAAATTGCGTATTTTCTCAACCAGCTCTGATGTTCTGATGTCCACGTCGTCTCCCTTCCACATTACTCATCGTCTCTAATATAATGCTACTATTCTATGGCTATTGGTATAACACACTCTTACTTTATATAAAGTACTTCATATAAGGATTTCTTATATGTAATGCTTCACCTACTTGCTATGATGCCTGTATAGTTAGTCCGAAGATTGACACAAAAGGGCTACTAGTTTTAACTCTTACCTGGAGCTCTTATAGTAATGTACTAGTAATATAGTCACTGGGGATGCATTTATTTACTCCACAACAGTCTCTCACATCCTCTCCGTCTTTGAAACTCTTGTGACAGAGGAAATCAGATACTCAGTTTATACAAGTTAATCCAGAAGCAGTCTGGTGCATTTCATATGTTTCTGTAGCATTTTTGCCCAGTTTAACACAAAACTTTATTGCATAGCAAGCTTCTAAATTGTCTTCATGTCCAGACTGCAAACTTGTCCACTGTGATAAGCAGTTGTTTAGTTGGGTGTTTTCAAAGAGCTTTTGCAGCTGTCTCCTTCAGTCTAGAATAACAAAAGTTTTCCAAGTCAACTTATTAACTGCATAGTAATTATATACTAAAATGACAATACTTTAGGAAATTTATAATTGCCTCTCAAAAAAATGTCTTGAAACTTCTTGAAAGCAACTTAATGTATGTATGTATGTATGTATGTATGTATGTATGTATATGTGTGTTTGTGTGTGTGCATAATGATATGTGGAAATGAACAGTTTATAGCTTTCTCTCTTTGTGTGTGTGTATGTATATATATATATATATATAATTATTTATTTAAAAATAAATAATTATATTTATGCTCTACTTTTGTATCAAGCACTATTTTAAAAATAATAACAAAAATACTAAAGAACTTTGGATTATTTACCTAACGAGTTCTTTCCTATTTTCTATATATTTTTCACACACACACACACACATATATATATGTATATATATATATGGAACAACTTTCACACACATCTATCTATACACAAGTATTAAAAATATAAAATAAACTGGGGGCTCAATGCTAAGGTCAACAGAGATTAAATACATCATAATATTATTAATGCAATAATGTCAAAATCCACTACTAAGTTTGATGTGATAGCACAATTATTAAATGGATATAAATATATGTATGTGTGTAACAAACATGCACACACATTCAAGTATATATATATAAAACACACATATACAGAGTATAGTCCTGGATATTGCAATAAACTACATCCTGCAACAAGGTGTCACATCAGGAGATTGGAAGTTTTGAGGAGCATGGAACCACCTCTTAATTGCTGGTGTTCCTAAAACAAAATACTATGAAAATAGAAAAATACATTTTTATAGTTAAAACTAGCAGTAGAGCCCGGCGTTGCCCGGGGATGTAACAGTAAGAGATAGATCAAGTATCGACCATCATAAAGACTGAAAAATAAAATTGACAAAGATTATTGTTTAAGGTTCACAGACACACATGTCTTAATTAGTTTTTTTTTGTTTTGTTTTTTTTTACGAATTGGTCAAACCCAAACTCAAACAAAAACATTGTTTTCAATCGTTATGAGTCTACCGATTGAATAGAATTTTATTATAAACAATTGTCTTGTAAATGGAATTTTTAAAGCATTCTAAATGTAAAAATAAAGAAAAAAGTGTACAAGACAATAAGTAACACTACCTGCCAAAAAAAAAATGAAGTTTTGTTGAAATCGGTTGAAAAATGTAGGAAATCCGATCCCATATATAGACGAACACACACACACACACACACACACACACACAAACAACCTGGGTTTTATAATAAGTATAACTCGATATGAGTTGTCCCCCTTTCATTCTCGCAATACCTCTTAATCATGTTTTCAAATTGATTTCATGCAAAAACAATTGTGTTTTTCCAATGTTTTTCACTGTCAGAACCACCGCAAGGTAATTTTATGTAATCCTGTGAAGATTTGTTGAAATGGTTGAAAAATGTAGGAAATCCGATCCAATATATAAATGTACAGGTACACGCACGCACATAACCTGGGTTTTATAATAAGTATTATACCAGCAATACAGTTTTATATAGTAAACTGACCAACAATTCATATTTATAGTGAAATGACCAGTAATACATATTTAAAGCAAAAGGATCAGCACTCCATTTTATAGTAGAATTACCAACAATACATTTTATAGCAAAATGACCAACAGTATATTTTATCTGTAGTTGAAGGCATACAATTGCATCACAGAGTATATTTAGTTGATAAAATTGTGTTAACAATATTCAGATTTTTTAGAGGTTGATATGTTGCTAACAAAATCATCCAAGCAACAATAGCTATTTATAATAATATTACCAACAATAGCTATTTATAGTAAAATTACCAACAATATTTTATATATATATATATATATATATATATATATATATATATACACGAATGTGAATTTGTTTTTTTGGGTGGGGGTGTCAGATAAAGTTTAGTGACTGTTTCTATGGAAAAATATATTTAAGCTGTAATATATATATATATATATATATATATAAAAATCTATTTAAACTCAGTAGGTAAAAAAAAACCTGAATAGCACAATTTTCAAACAAATTGACATCCAGAAATCTCCGAACAGGGCAAAAGAAATCATTCAGTACCTTAAATTTCTGGTACAAAGAAAAAAAAAACCAGTGAGTAATAAGTTAAAATGAAGAGTGCTCAATACACTAAGTAGAGCAAAAGTAAAATAAATGAAATTTATTTTATATATATATATATATATATATATATATATAATATATAAAATATATAATCAAGATTGCCAATGGGTATGACTGCTATTTACCTTACAACTTAGACTGATAAGGTAGATACAGAGTGCAGCAGAAATACCTTCCATATAATGGTATGATGTTAGTGGTAATTGTGTTTTCATCTACCTAATAACTTACTATTATATATCGGGTATTTATGCTGTATACTATACAATGGAATAGTTCTCCCTGTGTATATTCTTTTTGCCTACTCTTTTCTCTGCCAAGCACTTTGACAGTATGACATGTCAGTGATAAGACATTTTGTCATTGCTTTTCTAAATGCATGAGTTTCATATGAACACAAACAGCCCAAGTTATGCGTTGTTTTTTTAATCTCCTTTTTCATGCCATTGTCAAATCTGAATGAACTAAATTGGAAGCAAATCCCTAACCGCATACTTCCCGCTCGGTGGATTATCAGTAAACAGCTTTCTCCTCAAATTTATCTCAGTTTTATTTGAGGAGTGGTCAAAAAAATTGTAAACAGCACTTGAATTTTATAGTTCTTTGCCCTTCACTCTTGACCTAATTGAACAGGGTGGGAGGTACGTTTTATGGTGGAGATTCTAGGTTTGCGGGGGGGGGGATGAATGGTTGGGTGTGTCAGTGGGTTGGTGAATGACAGGTGCTTTAGGTGGGATGTGTGGGTGTGTGATTGTTTGGAATTCAATAGTACTTGCCACCTTATATCAGGAGGTAAATAGAAACAGCTGACTGATTAATAGACAAAAATAGAAAAGGAATATGATAAGGATGTAAATTGCGATGAGCAGAAGAGAACGAGGCAACCTACCAGAATTTAATATTGGCAGATTTTTATGCTCAGAATTTGAAACTGATGCTGTTTGTGCTGATGGCTCAAAGTTGAAATCAGTTGAAAACGTTCAATTCAAACCCTCAACAATATGATTCAAATTCAATTCAAACCCTCAACAATATGATTCAAGTTCAATTCAAACCCTCAACAATATGATTCATGTTCAATTCAAACCCTCAACAATATGATTCAAGTTCAATTCAAACCCTCAACAATATGATTCAAGTTCAATTCAAACCCTCAACAATATGATTCAAGTTCAATTCAAACCCTCAACAATATGATTCATGTTCAATTCAAACCCTCAACTATTTGAAAAAGTGAGGAAGCACTGAAAATCAGAAAAAACTTTTCTTATTTTTACAAAATGTCACTCAATACAATCTTCTAGAGTTCCTCAAGTTAGAGAAATAATTTTATTAGCTTGCAGACTAATATCACCTCCAATACAAGACTCAAGAGCCCCTCTAGTTAGAGACTCACTGAATGAGTTGTGTGATATGAATGGAAATGATGGTAGCAGAATGAGGAGATTATAAATATAAAGATATTTCTGTCAAAACGACATCTTTTCCAACCACAAATAATAGCATTAGTTACTATCCTCAGCAGTGATGGCATGTAACTTCATTTTCTTCTATATGCTGTGTTCCTTCAGGACATGGATGATCATGGGTCTCCATGACTTCCTATCCTTTGTAGTTCTTAGTAAGTTTTGTCCATTTGTTACTATTTGCAAAGCCTGTTCATCCCTTCATTTATACAAACTCATTATGTAGGTTACTCAGTGCTTTCTTCTATCACTCTAGCCTTCACTATATTGTGTGAGTATCAAATTCTCCAAACCCTCTTTTCACATTAAGCTGATAGGATTTAAAGCATCCTTTTGTTTTGCCTCCCATGTTTATCAGTATTCATAAACCGTCTGATGTTCTTGAAATCAGGTGTTGACTAGTACCTGGTAGTTTGTCATCCATCATTGGCCCCATTTTTCTTGGAGTTCATTATGGGTTCCTAGTTCAGATTAAAACTTATCCAAATTGAGGAATAGAGTGCACAACAGAATTAAACCAGAAGTAGGACAAGAACAGTGTGTGTATGTTAAAGATACTGGAAAAAGGAAATCAAAATTTATGCTCAGAATAAAAACAGAAAGAGCAATACAAATGCAAAAGCATGTATAGCTATGTTTTGTTGAAAAAAAACTAAGCAAAGTATTAATAAACAGGAAAATCTCATTAGAAACAAAGAAAAGAGTACTTAACAGTTATCTAATATTTGTCATCCTAGATAGCAATGAATGCTGGACAGTCTCATCACAAATGAAGAAAAGACTTGAAGCAACAGAAATGTGGTTCTACAGAAGGATACTGGGAATAATGTAGAGTGAACATGTAAGTAATGACATAGTTATAAAAAAAATGGAAACAAAGAGGAAACTTATACTTAATATCAAAAAGTGATAAATGAAATTTCTAGGGCACATGATTAGGAAAAAGGATTAAGACAATTTGACACTCCCAGGACATATTAAAGGCAAGAGAGACAGAGGAAAGTAGAAAATAATCTATCTCCTGAACTTTCATCAATGGTTGGCAGAATAGGGATGAGGAAAGATAGTGAACAATCAAATTTTACTAAGAGCTACAAAGGAAAAGAAATTGTGGAGATCCATGATTGCTCATATCCTGAAGGGACTTGGCACCTGGATATAAGAAGAAGTAAGAACATCTAGACATCTAAAGGCTATCTACAATTCCTCTATTTTATTATTATTTCGTTTGATTTACTATTTGATAAAATCATTTACTACAGCCTTCACCTATGACCTCAGGTGAATGAAGGGGTTTTTTTTTTTTTTTTTTTTTTGTTCTTTTAGGAAGATATTTGATTGAGAGTCTCCGAGTAATACTCATTAACACAACTTTTTATCTTTTAGATGAGTAATGATAATAATAATAATAAAGGTTAAGAGAAGAGCGTGATTTAAGAAAAGATAAAGAAAATTTATTTTCTTTATTTTTTCTGACATCACACTTAGTTGTTGAAAAATATTGGAAGAATTACATCAATCATTTTTAGTAGTTGTAGTAGTAGCTGTTGTTGTTGTTCCTCCTCTTCCTCATCCCCCCCACCAGTAATATTATCTGTTTCCTTATGAGGTAACATTTGGCATTCATTGACCAAGCAGCCAATCCTTCTTTTGAATGAAATTTATAAAATCTTTCTCTTAAACCAATTTTTCAGGAAATTAGGTTTCTCAAGTCCTGTAGCCATTATTGCTCTTTCCAGGAGATTTTCTTCTTAACCTTTTTTTTTTTTTTTTTGAAGTAGTATGGAATGTCAGCATCTTGATTATATAATAATTTTCTCTTTGAGTTACCTGTGCTATCCATTTTAACTATTGCTGTTGTTGAGAGTCCTGAATGGGCACACCACACAGAAGACATAAACGTAGTATAAAATAGGTAGATGACAATGTGTTTGTAGCAGACTCAGTAAGAGAACTGAAAGGACTACTTGACAAGTTAATATAAAAAAATAAGAAAAAGAGAACTAACTGTAAAAAGACAAAGTGCATTGTTGCCAGCAAAAGAGACAGCTCAAATTGTGAGCTACACACTGGGGCTGTCAAAATCAAGCTGGTATAGTAATTTAACTATCTGAGTAATATAGTAACAGATGACAGAAAATGTGACACAAAAATTTGAAGACACACAGGAATAGTGACAGATAACTTCCAGAAACAAAGCAAAGTATTAAGAGAGGAAAATGTTGTTCTAGTGAGAATACAGAACGTGTGAACAACAAAGTTTTCAGGAAAATAGAAACTGTAAGGAAAATCAGAAAAAATTGAAATATCAGAGGAAAAGGTGTGGAGAATTTAACACTCACATGGTAATGTTATGTGTAATGATTAAAGGTAGTAAGACTGCACCAAAAAGAATGCATCCATCTTATGTTTTTTATTAAATATTTTATACACACTTCAAAATGTCATCTCCTGTGGTGAAAGATATTTTAGTTTATGTTGTTGCTCATTTTGTATAATAACTTCTTCTGGGTACTGGATAGTATTTTGTTATTATCCACTAGCATTTGTTTTATGTTGATAGTTGTATTTTGGTTGTTCTATAAAATACAAGGATGCAGCCAACAGAATCTTGACTACTACACAAACTTGCACATGGTTCTTTATAATGGCTGAGACGGTTAAAAGTATTTGAAAAAAAAAAAAAAAGATGAGCAGAACCTCTACAAAAAAGTGTCCAGCAGATAACTAGAGTTATAATATTCAATAAATCAAGTAAAGTTAAAGAGACTTATCTAGTTAGTCAGCTCAAGAGTTTTGCATTGAAATGCTCATCAGCATCAGATGCTTGCTGGTCCTAATGAATGTTTCAACATGAAACTCGAGCTGGGTAGCTAGATAAGTCACTTGAACTTTTCTTGATTTATTGAATCTATAAATTGTGAAGTATAAGCAGTCAATTGCTGATAGCCCCTGGGAAGGTCTGTCTACAAAATTCTGGAGTCAGGATGCTGCAGGTAACATCAATCAGCTAAGTGACCAACCTTTTAGTTGGATTATATATATATATATATATATATGATGGACTCTCCCATCATATTTGATGTATTCAAGGAACTGACTGCCTGGACACCAGCACATATGATTTGATCATGGTGGTGATGGCTTTGTGCGGAACCAACCGTACTTTTTGAAGGGCCAAATACAGAGACCAGGTGCACTATGTGCCACAAGGTCCCCAAACGACCCTCTGGAGGTTTTGAATTCTGAGTTGTCCTTCTCCTAGACCAGTTGCCATCCAAGATTATAGGACCCAGTCTATCTTGCTATTTACTCATAGCTGGAGGGAGAAGGAGAGGATTAATACCTTTCCCAAGGGTATTAGCATGTAAGTGAATGGATTCAACTAGAATTTGAACTCAGCTCTCCGATTCCTCAATCCAAGCCACCATCCACTACTCCATCATGCCTCCATATCATATATATAATGTGTGTGTGTGTGTGCATGTGATAAAAATATAGTTTTAAGGTATGCTATATTTATGGATTAAAGTGCTTGATATCAGGGATAGAGTACCTGTAAATATAAAAGTGGACATTGAGGTCAACACCTCGCAGAAATAGTCTGTTACATGCTTAAACCCAATTGTCAGTGATAATTCAATGTCCACTTTTATATTTACATACACTCTATCCCTGATGTTGAGAAATATGGTGCAAGCTTTCAATTTTCTTAAGTCATAATCCTATCTACCCTGATGATGACTTACTGTCCTGGGTATAAACTACATCCGTGTCCTGGGTAAGACGATAAACTACATCCAATAGCAAGGCCTCTGATCAGCAGGTTTTGAGGAGCATGGAACCACCTCTTAATTGCTGGTGTTCCCAGGTCCAGCCTGACCCGGGGTGGTAGCACCTGCTAGGGTCCCAATTATGGGCATATAATACCCCTAACCAAACTGGGGTCAAAAACACTATGTAAATGTAAAAATAGGTGTTAATACCAGAAATATGTTGTAAAACATATTTATTATCAGCAATACATTTTTCAAAAAAAAGATATAACCAGCAATACATTTTTGAAGAAAAAATATTACCAAAAATGAAAATTTTGTCGGCATTAAATAACCCATTGAGGTTGATATGCCATAAAACAAACCAAACCAAACCTGATGATGATTTCAGAAAGCCAAAAGCTTGAACCATATTTCTTTCAAAATGAATTTTAAACACTTTCTAACAGAATTTCCTCCTTATCTGAGAAGGGTTATTTAATTTAATTATTTTGAAAAGTTAATCAATAAAATTAATCAACACAAAATGTTTGTTGTCTTTAATAACATTTGTGTTAAAGAACATTTGCTATATAAATATGCATACACACACACACACATATATATATATAAAAGTGAACATAGAAGTCAACACTTAGAGGCGACAGTCTGTTTCATGCTAGATGCAATCATGGCCTGGTGATTGCATATAGCATGAAACAGACTGTCGCCTCTAAGTGTTGACTTCTATGTTCACTTTTATATTTACACACACTCTATCTCTGATATTGAGCACTTTATCCCATAAATATAGCACACCTTAAGACTATATTTCTTCATATATATATATATATATATATATATTTTTGGTTAAAAAATTTCATTAGGTTCTATGATAGATTTATCACAACCATCCAAATTCAGATACTGTTATACCAGAATATTACCTATTCTTTTGTAATTGACTCTCCCACACATAAGTAGTAGTAGTAGTAGCAGTGGCCAGTTGGGCTCAGGGGAGTTGAGTGAGTCAGTCGATGTCAGACATTGAAGTATCAACCATCACACCTAGATTTCTGCGTCATTAATTATTATTGTAAGTTCCTAACATTTTGTACGTCGGGCCCTTTTTAGGACCGACTTAGCGAAATACAAACCTCCACTGTGAAAACTACCCTACAACAGATAGTCACTGAATTTTGCAATATACACTGGCATGCAAAACTTTTGGTTACACTGGTAAATTAATTCAGTCAGTTATGCCCCATGTGTGATACACACCTAGTTGATCATGTATCATTGCCATTTCTTTCTGCTGTAGACTAGTTGCCATCCAAGGCTATAGAATCCAGTCTTTCCTGCTATTTACCCAAAATGGGGTGGGGGGAGAAGAAGAGGATTCATACCTTTCCCAAGGGTATTAGCACATAAGTGAATGTAATGGATTTTGAACTCAACTCTCCAATTCCTCAATCTAAACTAGGCTTCCTGGTAAATTACATTTGTTAATTTTACCTCAAAACTGAGAGTGATTAACAGTTTAGCTTTCCTTGGTATATTTTATAATATTTGCGGACAAGCAAATAAGTTACTGTATTTTCTTTAATGTTGTATTGTGGATGATAGAGCATGTTAGGCATAGTGATGCTGAAAAAAGCCTATGCAAAAATATTGGAGCACTTGCAAAAATTTCACCTTTCACCTCTTAAGTTAGAAAGGAATTATTTTTTTGCAAAAAGTGATAATGGATAGCAGCTTGGATCACAGAATCAGAGTGCTGAGTTCAAATTCCAGTTGAATCCATTACATTCACTTACATACTTTGGAAAGGTATGAATCCTCTTCTTCTCCCCCCAGCTATAGGTAAATAGCCAGACAGACCAGGTTCTGTAGCTTTCAATGGCAACTGGTCTACTGCAGAAAACAGTGGCAACCTACTGCAGGAAAAAATCTACCTCATCAGTCATGTATCGAAAGATATATGATGGCATGGCACATAATTGACTGATCTTTATAAATACAGAAAGTACAAAACATCAACATAAGCAGTTAATAAGTAGTGTTGCCTCCTTTGGCTCAAATAATTACCTTAATTCTATGTGGCATTGAATGTAAAAAGGTCCTGATTTTCTCACTGGGAATTTTTTTCATTCTTCCTTACAGTAATCCCCAAGTTCTTGGAGATTGTATAGTTTTTGTTTCAGCACTTGTTACTTCATTTCTGACCACAATGGTTCAGTTATATTGAGATCAACATTTTGTATTGGCCACTTTTCCAAAAGTTGAACATCTTTATCCACAAGAAACCTCTTTGTTGCATATGATGTATAGCAAGGAGCACCAACATGCTGAAAAATTTCTGTCTTCATAGTTTGTGAGTAAATGAAAGTGGATTAAACTAATACAGTTTCCTCTGTTTAGGTTTCTATGTACTTTTACCAATTTTCTTCTGACATTGCTTATGATGCAACCCCACACCATACTATGTCCACCACCAAATTTTACCATTTTTTTGTGGTGCATCTTGCATTCTATCTTTTCTCCCAGTTCTTGCATAGTCTCTTGCATTACAATTAACTCTATTTTGCTTTCAGAACTAAAAATTACTTTTTGCCACTTTCCAGCAACCCAAGATGATATTCTTTTGACCACATCAGTCTTCTGTTCAGATGTTTTTTGGTTCATAATTCTTTTTTTTTTCTTTCTTTTTCTTTTGCTGCTATACAACCATTCAATTTGTTTTTCCTCAGAAACTACTGATATGATAAAAGCATATTGCTAAACAATCTTAAGTTCTTAATGAAAAGTGTATAATGTCTTTGGCAGAAAACCTTTGCATGCCAGTGTGTACTTCTTCTGTTTGAGTTCTCAGTGAGAATTATCAATGAATGTTGAAGAAGCCACAAAGACAAAGCCACAAACCCAGTGGAGAACAGATAATATTACAAGCTATCTTCTTCACAGTCACATTTTAACAAATTATATAAGCAAATTAGCAATGTTCAGTGTGTGTGTGTGTGTGTGTGTACAAGAATGGGTAGGATAAAAAATCTACATATACTTGCACATACGTATAAATATATTTCTTCCACGGGTGTTATAAATACAGTGCTTAATGTTATGAAACAGAGCTATAATATATATTAAATCTGACAAAAATATTTGCACCTGAAGATTGCAGGAACTTTTTTTTCCTGTTAATATCTTTTTTTATGGATACACTTGTTTGAGTAAATGACAGTTCCATATGGGATACAGGTTTGATTCCTGTCAGACGATACATATTTTCTATGAAATTTCTCATGCATTCAATTTGGTAAATGTAATTAATACTGTTTAATTAACAAAAACTCAAATAAGTGATCCATAAAAAAAAAACATATAAATAGAAAATATATTAAAATATTTGTTGGATTTAATCCATTTCATATGTTGTCATTGTTTATGTTAGGCTAAAATTTCAGAGCCAATAAGATAGATTGAGAAAAATTGGCGAATTTATGTGTTTAAAAGCAGTAATTTGAGCTTTAATAAGCCAGTAGCCCTCTGTGGCTGAATAGTCATAGCATGTCAGGCTATATGACTGTTCTATATTTTCTATGAAATTTCTAAAATATTCAAGCTGGTAAATATAATTAATACTGTCTAATTAAAATACAGAGCATATACATTTTTTTTTTTATGTGATGCATTCCATCATTTAGGACTTCATTGGACTAAAGGGATTTTTACATTGATGTGATTCACTTGTGCATGAAGGAGAGGCAATGCTGCAATTTTGAATTTTTTTTTTGTATAGAAATATCTTTAATCATTAGAAAATCCAAAGTAAATTTTTGGCCATGTTCTTACAACATTTCACCTTTCTTGGCTGATAGTCTATTAGGTTGGTGCAAAAATAATGTCGTTTTCTCACATATGTTACTATGTGAGAAAACAATATTATTTTTGCACCAACCTAATATTACCATAATGTCAGATATTTAATAACAAAAATGATAAAAAGAAAAAGAAACTCAATGAAATCAGCTGAACTCAAAACACATTTAAAATTTCAGCATCCCTTCTCCTTCATGTGCATATGTAATCACATCAACATAAACATTACTTTCGTCTGATGAAGTTGTAAAGGATGAAATGTATTACATGAAAAGTTTTTTTCCACTTTGTCATAAATTTTCATAAAATTGATATATAAAAATTTATGTATCATTTCCCCCTATCATATATATATATATATATATATATATATATAAAACTAATTCTGATCATCTCTCTCTCAAACAATTTTAAGGCATATACTGCATCTCATATTATTTGCCATTTCATGTTTTATCAGTGTTGCAAGCTTTTCGGTACTCTATTGCTATGAAAATGTTCTAATCAGTTATATTCCTTAGTGCTACCCGTTTCAAACTTAATATCTAAGCTCCACCATTCCACATAGACTGGGATGAACTCTACATTTCCTTCATTAGAAAGAAGGAATTTTCACTTTAACAGCTTCTTCCTACAAACTGCTTCTTTGTGGAACAAACTTCTGAGAGAATGCTTTCCATAAACCACTACAACCTCTTCAAGTCTAGGGTTAACCATTATCTTTCCCACATATCTCATGGCGTTCTTTAGTAAAGGCCAAATCATAGTGTAGCTCATATCCAGAACTAGAGACCTATTTCAAATCTTGTTTTTCCACTGGGAGCAAAGATTTTCAGTTTACATTTAGTTTACACATATCCTCATAAACTGCATTTCTTGCCTCTTATTCTTATCACTCATAACAACAATCTCCTTCAGTAACCATCTGTCTTGAATGGCTCTTGAGCTTTGATTGATAAAAAACGAAAATGCATATATAAAATAATTCTGGTAGACTGTATAGATAGGATGAAAACTTGATTCCATGTTCCTGCAAATAGCAGCTTTTTTGTATGAAATATCTTGGATTTTTGAAGACTCAGATTAAGAGCTCTATTGCAAGTTTGAAGCTTTCAAATAGATCATAAAGCTGATTTGAAGATTAAAGAAAAAATTCTTAATAATTTCAAAACTTGAAAAATGCCAAAATAATCTGCAGGTACCAAAGAACTGTGAAGAAATTTGTGAAAAATCTTTGGAAACTCCAGTCAAATCTAATCAGGACAACTTTTTCACACTGATCTTTGTCCCAGGAGAGGATTTTCTGCCAACATGATGAGTTATCATTAATTATATTACAATTAATGTCATATCCTGAATTGAATCTAAAAATTTGGAATGTAGAAATAATAAATTCTAAACATTTCAAGTACTTTGATATATGGATCAGTTATAACAAATTGAGTATAAAAAATAAGGAAACTGAAAACAGGATAGGTTGCATTAAGGGCATTTTTGTCCAATGCTGCAAGATGTTACAAACCAAAGTATTAACATGAGAATTCAAATCATGTTCTTAAATAACCTCATCAAATCTAGACTCTCATATGGATGTCATGCATGACGTTTAACTTGTTGAGAAATGTCTAAACTGTCAGCTGTTTGCAACTGTTTCTCAGATCAGTTATTAAAAATGGCTTCAAGCAAATGAAAATTGTTACTTGGTAAAGTTCTTTGTGATTTTATAACCCTAGTCCTTGAGATCCAAAGAAGGATGGTCCTCTCTAAGAAGCAAAAGGATTTATTTGTCCCAAATTTCTGAAGTCTCAAATTATGAACTACATTGTAAATTTGAAGCTTTAAAATGCAACATGAGGTTGATTTGAAGAAAATTTCTTAAGTTCAGAACATTCAAAAAGTAAAACAATATTAGAAATTGTTAGGATAATCAGCCAGTACCTCTGAACTGTGAATAAAATTGGTGAAATATCCAGGGAAACTCCAGTGCCAGTCTAATGAGGGCAAAATTTTTCACACTGATCAGTGACTTTGCTTCATTGACCTGTGTCCCAGATCAGAAAAGGATTTTTATTAAATTCAACAGAGAAGGTCTGTTTGTTTAATTTTATTGTATTTTTCCAATAAGTTGTTACATTCAGATGAAAAAGTGTGCATAAACAGTTCAAATTTCCCATTTTTGTTCAAAAACATTCAGCCATCATTATCAAGAACTGGATGTTGTCAGTATAGCAGCAAAGGTTTTGTCTGCTGCACTTTGGCAATTTTTGGTATGGTAAAATTTCAAATTTAAATATATATGTATTGTATAAGTAATGTTTAGAACCAGAAAATTAACATATTGTTTTATAATTATTATAACTATACAATTTAAATCAAACTCATGTAAGAAAAAATATTTAATGCAGGTTGTTTCTTTTGTATTATAATATCATTAAATATTTTAACTTTTTCATTACAATGCATGTTGTATAATATTTCAGTATTAGTCATATTTGTTTTATGTTTATAGTTTTATTTTGGTTGTTTGTGATGTGATAATTGAAATGTAAATGGATTGTGCTAAGTTTCAATAAGTGACAAGGTAATCTACATGAGAGTGTGGTGCTTGTGTGACCAATGTCAGAATTTAATGTTTTTTTTTACTATTTATATTAGAGATGCAATTTCCCAAAAGACACAACAATTCATAAATCATTCATTGTTTTTAGATAGTTGAAGTGGAAAATGGTGCAAGCCAATGATTTCTGAGAACTCTCTTGTATATATGTCAATACACATACACAACCTATTGCCATCTCATATCTCTGAAGCTAAAATCAGGGAATAAAATACAACCCTGTAGCACAGCCATCCCTATATAATTTTTTTTGAAAGTTGTAACATATTTCATTAAAATATTTAATTCTTCACCATATTAAGAATAGAAATGAACTGCATGTTTATCCATTGCCTGTTGCTTCAAATTTCTGTTTCAAAATTTATTTCCAAAGAAAGGTACTAACAACACATACCTGGTAATACATTTTGTGCTTTTAATTAATCCATCATATTTTTCTGGCAAAGTAAGAGAATTCGAAAATTCTGGGGAATTCCTTCTTCCACTCACTCATTACCTCTCACTAAATCTCCTCAGTGAGCATGGGTGGCTTATCCACCCACTCATTGTATTTCAACTCAACCTTCAACCAGAAGAATTAACTCCAAATACGTTGTTTACGAAAAATGAAATTTTTGCTTTACAGCTTGCATTTGCAGCTGTGTTTCAATCAACATTTTCCCCTAAGTCTGGGTCACTTTTCCATTGTTCAAACTGCTCAACACAGAATTCAAGTCATTTATATGTGAATTAAATCCTCAATTCTTCTGATCGGTTTTTTGGTATTAACCCTTCTTGTCTTAATGTCTCTTAGCACATAACACTTTATATTGATAAGAAAACTTTATTAGATTTGATTTTACTGCAGTAACAATGAATAATATCACAATAATATGACTCCTTTTTCTTACATTTAATTTTTGTTCTAAATTTCTTGCATTATGCAAAAGAAAATACAGTATTTTCTTATGGTTGATTTTTAGATCAGGCATTACCACTACTATTGTTTTATTAGTAGTTTTATGGCAGATTAATGGATTCAGCAATTGGAAAGCTGAGTTCAAATTCCAGTCGAATCCATTACATTCACTTATGTGCTAATAGCCTTGGGAAAGGTATGAATTCTCTTCTTCTCCCTCCAGCTATGGGTAAATAGCAGGACAGACTGGGTTCTATAGCCTTGGATGACAACTGGTCTAGAAGAAGGACAATTCTGAATTCCAAACCTTCAGAGGGTTGTTCGGGGACCTTGTGGCACCAGGTCTCTATATTCGGCCATTCAAAAAGTGTGGTTGGTTCTGCACAAGGCCTTCACCACTATAATCATATCATACGTGTTGGTGTCTGGCTGTCAGTTCCTAGGAAATGAGATGCTTGACCCTCATATGTCAAATATGATGAGAGACCACCATATATATTTTTGCATAAAAAAAAAAAAAAAATCCAAAGAAGAGTCTGAACTGTTATCAATTTTGACCTGGCATTTTGAATTCACTCACTTTCCTACTGCCATGATTTGTCTTCCGTCTGCCTTTTCTATAAATATTTTCATGGCAGCTGTTCTAAAGAGCTTTCTTCTTTGGTACCTCAACTGCATGAATTTAAGCATACTACTAGATCAGCATGGTGGATTAATGGATAGCGGCTTGGATTGAGGAATCGGAGAGCCAAGTTTGAATTCCAGCCGAATCCATTACATTCACTTACGTGCTAATACTTTTGGAAAAGGTATAGATCCTCTTCTTCTCCCCCCAGCTATGGGTAAATAGCAGGACAGACCTGGTTCTGTAGCCTTGGATGGCCGCTTGCCTACCACAGAAAGAAATGGCAACCTACTCTGGGTGAAAATCTGCCTTGTCAGTCATGTATCGAAAGAGGCATGATTGCCTAATTCTGTATCGCACATAACTGAATTATATTCATTGTTTGATTTCATCACAACACACTAGTTCAGTACACTTTTTATTATCATGATTACAATCATTGTATACATAAAACTATTTGCCATAAAGGAAAACAATATGTTTACTATTGATAAGAGCAGGAAACTTTTTAACAAAATATATTTATAGACATGTTGTAACTGCTGGACATATAGATGTGCATTTAGTATTTCATTGCATTTAAAGAACTCTGAATGAATAAGACCTGATGATCCCACCACATGCACAATATCACCTTTCTTCCATGGAGCTCAAATTTTGAGGTCAGTTGGTGAGTTTTATCTTTGTCAATTCACTGCCTTTTATTGGTTCTTGAAAATGCAAATTATTTATTTTTTTACAGTAATGTTCACCGTGTACAAGGCCAGAGAGTCTATTCAGGTAGAGAGTTACAGAGTAAAAGGTAAAAGCACAGTTTTTGAGGATATGTAGGAAAGATAACAGTTAATCCTAGACTTGAACAGGTTAAGATTTTAATGACCAGGATTTGAGAAACCTGTTTTTCCTGAAAAATGTTTTAATATTATAGAAAGATTTTATAAATTTCAACTGACATCAACATTGGCTGCATGGTCAATAAATGCATAATGTTTCCTTATAAGGAAATGGCTAATACTATCATTTTTCTTCTTTTTCTATATGCCATATCCCTTCAGGATATAGGTGATCATGGGTCTCCTCAACTTCCTATTCTTTGTAGATCTTATATTACCATTATTATTTCCTCTTTAAGGAGAGCTGAGTTCCAATTCACATTGTTTTCATTATATTGACTTACATGCATTCCATCATCTTTTTCCTCTCTCTTTTCTAACTTCTTTTTTCCTCTCTCTTTTCTAACTTCTTTTTTCCTCTCTCTTTTCTAACTTCTTTTTTCCTCTCTCTTTTCTAACTTCTTTTTTCCTCTCATCCAACATGTTTTCTTTGTACTTAGCAGTTATTTGTGTAACTCATTGAGAAAATATTGTGATTTGGGAAAGGCATGTCTTCACCTCTTCTCTGTCCAGCTATGGATTAAGTAGTAAGACCTTTTATCCCTAAACCATTATTATTGCCCAAAAAATATTCTTACAGTCTAAAAATATTTTATGGCTTTAAATAACCTCCAAAGGGTTGATAAGCAATAGAAAATAAATCAGTCATATTTCATCTTTCTTGATGTTTCTTCTCTCTTACATTAATTCTTGTTATTTATTAAGTTTAGTATGGCACAAGGCCAAAATGTGGAGACATTTAGATACAATGATTGGGTTTTTCACCAATTCTCTAATGAGAGGAAAGAATGTTTGCAGTCCTGACTTTTGACTTTTATCTAGGATTAAACATGGACTGCATTGGGAAGAGTTAAGAAATAAACAGTTTCTTTATTTTCATTCATTTTTTGTTTAATTTTCCCTCTCCTTTTCTTACTTTTATTTTCCCTCTCCTTTATTTTTATTTCTCCTCTCTTTTTCTCTCCTTTATTTTCATTTTCCATCTCCTTTATTTTTATTTTCCCTCTCCTTTATTTTTGTTTTCCCTCTCCTTTTCTTTTCTTCATTTTTATTTTCCCTCTCCTTTTGTCTTCTTTATTTTCCCTCTCCTTTTCTCTTCTTTATTTTCCCTCTCCTTTTCTCTTCTTATTTTTGTTTTCCCTCTCCTTTATTTTTGTTTTCCCTCTCCTTTTCTCTTCTTATTTTTGTTTTCCCTCTCCTTTTCTCTTCTTATTTTTGTTTTCCCTCTCCTTTTCTCTTATTTTTATTTTCCCTCTCCTTTATTTTTATTTTCCTGTCTTTTTCTCTTCTTATTTTTATTTTCCCTTTCCTTTTCTCTTATTTTTATTTTCCCTCCCCCTTTCTCTTCTTACAATCCACTTTTCTGTTTGTATTTACTCCTCCTCCTTCTTCTTCTACTGTGTTTTTTTTTCTTTACTTCCTTCTATCCTTTCAATTTTGTTTTGACTCCCCTTCCTCCATCCCTTCTGGGTTTCTGTGAATACATGATTCATTCAGGCTTACTACAAATGCTTTTCTGGTGTTATTTTTGGTACCAGAGCAATTTATCGAGGTAGAGGGCTGTAGTATGAGGAGTAGCATTGAACAAAGCACATGGAAAATGGGGGCAGGGTATTAACAACTCTGGTCTTCTGTTTCTTCTGGGTTCCAAGTAAGCACATGTATGCACACACTAAAGATTTTGTCAGGGAGACATGTTTAACCTCTTGCCATTAAGCAATGAACTGAAAACAGTCGGATCTTTGCCAAGAGATGAAATCTTATCATCTCTAACAGGGCTTTCTATTAACAGACATTGAAACAAAATTATTTCATGGCAACTTGATAGTTTCAGTCTTATTCTCCTATTATATGTTGTGTCCTTTCAGAACTTGGGCAATCATGGCACTCCACAACTTCCTATCCTTTGTGGCTTTAAGCAATGTTTGTCCTCTTACAATCTCTCCAAGTCCCTGCTTTGCAATCTGCTTGCACAAGCTTGTTTGGTAGGTTATTCACTGACCATCTTGGCTTTAGTATATATCTTGTGACTGTCCAGTTCTCAAGGCTTCTTTCCCTTATTTAGTAGCCAAGAAATTTCAACTGTTTCTGATTTTAAGTACAACTCTCTTATTTGTCACCATTTTCTTAAAACTTCCTACCAGAGGGGAGAAAGGGAATAAGGAGAGAGGATGACAATCCTAATGATCAGATACAAGTGGGTCCTAACCATACAGCAGATAGTTTAGATATTCCTGACTGGATTTGGTGCTATATAAGGCATTCATATGAAAGTTTCAATCTGATGAGGCTATTTAAGAACATGACTTGAGTTTTAAGGTTGTTTTGGTTTCATAGCAATCAACAGTGTTGGGTAAAACTACTTCTGGCACAGCCTATTCAATGTTCAATTTCTTTTTCTCCTCTACTTAATTTGTTATAACTGTTTCATATGCCGAAGTATTTAGTATTTGCTAATTCCAAATCCTGAATTTTTATGATGGATTCAGGGTATGTGCCATGATTGCTTTCATTTCAATTCCAGTTCATAGTTTCTGTTTCTTGGAACACTTGTTAGAAAATGTTGATTTTCTGTTCAAGATCATTTTGATCCCACCTATGAGTACCTATGTCATCACCATAGATCCCCTAACCCGTCATCATCAGTACACTGATCTTGGTAAATTCATTTGCAGTATAATATGTAATGCTTAAATGGTCAGTGTTCATCGCTTCGCATCTGTGTTTGTAAATGTGCAGGGCATAATCTAATAAGTGACTAAATGGATGGGAGCTCACTTTTTCACTTGGCCACATGGCCATGCAATTTGTGTTTAATATAGCATATTCTTTATTGTTTTTACTTCTAATAAACCTCAAGTAAAAATGACTATATATATATATATATATAACGTCATCCACAGACAGACTGTTTCGCTGTTTCACAGCTCATCAGTGTGGCTAGACATCCGGTTGCCTCTAGCTAGGATCGAAACCTGACTGAATTTCTGTCAGTCGGAGATTCTACCACTAAGCAGTCGGCGCACGGCAGGGATGTAGGTGGATTTTTAGCATATTTATTTTTAAAAACACGCCCAGTGATTGACAGTGACTCAATTCGCTATGCGAAGAGTCTCGCTATAATAGTTATAATAGTCACTGTTTACAAACCCATACCTACTCCCTAGAGAGCTCAACTGGAATTAATTTATATTTCAGGAGCCAATATAACGTCATCCACAGACAGACTGTTTCGCTGTTTCACAGCTCATCAGTGTGGCTAGACATCCGGTTGCCTCTAGCTAGGATCGAAACCCGACTGAATTGGTGTCAGTTGGTTATATTGGCTCCTGAAATATAAATTAATTCCAGTTAAGCTCTCTAGGGAGTAGGTATGGATTTGTAAACAGTGACTATTATAGCTAATATAGTAAGACTCTTCGCATAGCGAATTGAGTCACTGTGAGTCACTGGGAGTGTTATATATATATATAATTCAGATCTGACTTTTTACACACACACACACACACACACACACACTCACATATATATATATATATATATATATATATATATATATATAGAGGCACCAAACTTTCTTTCAAACATGTTTTGTTAACATGCCAAGAAAAATTTGAATTTTTTATTGAGTTTTTCTTGTATTCTTAAATTTTTCCATCTGGTGTGGTTTTTCTTCTTTATTTAATGGTCCTCTCAGGATGTAGGCATATAAGCTTTCCACAACTTCCTATCTTTTGTACCTCTTAATAAATTTTGTCTTATTGTTATTTCACCTAAGCCCTGTTGTGACATCCATTTATTGAAGCTCATTAAGTATGTTTTGTGGTGTTTTCCTCTTGCCCTCTATCGGTCTTGGGAGTATAACATTTTCCAAGCACTTCTTCTTCAATATATGCCCCCAGAAACTTCAACTGTCTCTTCCTGATGTTAATTATTAATTTCCTTTCTGTTTCCATTTTCTCCAAAACATTTTCTGTCCATAGTATCCCCAGCATCCTTCTGTAGAACCACATTTCTGTTGCTTCAAGTTTCCTCTTCATCTTTGCCATACAAGAGGACAGATATCACAAAGGAGTTTAGTTCCTTGTTTCAAGGAAAATGGTTTATAGTGTCTGTTTTCCCAAGGACTTCTGGACACTTCTTTAGCCATTTTCTGTGCGTCTGTTGTTAATTTCTTTTGACAATTGTCTGAGATATATATATATATATATATATATATATATATATATACACACACACACACACACACTTTACACACCAGTATTAGTGATGATATTTTAGAACAAGAACATACTATCCTGACCTTCTACATGGCAGCACCAATTTTAGGGAACTTTGGGATCAACTAAAGTTATAATTTTAGTTATTTTTTAGCTAAATGTGGGGTGGTTTTATGACTTTATAAAGTAAAAAATTACTTGCCACTTACTAATGAGAATTTTTGCAATATATATATATATATATATATAGTGTATATGTGTAACAGGAAACTTTCATTAGAAACAAGGAAACAAGTACTGAACTGTCATTTAATATCAGTTCTACTATATGACAATGAAGAAGAGATTCGAGGCAATAGAAATATGGTTCTACAGAAGGATGCTGAGAATGTGAGCAATACTGAAGGCTTCAGGAAAATGGAAACAAAGAGGTCACTTGTAGTTAGAACCAAAAAGAAGCAGTTGGAATTTCTAAGGCACATAATGAGAAAAGAAGGCTTAGAAAATTTAACACCCACAGGATACTTGGAAGACAAGATGGACAGAGAAAAACCGAATAATCTACCTAATGAGCTTGTGTAAATGGTTTGTAGAACAAGGATTTGGAGAGATAGTAAAAAGACAGACCTTACTAAAAACTACAAAGGATAGGAAATTGTGGAGAACCATGATTGTCTATGTCCATAATAATAGGCACAACATAAGGAGAAGATTAGGGGTTAACTTTTATAATAAGGACAAGTCTATTCTGAAGTTCTTACACCTGGTAGCACCAATTTTAGGGAACATTGACAACAAGAGTTACTATTTTAACTATTTTAGTTGTACTACCTGTCTATCCTAAGCTTACAGTCATAATTATTTTCTTTTTTAAAAACATGATTACATAAAAAAAGAAAATAATTATAATAATAGAAAATTTACCCTTTAATTACTAACAAAGATTTTTGCTATATGAATAAATATTGTGTTTTATACAACAGTATTAAGGATATAATTTTTGAATAAGAACATATTTATCAGAAATTTCTTAAACCCAACAGCACCATTTTTCAGGGAACAGTGGAAACAATGAGTTCTTTTGTTTATTTCTGCTCTCAATGTAGTGGAGAAGAATTTTTGACATTTTAAATCAGCAAGGATTTTAGGTGTGTGTGTGTATGTATGTGTATATATTAGGTTGGTGCAAAAATAATGACGTAATTAATGTCGTTTTTTGACGTTTAACGTCAAAAAACGACATTAATTACGTCATTATTTTTGCACCAACCTAATATATATATATATATATCTATATATATTTAATCAATTCACCCCCAAGTAAGGCGATAATGCCAGTAAGATGCAAAGGACTACAGTAAGGCAAAGTGAATGAACAAATTTTAGAAGGAAATGGAAACCCAACCCTAAACAGGAAGCAAGGGATAAACCTCTACTTTTCACAATCAGTTACCCATCTAAGTACTGCTCAGGCTCAATGTTGCTTAATGGGCTACTGGGAAGGAACAGGAAACAAGTGATAAAGCTCTACTCCTGCTAAAAAAAAAAAAAATTGACAATAGACAGACCTATCTACTCCTATTGAGAACAAAAAGAAAATAGTAAATAAACTTTCATAATTTAGGCGGAGACTTTCGAATAGTGTTGAAGTAGACTTTAGAAGGAACCAGAAACCCAAATCCAGTAGGCCTCAGGGTCTCATACTGTTCAACCCATAACTGAGAGTAGAAGAGATGCATGCATATATATCTTTCCCCAAGGATATTTGCACATAAGTGAATGTAATGAGCCTGTCTGGAATTCAAATTCTCTGATTTCTTTTCTGAGCCTTTATCTATTGCAATGCACATCTTGTTTTATATATAAAAATAAATGTCACATGATTTCATGTTTTCAAAATTTATAAAGCAAAAAAAATTAGTTTAATAAATGAAATGCTAGATGGAAAAAAAATTGATCAGATAACTGCTTAAGGGAGATAATTCATAGAATTCTTCTATAAACTGATAGACGCTAAGGCAGAATATTGAACAGATTTGTACAGTTTTATTATTCTATGAATTATTCAGACTAGTATCCCCGTCTTTGTTATTTTTATAAGAACATTTCAAATGATGTAGCATATAACTGAGAAAGGTCAAAGGATGACAGACGAAATAAAATTAAAGATGAAGATGCTAATCAGAATAATTAATGAAAAATTAATAAATCAAATACTATTTGTATTACCTCTCTATCCTAGGCTTACAGTCATATCATATTGAAACACCAGTTCACGTATGATTATTGTGCCTAGTCAGTACCTAGATTGGTGACCGTTGTAAGCTTGGATGTGCTGGTGGTGTAATGGATAATGGCTCAGAATTGATAATCAGAGAGCCGAGTTGGGTTTGTTTATTCACTTACACACAAATAACCTTGGAAAAGGTATGAATTCACCTCTTCTCCACCCAGCTATGATGTAAAATGTGCATCACTAAAATAAAAAACAAATTCTTACAAATAAAAAAAGCAATAATAATAACATTTTCTGGCTTGATTTCCACTGTTGATAAGTTGTAGAAAACAAAACAATGAATGGATGTGTATCCAAGGTAAGAGGTCAATGATGAGTAAAAAACATAAGAGAAGAGGAATTGTTCAATGAAATGATTTATTCTGAGCACACAAATGTTTTTTTCTTGTTTGAACATTAAAAGAGAAATTATAGCTTTATACCAAATGATTACAAACAATAACAGTTACTAAGAATAAAGAGTAAAAATATATGGGAAGAGGAGTTGTCCAATGAAATTGTTTATTCTGAGTGTTTTTCTTGTTTCAACATTGAATAGAAAGTATAACCCTACACCAAATGATTACAAACAGTAACTTTTAGTAAGAATGATATTTCTGATAACAGAAAAGTGGTAGATCCTGCTTTCACCATGAGGAACAATTATTGTTATTATTATTATTGCTAATAAATTTGAGGAACGCCTTTTTTAAATCAAATTTGGAGGCTTTACAGTCACAAGTCATTTTTTCATGCAGCAAACAAACTCTTTCCAATAAAATGTAGCTTTCATATTATAAACATTATTTTAGTGGGTGTGTGTTTGAATTAAAATTCCTGTTTATTCACTAACAGTGAAAATAACATCTACTGGCCTAGATTATTGAAAATTCTTATTAAAGAAAATATACCTCTCAGCAGGAATCAAACCTGTATTCTCTTTTTTTGTGGGGTAGGGAATTACCTTTTTGACGGGCATGCCTTACCATTAGGTTACAGAGGTCCTTTACAGCAAAGCATATCACAATTACCCCTTTTTAAAAAATGTACACTTCTCATTGGGGCTTTTTCTGATAATTTATATTTACTTATGTTATTAAGTTTTATATTAATGTTTTTTTTTTAATCTGACAGTATTTCAATATATATATATATATATATATATATATATATATATATTTGTTAATTTCTGTGAATTCCTGTCAAATTAAATTTTGACTGTGTGACCATTAGGATGTAGGTCAGCTCATCAGCCTCCCCCTCCCTCTTTTACCCAGGATCTCCTACCTCCATAACCTAATTTCAGTAACTGTGCCTTCTTCTCCCCCATACCTCCCAATAAGTCCCCTATAACATACTCTCTCTTTCTCTTTCTTTCTCAAATAAACAGGCACACTACAAACTGATACCATAAACAGTTTGAAAAATCCTGTGAATTTTAAAATTAAAATTCTTAGGTAAAAATGGTCATTTACAAAAGGTATCTTAATTCCAATTGTAAATAAAATTTGCTCTGTTTAATGAAAATAAACATTGAGCACTCTTTTGTGAGTTAGTTTTAACATATTTCAAATTCTATGTTGTGTTAAGAGGACTTGCCTGGATTATACCAATGGATTACTACATGTGTGTGTGTATATATATATATATATATATATAGGAGTTGGACAAAATAATTGGAACACTTGTTAAATTCAAAGAAAATTTATTTAATATGGAGTTGGTCCTCCTTTAGCCTCACAGACAGCTTTAATACTTCTAGGAATGGAATCATACAGCTTCCTGACTTCATCCTGAGGAATTTTCAGTCATTCTTCCATTAAAACCTTCTCCAGCTCTTTATGATACAACGGTGGATGATAGCAGCTCCTAACTTGTTTCTCCAAAATGCACCACAAATGTTCAATAATATTGATATCTTGAGATTTGGGAGGCTACTTCATGTATTCTAGCTCACTTTCATGCTCTTTATACCAATTCTTAATCACTCAAGCGGTATGTATTGGAGCATTATCATCTTGGAAGATGCAGTCACCATCAGGGAATAAAGTCTTGGCCATTGGATGAACATGATCTCCTAAAATGTTCAGGTAATCTTTGCTGTTGATTCTATCATGCAGGGCAACTATTGGACTGAGACATTTCCATGATATGGCGGCCCAAACTATCAGTGTTCCACCTCCATGCTTCACTGTTGGAAGAAGGCTGTCAGGGTTGTAAGCTTCTTTGGGCTACCTCCACACAAACTCGCCTTGAAGTTGGGAAAAGAGAAAAACTGGACTTGTTTGAGAATATGACTTGCTTCCATTGGTCTGCAGACCAGGTATTGCGATCTCTGCACCACTTCAACCTCTTTTGAATGTTGCGAGTGGAGAGAAGACATTTCCTCACAGCAGCTCTTCGATGATATGCAGCCTTATGGAGCTCATTGTGAACAGTTTTAGTAGAAACTAAACTATTCAGATGGTTATTCATCTCTGCAGTCATTTTGGTTGCATTTGTCTTATGATTTTTTGCCACATTGCGTTTCAATGCACGTGAGTCCCTGTCAGTATTTTTCAAGTCTGGCCCGAATTGCTACGGTTGCTAGAGGTCTTGCCCTGTTTCTCAAATTGCATCAGTATTCTTGATATCGTAGCTCTTGAAAGACCAAACAGTTCAGCAACCTTAGTGATCAAGGCTTCTGCCATGCGAGCTCCAACAATTTGCTCTTTTTTGAACTCAGAAAGGTCACACATATAGCTTAAATTTTCCTAAATTCTAAAAATAAATAAGACAGTAAATTAGATAAATAAATGTATTTACAATAGATATAACCTGCAATTACGAAGTTTTAGTTAAAGTTCTTAATAATAATAATAATAGATCTTTGAAATATAGGAGTCGATTTTGCAACTGTTTCAATTATTTTGTACAACCCCTGTGTATGTATGTATGTATATATATATATATATATATATATATATATATATTTATTTTCTTTTTTAAAAATATGATTCCATAAAAAAGAAAATAATCATAATATTATGCCCTACTGTTTGTATCAAGCACTGTTTTTTTTTAATAAAAATAATTGCTAAGAACACCAGATTATAAATCTTACTGTTCTTTCTTATTATATTAATTAATATATATATTTATATATATTCTGGACTTTCCCATTGTTTTTCAACATATGAGGGTCAAACAGATAAGTTCTTAGAACTAACTGCACTTATCACTTGATTATAGTGGGTAAAGGCTTGTGCAGAACCAACTACATTTTTTGGAAGAGCTGAATACAGAGAACTGGTGCACAGTATGCCACAACGTCTCCAAATGATCCTCTGCAGGTTTTAAATTCAGAGTTGTCTTTCTCTTAGACCCTTTGCCACTCAAGGCTGTAGCACATAATCTGTTCTGCTATTTATCCATAGCTGGGGGAAGAAGAGATGGATTAATACCTTTCCTAAGTGTATTAGTATCCATGTGAATGTAATGAATCATATTGGAATTTGAACTCAGCTCTCTGATTCCTCAATTCAAGCTGCTATCTATTACTCCACCATGCCTCCAAATATACATATATATATTTTTTTAATTTTTTTATTTAGTTACTGTTTCACGTGTACTAACTTTTCAAAATTGGCACTTGTCCAGCTTTGGCAGAGTTCAAAAGTGTTTACATAGTATTGTGGGTGATGAAATATTTTCCTCCCTACAAGCCTTTTCTCACAGAAAAAATAAAACATTGCCGGCTTCTCACCACTTAGTCCCACCAAGCCAGATGCACACAGGACCTGTCATGCCATATATACAGAGTCAAGTCAACCACAACCAGTATTCCATTGGTAAGGAGGAAGTTCTACTTAGACAGCTTCTTCTCCAGAACTGTTACTTTTTAGAACAGATTCCCAAGAAAATGATTCCTCCAAATCTTCGTCAACCGTTATCTATCCTATATATCCTCGTAATATGCCCTTCTTACTTCTTCCCTTTATGCCCTTACAACAACCTCATTCAGTAACCCTCTACCCTGAGTTGCTCTTGGGCCTTGTATTGGGGGAACATATATATGCGTGTGTGTGTTAGAATCCAAATAAAAATAGAAAAATCAGACAAAGTGGAAAAAACCTATTTAAGACACATAATGTCTTTCATTCTGACCTGAAGATGCATACCTCATGAACGCGAAATGCGTCAATAAAGAGGTTTTCCTTTTTTTATTGAATAAATGACTCATTTTGAACGAGCAATAAACTACAGAGAAATGTATCCCTTACATTCAGTAAATCAATATGCATCAGATCAGAAATTTAAATTCCTTGTTAGTTAAAAAAAAAATAAAATAAATATTTTTTTTAAAAGACAGATGTTATGTTTTTTGTCTTGGTTTGGACCTTGACTGTAAATTAACGCGGAAATCAAACAGGTGCCTTTTTTTACTCTCTGAAAAGAGGCAAGCTAAAAAAAAACAAAAAACACTTCATCGGAAAACCCATAGGTTGGCTAAAAAAATTGTGTTTATAAAAAAATGTGAAGAAAACTAAAACAAAAAAAACATTGTTTTTTTTTTTTGGCGGGGCGGGGGGTCGACTAATTTTTATTTTGTGAATTTGAATTAAAATCATGGCAAGCTAAGATATTTTTTATTTTTTATTTATTTACGATATCCGATGACAAATGTTTAAACTTCGGACCTCACAAAATAAAAAAATAAAGCTCTCTAAGCAGACGATCACTCATCCTAGCAGTTTGTCGAGTTTGAACTAACCAATGTTTTTCCGTTTTTCTTTCACGCACAATAAATAGTTTTTAACAAAAATTCGGGAAACCTATAGGCTTTTTTTTTTTTTTTTTTTTTCCAACTAAATAAAATCGAAGACATTGTTTTAATCGGACAAAAAGTGAATGTACTACACTTTACACTCAAACAGCACCACACTTTTTTTTTCCTTTTTTTTTTTTTTTTTTTTTTTTTTTTTTTTTACAGGTTTACTGTCCCAGTAACCTCCATCCAGACTGTCACCCCTAACGCAAAAAAAAAAGTGACTTACTCTACTTTCTTTATTTAACAAAACAACTTTTATTTACTTACGCGATTCGTAGTATTTTATTTTTATTGATAACACCGTTTTATTCGTGACTTGTCGAATTCATCGCCTACACATCTAATTTTGGCAAAGTCACGCCTACATACAAAATTCATTTCATCTGATGTCTCAACATTTGGTTTAAAATTCGGCAAACAAGAAAAACTTAGGAGGAAATATCTGCCTTCCTTGATCTCAGTTTCGTTCGACCTACCCAGTATTAAAACTGCACCTTCTTATTTCATCCGTTCGTAGTAAGTCATTGTCTCTGTACTTAGATTTCGTCATGGCTATTATTATAAAATAGAACATCTAGCTCGCATCTTTTTGTGGTATTTTCCCTCCTAATTCAGTACTTTTCCCCTGGCACTATCAGCAGACAGACACAAGTTTTGTTCGCTTACTCATTCATTCATTCATTCATCCAATCGCCCACTCTTTCCTTCGATTATGACGTATATTTATTCACCACTGTCTTGGAAATATCGATCCCAAAATCCTCCATCGTCCTTTGAACGTTTTCCTTTCTCTCTAACAGTTGTACTCCTTCCTGAAAAATCTCCGATCCCCCCTTTTTTAAATTCTGTTTAATTTAAAAATAAAAAGTTTAACTTCAGAATTTATAATTCTATCATTAGATAAAAATAAATAAATAAAATAAGTAAAAAAATAATTCAAAAATGAGTTTATCCAAGTCTGAGCAGCGGACGCAACATTGGGGCACCCAGTGAGGAGCTCACCCACTCTAATAATAATGATATGTGGGACCAGATTACAACTTTATTACACTGCAGGAATGTGTCCATAGGTATTTGTTTACTCAGCTAAGTACAATATGAGGTCACATGGGGCACCCAGTGATAATTGGATTCACTACAGTGGTAAAGGGCTGTGGGATTTAGCTTGCTAACCACCTATTCTATAGTTACTCACCCTCTCCCACAGATAGATAAAAATGTTAAGACAGAAAGAAAGATACAGTTAGCGTCTGACTCAAGGCCACAAGTTTAGAGCATCCAATGATGATTAAATGCACAGTAGTTTATTATAGTCTATGGTATTACCTTGCTAACAACTACTTTCAATGGTTAGATACACAGATAAGAAATAATACTAAAGATATATACAGATGATATAAAAATTATATATAGATGAATAATAATAAAAATAGATATATAGATAACAAAGTAAGAATGGTAGAAGAAAAAAAACAATATTCAGACGTCTAATAATAAAAATGATATGCAGAAGACTAATAATAAAAACATTACATATAGATGACTAATAATAAAAATTATGTACAGATAACTAATAATAAAAATAATAAACACATGAATAATAATAAAAATGATATATAGATGAATGAGAGTAAACAAATACAGTGAGAAGAAAAGACATGAAAAATGACATTCAGATGAATAATAATAAAAATTGTATACAAACGCTATTAAAAATGATATACAGATAATAAACAAAAATGGCAAATAATAATAAAAATTATGTACAGGTGAATACTAATAAAAATGATATATAGAGGAATAAAAAAAAAATCAGTAAGAAATGAAGAAGATAAAAAGCAGGCACTGTCTTCTCATATTTATTTATTCTCAATTCCATGACAAATTTATAAACTTTTAAAAAAATTTTCTGGATGGTAGTGAATATTGGACAATGTCTTTATGGATGAAGAAAAGACTTGTACCAGTGGGGATATGATTCTACCAACTAATGATAAAAATACCATGGACACAATATGTGCGCAAGAAGGAAGTTTTAAGGAAATAATAACAAGGAAACTTTACAATCATAAAGAGAAAGATGAAATTTCTGGGGTACGTAATGAGAAAAGAAGGCTAAGAAAATTTAACACTCCCAGGATATATTGAAAGGCAAGAGAAGCTATTTAATTAGTATGTATAAATAGGTAGCAGAACAGGTAGAAAAAGGAATGGTAACAGGTTTAAAATTACTTACAGCAGTAAAAAACAGGACATTGTGGAGTACCATGATTACCTGTGTCCCAAAAGGACTTGACACATAAAATGTTTTTTATTTTCTAAACAATTTCGTTTCTTTGTTAATATTTCTCTCTTCTTAGGAAAACTCTTTTTTGTTTAATTTTCTTCATCTGACCAAGTCAGTGGTAAAAATTAATGAACAATACTGAGAGAAAGAAAAAAAATCAAGATAAATAAGCAAATTGTTGAAAGAGACACTTGGACATTTTATATACTAATCTTTATTGAGAGTATAACAAAAAAATCTTTTTTTAATCAATTGACTCCAAGGAAGGTGACAATGTCACTAAGATACAAGAGTCTACTGGAAGTGAAAAAGAATGGGAAGACTTTAGAAGGAACCAGAAATCCAATTCTAAACCGGAAACAAGGGATAAACATCTACTCCTATTCAGAAGACTGGAGAGGAGTGTGAACTGGATTCAAGTCTTTCGAACAGGAGTAAAGGTTTATCCCTCCTTTCCTGTTTAGGATCAGGTTTCTGGTTCCTTCTAAATTTTTCCTGGTTTACAATTTTGAGTTAGATGTTACAAATCTTAATGTAATTCCTCAAATTTCTTCTTTTTTGCCATCTTTTTGTTCTTGTGTAACTGAATGACCACTAGACCTATTCAGTATCTGTCTATATTTCTGAGATGGAATATTATGTACACTATTTACATTATTAGGACTATTGTCCTCATCTTTGTCGCCATATTTATTATATTTTGGCCATTGTACACTCCGGCCTTCTTCAGGTGGTTGGAATGTCAAACTGAACCTTTTACTTTGCTCAAGGACACATGGCACATTGGTTAGATCCAGTGATAGAACCCAAACAGTGTGAGTTCAATACTCGGTTAAGGCAGTGGAGAACTTGGAGAGGGGAATTAACTGATAACTGACATCCATTAAAAACATGGCACGTGGAACTAGAACAGTCTACCCCAGTGAGCGAAATAAAGGGTTCAGTTTGACATTCCAACCACCTGAAGAAGGCCGAAGCATACAACAGTTGAAACATTGTGATAAATATGGCAACAAAGATGAGGATAATAGTCCAAATAATGTAAATAGTGCACTAGAGCTATTGTTACCAAATTTTCCATGATTACAAATAAGACACCAAGCATGTGAAGGTAGTATAAGAGTAATTGGGGCAGAAAGTAAATTCGACAAAGTTTGAATTCTTGCTTGATTCATTTTTACACAAATGCCCTTGGGAAAAACATGGATAAAACACTTCTTTCTTAGTGCTATAGGTTAACTATCAAAATAGACTGGATTCTCTTGCCTTGAGTGACAGCTAGTCTAGAAGAGGAACTACTTTGAATTCAAAACCATGAAAGAGGTAACAGGAAACTACTCCACTATGTTTCCCAAGAAGTCATGGCAATTCACAGATAATAAAGAAAAAGAATATATGGAGAGCCATGATCACCTACACAAAGGGTCATTGCATTAAAAGGAAAAGAAAAAAAAAACGTAAAACACTAGGGCCTGTTTTTAATATATTATATTTTGAATGTTACAACAAATAAATTTTTAGTCAGTTCAATTTAAATATTAAGTATAATTGTAACCTAAACCCTTACTTTGTATCCTTCAAAATGTCTAAACTACATCCGGCAGCAAGGCTTCTGATCAGGAGGTTTTGAGGAGTGACATACCACCTCTTAATTACTGTTTGTTCCCAGGTCCACCCTGACTTGGTGTGGCAGCACCTGTTAGGATTCCAGCTATGGGCAAATAGGGAACCCCCAAACAAAAACAAAACACTATGAAATTATGAAAATTTATTTTTATAGTAAAAATACCAGCAATACATTTCTATACAAAAAAATTACCAACAATACATTTTAAAGCAATACATTTTGCTGACTGGCATGATAGAATCACAAAGAACTTTACCAAATAAGAGAAAACTGCATCCCTTGAGGACTTTCAACAACTAAAATGGATAGCACATGTAATTCAAAGAGAAAATAATTATACAATCAAGATGTTGACATTCCACACTATTTCAAAGAAAAGTATCTGTCTATATTTCTGAGATGAGGTATTATCTACACTATTTACATTATTGGGACTATTGTCCTCATATTTGTCGCCATATTTATTATAGCATTTCAGCTGTTGTATGCTCTGGCCTACTTCAGGTAGACTGTTCTAGTTCCACGTGTCATGTCTAATGGATGTCAGTTATTAGTTATCTCCTGTTAATTCCCCTCTCCAAGTCCTCCACAAGGACACATGGCACATTGGTTAGATCCAGTGATAGAACCCAAACAGTGTGAGTTCAATACTCGGTTAAGGCAGTGGAGAACTTGGAGAGGGGAATTAACTGATAACTGACATCCATTAAAAACATGGCACGTGGAACTAGAACAGTCTACCCCAGTGAGCGAAATAAAGGGTTCAGTTCAACATTCCAACTACCTAAAGAAGGTTGGAGCATACAACGGCCAAAACGTTGCAATGAATATGGTGACAAAGATGAGGACAATAGTCCGAATAATGTAAATAGTGTTCAAAGGAAAGGTTAGGAAGGAAACCTACATCAATACTGAAAAGAGCAATAACAGCTACTGTACTTGAGAAACTTATTTTTCTGAACAATTGGTTTAAGAGAAAGATTTTATGAATATCACTTGAAAGTTGCATTAAATGCTTGGTCAATGAATACCAAAGGAAATGGTTAATATTATCATTACTAATGTGAACACGGTCAGTAAGTTATGTGCCATGCATGATACACACTTAAGCAATCATATATCTTTCAATACTTGACTGACGAGGCAGATTTTTTCCCGCAGTAGGTTGCCATTTCTTTTTGGGGTTGACTAGTTGCTCTGGTCTGTCCTACTATTTACCCATAGCTGGGTGGAGAAGAAGAGGATTCATACATTTCCCAAGGGTATTAGCACATAAGTGAATGTAATGGATTCAACTGGAATTTGAACTTGGTTCTCTGATTCCTCAATCCATGCCTCCTCCTAGTGGAAACACAACAACAACAACAATAATAATAATAACTACAACTATTAAAAAATGATATGTTAATGAGTATTAATCAGAGATATACAATCTAATATCTTTCTAGAAAAAGTAAACTGTCATTCACAGGCAAAAAGGCTGTAGTAAATAATTTTAGCAAATGAAGTGAAATAATAATAAAATAGAGGAATCATAGATAGCCTTTAGATGTCTACATGTTCTTACTACTTCTTATATCCAGGTGCCAAGTCCCTTCAGGATATGGCTGATCATGGCTCTCCACAGTTTCCTCTCCTTTGTAGGTCTTAGTAAAGTATTTTCACTATATCTCCTAATCTCTGTTCTGCCAACCATTTACACAAGCTCATCAGGTTGATTATGCACTTCTTTTCTCTGTTTCATTTGTCATTAAAGAGTCTTGTCAGTGTCAAATTTTCTTAGCCCTCTTTCCTCATATGCCCAAGAAATTTCAACTATTACCTAAAGCTCCTTGATAAAATCCAATGTAAAATCAGCAATATTATTGGACCAGTTCTGGCAGCTTGGCTACAGTCACTTTCCCACTGCTGTAAGGTTGCCACCCTGTGCCTTTTCTATAAATATTTTCATGGTAAGTGTTCAGATGAGCTCTTCACTATGGTGCCTAGAATCATTGAATTTAAGTGCAGTATGAGAGTGGTGATGAGGTCTCGTCAATTTACAGTTGAGTTGACTAGATGTAACTGATAATTCTATGCTAACAGTTTCTTTTCTCACACTTCTCACTTGTGGAAATCCTATCCAGCTAACTTTAATCTGCAAAAATTTAAATGCAATGTCACTTTCCCTCTACTGTCTTCCTGATTACTCTTCTTTTATTCTTAACAGTGTTTTCTCTTTATAACTCTTTCACACCCTTGTGTCTTAGTGGCTTTACTGCCTTGCTTGGGGTGAAATCGATTAAAAAAAACCTTTTTCTGATATTCAGTATAAGCATCCTTTTTATTTCCATTTTCTCTAAAACCTTGTCATTGCTCACGTTTGGCCCACAGCATTCTCAGTATCCTTCTGTAGAACCACATTTCTATTGCCTCACGTTTCTTCTTCATCTGTGAGGACATTGCACAACATTCACTGCCATACAGGAGGACCGATATTATATAACAGTTTAGTACCTCCAAAACCAAACTAGTAACCTTTCATCATCACTGAGCAGGCTTTGAATCTTCTTCAGTCCTGATGAGAAGCTCTCATCTCAATGAGGTTCCTTGGGATTCACTACCATATAGGAGTGACTGACTGACTTAAACACAATCACTATGTCAGTAGTTGTAAGAGCACTAGGAACAATGAAGAAAAAAGATTGATCTACACATTAAGAAAATCCTAAGTTTATAACCATTTACACAAACTTTGAATGTAGATAGTGTTGCTTTTCTTCAATATGATTTGTCAGTGTCAAATTTACTAAGCTCTCTTTCCTCATTATATGCTCAAGAAATTTTAATTGAATCTTTATGATTTTAAGTGTTCTTTTTGTTTTCATTTTCTCTCAAACTTTGTTGTTGCTCACATGTTTGGTCCATTGTATTCTCAGTATCCTTCTGTAGAACCACATTTCTGTTACCTCGAGTCTTTTTTTTTCATCTGTAAGGAGATTATCTCGCATTCACTGCCATATAGAAAGACTGATGTTATATAACAGTTAATTAAGTAATCTTTTCTTTGTTTCTAACAAAGTTTTCCTGTTTTTTTAATACTTTGCTTAGCTTTTGGAAGGCATCTTTTGCTATTCCAATGTGCCTTCTGATTTTGGTGTCATATTTTCTGTTAAAACACTTCCTGGAAATTAATTTTTTTTTACCTGTTCATGCCATCAGATAAAAAAAATCATTTCCATAAAAGAATTTGATAAATTATCTGAAAATACAAACTGCAAGAATGTAGCTTTCAAACACAATCACTATTCCAGTAGTTGTAGGAGCACTAGGAATGATGAAGAAAAATACTGATCTACAAATCCTATGTTTTATCTGAAATACAAAAGATTGTGTTAATATTAATTACCTGTTTACTCTGAGAAAAAAAAAAACAACTTTTCAATATCTTCGTAAGAAAAACTTTTGTTTAGTTTTGATCTCATGTCTTGATAAATGATTGTATCAAACTGCAAAAATAAAAAAAAAAATACTATTTGTATGAACATCACCACCAGTATGACTATTCATAGTCCAACAATGTTTGATTTGAACATTAAAATAATAAGGAAAAATAATAATAAAATACCAATAGCTGAGATATAGTCATAATAGACTTCAAGGAATATAAATCATCTGGCCATATCTTATGGATGTGATTATACCTTTTGATAAAAAAAAAAAAAGATTTCAGCAAAAAAATTTGATAAACTCTCCAAGTATAAGGATTGGGAAATAGAAGCAGCTTTTAAACATAACTGTTTTTCCAGTAATAGTAGGAGTGCTGGGAATAATTAACAAAACTACCAGTACAGATATTTAAAAAAAAAAAAAACCCTAGAAATTAATCTATTTGAAATCCAAATGTTTGTGCTAATGAATACACCTCACAAACTCTTTTGAAAACTTCCAAAAGAACACCTTCATTTGCTTTCAGTCTCAGGTAAAGGGCTTTGTAAATGAGTGGATCAAGCAGTAACTCAAACAGTAACAACTATAATAATAATAATAATAATTTTTTTTTTATTTGCTGTTTAAACTCATTGCTTTATCCATTATTAATAATTGCTGAACCATTGAGTGTAATCAAGAAATGCATCAAAAAATATCTCAATAAAATCCCTAGTGACCCTGCCCTCTAGAGTGTTTACAAGTACTGCACCCGTATTACAAAGGGTATTGTCAATGTAATTTTCCAATTATATGGTTAAGTAAAGGAATGGTTGCCTTCAAGTCATTTGAAATGATCTGACAATAGATTGTCTGAAACCAAAATCAAATAATAATAATAATAATAATAATAATAATAATCCCAATAGCATCACCCTTAAAAAGAAAGTGAAGTAATAATAATAATAATAATAATATCATCACCAAATGGTCAGTCAAAAATAAAAGGGAATAATAATAAAATTTGATGAAAGGATCTGAAAATAGAAATGATAAAAGTAATAAAAGATTAAGAAGAATATTTCTAGAGAGATTAAGAAAACCCCAAAGCAGCCATCTTTATTTGAACTCTAAAAGATCGTGCTAATGAGTACTACTCATAGACTGAGAAAAATGCTTTCAGTAACTTCTTAAGAAAACCTTCACTTAATTTCAGTCTCAGGTGAAGGACTTAGTAAATGATTAGATCAAACAGCAAATCAAAAAGAATTGTCATAATAATAAAGCAAAAGAAGACATCATTAACACTAGGAAAAAAATATGAATATCATCATCATCATCATCCTAATAAGAAAAGCTACCAAAATAATTTGAGAAGAAATTTTCTGTTTGGTTAGAGTTTGGCAAGTGTGTTGGACTGCGAGAACATTTCATAACAACTACATCATCACCATCACCATAATAATTCTTCAAGCTATAATCACCATTATCATAATAATAATTCTTCAAGCTATAATCACCATTATCATAATAATAATTCTTCAAGCTATAATCACCATCATCATAATAATAATTCTTAAAGCAATAATAGCCATCATCATCATTATAATTCTTAAAGCAATAATCATCATCATCATCATAATAATAATTCTTAAAGCAATAATTGTCATCATCATCATCATTCTTAAAACAATAATTGCCATCATCATCAAAACAATAAAAACTGTCAAAATAATCTGAAGAGAGATGGAAAACATTTTTTGATTTGATTGATTTGTTTAATGGCATATCAACTCCTTATGGGTCATTTATTGCTGATATTTCTGATGTTTGGTTAGATTTGAGAAGAGGGTAAGACAGAGAACTTTTCAGCACCACTTCATAAAACTAATTATCATCATCATTACACTAACTCAGGACATAGGCCTCCACATCTTCCTGTCCCTTGTAGTTCTTAATAAGTTTTGTCTTTCTCTTATTTCTCCTAAACCCTGTTCTACCATCTATTTACTCAGGCTTATTAAGTATGTTTATGTGCTGCTTTCCTCTGTCCCTCTAACTGTCCTATGAGTACCCTGAACAACATCATCATCATCATAACTGTCAAAATAATCTAAGAAGAGCTGAAAATATTTCTGTTTTATTCAATTTTGGGAAGTTGGTTAGGCTGAGAATTTTTCAGTACCTCCCCAAAAAAGCTATTATCATAATTATAATAACAATAACAACCTTAAACAGCATCTAGTATCAAAATGAAAATAATATTCATAATCCTTAAAAGAATAATATTATTAATAATAATAATCATTATCATCATCATCATAACAACAATAATAATAATTTTGAGAAAAAGAAACCATTAATTATTTAAAAGTGTTTGAACACCCCAAAATAGGACAGAAAAAGAAAAAAAAAAAGAATAACAGAAGCTTGGAGGTTAACAGATAATGAAATCAGGAATAAAAGTAAAATGTTCCAGAATCCATTGCTTGTAAAGCAACAGAATCAAGATAGGACAAAAAAAATAAAAATAAATAAATAAAAGAAGTTTCATGATTTCAAGGCTGCCATTTTGTTTCCACTTCATTTTTTTTTTCTATTCCAAGTTGGTCCACTTTTAGAATAGGAATTGTCTCTCCCACATCCTACCTAATTATTGAACACTTCTGAATGTGCTTCCCACAAAGTAGAAATAAAATAAATATCAGTAATAAAAAAAAAAGAAAACAATTTTGATAATTGACTGGAAAATAAATAAATAAATACCACCTACTTATTGCTGTAGTTTGGGATGGGTGGGGTCAGAGTATGGAACAGGTCAGTTTTTATTTAATTCACTGAAGACAAATAAATGAAAAATTAAAAAGAAAGTTACATGAAATGATTTATTAAAAAAATCTATAAAGATCTGATCCAATTTACAGGAAAATAAATCAGTTCTTTATATGAAGATAAATAAAAAGACTTCATTATTTGTGTATAATGTGAGATATTTTGCCTCAGCATCAAAAGTTGGGATTGGCAGACATCTTTGGAAGTGAGCCAACTGAGGAATTTTTTTTTTTTTTTAGTTTTGCAGGCCAAGACAAACTCAAAGAAAAACTATGGAGAGGTATAAAAACTAAGATAACACAGTATTTGTAATCATTTATTTTAAATCATTCATTAGGCATCCATTAATCTTGGAAGCCAATGGAGCTGTGTTTTGGATGATGTTTCAAGTGCAGAATTCATTTTCCCTTGTTAGGCCTATTCAAGCATACAAATGGAACTTGATGCTCGTCTTTCTTTTGGGCTTTCCTCCTTTACTTTTTCACCTCTGACTGTTAGGCAAATGTCATTTGAAGTTGAAAAAGCCTTTCCTCACTACAGAATGGTGATTTGAAGGCTACAGCTTTCAGTGTGTCTGGGCTGATGCCTTGGGTCATCAGGTTGAATAAATATTAATAAGGTTTTAAATCTTGTTGCAGGACTGCTCCTAGTTAGATTAAAAGCAATGGCAACAATATTTTGCACAAGTAAATGTTGAGTATAAGGAAACAGAATGGATGCAAAAGAAAGAAGATATTAAAAGTTAGGAAATTTGTTGGTGATGTGCATATGTATATATGTGTGTGAGAGAGTGAGTTCAATCACTAAGCGGAAAGATACCCTCATGCTCAGAAACAAGTTTCCATGGATGTCATAGCTACAACATGCTTGGTGAATAAGAAAGAAGTGTCCCATTTTTATAAGTTCTTAACATTGCCACCTAATGACTTCTTAGCAAAACTGGCAAATCCATATGGGGATAACCCACAATCCTATTAAATAGTATTTTCTATTGTGAATAGACAATGATACAATTCTTTTAAAATTAATAATAAAATTAAAGAATTGCTTTCTGAGGGGCTGGAGGAAATAAAGCCATGTCAAACTGGAATTTATAACTTGTGATTTCTATCATCAAAATTGATTGTCAATGTTGGTTGGTTAAAATATACTTTATATTCAGATTTAGCAGGCTTTGTCGTACATAATTTATACCAAATTGTTGGGTAAAATGTGTTAAAGTTAAATAGTCATCATTTAGTAGGCTGTTATAAAACATTTCTCTCTTTGTATTTGTCAATATTTTATTATGATTAATTGCTTTATATTATCCATTTGTTTTTCTTTGATTATGGGCATGTGGCCGAGTGGTTAGACCGTTCATATTCTGACCATAAAACTCAGGTTTGAATCTCACCATGGTTGATTTGTCAGGAAGGAGGCTTCCTGATGTTATCAGACTGGTTGATCCCAACCTGCGGCACTTTTGGAAAGTGCTTGAAAACCATACCACAGATTGATCCAAGCCTTGTGAGTGAAATTGGGTAGATGGAACCCTTGGGGATTGTCAATAGCTGTGCTAGCACGAAGTCACAAGTCATATTGGCCAAGGACTTGAGCATGCTGGCCTTCTTCAAATTGTTGATCACACTAGATAACACGCTCTTTCCCAGAAACTGTAACTAAGGTCTGCTCAGCATAAGCTACAGGTGGGCTCTGTGCGTGTTGAATAAACACAAATGTACCTGAGCAAGCATCTGCAATAGGGATTAGCTAGCTGCCCTAGTAGACAGGTATCCTTGAATATGAGTGGCCAGTGAAATACATATGTTTGTCTTCTTTGATTATGATTAGAATCATTTTTTTTATTTTGAATATTCTCTGAAATAAGTTTTAATTTTTTTTGTATACACAGTTTCATTTTTAAAATTGATATACTATAATTTCTATTCATAATTATAGATACTTAAAAAATATCATTTTGTATTTTCTATCTAATTTAAAGAAAAACAATTTAAAAAAATATTAGTAATAGCACATTTGCTAGGGTTGGCAGGTTGAATCTGAACTGTTGGACATTTTGTGAATTAATAAACTGAGTATCATTTTTTCTTTTGTATAATAAAAGAAATTTTGAACAAAAATTGAAGGCAAAAAATTCGGGGTGGGGGGGTTACATTTTCAGAAATTTTTACTCATCTTATTTGAAAATACACTCAGCACAATAGATAATAAAACACAAAGTCAGCGGGTGTTGATAACAATTGTTTACAAAAGCTATTTGGTGTGTCAGTAATATTTGTTGTTTGGGAATCCGGTGTAATTGACCATCTATTGTCTCAGTTTTGCTCACACGATAAAGTTTGCTTATATTTTGATTCTTTTTTTTTAATAAAGTTTTCTCTCTTTATTCTTAATGAGAGACAATGTTTATTAATATATATAGAAATATAATAAAGCCATATCAAACAGAAAAATATGATAGATTAATTAACACTTTAAAATGTATTAAAGGAGAGCCAAATTCCATTTCCTGCTGGGTTCAGTATATTCACTTATCTGCAAATGGGAAAGGTATGAATACACCTCTTCTCCCCAAGCTATGGGTTAATTAGTAAGACTTGTATCACTAATCTGTTATTAGAGGAAAAAAATTCTTACATTCTAAAAATATGTTCTGGCTTTAAATAACCTGCAAAGGGTTGATAAACCATAGAAAATCAATCAATTAAAATGTATGTTTAATTTTAGCACCATTTTTTGAAAATTCCGAAATAAGTTTTGAAACAGAAATTAGAAGAAAAAAATAGTAGCTAAATACCCAGTTCATTTCTATTCTTTAATATTGTGAAAAATTAAATATTTTAGTGAAATGTATGTATGTATGTATGTATGTATATATATATACTAGCAGCATTGCCCGTGCTTGATTCAAAAATCGTACGACTCATACAGCAATTGCTATCACTTGACTTAAAATATTTTTGCCCTTCCTTGCCTTTAAAGGAGTGCCCTTTGCCGTGCTGATGTTGCTACATGCCTTACTTCTTGCCTATCTCACACTGCTAATTTTTTCTAAGCTCTATACTAAACATTAAATCTGCAATGAAAAAAGAACTAAACAAAATGAACACAAAACGATCAGCTTTAAAATGGACTCGTAACTGGAAAAACTGAATGAAAAAAGAATGTTAACAACAAATACTTTTTCACACTCAACCCAGTTTTGCGGAATCAGAATCAACGTTGAGTTTAAGCAAGCGAATGCGCCAACTGGAGTAAAGTACCATGCAGATTTAAATTTTTCCCACGAATGCAGCTATCAATTTTTTTTGCGTGCTAGCTAACATTCATGTCAGTCAGCTGTTGGCTCTCATGCTGGCCAATAGAATCTTCCTGCCTATTCATGGCAGCCAGCTGTAGGCTCTCACTCTGGCCAGTAGAAAATGGCTGCAAACTACATGAAAACTGCCATAGAAGCATGAAAAAATCAATTATTTCCACTATCAATGGGAGTTGGGAAATGCAAAGTTGGTCTTAGCCTTGCTGCTAACTTGGAGCATGTGCATGTAAATTTTGGTGCAAATCCATCGAAAATTGCGATCGTGCATTTGTTACACACACACATACACACATCCTACCTTTTATTTATTTATTTATTCACATACAACACTGAGATTTAAATTTACAACTTTAAAAAAATTGACATAGTTTTGACTGTGTTATGTGGTTGTGTTATACTCAAGGACATAATTCATTCCCCTGTTCTTAGCTTCAAAAACATGGGGTCATATTATAGTCAAGAAAATACAGTTTTAAAGTTTACTATTAAACCAATGACTGATTAATTAAAAAATACTTAATAACAATATTTCATGTAGTCAGCAGGTTGTGTTTGAACTGAGAGTGTGAATGAATAAATTGAGCCTTAAATTTTAATTTCTATTGTTAGTATACTGGTTTGATTAATTGCAGTTCAACGTGTATCAGATTAATATCTCAACATACTGTTCCTGAAAAATGCATCCCTAAACAAAAGAGTATAAAATAGGGCCATTATAACATAACACAAATAAGATTTAAATCAAACTAGAGTTCAGAATGTGTGCTTCTTATTAAAATTGACTGCAAATGTTGATCAGCTATTACATATTTAGAATGTTCCATCTTGGAAAATGTCTTCTCACATAAATACATTATGCCAAAATGCTTTGCACATGCACAAACACAGATGTGATGAGCTGGATACTGATCATTTAAGCATTCCATACTGCATCCCAAATGAGTCTATCAAAAGAAGATAATAATTTTGCTTTACCTCCCAAGGCCAATCTACTGATGATGATGGGAGGGTATGTACTGATGACATAGATATTCATTGTTGGGATAAGGATGTCCTCTATCAAATGTTCCAAGAAATAGGACACACGATAAACCTTTCCAAAACAGAAACTATGAACTGGAAATGAAATGAAAGCAATGACGGCACATCCCCCTGAATCCATCATAAAAATTCAGGATTTAGAATTAGCAAATACTAAACACTTCACATCCCTTGGCATATGAATCAGTTATAACAAATTAAGTATAGGTGAAAAAGAAATTGAACATTGAATAGGCTGTGCCAGAAGTAGTTTTGCCCAACACTGCAGATTGCTATGAAACCAAAACAACCTTAAAATTCAAGTCATGATGTATTTAAGATCATGCCTCATCAGATTGAAACTTTCATATGATTGCATTGCATAGCACCAAACCCAGTCAGGTATATCTAAACTGTCAGCACCCGCTTGCATCTGATCATCATCTGATGGTGGTGGTGGTTGTGGAGATGGCTGTAAAGGCCCAACCTACTCTTGTAGATCAATGGTAAAAAAAAAAACAAAAGATTCTTGGAAAAGATCATCCTTCTTTGAACATTGTGAACTGGCACCTATAGAATCACAAATAAAGAACTGTATGAATTAACAAAAATCATATCACTTGAGGATTGGCATCAATTAAAATGGATAGCACATGTAACTGAAAGAGAAAATAATGGCATAATAAAGATGTTAACATTCTACACTACTTCAAATAAAAGGTTAGGAAGGAAATCCCCACCAATACTGGAAAAGTGATAAAAGTTACTGGACTTGAGAAACCTATTTACCTAAAAAATTGTTTTAAGAGAAAGATTTTATAAATTTCAACTGAAAGGAGTACTGGCTGCTCAGTCAATGAATGCCAGATGTTTCCTTATATGGAAACGATTAACATTACCATTACCAAATGCAGAAATAGATTTTAAAATCAAACATCATTCATCGAGATACCATTTGTAAAAATCAGTTAACTTTGCCTTGTCAAAGCAATTTGTGCTAGATAAGGTTATTTGTCAACAGTATATCATGGGAGGAGTTACTACTGATAGCTGATGAGAATGAAAATTTTCAAAGTAAATGAATTCAATATTTTCAAAAGAAATAAATTTGAACATGTGGAGGAATGTTACATATATATTTTTCTATTGAGAATAATGTAATTTAAGATCAGTGAAAATATACTTATGTCTACATAAATAGATGAAAATGGAAGAAAAATATTAAGAGGTTTTCTGTTAGAAAATGATGTGTGTGTAATGTGCCACATGGTTGTATTTGAACTTTAGCACTGGGGACAAAAAGAAGCAATGAGATGTGTTGCATATTTACTGGAAGATGGATGCTGTATTCTTCCTTTTAAAGTTCTGGACAGCATCACCTAGTTAACCCCCAATGCTCTTTTTGTATTTGCCTTTCAGTTTATGCAGATGGTTAGTGAAATAGAAAGTGAAAGTAAGCGGGATGAGTTTAAATTCCGTCTAAGTTAATTTCATTCACTTTCACTTGGGAAAGGTGTGAATCCATCTCTTCTCCTCCCAGCTATGGGTTAAATACCAGAGCTGACTGGTCTCTATTGCTTTGAGGTAGCAACCAATCTAGGTGAAGGAAAACTCTGAATTCAGAACCAACCTGAAGTGAGATGGACATTGTCTTTAGACACACCACTGCAGCTATGGCTACAATACATGTAGTGCTCCTATGACCCTAATGAGTTATGACATGATATATGATATACAAGTTGAAAATCTCTAATTGTAGACATGATGAAAGGTCCTCAATGATAAACATTTTTCTTTTTTACTTTATGATTATATTATTTCAGAATTCTAGTATATTGCAGGGTGGGTTTGGTCTGCATGCTTTACTTTGATGAGCTTTGATCAAGAACTAAAATGAGAGGTCCAATTTTACTAGAATGTATCATTTTAGCAGTTTTTTTTTTTTTATTTGTATTAATAAGTTAAAAGCTCTCTGTGATAAAATGCTGGTGGATGCTATTTATATGAGAGAAACCCTCATCGTTACCCAGCCATCTCTTGAGGAGAAAATATAAAAATATATAAAACTTTTATTCCCTACCAAATCTTAAGCTCTTGTGTCAAACACAAAAACCTAGCGACATAGTAATAGCAAGTCATAACAGGTGAAATGTCGTAGTTAATATATATATAATACTATAATATATAATATTTAATATATAATACTATAATATATATATATATATATATATATATATATATAAGCTCTTGTGTCAAACACAAAAACCTAGCGATGTAGTAATAGCAAGTCATAACAGGTGAAAATCATAAAATAAGACTCAACCACTGCATAAAATTTTAAAGGAAAAACATTTATCACACTATTAAAAAAATGATACAAATACAAAGTTTGCACAAAAATTTCCTTTTGTGTGTCAATTAAAGCAGGATAACAATTTCAGTTAGAAAGGATTACTGTTGAAAAATGGAAAAAAAAATTACAGTTTGGGAAAAGACAAGGATTTTGAAAAAGACAAAAAGAGAAAACAATTCAAGAAGGCAGAAAAACAGAGGTGCAACCACCTTTCATAAAAAACAAAAACACTTACTTTTATTTACCCCATGATCATCTCTGGAACATATAGTAATGTTAGAAAAGTCTCTTTTAAATTCACACTGTTAATGCTTAGGAAAATTTCCTAGAATTCTTTAGTCTCTCTGCAGCTGGCTTGTAATCTTGTGCCTTCTTGATGCTCTCTTCATGACATCAAATGCCTTCTGCTCCTTGATGTTGATTTGTCTTGTCCCCTTGCTGTCAAAATGTCTTTTCTCTTCATCCACTGACTTGAATTCTATTTATTCAGAAATTTAGGCTCAGAGAAGGTTCCATCAAAGTTTTCACTAGGGTATGAAACCATGACTCTCATTGGCAACAAAATATGAAAAATCAATTTTTTATAAACTTGAAATGGATCCTTTACAATTTCAGCAGTTTTCAACAGCTGAGTCAAAAAAGATTTATAAATGTAACAATTTTTATCACTAAAATCTGGCCTTCATAAAAATATATTTCTCTGAAAAGAGCATTTACTAAAAAAAAAGCAACCTAGATGATTAAACATTTATTCAAGACTAACATTTTTAAAAGTAGTAAAAATAAAAATTTTTATACAAAAGAAATCCTATTTTAGGATTGGCAATAGCTTCTAAAAATTATATTAGCAATCAGATGATGTGTTGCACAAATTGAAAACACACCAATTCACTCACTCTATCCAGAGTAAAATGGCAATCACAGAAATAAAATATGATTCTCAAATGTAAAAATAGGGAACTGCATAGAACAAGAGAAGTTTGGTTAATGAGGTGGTTATCAGTGCGGAAATTGAGATTGGTATGATGAGTTCAAATGCCGGCCAGGTTTATTGTGTTCACTTTTACATGCATATCTTTGGGAAAAGGTATGAATGCATCTCTCCTCATACCAGCTATGGGATAAATAACAGGGGAGAGTAACCTGAGTTGGCAACCACTCTAGGAGAAGGAAAACTCTGAATTCAAAACCAGTTGGGTATAGGGTTGGTAATATGAATCTGTAAAAACCAACTTACTAGAGAAACCAGAGCAACAACACTGGGCATGGAGAGGTTTTCCACAGAGGGATATAATGACACTATAATGGCACTAAGGAGACTAAAGCAAGATGTTGCACTATATTGCAAATAAAAAAAAAATATTGAATCAAAATTCACTTTCCAAGAAGTATAATTGGTCTAGTTATTTTATATTTAAACAAAATAAGTAACCTACATAGGGCAGTGGTACCCTAGTACCTTAAAGGAATCCTCTTAAGATTTTATATCCCTTCCACTGTTGAAAATAATCTGCAAAGTTCTCTTCCTGGATCATTATAAACTGATTTGTCATGCTCTTCTGAATCTCATCCATAGTCTTGAAATGTACATTTTCATTCAATCCTACAATAAACATGCTCACTAAATGACATCACATTGCTGATTGAGTAACCCTTTTGTCTCAAAAGGAAACTGAGCACTACTTAAATACACTGGTCCACATACATAAAAAAAAAAAACAGAAAAATATTTTTAGAAATAATTTTTGTAGATTAGCATTCATAAGAGTATATTTAAGTTCTGACAGAATAAAAAAAAAGATATTGATTTATTATCATTTTAGGAAGGGGAGCCTAATACTAATATCAATACAGTGTAAAATTGAGAACTGACATTTTTACAGAGATATCAGAACTAGTTGTTTATTTACAAATGTCACATTTGAAATTGTGCTTATGTCATTGATATCTGCATATAGAAACATTTTTTTTATTTTATAAAAAACATTCTTACAAATAAAGAACAAACAGATATATACATTTTTATGTGATTTATTTTAGGAAACCATTTTAAACAAACAATTGTTTGGTTAAATTAAATTTTTTCTTTCTTTTTACAAAAAGATTTTTTGTCATTAAAGAACAGATATATACATTTTTAAAGTAGTGTCACACTTCTAATTAAAGAATAGAAAAATTATATAAATTAACAAAAGAATAAAGAAAGTATGCAGACATCAATGGCATAAAGCCATTTTCAAGGCTGTTTTTTTTTTTAATCAATTTCACCCCAACCAAGGCAGTAAAGCTACTAATACAAAAGGGGTTACAGGGTGTGGAAGAATTAGGAACGGGAACATTAATGAGTGGGAAGAGAAAAGAGTAATCAGTAAGATAGTAGATAATGATTGACATTGCATTTAAATTTTTGGAGGTTAAAGTTGGCTGGAAAGCATTTCCACAAGTGAGAAGTGTGAGAAAAGAAACTGTTAACATAGAATTTGCAGCTACATCTAAACAACTGAACTGTGAATTGATAAGATCTTGATGCCAGTCTAGTACTATGCTTAAATTCAAAAAGTTTAGGTACCATAGTGAAGAGCGATATTTATTCTGTTATCTACAGAAATGTGGCACAAGGCCAAAAAGGGGGTTGGGTAAAGGACGGTCTTCTTCTGTCTTAACTATAACTTAGCTAGCCGCAGGCACTGACCCAATCGTACTAAACAATATTCCTTACACCAAAACAACACATTCATACGTACCTTTCTTACTACAACCACCATAATACCTCTTTGTCTCTATGAAAATACTAACTAGTCCCCGTATTTACAATTCGTTGTCTGTGGGGGGAGGGGAATAAAACAACAATTCTAAAAACTAGCCCCAATGAGTATTTACAAAGTGAACACAAAAACTATAGTGAAGAGCTCATCCAAACAATTACCATGGAAGTATTTATAGAAAAGTGGGAAAATGACTGAAGCCAAGCTGCCAGATCAGGACCAATAATATTGCTGATTCTTCAAGGTATGACATTTGTAAATAAAAAAAAACTAGGTGCTGATAACTCTATAAAATTTGGAGACCAATTTGGCATGGCATTGATATTGATTTCCCTTGTAAATTGAGAAAAAAAAAAATTTTAAATTCTGACAAATGTTGCATCTTGAGAAAAGTCTAAAGAATGTTAATTAACAAAACTTATTCCATGAAAATGAACCCATATATTTAATTATATTTAATTAGTGCCATAAAATGATGGTTCATGCAGCTGCCAAAAGGCCATCTCTTCTTTGTTATCAAGTTTCATCGAGGCTGTGCAACTAGTTATCAAGATATTAAAAATAACTGGATGCTTTTGAGTCATACATCATTGTCTTTATCTAATCGCAAAGATAAAAATAGCAACGAGAAAAGAAATAACAGATTCTGATAGCAAATAAACTATTAATTAAATTTCTGTTAAAGCAATGAAGTGATTAATTACAATGTAAAATAAATGTTAAAACCAATAGACCAATTAGACGAGAAGGAAAGAATTATTTTTTAAGAAAGTGATTGTAGAGAAAGATGGAAATGAAAGCATTGCATCAAAGTCACCATTCTTGTTTGTTGCAGCATTCACTGATAGAAAATAAAACATTGAATATTACTTTGATCAACTTGGCTAACCATATTTACATTATTCAGACTATTGTCCTCATCTTTGTTGCCATATTTATCAACGTTTCAGCCATTGTACGCTCTGACCTTCTTCAGGTGGTTGGAATGTCGAACTGAACCCTTTATTTCACTTGCTGGGGTAGACTGTTCTAGTTCCATGTGCCATGTCAAATGGATGTCAGTTAATTCCCCTCTCCAAGTTCTCCTGCCTTAACCAGGTATTGAACTCACAACTCTTTGGGTCCTGTCAATGGATCTAACTAACGCCTTTATCCACTGTGTCATGTGTCCTTAATATAGACAGATATTAGCTAACCAGACTGTCAGGTGCTGTTTTGGCATCACTGATCCTTTTGCTATTTTAGCTATTAAATGTTATCACCATACTGGTTGGGTGGGCAGACCATGTAATCGGTTGTAGCACAAACACAGATTTTTGTAGAAGTCAAATGACTTATATGCTAACATGGCTCCCTTCTTGTATCTTCTTGGTAAAGGCAAGCCAGCAAGCAAACCAATATTCTACAGTTTTGAATCTGGAGATGGCTCTTTCCTAGACTGGTTACCAGCCAGGGCTAGAGTGTTCAGTCTATCCTGCTATTTAGCCTGTAGTGGGAGGAAAAAGAGATGGCTTCATACATTTTTCAAGAGCATTTGTGCAAAATAATATAATGACCTTGGTTGAAATTTGAACCCAATATATCGACCCCAATTTCTGGGCAACAATCTAGATGCACATCCACAGCACTAAAAATATCTAAATTTATTCAAGATTAAACATACTCGTAATATAGCTGATTTACAGTCAATAATTACATAGGTGAGAAGGACGCGTATCTGTGTGTGTGTGCATGTATGTGTATATATATATTATAATAAGAAAATAGAAAACAAAATAATAAGCTAACATTTGAAAGAGGAATTTACTCTATAACCTTAATAATTGCCACAAGGAATACATAGGAGAAACCTCAAGGAATTTAATTAAAAGATTATATGAATACAAAACTGATCTTTTTGCAAAACAACACATTAAATGCATTAGTTACTCACTATAATGAGACTGACCTCAATTTTGATTTAAAACATGATACTGTGATTAAAAGATAAAACAATTTACTAAGATGAAAATGTTTAGAAAGTACTTTAATAATTAGATCATCCACATTAAATTTGCATCCAGGTTCTTACAATGTTTCATCATTCTTGGCACATCTATTATCACAATGTGTGATATTTTATAACAAAGGTGATGCAAATATAAACAAAAATAAAAATCTAAATGAGATTAGCAAGGGTATAAACCTGAAACACATATGAAAAAAAATCATGTTTGAATTTAAAATTCACAGTGTCTCTTGATTATGCAAATGGGTAGTCACCTCAACATAAACAAATTTAGTTTGATGAAAGGACGGAATGCTTTACACAAAAACTTTTCCACTTTGTTATACTTATTTCCCTTGTATGTGTGTGTGTGTGTGTGTGTGCATATATATATATATATATATATACATACACACACACCAGAATAAACAAAGAGTGAAATATTTGTTAAAATCATATCCATTAAAAGTGCTTAATTTCAAGTTAGATAAACAAACTTGCAGAGTGATTTAATATTTTAAAAAGACATGAATGCTGACCACAACACTACCATGGTTTCGACCGCCAAGGTCACATAAGATGGTTTGTTCAGCAAATTAGTCAAATGCAGCTCAACAGCTTAAATACCTTCATTCAACACTGAAAGTGATGGGGAAGTTGTAGAGGAAAAAAATAAAATTCTTTTATTTTTTTTTCCTCTACAACTCTCCCATCACTTCCAGTGTTGATTGAAGGATTTTAAGTTGCTGAGCTGCGTTTGACTAAATTGCTGAACAAACCATCTGACGAGACCTTGGCAGTCAAAACCGTGGTAGTGTTGTGGTCAGCATTCATGTCTTTTTAAAATATATATATATATATATATATAGTGAATGACATTGTCAGTGACAATATATGGCATGTTGGCAGGGGAATTGAAAGATATTGAGACTTTATTTACAACTCCTTCAAACAAAAGTTAGCAACAGAATAATACCAATATTATCATGAAGATCTGGAAGGAACAGTTTAAAAAAATTTAGGAAAATATTTTTTTCTTGAATCTGATGACAGCCAACAAATTAATTTTACCAGGGCTAACTTGGCAATTTCAGAAAATATATCAAAAGGCTGTATTGAAATTAAAATAGAAATTCCAAATTACCTAATGAATAAATGCCTAAGGGTAAGCATGAAGCTTCTGAATAAGAGAAAGTAGAGTTCTCACTACAGAACTGTAGAAAGATGAAATCAGTAAAGAGACTGAAGGTCTTAAACAACAATTACACAAAAAAGCTGACAGTGTTTGATGCTTTGACTTCAGATCATTTATTCTATTCATGACCACTTCAAAGACATTCTTTTTCCTGCCAAACTACACCACCTCGTCCAGGGTAAGACGTTAAACTACGTCCAGCAGCAAGGCCTCTGATCAGGAGGTTTTGAGGAGCGTGGAACCACTTCTTAATTGCTGGTGTTCCCAGGTCCACCCTGACCCAGGGTGGCAGTACCTGTTAGGGTCCCAGCTATGAGCAAATAGTTAACTATTATCAGCAATACTTTTTTGAAAAAAATTATTACCAGCAATACAATTTTGAAGGAAATATATTGCCAGAAACAGATTTTTTGATGAAACAAAATATTACCAGCAAAATTTTGTCGGCATTAAATAACCCTTTTAGGTTAAAACAAAATAAACCAAACCAAACCAAACTACACCACCACCCACACCAGTTTTTAATGCCTTGACTATTGAACTTTTTGATTGTGGTTCATAGAAACAACAAAATTATAGAAACTTTGTGTAATTTAACCAATTCTGAAGTCTATAAGTGGGACCATGCCAATTTATATCCAGCGCTTGATGAGAAATCCTATCTGACTGCCGGTGCCAATCAGATTGGTCATTTAGGCTGCCATTTAGAGTTATTGATGCAGATGTATATTTGAGAATTTCTTGCAACCAAGATGCCTGGAAGAAACAAAAGAACTTCATTGACAGTTCACACAGATTTGAAAGTGACAGCCAGTCATCCTAAATCATGGAAAGCATCGTTGAGACCAACATTTGTCTGTTATGGCAGACAAGCAAAAGCTTTAGAGCAACTCCAGTCTCAATAGTAAATCTGATCGATTCAATAAAGTCAAATTGGCAGATGACCTCAAAAATGAACTACGATCTGCTGTTAACTGAGGCAAGTAATGGCTTGTTAATTTTAATGCCTTCAAAATGAAATTTCTCACTTTTAATTATCTGAGAGTTCCCTTTCTTCCTTCCAGCAGCATGGCTGATACTAACCTCCAGGAGAGTGACTCATTGCCCCTTCTCAGGTTAACATTTTCTGTTGACATGAAGTTACTAGGTCTAATGTTAGTGATTCCCTGTGTCATGCTAGAAAACTTTTCTCTCTAGAATCTATTGTATATATTTAGAAACCTATCATTCATCCATGCTTTAAATATTGCTGTCACATCTGGTCTGTTGCTCTTGCTGTATATTTAAAGATTCTTGATAAAATCCAAAGAAGAATCCACAATGTTATTGGTCCTGACCCGACATGGCAGCTTTAGTCACTTTACCATCATTGTAATGTATGTTCCCTGTGCCTTTTCTATAATTACTGTTCTGATGAATTTTCCACTATCATACCTAGACTCTATGAATTTACCTGCAGTACTAGATTGGCAGCAACGTCTCATCAATTTATAGTTGAATTCACTTCATGCAACCATAAGTTTTATGCTAACAGTTTCTTTTCTTGCACTTCTCACTTGTGGGATTCTCTTCTGGCTCCATGATTTCCACTCAACTTTGATCTTCAAAAATTTAAATGCAATGTCAATCATAACCTACTGTTTTCTTTATTCCTCTTCTTTTATTGTTCTCACTCCTTAATAATGTTTACCTTTTTTCTTATCTTTCACACTCAGTAACTCCTTGTGTCTCATTGGCTTTATTGCCTTGCTTGGGGTGAAAAGATAAAATAAAGGGTATTGAGAATCATTGCAACAACTGTTAACAAGCAGGAAGTGAAAATGACCAACTAATTAGAAGGAACCATAGTTTTATGGCTACTGTGCACTTCACATGTAACTGCAGTCTAAGTTTTCAGGCAGCAACTGAAGATGGGCAGTAGAGTTTAAAAGCTGTTAGAATTTACTGAACTAGTTGAAAATCATTCTGAGAGTAGTGAAACATCAAAAAACACAAGGGTGATAAATTTATTAGGACCTACATTTACAGAATCCCCCCCACCTCCCAAAGACAATATAGTTCTACCAAGTATGCCAAATAATTTTCTCACAGAACTGTGATTGTTTGTTGCTCAATTTCTGTTGTGAAGATTTATCATAACAGGGAACTGAGAAGAAATTTCTAAGCTTATTGTTGGCTTTCATAGCTGATAAGTTGACACTCAACCAACAGCTACAAATTCAGAACTCGCAGATTTTAGCAGTAGAAAACACCCAAAAAGTACTTTTTTTTAGTCATTTCATTCGTCCTGAGTATGATGATAAACTACATCCACATCCTGTGTAAGATGATAAACTACATCCTACAGCAAGGACTGGGATCAGGAGGCTTTGAAAAGTGTGGAACCACCTCTTTATTGCTGATGTTCCCAGGTTCACTCTGACCTGTTTCCAAATGCAAGTCTTTTCAGCAAAAAATCTGGAACATACAAGCAAAGCCACGTAAAAAATCTGGAACGTACAAGCTAAGGCATGTAAAAAATCTGGAACATACAAGTGAAGGCATGTAAAAAATCTGGAACATACAAGTGAAGGCATGTAAAAAATCTGGAATGTACAAGCTAAGGCATGTAAAAAAGTCTGGAACGTAAAGGCAAAGCCACCTAAAAATATCTGGAACATACAAGTGAAGCCACGTAAAAAAATCTGGAATGTACAAGCTAAGGCACATAAAAAATCTGGAATGTACAAGCTAAGGCACATAAAAAATCTGGAACGTACAAGCTAAGGCATGTAAAAAAATCTGGAATGTACAAGCGAAGCCACATAAAAAATCTGGAACGTACAAGCAAAGCCACG